>OZ010572.1:107565207-107627707 GCA_963932145.1 Acanthosepion lycidas
GTGCCAAACAACAGTAGAGCTTTGTCTGTCATAAGTGAGGTGGGGGAGAGAAATATATACAGAACATTCCCCCCAGGCGTACCTGTGAACATTTGTAAAAAGGTCAACGTCAGGACCACTCACACACACACACATACACACACGCACGCGCGCGCGCAGACGCGCACACACACACACACACACACACGCACACACATATATATATATATAAGGTTGGTGCAAAAATAATGAGGTAATAATGTCGTTTTTTGACGTTAACAAATACGTCAAAAACGACATTATTACGTCATTATTTTTGCACCAACCTAATATATATATATATATATATATATATATATATATATATATATATATATATATAGAAAGAGATTATATATATATATATATATGGTTGGATAGATGTGAGCTTGTGACCCTGGGTTTCACGCTTTAGCGATCGTCAGACAAACTCTGACAAGGTTTGTCTAACGATCGCTAAAGCGTGAAACCCAGGGTCACAAACTCACATCAATCCAACCAAATTTTGGGTACCTGTAGTGAATTGACGTCATTGGTTTCCTTTCCTTGTATCGTTTTAGTATCAACCAAACCTGACCAGCCGACTGCAAAACTGCTTTCACTTTCATTAATGAAGGACGTATAGTGGGGAGTGAGAAGGGGGAGTTTTTTTACTCTTTTTTTACTGTCGGATGTTGCTGTATAGACTGTGGAGAGGAAAGGGCTTTATGCTCGGTTTTACCACTTAAAAGTCAAATAAACATATAAATAAAACGAGACGAAACTTGATTCCAAGCACCTGTTTTGACATGAAAACCCAAATCTAACTTATGTTTGTTCTCGCAAATGTTTTGGCTATTATATAGCAAGTATAATATTTACTTGCAATATAAATAATTTTTCTACATTATCGGATTCGCTGTAACGCTAAGCATCTAATATCAATGTATAAAACGCATAATCTTCATAATACCGAACCACTTATAATTCTGCTTGCCTTTCCCTTAGTTAATTAGTTAGCACGTTCGTTACCTTCTTAAATAATAAACTATTCGTTTGAGATTGCGAGGAAAGACGGAATAGAAAAGTTGTTTGACTCCAATGTTTAAAAGAAAGAAAGCAAATATAGAAGCGACGATAATACTGTCATGTTGTTAACGTCTGCTACAGTGAAATTGAAAACTTCAATTTCGCATCTCTTTACGTGCACCCTCTTGCTTCTCTTAGTAGTGACCCTCATGATCTTACTTATGATTGCTTTTTTCTTGCAGTAAGGTTCACCCCTTACAAGCCCAGGGGTGGGGGGAACTCGAGGTAGAGGATAGATAAGAAGATACTGATTAAACCTAGCCATGAGCAGGTAAAAATTGAGGAGATCAGGGAAACATCCTCTTGATTTGTCTGTTCCACAGAGCAGTTGTTCGCAGGAAGAAACTGTTCCGAGTGGAACTAAGTTCCCACCGAGGGAATACGGAAGGACTGTAGGTGGTTTGCTGCTATGTAAGTGCCATCGAGGGTCTTTGCCGTGAAGCTTTGAATTGGCGGGACCAGGGATAGTAGTTCGTCCGAGCACTTTCTGTGGAAGTAGAGAGAGACAGAGAGAGACAGAGAGAGAAAGAAAGAGCAGCGAGAGGTTTGCAACATCACGCCTGTGAGAGAGAGGTTAAAGGGTGGAGAATAATTCTTCAGACATAGGGATTCAGAGACCCAATTTTGGACCCTATCAAGGCTGGAGAATGAGATCTGGACAGCTCCAGTCCAAAAATGACAGCAATACTCTAAATTGGCCTGATCTGGCTCTTGTTAAGGTAGGGGTTAACCGGATGAATCAGGTATTTACAGGGAGCCGACCACATTGCAATATTTCGTCGAAGTTCTTTAGCTCAAATATTTAACGATACAAAAACCGAATTTCCACGTCTATTCTATTTCGGTAGCAATCGGGGGGACCGTCTTCGGAAATTAAAAACATAATAAAAGCATATATATATATATATATATATATATATATATATATATATATATATATATATATATATATTACATGAATCATTCATACAAAAAACAGATATATTATGTCTGTAAGCCTCATTATTCCGGTGAAGATTAATTAATTCAAAGAGATTATAAGAATAACAACTTATAATTTAAATAAGATAACCTTGTCTATTATTCTGCTTGATTCGCATTCAATAAGCAATTATATTCAATCTAATTACAATTAAAGATAAAGTAGTATGTGTTGTTCAGTTGTGGTGAACCGATCGTTCAATGAGATCTGAGGTTTACTTGTCAAAATATTGTTAAGAGATTTCATCATTACCTCAGTCAGTTATTCAATGTAGTCAACTGTTTTTATTTAAGTGGTTTGTCTGTCTCTAAAACTATCTGCTCGGTAAACTGTAATCAAGTTCATTTTTGCTATCATTTCTATTTACGACCTTTTTTTGTCTTTAGGCACTTTTACCTCAATCTTATCAAATAAGTTCCTCTTTTGTTTTTACCCTGCTTCATTTACCACCAACATGCATTGAGCGTGTTAAATTTACCAAGACTTCTTTCTTCATTATAGTTACCATATATTAAAATCTCGTCAGTTTGTTATCAATGGTTCTTTACAGTCTCTGATTTTCTTAAAAATTCGTCATGGCTCGCATGCTTTGTACAAGGTATTCTCAGAATCCGACAGTAAAATCTCTACACTTAATCGTTTTATTTATTTTTCACTAATATTCCCCAATACAAGAACCTTTAATATAGAGATTTAATAAAATTCTCCTGAAATATGAAGATAGCAAGTAGCAGGAAGTGAAGATAATGAGGATAGATAAGCGTCCGTGTTGTTTTTAAAATAAGGTATTTTTTTAAAAATCAAAATCACGTCGGGTTTTGCTTATGAATTATTATGAGTTATACTAACTGGCGTCCATGTTCTCTCATCAAACCCCTCTATACCCAGTCTTCTCTATCACTTTCACTCTCTGTAAGCATCCTCGTACAATATATATGTGGGTGTGGTGTGTCTGTCTGTGTACGTATATATATATATATATATATATATATATATATATATATATATATATATATATATATATATATTTATATGCACACACTTTTAACGCACACACACACATACATACATATATATATATATATATATATATATATGTATAGGATTAGTACAAATATAAAATATGTCACTAACCTGATTGATGTTATAATTAGCACCTCTACTCGTGAGTTTCGTAGACTAACATTTCAGTAATTGTTCGGTACACTCGTCAGGAGGTACCGCGCATTTGTCTGTCAATTTTCTTGTTTTCGTTATTTTTACATTAAGTTAAAAGTTAAAAAGATAATTTACGCGTTTTTTCCTGGGTATTAGTTTGATTTTTTTTTTCTTTTTTGTGTCTGGGGGGGGGGGTATTTGAGTGTGCGCGCGTCTGTATGAGTATGTGCCCACCTTGTTCATGTGCGTAATGGCACACGTGTAGGATAATTTTCTTGTCTCCTTATGTTTTCTCATTATTCCTTCTTTTTCTTTTCATCATCTTTCGGCTCTGAGAGACAAACGATAATGTAACAATTATAGGAGTCAAAGACAGGAATCATATTTAATCTACTTTCTACGAACATTCTGGGGTTTTCTAAAGTTTCTTTTGAAAATATAGGTTATATATATATATATATATATATATATATATATATATATATATATATATATATGTGTGTGTGTATGTGTGTGTGTGTGTGTCTATGTTTGTCTGTGTGTAGGATTACTTTTAGAAACATTTTGTCACTTATCTAGTTGATGTTAACCTCAGTAACCCGACTCCAGAGTTTCGTAGGCGGACCTCTCCGCGGACTCTTCAGTGGGTATCAGCTATTTACTGCTTATATTTTTTTCCCTTTTTGTATACATTTAAGAATGGTGTCAATTTTTTGTATTTTTTGTGTCCGTGTGTGCGTTTGTGCGCGGGAAGCCAACGCCCGTCTGCGCGGATGTGCGTACATGTAGTGTGCCAGAATCATTTGCATTTTCGTTTTTGTTTTTTAATGTTTTTCACTATACACATGCTCTTTAGCTTTTTCCTTTTTTTTTTCTTGTTTTCCTTCGACAGTTGCCAGTTTTGTTTCGAGTTGGAACAACTCTACACAAGCCACCGGTTTATTTTTGGTGGGGCGCTCTATAGTTTTTCTTTTTAACATAAATAATTGATATTAATGCGCATGTGATAGCACGGTTAATATATATATATATATATATATATATATATATATATATATATATATATATATATATATTATAAGTTAATAGATTCAAAATATGGTTTTTCGCTACACAGTTCCAACCATGTATCAAAAATGGAAGCTAAAAGCCCCTAATTTAATTTTGTACTTAAATTAAAGACATTTCTTCCATTTCATCCTCAAGCGAATTTTGGAGTAACTTTAAAAATTACAGTGTTTTAAATACACAGCTAAAACAAAATTCATGTTTCCATGGTTACAGATAAATCTATTTTGCTAGACTAGGGGTGTCAGTATGTTCAATATGTTTATATTTTAATGTATCAGTTATTGGTACGTTTTGGTAGTGGGTAGGGATGTATTTTTCAATGAAATCCAACATCCGTTAAAAGCGTGTCGTCTGGATTTTTTTTTTTTTTTTTTTTTATTAACGGCTAAAATTCTAACGGCATTTTTTTCGTTCGTATATTTAAAGATTTTTGGGAGGTGTCTACGTCAGATTAATACTTTTTATTTAACTACGATTTGAAATATTTTTACTTTTAATTTTTAATATACTATATTTCTATCAAGAACAATTAAATATAATTAGAATCCCTTACAATTTGTAGAATTATTATCACATCAAGTTTTTTTTTTTTTTTAAATTTTATTCTTGAATATTATTCAAGTAAAATTTTCATTTCTCTGATTAAGTAAACTTTTGTTATTTATTTAATTACGAATTAAAAGGAATTTTAGGTTAGAATTCATTTTAATTAACTATAATTTTAATTACAACTTTAAAATATTTTTATTATTTTATTTAATTTTTTTTTTTTTTTTTTTTTTTTATATATATTTAATTGAAGTAGGCCGGGGCAGAAAATAATGACGCAATAACGCCGCTACTTGGCGTTAAAAAATACGTCAAAAACCGACAACACTACGCCACCATCTCTACATCAACTCAATATTTGAATTACTATCAATAAGTAAAATTATTTTTCTATATTAAATATGTTTGTATTACTATTTTTAAAATTTTATATTTAAATATTTTTTTTTTTTTATTTATGGCCAAAATACCTAATTCATTTCACTGATTTAGTAAACTTAATTTATTTATTTAATCTTTATTTAAATTTAAAAGAAGTTTAGGTTAGAATTCATTTTAATTAACTACAATTATAATTACAACTTTAAAATATTTTCATTGTTAGTTTTTATAGAGTATATATAAATAATTGAAAATAAAAAAAACATAATAAAAAACATAGAAAAAACAGATGTAGAAAAATAATTTGGTATACACCCCCATATAACCAAATGGTAAAGAACAAATTAGGACAAAAATTCCTCGCATTAATAGTCAAGCACTTTCCTAGTGAAAGTAAACTTAGTACTATTTTCAATAAAAACACACTAAAATTGAGTTACAGCTGTACGGAAAACTTAGAAAAAATTATTAAGAAGCATAATGCTAATATCTTAAATAAACACTTATACCAAAACCCAAAAAATTTGGACAATGGAAAAATAAAAATAAAAACTGATGAAAATAAACTTAAATTATGTAACTGTAGAAACCCGAATAATTGCCCTCTACAAAATAAATGTTGCACTGAATCATTAGTATACCAATGCAATATCTCTTCGATTGAAAGACCAGAAAACATAAAAATATATATAGGTTGCACTAGCCATGAATTCAAAAAAAGATTCAGCCAACATCAAAGCTCATTTAGGATAAATAAATATAAAAATCAGACATCTCTATCGAAATACTTCTGACACCTAAAAGAATCAAATAAAACACCTACAGTAAAATGGAAGTTAATAAGAAAAGCTAGAATATGTAGGTCATTAAATGACCCATGTCCTTTGTGCATACATGAGAAACTATATATTACTAAGTTTATAAAAAATAAAAATTTACTGAATCAGAGAAATGAAATAGCTATTTTATGCCGTCATTGTCAAAAATTTTCATTAAATAATATTTAAAAATAAAAATAAAAATAAATTTATAAAATAGGATCAGGTAATATACATACTTATATTTAACATGAAAAATTAATTTTATATACTGTAAGTAATTCTATTATATTTAATTGGTTATTCCTAAAAAATAGTCAATTAAAATAATTATGAAAATATTTTAAAGTTGTATTTAAAATTGTAGTTAATACGAATTCTAACCTAAACATCTTTTAAAATTATACATAGTTAAATAATACGTATTCTAACCTAAACACCCACCCAAAAGAAATACCGGCACTCAAATGATTCCTATAAAACACCTACAGAAAAATGAAATTATGACGAAAAGCTAGAGGATGTGGACCATTGGATGACCCATGTCATTACTAATATATAGTTTCAACTGTATGTACAAAGGGTATATATATATTAAAAAAATATATATATATTTAAATAAATATTTAAATATAAAATTTTAAAAATCGTAATATACTTATACTTGATATAGAAATTAAATGTAATATAGTCTATAAAAACTAAAAATGAAAATACTTTAAATTTGTATTTATAATTGTAGTTAATTAAAATGAATCCTAACCTAAACTTCTTTTAAATTGAAATTAAATAAATAAATTAACTGTACTAAATCAGTGAAATGAATTAGCTACTTTTACCATAAAAAAAAAAATTACTTAAATAATATTTAAATATAAAATTTAAATAAATAGTAATACAAACATACTGGATATAGAAAAATAATTTTACTTATTGCAAGTGATTCAAATATTGGGTTGGTGCAGAGGTAGTGGCGCGGAGATGTCGTTTTTTGACGTATTTTTTAACGTCAAAGAGCGGCGTTATTGTGTCATTGTTTCTGCTCCGGCCTAATACATTTACTTCAATTAAATAAAATATAGTATAAAAAAAAAAAAAAAATAAAAAATAATATTGAAAATATTGTAAAGTTGTAATTAAAATTGTAGTTAATTAAAATTAAATGAATTCTAACCTAAAATTCTTTAAATTGTAATTTTTAAATTGTAATTAAATAAATAAATAAATAAAGTTTACTAAATCTGAGAAATGGAAAGTTTACTTAAATAATATTCAAGAATAAAATTTTTAAAAAAATAGTAATATACTTGATGTGATTATAATTCTACAAACTGTAAGGGATTCTAATTACATTTAAATAATTGTTCTTGAAAGAAATATAGTATATTAAAAAATTAAAAGTAAAAATATTTCAAATCGTTGTTAAATAAAAAGTATTCTGACGTAGACACCTACCAAAAATCTTTAAATATACGAAAAAAAAAAAAAAATTTTAGTTAAATAATATTTAAATAATTTTTTTTTAAAAAATCGTAATATACTTGATATAGAAATTAAATGAAATATACTCTATAAAAACTAACAATGAAAATATTTTAAAGTTGTATTTAAAATTGTAGTTAATTAAAATGAATTCTAACCTAAACTTCTTTTAAATTTAAATAAAGATTAAATAAATAAATTAAGTTTACTAAATCAGTGAAATGAATTAGGTATTTTGGCCATAAATAAAAAAAAAAAATAAAATAAAAATATTTAAATATAAAATTTTAAAAATAGTAAGACAAACATATTTAATATAGAAAAATAATTTTACTTATTGATAGTAATTCAAATATTGAGTTGATGTAGAGATGGTGGCGTAGTGTTGTCGGTTTTTGACGTATTTTTTAACGCCAAGGAGCGGCGTTATTGCGTCATTATTTCCTGCCCCGGAATTAATTACTTCAATTAAATAAAGAAGAAAAAAAAAAAAAAAAAATTAAATAAAATAATGAAAATATTTTAAAGTTGTAATTAAAATTATAGTTAATTAAAATGAATTCTAACCTAAAATTCCTTTTAAAAAATAAAATATTTTAATTAAATAAATAACTAAAGTTTACTTAATCAGAGAAATGGAAATTTTACTTGAATAATATTCAAGAATAAAATTAAAAAAAAAAAAAAAAACTTGATGTGATAATAATTCTACAAATTGTAAGGGATTCTAATTATATTTAATTGTTCTTGATAGAAATATAGTATATTAAAAATTAAAAGTAAAAATATTTCAAATAGTAGTTAAATAAAAAGTATTAATCTGACGTAGACACCTCCCAAAAATCTTTAAATAAACGAACGAAAAAAATGCCGTTAGAATTTTAGCTGTTAATAAAAAAAAAAAAAAATCCAGACGACACGCTTTTAACGGATGTTAAATTTCATTGAAAAATACATCCCTACCCACTACTAAAACGTACCAATAACTGATACATTAAAATATAAACATATTGAACATACTGACACCCCTAGTCTAGCAAAATAGATTTATCTGTAACCATGGAAACATGAATTTTGTTTTAGCTGTGTATTTAAAACACTGTAATTTTTAAAGTTACTCCAAAAGTCGCTTGAGGATGAAATGGAAGAAATGTCTTTAATTTAAGTACAAAATTAAATTAGGGGCTTTTAGCTTCCATTTTTGAAACATGGTTGGAACTGTGTAGCGAAAAACCATATTTTAAGTCTATTAACTTATAATATTAATGCTCTGTAAATTTACATTGAGCACTATTTTGTAAAAATAAAAATATCTATAAGAACACCGGATTATATATCTTACTGTTCTTTCTTTTTATTAATATACATATATATATATATATATATATATATATATATATATATATATATATAGATAGATAGATAGTATGTGAACATTGGAATCATCATCTACGTGATGTCTGTCAGTTTCAAGGCCCAATGAGATCTTCAAACCTATTTAATATAATGCAGTATATTTAATTTATCCATCAATTACACGTATGTTATATATATGCAGATTGAAAGAGAGAGAGAGAGAGAGAGAGAGAGAGAGGGGGACGGAGACTCATTCCATATATACATATATATATATATATATATATATATATATATATATATGTGTGTGTGTGTGTGTGTGTGTGTGTGTGTGTGCCAGGTATAACAACAAAATTATCCAATTTTTAGATTAATCTTTGAACCGTTTTGTCTTAGAAACGATTAAAGATATTTTACTGGAATTCCGTAATGTTTTTTTTTATAAAACTATTGGGCTCTACTTTGAACAATAAGAATGTATTTAGCTCTAACCTGAAATGATGATCTCTCTTGCTGATGTGACCTCCTCATCCAGTTTTCCTCTATATTGTTCCCTCTTTTTTATTATTATTCACCGTTATCGTCATTGTTCTTGAATGGATTTTGATCTTTTTCCTCTGACCATTGCTCAGCTGGGAAAACACAGTGAGGCTGAAACAAAACGATTTTAATATGTTGCTTTTCTAGCTGAGTAGGTCGAATGTTTTTTTCGGTGATTCTTATGACAAATGGTGTCAAGATATCGAAACGCGTGAATATATATATATATATATATATATATATATATAATATATATATATATATATATATATACTAACCATAAGCCTCTTAGTTTCCTTTGAAAAGCGTGTTACAAAATGATGAGGTAAAAATATTATCAATTTTATTTTTAATTACACATATTAAATTTGCTTTTGCAATACAAGTTATTGTAATAATAAATATTATTCAACTTAGATAGATAGATAGATAGATAGATAGATGTTGATGGCTTATTATTTTTTACACGCATAAAAGTTTTTCTATAATATTTAAGTGTTTGTTTATATACGCGGGGTGACATATTAATATATATTGAAAACAAATACTGATTTTCCTATTACAAATACCGTAAAAACAGTACAACTTACATAATTCAGTTTACACGTTATCAGTGAAGACGGTTAGCCCTCGCGACACCATTTGTCGTAAGAATAACTGTAAAACACTTTCAGGTTAAAATCGTTTTGTATCACACCAACTGTCTTCTCAACTGAGCAATGGTATGAGGAAAAATTAATTCAGGCCTTAAGTAATTGAACCAAAATTCATAATCTTTGTTCTATCTTCAAAGTCCATTCAAAAACCATCAAGAGAAAGGGGAATACGTTTTAAAAAGAGGGAACAGTAGAAAGAAAAACTAAATCAGGTCACAACGTACGTGTATGTGTGTATAATGCTCATGGCGTCTTCCATAAATGGGAAGACGTTATCTTCTGCGCTAGCTTACATTGTAAATGTGTTCGTGGAAATGCTAAGTGAAAAAGAGAACGAGGCAAGAAGTTGCCCAGTATTTATATTAGGTTGGTGCAAAAATAATGACGTAGTAATGTCGTTTTGTGACGTTAAAAATACGTCAAAAAACGACATTATTACGTCATTATTTTTGCACCAACATAATAATATAGGGAGAGCGACCCCTGGTGAACAATTAGGGAATTAAGGAAAAGATAACTCTGACTGGTATTTCTAGGAATTTTTCTATAAATATGTATGAATTAATATTTGTTCCAAGCTTCTCAAAAAAATCCAATCTTCTGATTCTGATTCTTGCTATTGGATGTTGTTTATCGTCATAGCCAAAATTTTACCGTAAAGGAACTAACTGAAATCTGGTATTATATTCCAAGCATTTTCAGTTATCATGGATTGTTTTCATATAAAAACGAGACATTCATGAGATTTTGGTAATGTAGCGTCTACGTTGCTAAAACTCACAAATTTGAAAAGAAAATGGATTCGTAACTGGGTGTAGTCGTAGGGTAGCTTAGTATCTGAACAGCTACCGCTGCATATCTGAGCACCTGACCAATTCCTACTACACACACACACACACACATCGCGCACACACACATATTTTATGGGTTAGTAAAAAAAAACTTGCTGAACAAATGAATATAATTATATTTATAATATAATGGAATATGCATATACCTGAGTTCCCCCTCAGTGGAATATGATTGGTTGGTGTCCGTCATAAATACAGACGGACGTGTAGGTACGACAGAGTTTAAGTCTATGACGACGACCATTTGACTACGCCATTGCCTATCCTATTGGTCTACACCTATTACCTGCGACTACGACGAGTACCAGTCGATTACTGCTACCGTGTACTACTTGGATACAGTAGCCAAACCACTTAGCTACTTTGATCAAATATATCCCTTTCCGGGAAGTATCAATTTTATTACAAACAATTAAAAATGAAAATTAACTAACTCTTAATTAATTTTATTCAATAAAACCACCACTAGTATCAATAACTGCCTCTACACGAAGTCGCAATCGGCTGCAACCTCTGATTAATTGGTTTTTATTTATGTCAGACATTACTCGAACTATTGCAGATTTAACAGTCTTTGGTGTTATGAGGCTGTTTATTAACTCCCTTCTCAACAACGCTCCACACATAATAGTCTCGTGGAATGATATCTTTGAGAGTTAGGAGGCCAAATGTTGTGTGTGATGTGGCCATACAAATGATTAGCTATCCATTCTTGTGTTTGTAGCGCCTTGTCGGATGGAACCGAGTCTTGCCGGAATATGTAAGACCTGCCGTTGCATATGTTGTCAATCCAGGACTTGATAACTGTTTTTAGAACCTCAATGTAAGCAGCATCTATTCTAAGACCTTGTGGAAAAAAGTGTGGTGGCATAACATGTCCTTCATTAATAAAAACACCCAATACCATATTAAAGGAAATTTTGTGCGCATCACCCTTGGCACCTCAGAAGGATCTGAACAAAGACATCTGTTATTTCTTCTGTTAAGTTTTTGATCTTAATCAAAATTTTTCTCAACTGAGAAAAACCAAATCACACAAGCTTCTGAAGGATTTAAAAGTTTGTTTAAAAGTCTTTTGGATCTGTTTAAACGGTTTTCTTTTGTTTTTCAGACATAAATTGACATCTCTTCATCACGTACGTCTTCATGATCACTCCTGATTGTTTTTCAGACACATGCAGCTTTTTGGCAATTGACCTCGGTTTTCATCAATTGTCTGCTTGACTTTTTAATAAGTTCGGATGTTCTCACTTTATCAGAACGTGCAGAATGTCTTTTACGTTTTGATACAGACATTTGGGGAACTGTCAGCGTCTTCTAACTCTTTTCGTATCTTGTGGGCAAATGATCTTGCAACTCTGAGGAAACGTGCAATATCCAAATCGCTATGATCAGCCTTTAATGCCACAATCACAGCATGCCTTTTCATTTCATTTGTTATCATAAGGTTTGCCATTCTTGATTTCTGAAAAATAAAAGAATTAGAAGTTAGTGGGAAGCATTATTAATCTTAAATCTGTATGTCCTCAAATAACAGCCGCACCCTATATATATATATATATATATATATATATATATATATATATATATATATATATATATTAAGTCATTTTATGTTTATGAATTTTTTTTATAGATACAAATATTTAAGTAAATGCTCCGTTTATAATAAACAGTATTAAACAACATTTACCGGCCTGAATGTCCGAGAAATTTTCATAGAAAATATTCGTCCTCCTATGAAGATTTCTCGGACATTCAGGCAGGTAAATGTTATTTAATACTGTTTATTATAAACAGAGCATTTACTTAAATATTTGTATCTACAAAAGAATGTATAAACATAATTGTCGGATTTAGTTTATTTCATAATATATATATATATATATATATATATATATATATATATATATATATATAAATATATGTATGTATATACACATACACTTTTCACATATATATTATATATATATATATATATATATTATTATTTATATATTATATCCGTGGTACTTATTAGAGATCGCTCAATATCAGAGATAGCAATCTAACCGAATATGTTAGACAAACTCACATCAATCCAACCATATATATATATATATATATATATATATATATATATATATATATGTGTGTGTGTGTGTGTGTTTGTGTGTCTGCGTTTGTGTGCGTTTACACTACAGTTTAAATGTTTGACTCCCCCTCTCTGTTAATTTTTAAAAAATTGGCTCCTAGCTTAGTTGTTTGTATTTTAAATAAGACAAAATTTTTATGCATAATAAAGTGAGACGTGATTTTTATTAGAAATTTTATTATGACAAAAAGAAAAAAAAGCATTTTATGATTAAAATTTGCTCTATTCAAAATATCCTACTTTAGACTTGATTACTGCAGAACAAATATTTGGCATTCGTTGCAACCTTCCTCAAATTATATATTTGATAATTGATTCCATTCTTTTTTTCAATGATTCTCAGATTTCTTTTACATTTTTTTCGCTCTTTTGTCAAGTTCATTCCATGCTAATACTGGGGGTTGCTTCAAACTTTTGAACTCTAGTGTATGTATGTATGCATACATGTATATATAATCATTATTGTAGATAAGTTTAAGTCACTATCAACCAAACAATATGTTCATTGAGTGAAAATGCGACGATGTTTTGTAATGTGGTCAAGAGTAAAAGGGGAGGAGACACACATACAGGAAATTAAGTTGATCTCTCCTGGGCAATATGCCTTAATGTCGTCTCTGGGCCCACAGCGCAATGGTCTTCTAACCAGGTAGATTCCTATCGCCTCCAGACGCTGTCATTCGAACGGAATTACCATCTGAATCAATAGACAGCGACATAGGAAAACACAACTAAAAATACATAAGTACGAAAAAGAAGAAAGAATGAAAAAAAAAAAAAAATGAAAGAAAAAAGAAAGCGAAGTAGGTTGAAATGAACGAATGATATTCAAAATAAAATCTTTATTGAATATTTTTTTCGGTTGCGAAAAGTTTTGTGCAACTTTTGATTTTAAACAGCTTCTGTCTTCTATATAAGTTTCAGTTATAAACATATGTTGGCACTATTCAAATAAATAGGTCCTTTGGTAAAGTATAAGAAACATTATTTAGGAAACAATTTTTCGTGCATTAATATACTTTTAGGCAATATTTACCCCGCAACAATTTCCAGAATTCAAAAATATTGATTTCTTATCATTTTCGAAGGCGGTGGGTACAGTTTATAATATCGATACAGCATCAAATCGACATTTGACTTTTACAGAGTTATTGAACTTAGAACTAGCCGCAATTTTTTTTAATTTTTTTTTATAAATTTCAATCTTGAATCTGCGAAATTAAATATAATTTTTTCAGCTTACGACCACATCACGTTGAAAGAAGGGTTCCCGTACCATCACTGAACTTAAGCAACGTCGATCCTGGTCATTCTCTGTATTGATGTCTGTTTGGGAATACTTGATACTTTACGCTTATATATCCGGTTCGTGTAATGGATAATGGCTCGGAATTGTTCATCGGAGACTCGAGTTCCAATTTCCGTTGCGTTCGTTATATTCACTGCTAAATGTATGAATCTAACTCTTCTCCCCCAGCTATGGGTTAATTAGTAAGACTTGCCACTACAAAATCATTACAATCTACAAATACTATCTGGCTTTAAATAACTTATATAGGATGATAAACCGTAGAAAACGAAGTCTGTGCATAAATATTTGATGTTAATAATTATTTATCATTAATGAATAACAAATGGAAAAAATGCCCTTATATTAATTTATGAAATTATAAACTTAATACAGCTAGGACCTAAAAGTCTTCGTAAGTCGGGGATCAATTTGACATTGTGTCGATATTTTAAACAGGACCTGGCTTTAAAATCGATAAAAAATTATTTTTTCATTCTGACTAGTATTACGAACTGAGGAAATATTAAAGAATTCTAATGTACAAAGTCAGTCAATTTATGGGCCATACATGATACACGATTAGGCGATCATGTATCTATCGAAATATGACTAACGAGGTAGATTTTTTCCCGCAGTGGGTTGCCATTTCTTTCTGCGGTAGACCAGTTGTCATCCAAGGCTATAGAACCCGGTCTGTCCTGCTATTTACCCATAGCTGGTGGGAGAAGAGGATTCATATCATTTGCAAGAGTATTAGTACGTATGTGAATGTAATGCATTCGACTGGAATTCGAACTCGGCTCACACGGTGGAGTAATGGATAGCGGCTCGGATAGAGGGATCGGGGAGTTCGAATTCCAGTCAGATTCATTTCATTCGCTTACGTGCTAATACCCTTGAGAAAGGTATGAATACTCTCCATCTCCCCACCAGCTATGAGTAAATAACAGGACAGGCAGGGTTCTATAGCCTTGGATGACAAGTGGTTTACGGCAGAAAGAAATGGCAACCTACTGCGAAAAAAAAACTCTGCCTCGTCAGGTATGTATCGAAAGATACATGATCGCCTAAGCGCTAATTCCATGGAGAGTGTTCAAATGAACAGACCGAGTTCAACTGGTCTACCGCAGAAAGAAATGGCAACCTACTGCGGGGAAAAAAATCTGCCTCCTCAGTCATATATCGATAGATACATGATCGCTTAAGCGTGTATCACGCATTGCACATAACTGAATGCACAAAGATTATTTCCAAAAATAATTTTTCCTATTTTTTATGAATGGACTAGTTTATTTATGTAGTTTCCTTATTACATTGGCATTTTGTCGGTGTAGAAGTGTTTCTTTTTTGTTCTATTGGTCTTGGAGAAGTTTATATTTGAATAAAGGCAGCAAAAAATGGCAAAATAATATCAGGTTGGTGCAAAAATAATGTCGTTTTCTCACATATGTTACTTTTATATATGATTTCTGAATTAATTCATTGATATATATAGCCATGTTATATATCATTTTGAAGCGCGTTTTTCGCTCTATCGAATCTTGTTATTCGTTACCGTTCTCAATCTCTTCATTCATTTTTTGCAGGCTTTTCGACAGCATGGACAAAATTCAAATCCGAACGATTTTCTTGTTCCAGTTCAAACTAGGCCGAAAAGCTGCCGAGACAGCTCGTGATATCAATGGTGCGTTTGGCCCAGGAACCACTAACGAACGTGTGGCACAACGGTGGTTCAAGTAATTTCGCAATGGTGACGAGAGCCTCGAAGATGAAGACGGTCGCGGCCGGCCGACTGCGGTTGATAACGAACATTTGAAAGCCTTAATTGAAGCCGATCCTCGGAAAACCACACGAGAAGTTGCTGTTGAACTCGAGGTCGACCACTCAACAGTCGTTCGCCATTTAAAGCAAATAGGGAAGTCAAAAAAGTTGGATAAATGGGTGCCGCATGAATTGAACGATAATCAAAAAAATCGTCGTTTTGAGGTGTCTTCTACGCTCCTTCTGCGCAACAAAAACGACCCATTTCTCGAGCGGATTGTGACTTGTGATGAGAAGTGGATCCTCTACGACAACCGGCGACGTTCGGCACAGTGGTTGGATGTTGGAGAAGCTCCACAACACTTCCCCAAGCCGAAATTGCACCAAAAAAAGGTTATGGTGACTGTTTGCTGGTCTGCGGCCGGTCTCATCTATCACAGCTTCTTGAATCCGGGCGAAACGATTACGGCAAATTACTGCCGACAAATTGACGAAATGCACCAGAAGCTCCAACGTATGTGCCCGAGATTTGTCAATATGAAGGGACCAAGTCTCCTCCATGACAACGCTCGCCCGCAGAAGCTGAACGAATTGGGCTACGAGACTCTGCCTCATCCGCCATATTCACCGGACCTTTCGCCCACCGATTATCACTTTTTCAAGCATCTCGACAACTTCCTGCGCGAAAAATGCTTCAAAAGCCGAGATGATGCCGAATCGGCCTTTCAATGACTTCATGGCTTCCAGAACTCCGGATTTCTATGCCAATGGGATAAATAAACTTGTTTCTCGTTGGCAAAAATGTGTTGATTCTAATGGTTCTTATTTCGATGAATAAAGTTTATTATGAACGGAGTTATGATCTTTTGAAGTTGAACGTCAAAAACGACATTATTTTTGCACCAACCTAATACAACAGAAAGTGAATGCTTAATAAATGCAATATCATGCAACTTTGCTTCGTCACCGCTCTGAAATTCTGTTAGTGGTCTTGCAAGCAAAACAGTTTAAAAATGAACGTATAA
Source organism: Acanthosepion lycidas (assembly GCA_963932145.1). Lineage (NCBI taxonomy): Eukaryota > Metazoa > Mollusca > Cephalopoda > Sepiida > Sepiidae > Acanthosepion > Acanthosepion lycidas. The sequence goes on from OZ010572.1 coordinate 107,582,349, forward strand.
TTCCGAAAATTGTAAAGAAGGTCTTTACCAGTCGGACATATGAAATTGAAACTTGCACTCAGCACATTTCGTTTTTTCAAATAATTTGCAGATTTGGTTAGTGTCCCATGAAGAGATTTCCTTTCATTAATAATATTTTCCTTTTCTCGGAAGTATTAAGTTTACAGCCGCTTATTCGGCGAATTTGTCCGCAAATGTACGTTCAAATTTATCGTTTCTTTAAAAATGGGAACATATATATATTTTATTTCAATAAAGTTTTATATATATATATATATATATATATATATATATATATATATATATATATATATATATATATATATATATATATATATATATATAGTGTGTGTGTGTGTGTGTGTGTGTGTGTGTGTGTGAGTGATAAAATTTGAGGAATTAGAATAAGGAACACAGCAATTTATCGAGTTTAGAAGAATCCTCAACAGAATACAGAAAACACTGGACGGCCGTTTCGTCCTATGTTTGGACTCATCCGCAGTCTGTAACCACTAGCGAGATACGAACCGGAACCGTTTCTATACAGCGCTAGCGTCTTACAAATTGTACAAACAGGCATCGGTGACGACAAAGAAATTGAATAGGCTCGATATAGCGTGGCTACTTACAAATTCCGTGATGACACTCATCCAAGTATTCATAACCCAACAGGTTTTGCACCAACTGCAACGCCTTTCCTTTCCCCTTAGCAGCTCTATCGCAAAGGGTTTGCTGGATCAAACAAAGATATACATGTGATAGAATTTCGAGGAATTAGAATAATCAATATATATATATATATATCCAGGCTATGACAACAAACTACATCCGACAACAAGGCCTTTGATCGGGCTATTAGAAAGTTTGAGGAACGAGGAACAACCTCTTAATTGGTGTTATTCCCATGTCCACTCTGATCGGGTATGGGAGCACTTGTTAAATTCCCAGCAATGGACAAATACTGAACTGTCAAACACCTTGAAAGTATAAAAATACATTTTTATATAAAAACAAAACTCCCAACAATATATATTTATAGTGAAATTATCAACCATACATTTTTAAAGCAGAAATAAATACAATATATTTTATAGCAAAACGCCCAATATTATATTTTATCAGTAGTTGAATTCAAAAAACTTTGTTCAAAATATTTAGATTTCGGCGTTAAATAATGCATAGAGTATATATGCTGTTAAAAAAAAAATCAGCCAACAAAAAGGGTGCGATGGATAAATTGTCTAGTTAAAAAAAAATCAACCAACCAAACGTGTATATAAAGAATGCGGTGGATAAATTGTCTAAATTATGCAGAAATGCAAATATCACTGACATTTCATTTTAACAGACATATTTATCAAAATTGCACAAAAATATCTTGAAATCTAAAGGGTACATTTATTCAATAAAATCGTCATAGGCTTCAACCACGGCCTCCAGACCTCTTTGGAATTTCCTGCATCTTTTCTGGACGGTCTCCTTGTTTAATTTGCTGAATGCTGCCATAAACTTTGCATTCAGTTCATCTATCGTTTTACAAGGAGGTTTGTTGGTCTCTCTCTTTCTCTCTCGCTCTCTCTCTCAACACATATTAATCAAGGAGATTGCAGTCTGGGGAATTAGGTGACAGATGTCAGGGGTGATATGGCCGCAGAAATTGTCTGACAACCATGACTGGGTTCTTCTGTTTGTGTGCCATTCTGCAGAGTCATGTTACTAGACGTAGGGTCTTCCAGCAGCCATGTTTTGTTGAAATCGGTTGAAAAATGTAGGAAATCCGATCCCATATATAAACGAACACATACACACACACACACAAACAACCTGGGTTTTATAATAAGCATAACTCGATATGAGTTGTCCCCCTTTCATTCTCGCGATGCCAATTAATCGTGTTTTCAAATTGATTTCGTGCAAAAACAATTGTGTTTTTTTCAATTTTTAACGCTGTCAGAACCACCACAAGGTAATTTAATTTTACGTAGTCCTGTAAAGTTTTGTTGAAATCGGTTGAAAAATGTAGGAAATCCTACCCAATATATAAACATACAGACACACACACACGCACAACCTGGATTTTATAATAAGTATGATGTCAATCAAAAAGGGATCAGAATCCGACAGGATGATAAGTTAAAGAACAATCAAACAGGAAACGCTAATCAATCTAACATATTCACTTTTATGAAAGGACAAAAGCTAGAATTTTGGTATTTTCAATTTTGTGTGGTTCGAGTCTCAATTGTCAGTCATCTATCACTTGTATTAAAAGCGTTAACTTTGTTAAAAAAATATAATATGTCTAAGCGGTCATTGGATGGTAATGCTTATTACATTATATTGCCATCTTTTTTAATCGGGTGTTATTAATTGTAACTTATGTCTATCTAATACAGACAGTACATACGTAAAAAACAGCCCCAGATTAATATAATACCATAACCATTACAGCGATGAACCAATACATATGTAAACTTCTCACAATAGACAGATAGACATGCACAAATACGAATACACATTACCATCTGATGTCTGGTCATATTAGAATTTTTACGGTCTTCATGCACGTGATACATGATTGAATGAATATTGTGAATGTAGTTAACTATACTCGAATTTGGACTAAGCTGTTAGATTTCTAATTTCCAGCTAATATCCATTGCATAACCAAAGAGAGTGTAAATAAGGGAAAGACTGGATATACGGGGTGTTGAGCAAAGGAAGAAAAGAAAAACGGAGTAGGATAAAAAAGAAGAAGAAAAGAACGGTATTACATTTAAATTTTTGAAGTTATTGTTAACAGGGAGGCAATTAAGAGGAAGGGAGTTCCACTGTGCGAGAAAAGAACCTGCTGAGGTAAAAGAGGCGGTTACACTTAACTCGAAATTAAAAGGGTTAGATCGAGATGTCAAACTAGTAGTACACTTAAATTCATGCAGTCGGGCCACCAGTGAAAATAGCTTGTCTATTTATAGAAAAGACAGAGGAAAGCCATATTACGTCGGTGAGAAGGTGACTGGAAACGAGACCCCGAGTCAGGACCGATCACATTGCATATCCGTCTTTAGATTGTGTCGAGAACCCCAAGACGAACAACGGGAGCAACAGACCATATATGGCAACAGTATTCCATGCATAGATGAATGGTAGATTTGTAGATGTAAATGATGGACTCAGACAAGAAAAAACTTCAGGCGCGACACAAAGAACCTACTTTCCTTGCAGTAAATTCAGCTATTGAATCAATGTAGCTGTTCTACCTTAGGTAAGTGAAAAAATGTGAGAACAAGAAGGTGCAGTGATGTGCTCTCGTGGAGTTGAGCCTCAGCCATGCTAATAGGAGGCAGAGAAGTAACTCTATGGTGAGTAAATGACAGCAGTATTGTTTTGGATTCATTAAAACTCCCATTTCCTGTCACAGTTAAACATAGCTTGAAGTTTGTTTTCGAGACCAACTGTCAGGTTAACTTTGTCAGCAATGCCGGGTTTACTATTGAAACAGGACTAAATATTAGTATTGTCTGCGTAGATGCCTAAATTTCACCAATAGAAGATTATGGTGATTGTTTGGCGGTCGACTATTGATGCCATTAAAGCCTTATCGTATCTAACCAAAATATCATTCCCAAATTTATTAGACAGCAAGTGAATGAACTGCACATAAAGTTAAGCAAAATGCAACCAGCCCTGTTTAAACAACGGGGTCTAATTCTGCCTCATGTCAATACCCGGCTATATGCTACCAGGATGAATCTACAGAAGCACACCGGCTTTGTCAGATACACTATAATCGGCTGATCGTTTGCCTACGACCTACCAAGCATCTTGACAATGTTGTAAACCAAAATACATCCCGTTGTAGAGAAGATACAAACGTACATTCAAAGATGTCTCGATGTCTTCAGCGTTTTATCGTAAAGTTACGAATAACCTTGTAACTCGATGGATTGAATGAACAGATGTCCAAGATTCCAATTTTGACTAATTTAGACACCTTTTTAAATATATTAATTCAGGAATAAAAGTTGATTCTAAAATCGGATATTACTTTCAGAACAACCTAATAACGCTTTTTTTTCATTTTTTTAATTTTTTTTTTAGGTCACATTGTATTTTAAAAATGTCGGTGAATTTTTCGTAACTTAAATATGTATCTCCATGTTCATAAGCGTTGTGGATTCCGAGATGAATTCGGTCTCCAAGGAATGACAAATGCAATAATTAAATATAAGAAATAAAATGTATTTACACAATCATACAAAGAGTAATATTGTTAGTAAGTCCAGGAACGTGGTTAGTAGCAAATACAGATAGATATATACAGTCTCGAAGTAGGACTTCCTTAGAGTCTACGTGCTTGTAACTGACTTCTACCAGAGGTTACCTCACACTATCTCCGTTCGTATATTCTCTCACTCTGCGACTGCCGACTACCGACTACCCTCACTGACTGTAACTCTGGGTATTTAACGGCAGCAGTCCAGGTACTCTTGGTGGAGTCCACTTATATGAAAAAGGGGTGGACCCCATAACAATAAGATCATCAGTTTTTTATATCTATGTCAACATTACTTCTCTCTCTTTCTCTCTCTCACCCTCTCTCTCTCTCTATATATATATATATATATATATACACACACACACGCACACACATATATATAATATAATATAAACAAATGCACGCATATATATATATATATAAATATATATATATATATATATATATATATATATATATATATATATATATATATGCAAATAACTCTACAATTTGAAAAAATAAACAAAAAGTATGATACACTGCAAGAACTTTCCATATTATGTATAGAGCATTGATACAAATATAAAATTTTTGTACTTAGATGATAGATATAACACTCAGCACATCGACTCTAGAGTTTCGTAGACGAACCATTTTGTAATAGTTAAAAATGATTTCCAGTATTTTCAAACCAGCAGATAGATAAGAAAAAAATCATCTGGTGCTTTGAAAAACCTGAAAATTATTTTTAATTTGTAGGTAAAATGGCTATTACCCAGATGCAAACTTAATTTCTATTAGATATAATGTATACTCTGTTTGAATAAAACATCGAGCTCTCTATGTGAATAAGTTTTGATATTTTCATTAATAGGATACATTTGAATTATTTACCAGCGGATTATTACCTCTCTCTCTCTCTGTATATATATATATATATATATATATATATATATATATATATATATATATATATATATATATATATATATATATATATATATATATATATATGTTTTTTTTTTAAATATATAATCATTGCATCACTGGAATTCCCATGTTTCAAAACTGAAACTTCAGTTCAAATTCAATCATAAATTACCCGTTCCATTATCAAGCAATGCTAAGAATAACTTTTTAGAAATTGATTTACTTAATAAATATTTCCAGACAAATTTGATATTTTGAGATGTTGGAATTAAGGAAAATTCCTTATTTTTTTTTTTATTTTAGCGGTGTTAAGACTTAACTCATTTAGAAAACTCATGTATCTAATGTATTATAGCTGTTAAGTAGGTCAAGTCCATGTGGAGGCTGGCGTATCTGTCTAATGATACAAACTTCCGTTTTCCAAATAAAAACTTGTAGTAATGTCTATGTTATGGGTTTCAATAGCAATGTATTTGGCATTTTTGTTTTTTTATTTCCATTTAGATTTATTTTTTTATAAATTTAAGTTAGGATTTTTTCAAATGAACATTCAAATATTATTTAGTAATATTTTTAATATTTATATTTTTATTCGTACCGACTTAAGATATATTTATTTACTTACTAATTGAGTACATATATGTTAATGCTGAAATTAATATATTAGAATCTAATTTTGTATTCATAAACTATTTTACTTTTGATCAAATATAAATATGTTAATTTCATTTCGTAAAAAATAAAATAGCTATTACTTAACGAAAAATGTTGGCAATTTTTACAAAATATCTACAAAAGCTGTCATTTTTATTTTTCAGATACTTAATAACATTTAACTTTTCATGTATGCACAAAGGACATGGGTCATTTAACGATCTACAAGTTCTAGTTTTTCTTTATTAATTTTCATTTTACGGTTAGTGCTTTATTCGTTTCTTTTAAATGCCAAAAATATTTAGATAAGTATGTCTGGTTGCCTTATGTAGTAATATAGAATGAACTTTGATTTCCTAAAAAAATTGCAGATTTCTGAAGGTTATTCACTAGAATCTCCCTGTACATGCTACCATTCATTCTACCATGGATAACTTGTAACTCACCAGTGCCCTTGGATGAAAAGCATCCCCATATCATAATAGAAGCACCACCAAACTTAACTGTGGAGTTGGCATTGTGCTTGTTGAAGGCAGTGCCATTTTTTCGCCAAACATTTGTCGTTGTGTTCCTTCCGAATAGTTCAAATTTCGTTTCTTCCGACCAGATTACCTTTTCCCGAAACTACATACCTTTCTTTTCATAAGTTTCGACAAACTTTAATCGGTCTTTAACATGTTTGGTTTTCAGTAAAGGCACTTTTCTTGGTAATCTTGAATGAAACCCTGTACGATATAGAGCTCTGCTAATGGTATCCCTCAAGATCAGTTTTAATTTCAGAACGAGTAATGAAGGTTTTTTTTTTTGCACATTTCTGCTGATCCATCTTGAAGTATTCTCATTTATTTTTCTCGGTCTTCCATTTCTTGGAATGTTTGCTGTACCGTCGCCATACTTCTTATACTTTCTGATGATATTTCCGACTGAACTTAGTGCTAGATTCATTTATTTGCTAATTTTTCGGTAACCTTGTCCACCTTTGTGACGTTCAATGACTCTATCTCGCATATCTCTGGATAATTCTTTAGTTTTTGCCATTTTTAATCCTAGAATTGCAGAATGTACATCAAAGAGTCAGATGATTAGTAGCACTATCTTGTAAACAATTGTGTGCTTCTCTGATTGGTCAGAGATAACATTCCAATACTATCGAAAATTTAAATATTTAAAGTCTTTTAAAATACAAAGTTTCGATTGGAAATTTGAAAAAAGTGTCATGTATCCAATACTTTTGTATAGGGTAATTGGTGAACTTTTATAAAAAAATGGATTCAACCATGAGTTTTTAATTTTCCTTCCACATAAAACTAAAACAACTTTACGAGATATTACTTACCAAATATCAGGCAAAATTGCGAACATAAACTAGAGTTATAACAGAAAATAACATGTATCCAATACTTATGCGTGTCACTGGACATATAGTATTTATCATTAAGCATTAATATCAAATATTTATATAAAAAACGAAATACAACTAGCCTTGCCAAAAATTAGATGACTCAAATATGAAAACCGATGGCATGTCTAGAAAATATAATAATTCGCCAAAAATGGCAACTATTGAAAGAAAAGAAGAAAAAGGAAAAAAAAACGAGAAAAAGCCTAAGAGCTAAAAAAAAAAAAATTTTAAATTTAAAAAAAAAAAAAAAAAGGACAAATGATCACGCCTCACTACACGCACTCGCATCGACGCAGACGGGTGAACGCTCACCCGTCTAAACGAGTGCATGTCCGCACGCAAACGGACACAAACAAAAAAAAAAAAAAATTACACCAAAAATAAGTGCGTAAAAAGAAGAAAAATTGGAAAATATAAGCAGTAAAATGCTGATAACCGCTGAAGAGTGAGCAGACAGTTCTGGCTACGAAACTTTGGAGTCGGGATCCTGAAGTTAACAACAATTAATTTGACAGAATTTTTCTCACATTAATCCTACACACACACACACACACACATATATATATAGTAGGTAACATCAATCGTCTAAGTGAGGAACTTTTACTTATATCATTTCTCTCTCTCCAGATTTCTCTCTCCCTCTCCAGATTTCTCTCTCTCTCTCTCTCTCTCTCTCTATATATATATATATATATATATATATATATATATATATAATTAAATGATCTATTCAAAAGAGAATTCCTGTCCAAATACACAAATCTCTCTCTCACTATATCTATCTATCTATCTATCTATCTATCTATCTATCTACATATATATATATATATATATATATATATATATATATATATATGTATGCATGCATGTGTGTATATGTATGTGCATGTGTGTATGAGGTCTGATAAAAAGGTATCAGGACGATTGCAATGGTGTTACAACATATTCGCTCACTTCCTTAGATTATAGTAGTCCTTGGAAGAAAAGTATGTAGGGTGTGGTTGCTTAATCACACCACAGAGTTTCCATCAGTGTTTGTGCAGCGGTTTCGGGTGAAGGACTACTTTCCCCATATCTGATAACCACCATATTCCCCTGGTCTCGACCGTTACGACTTTTCTTCTTTAAAATTCAAATCCCATTTCAAAGGAACTAGATTTCAAGAGATCATGGAAATCCAACAGAATGCGACGAGGTAAATGCTGGCTCACCCCCAAAAGATGCTTCTGGAATTCTTCCACACACACACACACACACACACACACACACACACACACATATATATATATATATATATATATATATATATATATATATATATATATACTATCTATATTTCTCTTGTTGTCTGTCTGTGTGTCTGTCGTGGACGTTGTTACCTCGCACAGGCCCCGCATTTCTCACCCGATTTCGATGCGGTTTTCACCACAAGTTTGCAAATGGCTGCCGTAAGGACATAACGGAGGAAGATTTTTGAGTTCGGACTCAGGTTCCGAAAAAATCGATAATCGAAAAAATCGATAATCGAAAAAATCGATAATCGAAAAAATCGATAATCGAAAAAATCGATAATCGAAAAAATCTGCTTACAGAAGGAATGATCGCATTTCAACCAAATATGACACCCTCTTAGAGTCTATCATTAGAAATGTTATCCAGAAGTTCCATGGCCACTGACCCCTAGACAGCCCTGAAAATCGATATAACCCCAAAACCGATACGTTCAGATTGCGCCTGAACCGACCGGATTTATGAGGAGGCCATTGGGAGTCACCATGTGAAGTTTCAACTCTGAGTGCCCCCCAAACAGAGTACAAATCGACAATCGGTCAACCCCTAAAAATGTTTTTTCCGGTTGGGTATTTCCTAAATGCAGATTAATTTATGGTGACGCTATGCGCGGGAAGAAAGAGGTCAGTGTGTGTAGTGGAGTGGAAGAAAACATTTGACCTCAAATTCTGGAATGGGTGCAGGGCCATTGCAATTCGGATTTTTTTTTATCCCTGCTACCAGTTCTGACTTTGAGCCACAAATGACATATTCGACTTTGTCAACACTATTGCTTTAATCGTAGTAACATCAGCACGGCAAAGGGCACTCCTTTAAAGGCAAGGAAGGGCAAAAATATTTTAAGTCAAGTGATAGGGATTGCTCTATGAGTCGTACGATTTTTTAATAAAGCACGGGCAACGCCGGGCCATGCTGCTAGTATATATATATATATATATATATATATATATATATATATATATATATATATATTGATAGATAGATAGATAGATTTGTGTATTTAGGCAGCAATCATTCTTTCATGCACATTTTATTGAATAAGACAGACAAGGTACCTTGGTTTAGTTTTATACAATTTCTTATGCGATCTAATAAATTATTTCTTTTCAGATGATAAATTATATAAAAACTCTTAGAATTTTTTTTCCCGAGCGCTTTCGACTATACATTTAGCCATTTTCAAGGATAAAATATGTAGATAGGTAGATAGATAGATATGTGTGCGTGAGTAAAGTCTCAAATATTACGAATTTTCCGCTTTAAACCTCAAATCCCATTTGAAAGGACAAAGATTTCAAGACATCAAGAAAATCCAACAGAATGCCACCAGGTAAATGCTCGCTCACTCCCAAAAGGAGCTCCAAGAATTCTTCCATCTGGATAAAGTGTGTGATTTCAAAAGAGGACTATTATGAAGGAGATTAAATGCTGAATTGATATACGCTGTAGTTTTCTTAATATAACGCCAGTCCTTATACTTTTTGGTCAGGCCTCGTATATTTGGTGTTTTTGGAGAGCAGCCGTATTCCATATGTGTTTAGTTCACAACTAACAAAAATGTTGGGCTATGAATTTTTTCATTATTTTTTTTCTGTATTGTCCGATGTCTGAATACATTTAGTTTTCATAATCCATTATAAGATCTTTTGTTGATAATGTCGTGACTTTATGTATGCATTGAATATACGTAGAAATCGAACAATTTATATTCAGTTTTTCAACGGAACAAAGAAATATAGAAAGCTATAATGAAAATTATCTTTAACAAAGAACTTTTGTTAGTTTTAAACCAAATATGTATGGACGAAAACTCAGCACTGAAACCCACCAACCCACGACGTAAGATTAATGCCGCTTATAAACTGATTTGACCAATCAGAGAACACAATAACAACGATCTTTGTGAAAGGATATACGTATATTAGAAAGAAAGAAAAGATCATTAAGTATAATACAAACAAAATGTCTATTGTTTTAACATATATATATATATATATATATATATATGTGTGTGTGTGTGCAGGTACGGTTGTGAATTGGATAGCGGCTCGGACGGAAGAAATCCATTACATTTATTTACGTGCTAATACCCTTGGGAAAGGTATTAACCCTGTTCTTCTTCCCCCAGCTAAATAGCAAGACAGACCGGATTCTATAGCCTTGGATGGAAACTGGTCTAAGAGAACGACAACTCTGAATTCAAAACCTGCTGATGATCATTTGGGGACCAGGTCTCTGTATTCGGCCCTTCAAAAAGTGTGGTTGGCTCTGCACAAAGCCTTCACCTCTATAATCAAATCACATGTGTTGGTGATGTCTGGGCTATCGGTTCCCAGGAATTGAGCTGCTTGACCCTCACATGTCGAATACGACGGGAGAGTCCACCAGATAAATAGATGGATAAAAATGAATGAAAAAGAAACACGAATAAAGATAAAATCCCAATTTATTTTTTAGCCGACCCGTTTCGTCCTCTGGTGGATTTTATCAAGGCAAATAAGGGATTATATTTTGCAAAAAGTACTTACATAAAGGAAAAAACAAACTTTAAATTATAGAGCGTACATATTCTTTAGGCTAAGTGAAAGTCAAGATAAATTATGGAGGATGCTAAATGATGTAATTTAATATACAGAGTGATTGAAAAGTAACTCCCTATTTTTTTACGCATTGATTTGTATAAAGCCCTTATATGGTCAATAGATTTCATTTCCAATGTCTACTTTTTACCTAGTTTTTTTTTTTTTTTACAATGATGTTCATTCTGTACAAAGTGCGGGAGACACTCGGATTACAGATTTAACAGGGACAGTTTTTGCTGATGTGTGGGGAATATAATGGGTTAAACTTAGACTTGAACAGGTCAAGCATGTAGTGATCGGGGAAACATTTTCTTGGGAGTCGGGGGCGATTTGTGAGAAATTGCTGCTTGAGTGGAACTTACATCTCCCCAATAGAATTCCAGGGGGATGATTATGGTACCGTACAATTTGTTTGTTATGACTGCTCTTAGCCGTGTGGACTATAATTAATTGAATTTAGGACTGTTGTTTAGAAATGGCAATGGCTATAATTCGTCACCAACAAGGACGCGGAAACTCTTTTGGACTCTAGAGTGAAAAGTAACTTGTACATTGTAGAACTCTAGCCCTATATTATTCCAGTCACGCTTCATTCAATTTTGCAGTATGGCAAGGAGCGCTGCCATGTATGAAATATGTGCTGTCCTTCCTTCTAATGACAGGAAAAGATGAGGAGGAATCATTCTCAGAGTTAATTCAGCCAGTGCATTCGTTTAAGTCTGAACGAGCACTGCTCCACATCGCTATCCAGATCAGCATCGAAAAGTCAATATCTTTGGAAACCTCCTAAATAAGATTTCTTCAGACCCAGATATGTTCAACAAAAAAGAATTGAGCAAAAAGTGAGTCTCTCCAGAATATACCTTGCCAAAATTTCATGACTCTCCTTGAATACATTTCAAAACTTAATATAATAAATGGATAATTTTGATTTGACACAATTTGAACAATTTTTATTGTTACACCCGTTATATATATATATATATATATATATATATATATATATATATATATATATATATATATATATATATATATAATTGTATGTTTGGGCAGCAATCACCATTTTATACAAGTTTCATTAAAGACGACAGACAAGATAACTCGATTAAGCTTTTTAAATTTTTCTTGCATTCGCATAAGTATTGTCTGTTCTGGTTAGAAAGACTGTAAAACTCTTTAAGTGATCTATGTATCCGAGCGCTTTCGGTTATTTGATTATACGTTATCAAGGATGATCTTTTTTTTTTCTTTTTAAATGAATATATAGATTTTTATCTGTATCTATAGTGATGGGAATTGCTTCTTATTTACCAAACACGGTCAACTTGTGGCCGTGTACATATTTAATATTATACATGTATACAAACATGTCATATATATATATATATATATATATATATATATATATATATATATATATATATATATATATATATATATATATTATTTATTTATTTACATATTTAAGCCCTATTCTCATACAGACTCTTTAAAACAAACTTCCACGCAAAAAATGTCTACTCTATATAGTATAAAATAGAACGGACTTTCAGTTTCTGTTTGTTAAATAAATGAAAAAAAATGATTTCTGCTATGTACATCCTCTGAAAGGCCCGAAAGCCACTAGAGATACAGGGCTATAGTGTAAGAAGTACAACTTATACGGATATATGTGGAAGATAACAGTTAACCATAGACTAGAATAGTTTAAAATTGTAGTGAAACGGGAAGCATCCTCTTGGGAGTTATTTCCACAAGGGTGTGGTTCGTGAGAAGCTTCTCGACTGGAATTTACATCTCGCCAATGGAATATGAAAGGAATGCGGGTGGTTCGCTACAAAGTACGTGGCACGTCTTGAGGGTCAGCCGCGAGTATCATGGAGAGGAATTCGTCTGAACACTTTCCATGGAAATAACGATAAAGCAGCAAGATGGTTTCGCGGTTTCATCTGTGAGAAACGGGGTGTAGGGTCAAAAATACATTATCCACATGGCCGCGGAGATGCTTTTGGTCTCTATGAAAGGCAGAAAGCGAAGCCTGAGCAGCTCGAGTCCATAATTAGTTAGCAGTACTTCATTTTCGGCCTGATCTGGCTTTCGTAAAGGCAGAAGATTGCAGGACGGGTCGGGTTCATGATGAAGCGTTACAGGGTACTGCCTATCACAGTACCATTTCCTCATCATCGTCCCAGATGGTAACATTTTCACATCATCCTCCCAGATGGTAACATTTTTCCATCATCCTCCCAGATGGTAACATTTTCCCATCATCGCCCAACATGGTAACATTTTCCCATCTTTAGCGGTGGAACATATGTACGAGTTCTAATTGAGTACTGGGCTCTGTTTAAATGTGATGTTTTGGTATAAGAAAAACTACAGTATATTTGGGTCAACGGTAAGTGCGTCACTGAGATCTGTAGACGTATTGAGATGGTCAAAGACGCATTCGAAAAGCCGGGCTGTGTATTGCGAGACAGGAGGATTTCTTTGGTAACAAAGAAAAGAATACTGAACTGTTACGTGACATCCGCCCTTCTTTACGGCAACGAATGTTGGACGATTTCCTCAGAGATGAAGAAGAGACTCGATGTGACGGAGATGTGATTCTACAGTAGGATGCTGATGATAACATAGACCGACCGTGTGAACAACGATGAGGTCTTAGAGAGGATGCAAACAAGGATGAAGCTTATACTTAACAACAGGAAGAGACAGTTGAAGTTTCTGGGATGCCTAATGAGGAAGGAGGGTCTGGAGAAACTGATACTCACGGGTCGAATAGAGGGAAAGGGTGACAAGGGAAAATGACATACCTAGCGAGCGTAAGCAAGTGGATGACAGAATGTGGTCTGGGGGAGGAAGCTGCAAGGGATAGAGGGAGGTGGTGAGCCATGATCGCCTACGTCCTGAAAGGATATGGCACATAAAAAGAAGAAAGATACATTAAGCAAGTGGATGACAGAACGTGGTCTGGGGGAGGAAGCAGAGGGAAGGAACTTGTTGAGAGCTGTAAGGGATAGAGGGAGGTGGAGAGCCATGGTCGCCTACGTCCTGAAAGGATATGACACATAAAAAGAAGAAAGATACATTAAGCAAGTGGATGACAGAACGTGGTCTGGGGGAGGAAGCAGAGGGAAGGAACTTGTTTAGAGCTGCAAGGGATAGAGGGAGGTGGAGAGCTATGATCGCCTACGTCCTGAAAGGATATGGCACATAAAAAGAAGAAAGATACATTAAGCAAGTGGATGACAGAACGTGGTCTGAGGGAGATAGCAGAGGGAAGGAACTTGTTGAGAGCTGCAAGGGATAGAGGGAGGTGGAGAGCCATGATCGCCTACGTCCTGAAAGGACATGGCACATAAAAAGAAAAGAAAAAAGATAAAACGTAGAACAGGTGAAGAACAGATTTTCTCATCCACGTTCTTGTCTTCGTACGAATTAGTACAATAAATATTGCAGCCAGCGTTACATGAATTTTTTTCTTCTCTCTCTGGTCATCGGGTTGAGATCAAAATGTAATATCTGTTTTCTCCTAATTGTAGATGCGAGGAGTCATTCGCTATTCATTAACCTAGAGGTGAGTGTATGCTTGGTAGAAATTTACTTACAAATCTTTCTGTTAAAATATTTTTTTAGAAAAAAAGAAACGGTCCTAAGTAATAACATATTCCACCGTTGTGAAATGTGAATCAACAAAAGGAAAACTACGGAGAAAAATGATCCAAATTTATAACCAATCCAATGTAAGTGATGGATTTCCACCTTAAAATCAACCTTCTTCTCCGTTCGACTTGTGTGCACGGATAATTTAACTTAATTTGAAACCGCATTTATCTGATGTCGCTAGGTTAGGTAAGATTTTCGCGTGGACAGGAAAACCAAATTACCACGTATTAGTGTGTTCGGAAAGTAATTAAGTATTTTCCCCGCTGTGAATTAAGAGCCAGCCACAGAAGGCAGCACCATGGCTTAATGTTAGGAAACGGCGTTTAGAATTAGTTTATCATATCTTCTGTCCGACAGTCTGTCTTTTATGTTTTAATTGGGCACACTTTCAAGGAGGAAATTTGAGTTGGTCATGAGATTTCGCTCGAGAACGGAACACAACGTTAAACCCATCTGCATCTTTTAACCAGGGATGATAGTCTTTCATTTTTTTTAACCGTATTGTTCATCATCATCAGGTATTTGGCTGCTTAAATCGTCGGGGAGATCTAAGGTTAGCAGAAACAGACAGCCTCCTCCAGGAAGATCTGTTGTTGGTGGTGACTCTCAGGAGTTCCGGCATTATCATGTCTGTCCACTTTTTGATGTCGTCTGGCCGGATTTTGCGTTACCGTCTTCTTTTCGTACAACAGGGACTGGTATGATTGTCTTATAAAGGCTGTTATGCAGTGTGACATTGTTGCAGGTGATGAAAAATGGGTTCTGCATGTCATTATAAAACGAAAACGTCTGTGGTTATCGCAAAATGAAAGAGCAGTGCCAAGTTAAAAACCAGGACTACATCCACAGAAATCCTTACCATTTTGTTTGGCGGAATATAAAATGTGTTGTTGATTCCGATCTGTTGGAAAATGCAATGAGCATCCCTGTAGACGTTCATTGCCAGGAGATTGATCGGATAAAAGAAGATATACGACGATAAATATCCTGGTTAGTTAATAGTAAGTGTTATTCATCGGCGTGCACAATATCTACATAAATAAAACAAAATAACAATGAAAAATATAATCGTCAGTTTGCGATCTACTGGCGCACCTTCATTACTCACCAGATATAGCGCACACTGAATATGTAATTTCTTTCGATTAATAGGACTTTTCCTAAATGTCTAAACGTTAAAAAAAAAAACGGAAATTGAAAACTATCTTTGAGACATATTTTTCGAAAAAAAAAAAAAAAAAAAATTCCCTAAACGTGGAATCGAAAATTTGACACTTCTGAAATTGCCGAAAATAATGGTGATTAAATTTTGTAAAATTATATTTAAGTAAATTTCATTTACAGTGCGACCCGGGTATAAGAGAAACTCGGATATAAGATAGATTTTCTCTCCTCCCAAATTAGAGCCTGTGTTCATGTATATAAATTAGACCAAACCCGGATATAAGAGACTTCTTCTCCGGTCCCGACAACTCTCTTATATCCGGGTTACAATGTATATTTATATCCTTTTTCATAAAACGCTATTCCTTTCTGAACACGATAATACAGGTTGCGGCAAAAATATCGGCTGTATTTTACATCGTCACCTCTGAACTGAGACAAATGACAGTGATGTCTTCAACGAGTTAATATCTTACCATATTCTTTTTCAGATACCATCAGTTACCAACATGGCTTGGTCCGTTGTATGCCATGCGTTTGCTGTTAAAATGTTTGTTTTTTTTTATGCCTGGGGAATCTGTGAGTATAGCACTGAGAAATTTTCGTGTTGATTTCATGTTTCTTCGGGGTGATGCTGTTCCTGATAGAAAATCGATACTACTCTGCGTTGAAAATTTGAGGGCCACAGTTTCAATGCTTAAACGTCAGCCACCAGGGAAACCTCGAGCGCTCGAACTTCCAGGTGATGGAAAATTGTCTGCAACAGTGTATGGCGAATAAAAGCCATCATTTAGAGGATGTCATTTTTAAAACGAAATGAATAAAAACTGTAGCGTTTAGTTTAAAAACGAAAGGGAATTATTTTTTTAACAGCAGTTATTTAATCATTTTTCAACTTTTAAAAGATGGATGTCTTTCTCCCGAGTCCTGCATTTAGCACTGGTTTAAAAAAATAAAATAAATGATTAGCTCTATAATTGAATAATCTATCAAGAGTTGATATATCGTAAACCACATTCTATGAGTCAACCAACTTGTTTGTAATGTTCACACACTTTAGTTACTTTGTTTATTTTAATCATCTCTCCCCAAGCAAGGAGAAAATGCCAATAGGACGTAAGGGTTTACTGGGAGTGAAATAGAACGAGAAGACTCTAGCGAGGAGAAAGGAAAATAAAAGAACAGGATAGAGGAAGGCAGAATATGGCGAGTGGTGTTGCATTTAAATCTTTGAAGATTGTAGGTGGCAGGTAAATAAGAAATCGGAAGGTAGGTTGAGAAGTACGAGAAAAGAAAGTATGAGAATAAAACATATGGCTGTATCTAGCTAGTTCAATATTAAAAACGGTAAGACATCGTTAACAATGTTAGTGGCACGTTTAAATTCATGCAGCCGAAGCGTCATGGAGGAAAGCTCACCAGAAAGATGGAAGCCACGAAGAAGCCACGGCAGGATCGACTGTATTACAGACTCTTTTTTTTTTTTTTTAATTTTGACGAGAAGCTCAAGATATATATTGATTTTTCAAGCGTAGCTTAGATGTGGCACAAGGCCGAAATTAGGGGACACCCAGTGAGAATCGAAGTCACTACGCAGTCGTAATTGTTCTAGCGAGACAAGCTTGCTAACCGTTATACCACCTCGAGGTGCCCAAATCTCAAGATATATAGTAGGATTACAATACCAGATATGACAGCAATATTCATTGCATAAACGCTATAAAGGACTTTTGAGGATTAACTGATATTAAACATCCTCACAGCTTGGTTCCCTGGTAGTTGTGAGTTCAATCCTTTGGTCTGGTATAGCTGAAAAGTAATAATCCTCTTTTTCAGTGAATAAGCCTGGGGAGTAATAACTGATTTGAAATGTCCCCTAAACATGATTCACTGGCAGTTGTGAGATCAATCCCGGGGTCTTGTAGTGCTGAAAGGTTACATAATCAGTGGATTACACTGGCGAGTATTTGGACACCACGAGGTGGTGTAATGGTTAGCAAGCTTATCTCGCTAGAACTTTTACGGCTGAGTAGTGAGTTCGATCCTCACTGGGTACCCTATAATTTCGGCCTTGTGCCACATCTAAGCTACGCTTGGAAATTCAATACACTGGTGAGTATTAACTAATATGAAACATCCTCCTAAGCATGTTTCCTTGGAAGTATTGAGTTCGATCCCTGGTCCTGGTAGTGTTGTGGTAAGTCACATACTTTGGTTCTGTCAATAAGATTCGTTTGTATTAACCGATATAAAACATCCCTATAAAGCATAGAAAGAAAAACGAGCTAAACATACTCTCGTGGCTTGAATAAAGAGTTCGATTCAAAATATCGATAATTTTACAAAGGTGCAAAGAAGACCGGAGTGTACATCAGCCGAGATTTTATCAGTATAACTATCCCAATGAACAGATTTCTCCGAATGGAAAAGCAAATCAGGAATATTATAATGTTACCCACTTTTGGTGAAGTATTGTTTTATGCTCAGATTTCGAAATTACATTCATTTGCGGTAGATGGCTTGAAACATTTTTTTTTGGGGGGGGGGTGATCACTCTGTAGTATCGAGGCCTTTTAAAAGATCTGCTTTCTAAAAGAGTACATATAACATTTCGGCGGTGTTCACCTGCTACTTCGTATCCTATCATTCTAACAAGCCACTTTTCGTCAGAGCCACCCCCAGCACGGCAAAATCGCTCCCCATCCGTGACCACAGCTGACGACTATTAATGCGGATTTTTTTTTTTTTTCTGCAACTTCTTCCGAAAAGCATCAAAAAGATTTCTTAATCAGCAGGATATGAGGAACCGGAAGTGAAACGTAGGCATGTATGTAAATTCGCTTAATTCTAATTATTCAAGAATTAGGACAGCCTTGAATTCATTTCACAAAACACAGTATTTGCCAAAAGGTTGAGCTTGGAAAAAAAAAAAAACGAAAGAGAGAAAATAGGGACATCAGAAGAGAAATAAAGGGACGAAAAGAAATAAAAAAACGAAAGCATGACGTGGCGAGAGGATGAAATAGAAGAACAAAACGGTAAAAGGAAAGAGAGACGCCGAGAAAGAAAGATATCTAAGATGGAAAAGATAGAGAAAGAGAGTGTTTGAAAAAATAAGAAATTTAAAGATGACGAGAGGGAGAGGAACGAAGGAGACCCAAGTGGGTAAATATAGAGAGGAAGATATTGACAAATGGATGTGAGTGAGAAAGACAAGTGAGTGAATTTGTTAAAAAGAATATTGAGAAACAATAAGAATTGCGATGATTGGGAAAAAAACATGAAGAGAGTAAGAAATGAAAATCTTTAAAGAAAGAAAAAAATATAAAGAAAAAAAATACAGGGAAACGGAAAACATATAAAGAAAGAAAGAAACAAATAAATATATAAATAAACCCCAGAAAGAAAAAAAAAGAATTACAAGCAAAGACGAGATAGAAGGAAAAAAAGAGAAAAATTGTAAGGAAAGAAAAGAAAATTAAAAACAAGGAAAAAACAAAGGAAGAAACCCCCACCCAAAAAAAAACGTATGAAAACATCTGAGAAAGAAACGAAAGAAAGGAAACTGAAAATAAATAAAGAAGACTATAAGAAAATAAAGACACGAAGAAAAAAGAAACAAAATGAAGGAAAGAAAAAGAAAGATAGAAAGAGTGAAGGAATGAAGGAAAGAGGGAAAGAAGGAAGGATAAAAAATAATTCGAAGAAAGTATACAGAGAGAAAGAAAGCGCAAAGAAAAATGTTTGAGAAAAAGGAAAGAAAAGAAAAAAGAAATAGAGCACGAAGAAAAAAGAAGACAGAAAAAAAAGAAAGAAAAAGACAGAAAAAGAAAGACTAGAAAGAAAAAAGAAAGAAAAACGAAGAAAGAAAAAGAAGAAAGAGAAAAAGAAGGAAAAAAGAAGAAAAAACGAGGAACAAAAAAAAAGAAAAAGAAAAGTGAAGAAAAAGCAAAGAACGAAAAAAGAAGAAAGACAGAAACACGAAAAAGTAGAAAAACAAAAATGAAGGAAAAAGGAAGAAAAAAAAAGAAAGAAAAAGAACATGGAAAAAAGGAGAAAGAAAAAAGTAAATAGAAGAAAGAAAATAAGAAAGAAGAAAGAAAATGAAAAAAGACAAAAAGGAAGAAAGAAAAAGGAAGAAAAAAAAGAAAGAAAAAGTAGAAAAAAAAAGAAAGAAAAAAGCACAAAGAAATGATAGGAAAAATGCAGTAAATAAAGAAAATATGGAGAAAGAAAAAAACAAAACAACCACCAAAAAAAGAAAGAAAAAGAAAAACTCAAAGAAATAAAGAAAAGACAGCAAATAATTATAGGTAAAGAAAAAAGAAAGATACCAAGACAGAACGAAATAAAGGAAGAAGGAAAAGAAACACGCATACAGTCCGAATTCTTTAATTGTCCGTCAACGCCCAAAGTCCAGCACTATTTTGAAACAACCGCCATTAGTTTGTTAAGTGGCTACCAGGGCATCGCTGCACGTAGTTTCCAACATTCCACACTAGCCGACAGCAACAGAGTGTTTTGGTGATACGGTCTTGCTCATTCCTTATAAATAGCTACATATTTACCCATTCAGCAAAGTAAGTACATATAGATATTTTCTTTTGCGGTGGCTTCTTATTTAGCTTTTGTTTTATATGAAACAATAAAACATTTCTTTGTAAGCATTAATGATTGCTTTATTTGCTGTTTTAATATTTCTCCTACATTCGATAACACGGTGATGTGTATGTTGAATGAGCTGGTAAGAGTATGTTTATATAATTTTTTTTTCACGGGTAATTTCTGTCATTCGATATTTGCTGTGACGCGGCTGTGGCCTGGCTTCAAGTGTGCCGGATTAAAGAGGTTGGATTGTACGTGTATAAAGAAAAGCTGAGAGAAAAGCAATTTTGCTGTAAAGGACAAAACATTCAACGGAAACAAAAAAAACAAAAAAACAAAACGAAAACCGAAAAAACAAAATAAACACACATCAAATAAATCATTATCAGAAACAAAATCAATATGGAAATCGATTAGTTCTTGATCGATATCCATTTCATCTTTGTAAGCCTAGTGATTTTTGGCAAGGATTGTACATAACATAAATAAATAAGCCATTTTTCGCAGACAGTTACCGTTCCTGTTTTTCTACATCTAACTTTTGAAGCTATTCTCTGGCAATAGTTTTGAAGTATCAAGGGAGCAGTGCCTCTTAATTGGGGCAGTGAAATAATCCCAGACAAAATGCGAACAGGAAAATGTACGCCAAGTGTTTAATTAAATTTAAGCATATTTTAGCAATTACGAAAACTAATTAAAACTAAACGTTCACCGCACTGATGCTTGCTTACAAAATTCATTAGGAATAGCGATTGCTTTGGAATGTGTAAACAAAACTATGTGGTAGAGGTAAAGAAAAAATGCTGGTATATTTACCGATATGACTATTTTATTGAGGTATATATATATATATATATATATATATATATATATATATATATATATATATATGTATTTATATATATATATAAAATGTCTTCGATTTAACCAGTAGAGAAGACAATATTTATGAATAAAAATGACAGTAGGAAAACTAGTAATTGCTGACGCGTTTCGTCCAATGTGGATTTTAACAAAGCAAAATACGAAATGAATTTAATTGAACAAGGTAACTAATAAAAACAAAAACAGAATCTTCCTAGCAACTGGAATTATATATTCTCCACACGTGACAAATACTGACGGTATTTTCAGTTAACAATATGAAAATAGCGTTTCTCTACATTCCAGTTGCTCACATCAACCCAACTAAATATTTTAGCTCTATCACTGATATTGAGCGCTTTCCAATAAGTACCGCGCATATATATATATATATATATATATATATATATATATATATATATATATATAAATTGCATATATAAATATATATATATTTATATTTATATGCATACACATTTCACACACACACGCATATATATATATATATATATATATATATATATATATATATATATATATATATATATATTTTCTTTTTGAATAAAAACAGACCACGTTAAGGTTCCATGTAATAAATTATTTCACCATAACCCCTTTAATATATATATATATATATATATATATATATATATATATATATATATATATGTTATAATTATATATATATATATATATATATATATATATATATATATATATATATATATATATATATGTTATAATTATTATTTTAAATATGTATTCATCGCGACAGAAATTACCATGTTCCGAAACCAAAACATAAATCTTAAATTCAACTTAAGGTTTAAAACTTTAAATTTTAAGTTAAATTTAACATTTAGGTTTTGTTTTGGAAACATGGTGATTTTTTCTGCCGCGATGAAATTATATTTTTAAATAATAATTATAATATTATGCTCTACTGTGTATTGAGGACTGCTTTAAAAAATGAAAGCTAAAGAACTCTGGATTATAAATCTTTTGTAGTGCAGTGGAGCGTATCGAAAGACATAGTTGTAAGTTGATAAGTCTATGGCCATGATTAGGTGTTACCTGGTTTTCAATGATGTTACCCTATTAAAGTACCTTGAATACGAGGTAGAAGTTGTAATGCTTTCCGAATTAATCATTGTCCACCCCAACGTGATTTCTCTCAGGGTCTCCTGTTTTCTTTCTTTTTATCTTTCTTTCCAATTTTCTCTACTTTTGCTTGTTTGGCGCGTTCTTTATTTATAGCCTTTCTAGCTCTCATCTCTCGTTCTTTCTTTCTTTTTCGTTTTCAAACTTTTCTTTTGGTTCCTCTTTTCTTCCCCCCCCCTTTTTCTGTAGATTTTTTCGCTATCCTTTTTCTTTCTTTCTTTCTTTTTTTCTTTCTTTCTTCATTTTCAAACTTTTCTTTTGCTTCTGTTTTTGCTTCCTCTTTTCTTTTCCCCCCTTTTTCTGTAGCTTTTTTCGCTATCCTCTTTCTTTCTTTCTTTCTTTCTTTCTTATCCATTTCAAACTTTTCTTACGCCCCTCTTTTTGCTTTCTTTTTTCTTTCTTTCTTTTCCCATTTTCTGTAGCTTTTCTCGATAGGCTCTTTCTTTCTTACTTTCTTTCTCTTTTCTTTTTTTCTTTCTTTCTTTTCCATTTTCAAACTTTCTTGCACTCCTTGTTTTGCTTTTTGCTTTCTTTCTTTTCTCATTTTATGTACCTTTTCTTGCTATTCTCTTTCTTTCTTTCTTTTTTTCCTTCTTTCTTTCTTTCTTTCTTTGATTTGTTCTTTCTTTAGATTTTAGCACTCTCCTCTTTATTTATTTCTTTTTTGTGTCCTTCTTTCTTTAGCTTTTCTTGCTTCCCTTTTCTTTTTTTATTTTCTTTCTTTCTTTTCCTATTTGCTATAGCTTTTCACCCTCTCCTCTTTTTTTAACTTTTGCAACTTCTCATGTCTTCTTTATATTTTCATTGGCTATTTAAATGACACATTTCTGTTTTTTTTCTTCTTTTTTTTTAATGAAAGTAATTACGGTCATGTAGCCATCGGTGTTCGGAAGTGTACGATAATTTTTTCAAGTTTTTTGGAGTGCTTGAGGTTAAAGTAGTGACTAACGGCTCAGAAAATGAAATCGGCTCTAATTCCAGTTGATTCAGTTGCATTCATTTTCACACGAATACACTAGAGAAATTCATTGCACACGTCTCCCCATCGCCTCGTCTATCTATAGGCTGACACACTGAGATCTCAAGCCTTGGATAGTCGATAGTCTAGGAGAAGTATAACTCCAAATTTAAAATCGTGGAGAATGGAACAGAAAACAACTTCACTTAATGTCGGTGGAATTCACATATTCAACGAGGTAAAAAAAAAAAAATCTTTGGAGAGCCATGATCACTTACGTCTTGTCTAGATATGGTATTTAAGCAAATATAGAAAAAAAAATTGTCACCTCTTCAGCGCTACTTAGTATATTATTTTCTGTTTAAAACTTATCTGGGCGTGTTCCGAAAAACAAAAAAGAACGAAAAACAAAAAAGAACAAAAAACAAAAACAACAACAAAAAAAAAAAAAAA
Source organism: Acanthosepion lycidas (assembly GCA_963932145.1). NCBI lineage: Eukaryota > Metazoa > Mollusca > Cephalopoda > Sepiida > Sepiidae > Acanthosepion > Acanthosepion lycidas. The sequence continues at coordinate 107,606,345 of OZ010572.1, forward strand.
CTTCGTTGAATTTGCGAATAGCTAATATAAAATAAATTTTCCGTCCTCAAATATACAATTACGGATGCACATACGTGTAATAAATACGTTACCGAATAGTGCTAACGCTCTCGTTACTTACTCGGCGTGTCAGACATTCTTTTCCTCTTGGAACAAAATCTCGTTCGTTCTCGTCTTAACTCACACTTCAATTATCATTCACTGTTGTCGTTTTTTGCTATGTTCTGTACAGTCTATACAATACTTCGTTCAGGTCATGTTTAATTTTTTATTTTATTTTCGCGTCAAACTTAAACGCGCGCATGCACGCACCCAGAAGTACTTGTATGCACATTCGTTAGTACAAACTGACATTGTCAATACGTTAGACATACATACCAACAAATAAAGACAAGCATTTTATTTTATGTAACTACAGAAGTTGAAGATTCAATTTTTCTGGCGCAGAAGAATTAAAAAAAAAATTGGGTGTGGTAAAAATCAGAATCAATGAAAATTACCGCAGAATGAAATTAATGAAAGAATTTAAACAACAAAAAAAAATATAATGGAATAATTATTTATAATAGAATAAAAAAAAAATAAAAATAAAAGAACAAGAAAAATTCATTTAATAATATAAAAAAATAAAATGGAAGCAGAAAGCGGGAAAAGTGGATTGAAACATGGGAAAAATGTAAAGAAATTTTTTTAATAAACGAAAATGAGAATTCTGTGTGCGCCATGAATGAGGTTGAGGAAAGAAAAAAAAAAACCTGTACATTGGAAGCGTATGAAAAGTAAAGAAAAGAGAAGAAAAGAAATTGGAGCTCTTCTTTGGGAGGAAAAGAAAATCGCTGTAAATTGCAAGATTTGAATTGCAAGATCTGAATTGTAAGATCTGAATTAGACGGGAACAAAAGAATATCGTGAAATCGAAGGTAGAAGCTTAACAAGAAGCTTTTCACAAATTGTGATATATATATATATATATATATATATATATATATATATATATATATATATATATATATATATATATATAATATATATATATTGAAAAGAAAGATTTGCAACTAAATAACGAAGGAGAGAAAAGCTACAGTGAATTAGAAAACTAATTATAAAATTGCTGAAGGAACGGTCATAGATTTTGCAGCTGTTACTGTTAGTTTTATAAGCGAGAAGAATAAAATCGAAACGGCTACAAATGGAACAACAAAAACATCACATATTTCCGAAAATAATGCCACCTGTTGCCTTTGCAGAGACAGCGATAAAACCGGAAGGATATAAATTATTAATATATTTTCATGGTGCAGTTGTGTTGCACAATGGCCAATACGACCAGATATAACTATTATTTTTAATTCTTTTTTTTTTCATATGTCTATATATTGATCACTCCAGACGATTAATTTTTATTTTATTTTATATCATCATGTAGAGCATTGATTCTCAACGTCGGTTCTTAGTTTCATAAGTGAGTCCGGAGAAATCTTAAAATTGGGCCCAGAGTTTTCCAAACATAAATATGCAGGCTTTGATTTTTTTTTTTCCACTGCCGTAAAATTTTGAAAACACAGTGCTTTACTTTATTTTTAAAGACAAACAATTCAGAAAATATTTAAATTAAATTTTCGATGTTTCTTCCTTATCATAAATTACATTTTCAAATCGATTTGAAACATTTTATTTTGTTTTATTGTGGGACATTAAAAAGACTTTATTTTCATTTAATTTATTTTCGATTTATTTGAGGCCAGTATATGTTATTTTAGCTTTTGAATTCATCACATTATCTGTATTATATTTACATTTATCTTGTTACACGTAATTTCTATTTGTGTTCATGCAAGTCTGGAATTTTTTTGACACCAAAAATAAGCCAGAAAGAAGAAAATCTAAAGTGTTTAAATAAATGCGAACGTCAGTGTGTCACTGTCACAATTTTTCAACTTTATTCCTAGACGCGGTAGCCCAACCTATCATACCATTTGGGAATCAGGCGGAATCAGTGAACAAATTATTAGGTTGGTGCAAAAATAATGACGTAATAATGTCGTTTTTTGACGTTAAAAATACGTCAAAAAACGACATTATTACGTCATTATTTTTGCACCAACCTAATAAAAACATTCGGGGCCGGAACCAGACCCGTAATCATGGAACTTTGGATTCCCAAATTTTCATTACTGAATTGTATTCGGATTCCACCATCTTGGCTTCTACTGTTAAAAAAAAAAAAAGAAAAAAAATACAATTAAATGGACCTCTATCTTTTTGGATCTCGTTCGTCTATTCTCCTTTCATCAATCCTAGCTATACTCAGTCTTTTCTCTCATTTTCAGTCCCAATAACCCCTGCATATTTAGTGACATTCCCGACTTGCTTGGGGTGAAATAATTAATATATATATATATATATATATATATATATATATATATATATATATATATATATATGGGCCAATGAAAAGTAATATTCACATTCTGTGTCTTTTCTTTTCTTTTTTTATCTTGCGAGACTTCTGGCTGTTAACTGCCCCTGTCAAATATATTGTATTTCAAAAATGCGATATATTTGCAACATCATGTAGTTTTTGAAGATTGTAGTTATATAGCAGGGAAGCAAGTAAACGGAATGGAGTTCCACAGGCGTGAAGTGCAAGAAAAAAACAATTGGAGTAAAAGTGGGAGTCATTATTAGAATATAGAAATGTCAACAGTAAACTTGTGAGACCTAGATGCTAATCTAGTAGCATCCTTACGTTCATGTATTCGAGGTACCTGGGGAAAAAAGCTTGTCAAAGCAGTTAACATGAAAATATTTGTAGAAAAAACAGACAGAAGCCACGTCGCATCGGTGAGAATGTAATTGAAGTCTAGAGGTCGAGTCAGGATCGATTACATTACAAATCCTTCTTTCGATTTTATCAAGAAACTTAAGATGAACCAGAAACACCAGACCAGATATGACAGCAGTATTCAATGTATGGGTGAATAGCATATTTGTAAATGCACAAGATGCCATGTAACGGGAAAAAAATTTTGGCACGAGACAGTGACAGAAACTAGTGATAACGGGAGATATCTCGGTGAAACTGGAGTTTCATCCTAAAAAAATGTTGCTTTAGAATCTTTTGCCTGGTAACGGATATATGGGTTTGGGAAAGCTAAGACAATGAAGTTTATCTCACTCAGTACACCCTCTCCGTTACCGACTTGTAGTCGGCCAATTATATGCTGGAGAATAATAAAAATAGAAAAAAAATCTTTATACTTGCGGAAAGACTCCTGGTTTGGTTTTTAGTAATAAACAGAGGCAATGCAACTTTGGTGTCATGTAGACAGCATTGAAGACTAATACAATGACATTACCAGTAGGAGCCGTTATGGAACAATGGGCGTAGTCACACAAGCAGCAATTAGAGCCACGTATTTATCAGTGTGTCCACATCGCAACCGAATGTGACACAAGGTCAGGTTAAAATGTGTTCACAGGCAATTTCATGGATAAGTTGTTAAAGCCTCCACTCACCAACCAACACTTTTCTTTTTGGGGGCCACCTCAAGCGCCAGCTAATGACCCCAGCCTCCTCGTGAACTAAAGGTACTATTTGGGCGGATATTCCCCTGAGGTTTGGGCTAATATTAATTTCAACATTACCGTCAAAAAGCAAGCGTTGTCCTGACAATATCACAATTGAAATGCTGATTTTGGGGAAGTGTGACCGGTCATTAACTTTTCAATTGTTTATTCTTTAAACACATTGAACATTGATAAGTTCTCAAACTGACTCTCTTTCCAAAACCAGTATTCTATAGTTTGGCCACTGGATTAATGTGGATTGAGATACCCAAGCAGTTTTCACCGTTGCCATGTACGGAAACGCATAGTTTAAGTAAACAAAACAAACACCGGGGAACTTTTCTAATAAACTTTCACCTAATACAAAGCTAAAGAGACACTCAAGATAGAGGATTACTGTTCAAAAGGTAATAAGGGATGGAATACGTAATTTGAATGGCGGAGGAGGTGATATAAATTGAGGATTATGATGATAAGAAGGATAGATGACAGAAGTCAAAATAGAAATATTTAGAGAAGCAACCAGGCAGTTGAAGAAGTCAAAATAGAAATATTTAGAGAAGCAACCAGGCAGTTGAAGAAGTCAAAATAGAAATATTTAGAGAAGCAACCAGGCAGTTGAAGAAGTCAAAATAGAAACATTTAGAGAAGCAACCAGGCAGTTCATAAAGTGGAATATTTGTTTAACTCAGTTCCTCTCTTGTGCCAGTATTTCTGGCCCTAACAAGGCCACAACAGAAAATTATGCAAAACATTCTGGGCATAATATTGGTGGGCATTATTCTGCTGGACTGCACACTGTCCATGTCAGTGTTCAACTTTCCCTACACAATAACTGATGGAGAGCGAAAATTGCAACTTATGGCACTCACAGCATGATGCCAGTAGAAGTTGCCTGCGTGTCGTAGGTGGTGTACGTTGGAAGATACCGCTCGCCTGCTCTACGACGCAGGACTTACAAAGAACGATCACGCGATGGCCGAATCTGCTTTCGCCAATGAACACCTCACCACGTCATTCGATCCCACATGCGAATCTCTCACAACGTCTGACTAGACGTTCGATGGTGGTGTTTGTGTAAGTGGATGGTCGCTTAGAGGCACGGGTTCCCACGTTTCTGCTGCAAGCAAAATGATTTCCAAGTGTCTGTATTCACATTCCTCAGGCTATATTTGCAGAAATCGTCAAAAGATGACTGAAAAAAAATCATGATAATGCTTAATACCTTCGGCCAAGCACATGTTTCACTCAAGTCAAAATTGTCCCAGTTCTTCGGTATATTGCAACTTTACTTTTCATCTGTGTACACGGACCTTCCATCCCGTATTAAGGCAAGCACGGATACATACACGTCTTTTAATATTTTAGTCTATTCATATCTATATTAATCTGTTCATATATATATATATATATCTGCTTTAGTTTATACATATCTATCTATGATATGAAGGACAAAATGAAATAAAACGTTTCGTCATTCGATGAAGATATAACAATCAAATTATATATATATATATATATATATATATATATATATATATATATATATATAATTAAATAACAAATCACCTCATATGGGGAATAGTCTATTTCGGCAGACGAAGTTATCGGTCGTCTGTCTTATCAACCACGTGTGGAATGAGCTCGTGTGAAAGCTAAAAAACACACACAAAAAAAAACAGTCGAAAAACTAATACAGAATCTATCCATTTCAATGTTTCAGTCAGACAAAAGGCACGAGATGGTCGTCAGGAGAACGTGGAAGATATTTGTCTTAAAGTAAATTTTTATAAAATTAAACTCGAATATTAACCTTATGACATTAATTTGGGGTTATATGAAGAATGAAATATTAATTTAAAATTAAAAGAGAAATAAAAGGGGGTTTAAAAATAACTTTAAAATATATAAATAAAAGGATGTCAGAAATTAATGGAAAGGGAGTTGGGGAGTTCTTAGAGTAGATGAAGTTTTATAAATTATAATATAGTTAAAGATATTATGGAAAGGGGGAATTTAGAAATTAGAATTAGTTATACATTCGGCATTTGATAAGTTGAATATTATGGAAATATAGTAGCTAATTGATTTAAGCATATATTATGGAAATTTGAATTTCGAATATCTTTGAACTGTCAAAGGTGAAACTCCTCTATCACGTGCCAAACTTTTTATGAATTTAGTTGGATATTTTCTAATTGATTTTTCGAATTGATCTCTTTAGCTCTAAATTAAAATAAAGATCCGTCTTCCTGTTGTGACCTGATTCCTTTTTTCTACTGTTCCCTCTTTTTAAAACGTATTCACCTTTCTCTTGATGGTTTTTGAATGGACTTTGAAGATAGAACAAAGATTATGAATGTTGGTTCAATTACTTAAGCCTTGAATGATATTTTCCTTATACCATTGCTCAACTGAGAAGACAGTTGGTGTGATACAAAACGATTTTAACCTGAAAGTGTTTTACAGTTATTCTTAGGACAAATGGTGTCGCGAGGGCTAACCGTCTTCACTGATAATGTGTAAATTGAATTATGTCAGTTGTACTGTTTTTACGGTATTTTTAATAGGAAAATCAGTATTTGTGTTCGATATATATTAATATGTCACCCCGCGTATATAAACAAACACTTAAATATCATATAAAACCATTTATGAGTGTAAAAAATAATAAGCCATCAACATCTATCTATCTATCTATCTATCTATCTATCTATCTATCTATCTATCTATCTATCTAAGTTGAATAATATTTATTATTACAATAACTTGTATTGCAAAAGCAAATTTAATATGTGTAATTAAAAATAAAATTGATAATATTTTTACTACATCATTTTGTAACACGCTTTTCAAAGGAAACTAAGAGGTTTATGGTTTGTCTATATATATATATATATATATATATATATATATATATATATATGTATATATGTCTATATCTATATCTATATCTATCTATCTATCTATCTATCTATATATATATATATATATATATATATATATATATATATATATTCACGCGTTTCGACATCTTGACACCATTTGTCATAAGAATCACCGAAAAAAACATTCGACCTACTCAGCTAGAAAAGCAACATATTAAAATCGTTTTGTTTCAGCCTCACTGTGTTTTCCCAGCTGAGCAATGGTCAGAGGAAAAAGATCAAAATCCATTCAAAAACAATCACGTTGACTGTGAATAAGTTTCAAAAAGAGGGGAAAACTGAGGAGGTCACATCAGCAAGAGAGATCATCATTTCACCTCAGAACTAAATACATTCTTATTGTTCAAAATATAGCCCAATAGTTTTATAAAAAAAAAAACATTAGGGAATTCCAGTAAAATATCTTTAATCATTTCTAAGACAAAACGGTTCAAAGCTTAATCTAACAATTGGACACTTTTGTTGTAATACCTTGTACATATATACATACATACACACATATATATATATATATATATATATATATATATATATATATATATATATATATATATATATATATGTGTGTGTGTGTGTGTATCCAATGACTCTCACTCTCTCTTTCAATCTGCATATATATAACATATGGGTAATTGGTGGATAAATTAAATATACTGCATTATATTAAATAGGTTTGAAGATCTCACTGAGACTTGAAACTGACAGACATCACGCAGTTGCTGATTCTAAAGTTCACATACTATCTACCTATCTGTCTATATATATATATATATATATATATATATATATATATATATATATATATATATATATATATATATATGAATATAAAGGAAAAATGATGGAAAATTGTTATAGACTGTAGTATATTAAATTAATAGATGAGTAAATTGTGTGACGTACAAAGTTTAACTTTGTTAGGCTATTGGTATCTTGAGTCTGGAGACTTAGGGAATATCAATTCTCACGAAAGTCTAACATAAAAAAGCAAGTTCAGTCAAAATATGGCACAATGCTGATATGTCGTCTAGCTCATCTCGTAATCTGATTGGTCGAGCTTACAACAGGAGGGCCGCATACAGTTAATATCAAGCAATGTCTTTGACCCGTTTTGAAAGAAACAACGATAAATCGCCATTTTACTGATGCCGTCAAAAGGTCGTCATGACAGCAGCCATTTTGCTTGGACAGCAGCCATTAGCAATTTGTGCAAAAGAAATGTCATTTCGTTACATGAAAAACATTTCCTTTATCAAACGTTTAAGGAATAGCAAAAAGCTCCCAGTTCTTGATTTGTTAACGAGAATGCAAGCATCAATTAATTCGTTAAATGCAAAGTCATTAAAAATATTCGTTTAAAGAGAACGCTATTTTGTTGGATGAGAAACATTAATGTCAAATCAACTCTCTGTTCTTGAGCATGCTTTCGGGCGGAATTGTCCGGTTCATGAGGGTAGACTGGTTCTCATGTGACTGATTTGACCAACACGGGAAATAATTTTTTTTTTACCATTAGACAAAACACTCGAAACGATCTTTAATGATGGAAGAGGAAGAATTCTACCTCTGATGTCTTAACCAACTTAAAATTCGAGGGTTAAACAGCGTCCAAGTAGACAGCGACAAGAAACCCGATTTCCTGCCGAATTTTCATTTGGCTATCAAAAGCTGGTCTCAGCTAGTCATAGCTGTGGTTCTACAAGCGCAGAGACGGATCCCTGTGACCGGTTAGGAGATTAACTTGACCCCCCCCACACCACCCATTGAGTCAGGTTGTGACACAAAGTCATGTTTTTAACGTGGAGACGCGAGCGTTTTCACTCGGGCCGCTGGTCTTAGCTGGTCATAGCTTGCCCAAGCTAGTCAGATCTGGTCCAAGCTAGTTGTAGCCTTGATACCACTAGCACAGGGACGGATCCCTGGGCCAGGTAAGGAGATTTACTTGACCCCCCTCACTGAGTCAGGTTCTGACACAAGGTCAGTTTTTAACGTGGGGACCCGAGTGTTTTCACTCGGGCTGCTGGTCAAAACTGGTCATAGCTTCTTCAAGCTGGTCAGAGCTGATTTAAGCTAGGCATAGCTTGTCTTGGCTTGTCATATCTGGTCCAAGCTGGTCAGAGCCGCTCCAAGCTAGTCGTAGCCGTGATACCACCAGCACAGGGACGGAGCCCTGGGACAGGTAAGTATCAGAATGTGTATGTCACTCGAGACAGAGAGAGAGAGAGAGAGAAAAATTTACAGGTTGAATGCCCCTAAGACTCTCTTGTAGGTCAAGGGATTCCTGATAATGATATTCAGTATCTCCTCCGCATATTGTTTTGATTAGTGCCGGTTTTCATCTCTGACCTTCAGTGTCTGGACAAATAACAAAAGAAAAAGAAAACCTCTGAAATCTGACAACATATTTTCTTACTCTGAGATGGGGTACTATGTACATTGTTTACATTATTCGGACTATTGTCATCATCTTTGTCGCCATATTTATCACAACGTTGTACGCTCCGGCCTTCTTCAGGTGGTTGGAATGTCGAACTGAACGCTTTATTTCGCTCACTGGGGTAGACTGTTCTAGTTCCACGTGCCGTGTTTAATGGATGTCAGTTATCAGTTATCTCCTGCTAATTTCCGTCTGAAAGTTCTCCACTGCCTTAACCGGGTATTGAACTCACACTCTTTGGGTTTGTCAATGGATCTAACCAACGCCTTGAGGACACATGGTACAGTGACAGAACCCAAAGAGTGTGAGTTCAATACCCGGTTAAGGCAGTGGAGAACTTTCAGAGGGAAATTAACAGGAGATAACTGATAACTGACATCCATTAAACACGGCACGTGGAACTAGAACAGTCTACCCCAGTGAGCGAAATAAAGCGTTCAGTTCGATATTCCAACCACCTGAAGAAGGCCGGAGCGTACAATGGCCGAAACGTTGTGATAAATATGGCGACAAAGATGAGGACAATAGACCGAATAATGTAAATAATGTATATTTTCTTACGGTATATTTTTGATATTTTATGCAGACATAGATGAAAAAAAAATGTCCAGCTATACAAATGCAATTAAATTTTGATTTGGATTCGAACTCTAAATGCTTGGACGGCGAACGACAATTAGATGACGCGATTGTCTTACTGAATACGTTCTCTGGCTGTGAAATGAGGCGTTAGTTGATCCACCCACGTCGTCTCATTATCAATGGTATCATTCTTTTTTCTTACTTTTCTTTTTATCCTGGAGGGCAGAGCAAGTTGAAAGCGGATCATCTCTCTGTCCAATTCAGATAAACTGATCGGTTCGATTGAAAAATAGAAAGAAAAAAAAAAAAAAAAAGAGAAAAGAGAAAACATTAAGATTGCTTCCGTCGATCTGCCGACCAACCTCGGGGTGAATTTAAAAGCAGAAAAAAGGACGGACGGCCTATTCCGATGGAAAGAAATCCTAAATTCTCTGGAATATTAAGTGATTTTATTCTTTCTTACCTTGTTTTTTGTTTTTGTTTTGTTTTTTTTTGCATTTAAGTTTCGATGTAAAATTCGTTCAAGGTTGTATTAAAATCGAGATAAGAACGTTGAAATTTATGGTACACTCCAAAATCATCGAATTAAGAAGAAATGTCCTTTAGTGAACTCTTATATTATTGAACTACTATTTCCCTTTGACTTACTTTATCTCCCCACCATCCATCTATCTATCTATCTATCTATCTATCTATCTATCTATCTATCTATCTATCTCAGTTTGTTTCTATCTATTTATCTGAGTCTGCTCATTTTTATCTATCTATGTATCTATCTATTAGGTTGGTGCAAAAAGAATGACGTAATAATATCTTTTTTGACGTTAAAAATACGACAAAAAACAACATTATTGCGTCATTATTTTTGCACCAACCTAATATATATCTACTTAGCTGTCAGCGTATTCATATCTATATATCTATATACCTATCTGTCTTTTCATATCTATCTATCTATCTATCTATCTATCTATCTATCTATTAGGTTGGTGCAAAAAGAATGACGTAATAATATCGTTTTTGACGTTAAAAATACGTCAAAAAACAACATTATTGCGTCATTATTTTTGCACCAACCTAATATCTATCTACTTAGTTGTCAGCCTATTCATATCTGTATATCTATATATCTATCTTTTTTTTCATATCTATCTATCTATCTATCTATCTATCTATCTATCTATCTATCTATCTACTTAGCTGTCAGACTATTCATATTTATCTAAGTCTTTTCATATCTATCTATCTATCTATCTACTTAGCAGTCTGCCTATTCATATCTATCGATATATCTATCTACGTTTTTCATATCTATCTATCTATCTATCTATCTATCTACTTAGTAGTCAGCCTATTCATATCTATCTATATATCTATCTACGTCTTTTCATATCTATCTATATATCTATCTATCTATCTATCTATCTATCTATCTATCTATCTATGTATCTATCTACTTAGTAGTCAGCCTATTCATATCTATCTATATATCTATCTACGTCTTTTCATATCTATCTATCTATCTATCTATCTATCTATCTATCTATCTATCTACTTAGTAGTCAGCCTATTCATATCTATCTATATATCTATCTACGTCTTTTCATATCTATCTATCTATCTATCTATCTATCTATCTATCTATCTATCTATCTATCTATCTCAGTTTGTTTCTATCTATTTATCTGAGTCTGCTCATTTTTATCTATCTATGTATCTATCTATTAGGTTGGTGCAAAAAGAATGACGTAATAATATCTTTTTTGACGTTAAAAATACGACAAAAAACAACATTATTGCGTCATTATTTTTGCACCAACCTAATATATATCTACTTAGCTGTCAGCGTATTCATATCTATATATCTATATACCTATCTGTCTTTTCATATCTATCTATCTATCTATCTATCTATCTATCTATCTATCTATCTATCTATCTATCTATCTATTAGGTTGGTGCAAAAAGAATGACGTAATAATATCGTTTTTGACGTTAAAAATACGTCAAAAAACAACATTATTGCGTCATTATTTTTGCACCAACCTAATATCTATCTACTTAGTTGTCAGCCTATTCATATCTGTATATCTATATATCTATCTTTTTTTTCATATCTATCTATCTATCTATCTATCTATCTATCTATCTATCTATCTATCTATCTACTTAGCTGTCAGACTATTCATATTTATCTAAGTCTTTTCATATCTATCTATCTATCTATCTACTTAGCAGTCTGCCTATTCATATCTATCGATATATCTATCTACGTTTTTCATATCTATCTTTCTATCTATCTATCTACTTAGTAGTCAGCCTATTCATATCTATCTATATATCTATCTACGTCTTTTCATATCTATCTATATATCTATCTATCTATCTATCTATCTATCTATCTATCTATCTATCTATCTATCTACTTAGTAGTCAGCCTATTCATATCTATCTATATATCTATCTACGTCTTTTCATATCTATCTATCTATCTATCTATCTATCTATCTATCTACTTAGTAGTCAGCCTATTCATATCTATCTATATATCTATCTACGTCTTTTCATATCTATCTATCTATCTATCTATCTATCTATCTATCTATCTATCTATCTCAGTTTGTTTCTATCTATTTATCTGAGTCTGCTCATTTTTATCTATCTATGTATCTATCTATTAGGTTGGTGCAAAAAGAATGACGTAATAATATCTTTTTTGACGTTAAAAATACGTCAAAAAACAACATTATTGCGTCATTATTTTTGCACCAACCTAATATATATCTACTTAGCTGTCAGCGTATTCATATCTATATATCTATATATCTATATACCTATCTGTCTTTTCATATCTATCTATCTATCTATCTATCTATCTATCTATTAGGTTGGTGCAAAAAGAATGACGTAATAATATCGTTTTTGACGTTAAAAATACGTCAAAAAACAACATTATTGCGTCATTATTTTTGCACCAACCTAATATCTATCTACTTAGTTGTCAGCCTATTCATATCTATATATCTATATATCTATCTTTTTTTTCATATCTGTCTATCTATCTATCTATCTATCTATCTATCTATCTACTTAGCTGTCAGACTATTCATATTTATCTAAGTCTTTTCATATCTATCTATCTATCTATTTACTTAGCAGTCTGCCTATTCATATCTATCGATATATCTATCTACGTTTTTCATATCTATCTATCTATCTATCTATCTATCTACTTAGTAGTCAGTCTATTCATATCTATCTATATATCTATCTACGTCTTTTCATATCTATCTATCTATCTATCTATCTATCTATCTATCTATCTATCTATCTATCTATGTATCTATCTACTTAGTAGTCAGCCTATTCATATCTATCTATATATCTATCTACGTCTTTTCATATCTATCTATCTATCTATCTATCTATCTACTTAGTAGTCAGCCTATTCATATCTATCTATATATCTATCTACGTCTTTTCATATCTATCTATCTATCTATCTATCTATCTATCTACTTAGTAGTCAGCCTATTCATATCTATCTATATATCTATCTACGTCTTTTCATATCTATCTATCTATCTATCTATCTATCTATCTACTTAGTAGTCAGCCTATTCATATCTATATATCTATCTACGTCTTTTCATATCTATCTATCTATCTATCTATCTATCTATCTATCTATCTATCTATCTATCTATCTACTTAGTAGTCAGCCTATTCATATCTATCTATATATCTATCTACGTCTTTTCATATCTATCTATCTATCTATCTATCTATCTATCTATCTATCTATCTATCTATCTATCTATCTACTTAGTAGTCAGCCTATTCATATCTATCTATATATCTATCTACGTCTTTTCATATCTATCTATCTATCTATCTATCTATCTATCTATCTATCTATCTATCTATCTAAGCCATTTCGAATACATTACATATCATGACTGAATATCTAGAGAAATATTCGTACTTCTTCATTAATACTGCTAGCTCTGAACAATTTATGATGATAAAGATTTCCTTTCTTGTTCGAGTATGTTTAACGTCACGTTTTTCATTTACGGCAAAAGTTTAGTTTGTTTTGTCATATGCTGGTCGTCGCTTTAGGTGAACAAGAAGTGCATCGATCAACTGCTTATGCGTGAACAGATACACTGTCGGGATTTTACGACAGTATGTATTTTACACGAGGTAATACTACTGACTAGAATTTAATTCTAATCAAACAACTTTAATGCAGTGGGATTTGACCTGCTGTGGCCTTCAAAACTATCTTCTTTTATGCCAACCATGTACAGTTGGTTGGTTTATTGAGTAAGGGATGCGTTTTTATTTTGTTCGGCTTCTCAACAATTTTCTGGTTTATTTGAAGCCGACGTATATTTTGGATTCTAAGAATGATTCCTTTTTTTTTTTCTTGTGAGTGAATAATACAGTAACAATCATGTTTTTTTTTAGATAACACCTATTTATCCAGGTAAAAATCTTACTATTTAACATATAGCTGAGAGAAGAGATGGATTGTTAATGAATGGAACGAACCTGACTGGAATTCGACCTCAGCTCTCTGATTACTCACCGTGTGTAGAAAATTGCTTAAACATATTTTTAATCAACTAATTACTGAACACACACACACATATATGTACATACATATATGTAGCAAGAGAGAATGAGAGAGAGAAATAGAGAAAGAGAGAGGATTAATACAAATATACATTTTATCCCTTCATCGATGCGATGTGTGTATGTGCGTGATGCGATGTTTGTATCTGTGTGATGTTATGTGTGTGTGTGCGTGTGCGTGTCTGTGATTTTATGTGTGTGTGATTTTATGTGAGTGTGCGTGTGTATGTTTGTGATGTTATGCGTGTGTGATGTTATGTGTGTGATGTTATGAGTGTGCGTGTGTGTGTGATGTTATATTTGTGATATTATATGCGTGTTTGTGTGCGCATGTGAATGATATGCTATGTGTGTGCAAATGTGTGTAATATTATTTTTGTATATGTGTGTGATGTTATGTGTGTGTGAGGTTGCATGTGTGTGTGTATGTGTGTCTTTATATTAACATTTTTCAGTTTCAGGACTTAAACGATCACCACACAACAAATTGCTAATGCGTTGTGTGCGCCGTCGAGTTTTGAGCTTCAGTTCAATAATTTACTTTTATTTTATTTAATTTTATTTTATTACTTTTATTTTATTTATTATTTTATTATATTTTATTTATTCTATCCATAAAACTATTTTCGGTTTTAATGTTTACTTTTAGAAGTAAGGTTTATTTAGTTAGTTGTTTGAAATTTTGCATTGTGATATTGTAGGGAGCGTAGAAGGAAAGTGATTTCGTATCTGAATTTGGGTAATAGTACTACTCTTTTGTTTAGATGTTTATATTTTCTAGGAAGTTGAATATTTCTTCTTTTTTTTTCTTCTTGACAAAGTTTACTTTGTTTTTATAAGAGCTTCTTCTGTTTTTGTCTTAGTTCCTCTATTATTTTCATGTTTTTGCGGTTCCATATGTTATTGTGTATTGTTGAGCATCACGCATAAGGTTTATCGTTAGATGATATTTTGCATAAGCAACTTCCCTACTTCTAGTGACATTATTTCTTCCTGTATACATTTTCTTTGGCATTTCTTTGTAGTTTATTGTATCGTTAAAAGCATATATACACATATGTATGAAACATTATAAATATAAAACATATATATAAAGTTAAATAATTTATTTTCAAAGCGTCGTTTTTATTTCTTCAGACGTTATTATAGTGGTTACTCGTACTCGAAATAGACGACCAATTGTGTTTTAATTTTAAACAGTGAGTATTACGTCTATCGGCCTGCGCAATGGAGACATTTTAATAAGGAAGTTATGTTCCCTGGCAGACATTCAACATGCGCCCGTCTATGCTAGAGAAACCATCGTTTGATCCGGCTGCAGAGAGTTACATAGATCTGCAATATATATATATATATATATATATATATATATATATATATATATATATATATATATATATATACATATATATCTTACTTATTATAAAACCCAGGTTGTGTGTGTGTGTCTGTACGTTTATATATTGGATCGGATTTCCTACATTTTTCAACCGATTTCAACAAAACTTCACAGGACTACGTAAAATTACCTTCCGGAAAAACACAATTGGAAAAACACAATTGGAAAAACACAATTGTTTTTGCACAAAATCAGTTTGAGAACACGATTAAGAGGCATTAATTAAAGGGGGACAACTCATATCGAGTTATACTTATAAAACCCAGGTTGTTTGTGAGCGTGTGTCTGTGTTCGTTTATATATGGGATTGGATTTCCTACATTTTTCAACCGATTTCAACAAAACTTCACTTTTTTTGGCAGGTAGTGCTTCTTATTGTCTTGCGCACTTTTTTCTTTATTTTTAGATTCAGAATGCTTTAAAAATTCCATTTACAAGACAATTGTTTATAATAAAATTCTATTCAATCGGTAGACTCATAACGATTGAAAACAATGTTTTTGTTTGAGTTTGGGTTTGACCAATTCGTAAAAAAAAAAAATAAAAATAAATAAAAAAAACATAATTAAGACATGCGTGGCCGTCAAGCTTAAACAATAATATTTGTCAATTTTATTTTTCAGTCTTTATGATGGTCGATACTTGATCTATCTCTTACTGTTAGATCCCCGGGCAACGCCGGGCTCTACTGCTAGTATACATATATATATATATATATATATATATATATATATATATATATATAGATAGATAGATAGATAGATAGATAGATAGATAGATAGATAATATTAGTGGTAAATATACATATATATGCAAAATCCACAGGTGCATATACACACATGTATATTTTTTGAATAAAAAATTCCGAGAGGATAGAATCCAGGTAGAACTCAATGTCCAGGACAGAGTAAGGATATAATAAAAAGGCCTAAACACTAATATTCCATGGTCATAATTTATTCCATTGGAATCGTAAATACGATCCAATTCATCAGACCTACAAATTCAAAAAGAAAACGGAAAAGAACAACTCCGGAAATAAAAATAGAATTTAGAGAGAATGTAAAAATTCTATTTACGATTCCAATGGAATAAATTATGACTATGGAATATTAGTGTTTAAGCCTTTTTATTATATCCTTACTCTGTCCTGGACATTGAGTTCTACCTGGATTCTATCCTCTCGGAATTTTTTATTCAAAAAATATACATGTGTGTATATGCACCTGTGGATTTTGCATATATATATATATATATATATATATATATATATTTATATATTTTGAACAATAAAAAAAAATTAAAAAATTAAAATCTTCAGACACACTGGGTTGTAGATTAATATTCTTTCGTTTTTTTTATTATTATTCCATTTAGATTCCGCGACTAGTTTCGACCGAAATGGCCATCATCGGGAGGAGAAATATTTCTGCTTGCTGCTAGCACTAAACTACAAAAATGAATGTCTTGATGGAGAATATGAACTTTTGTCTGTAGTTTTCATTTGTTTTTTTTATTTTTTTATCTTTTTAACATGAATCTTTTAACATTCCTTGTGTTGGTCAAACAGTCTCTTTTAAGTTGTTATTTGAGATAAGAGCTGGATAGATACATGCTGCTATATATATATCAATTGCGATTTGAAGGCACATTGTAAGTCTTTGTAATTTCTCTTATTCAGAAAAGATATAAATAACTCTTATCGCTCCTCACCAAACCTGCTAAGATCTTTGAAGTAGTTGAATATTTTTATGGCGATTAACAGAATTCTTTTCATGATTTCGTTCCCTGTGAACACTACGGTTGTTCTAAATGTTCACTTCACTTAATTAATGTTAGTCACGGATGAAATTTATAACATTTTTTTTATATTAAATCATTTTTTTTCAGAAAAATACGTTTTACAAGTTCAGTAGCCATTATTACTCGTTTCAGTACTGATGGGAGTTTCCTACCTAGACTTTTTTGGTGTAAAGTCGAACATCAACATTTTATAGAGCTTTCTCTTCGAGTTTCATATCCCTTGAGTTTTAGTTTCTGACTTTTCAATAGCTTAAAGACAATAGCCTTCTGTCTAATGATTAACGGTGAGGTTCATCTGTAGGATATTATAACCTGATACAATTAGTTGGGTACCCAATGTTAACTGAGGGCGTAGGAATAAAGAATGATCTACTAAATATAGCTTTATAGAAGTAAACTCTAAGTAGTTCAGTCAGTTATGTGCCATGCGTGATACACGCTTAAGCTATCATGTATTTTTCGATAAGAGGCAGATTTTTTCCCACGGTATGTTGCCATTTCTTTCTGCGATAGACCAGTTGCCATCCAAGTCTATAGAACCCGATCTGTCTTGATATTTACCCATAGCTAGGGGTGAGGAGAAGAAAAGGATTCATATCTTTCCAGAGGATATTAGCATGTAAGTGAATGTAATGGATTCGACTGGAATTCGAACTCGGCTCTCTGATTCCTCAATCCGAGCCACTATTACTCCACCGTGCCTCCTCCTGCAACCTCTAACACATAATCTAAATGTATGTCGTCTTTCTCAATTAGCAGTTCTAATATATATATATATATATATATATATGTGTGTGTGTGTGTGTGTGTGTGTGTGTGTGTGTGTGTGTGTGTGTGTGTGTGTGTGTGTGTGTGTGTGTGTGTGTGTGTGTGAAAATATTGTAGAAAATAGGAAAGAAACTGGTTTGGTAAATGATCCAAAGTTCCTTAGTATTTTTGTAATTATTTTTAAAAAATAGTGCTCGATACGAAAGTAGAGCATAAATATAATTATATATATATATATATATATATATATATATATATATGTAGGGCCAAAATAAAATTGTTTAAGAAAATATCAAAATAAAGTATTGTATTTAATTCAAGCCAAAGATAATATTTAGAAACTTGTAGAGAGTTATATTCAACCTCATATATGTATATGAATAGTGTGTGTAAATATATAAATATATAATTATTTATATATTATATGCGCGGTACTTATTAGAAAGCGCTCAATATCAGAGATAGAGCTAACATATTTGGTTCGATAGATGTGAGTTTGTGACCCTGGGTTTCACGCTTTTGCGATCGTCAGACAAACTGATTAATTTTTTTTTAAAAATTGGGTTTATGTAGATTGCGTGTATTGGTGTTATTATTATCCCCCACCACTTCCATAATAACATTTATATATATATATATATATATATATATATATATATATATATATATATATATATATATATATATATATATATCAGTCAGTCAATCAGTTATGTGTCATGCGTGATACGCAATCATGTATCTTTCGATACATGACCGACGAGGCAGATTTTTTACCGTTTCTTTCTGCGGTAGGCCAAGGCTATAGAACCCGCTCTGCCCTGCTATTTACCAGTAGCTGGAGGGAGAAGTAGTGGATTCATACCTTTCCAAGTAAATGTAATGGATTCGATTCGGCTCTCCGATTCCTCAATCCGAGCCGCTATCCATTACTTCACCGTGCCTCCTTCTACGTAGTTAGCAAGCTTAATATAACTTAGAATGAAGCCTTAATATCAGGGTACCCAATGAGGATTGAAGATGCTATAATAAGAAATGGTCCGTCCCACTAGATTACTATCTACATTTTGTATTTGATATCCGCCTTTATATGTCATTAACAACATGGTCCGGCGTTGCCCGTTCTTGATCCAAAAATCGTTCGACTCATACAGCAAACGCTTGACTTAAAAATATTTTGCCCTTACTTGCCTTTAAAGGAGTGCCCTTTGCCGTGCTGATGTTACTACATGCCTTACTTCTTGCCTATCTCACACTGCGAATTTTTCTAAGCTCTATACTAAACATTAAATCTGTCACGAAAAAAGAACTAAACAAAATGAACACAAAACGATCAGCTTTAAAAAAAGACTCGTAACTGGAAAAATCGAATGAAAAAAGAATGTTAACAACAAATACTTTTTCACACCTAACCCAGTTCTGCGGAATCAGAATCAACGTTGAGTGTAAGCAAGCGAATGAGCCAATTGGAGTAAAGTGCCATGCAGATTTAAATTTTTCCCACTTGTGACGAATGCAGCTATCGATTTTTTTTTGCATGCTAGCATGCTAGTTAACATTCGTATCAGTCAGCTGTTGGCTCTCACGCTGGCCAATAGAATCTTCCTGCCTATTCGTAGCAGCCAGCTATAGGCTCTCACTCTGGCCAGTAGAAAATGGCCGCAAACTACATGAAAACTGCCGTAGAAGCATGAAAAAATCGATTATTTCCACTATCAATAGATGTTAGGAAATGCAAAGTCGGTCTTGGCCTTTCCGCTAACTTGGAACATGTGTATGTAAATTTTGGTGCAAATCCGTCGAAAATTGCGGCCGTGCCTTCGTTACACACACACACACACACACACACATCCTGCCTTTTATAGATAGAGATTGAATCTTGCCAACTGCTATAGAGAATGACTGTCTTGAAATGTGGCGCATATGTGCCTTATTGTCTGTCGGTTCCAGTGTTTGCGTTTGTGGGAATCGTTCTTGTATTGGTCCACTTTTGTTTATCAACATTTAAAGTTCATTCTTTCACTCTTAATGTTGTTTGGATATTTTGTGATCAAAGGCATTCTGCCGTCGATGGGAAAAAAAAGGGATAAAAGAAAGGAAAAAAAAATTTAAAGAGAATCGGGAAAGAAAATAGAGGAAGAAGATGAAGGAAAGTAAGCAAAGGATAAAAAGGGAAAAGAAATCATTTTGTTGTTTTCCTCTCTTTCCTATCACGTTATTTTTCTTTCTTTCTTTTAATCTTAGTTTGCATTCGTTCTTTCTTTTCATCATTTCAATTTGTGTTCTTATTTTCTTTCATTTAATCCATCTGAATATATATTCTTTCTTGCTTGCATTTTAATTTGCATTCATTTATTCTTTCTTTCTTTCTTTCTTTCTTTCTTTCTTTCAACTCATCTCAATTTATATTCTTTCTTTCTTTCATTTAATCCATCTGAATATATATTCTTTCTTGCTTGCATTTTAATTTGCATTCATTTATTCTTTCTTTCTTTCTTTCTTTCTTTCAACTCATCTCAATTTATATTCTTTCTTTCTTTCATTTAATCCATCTGAATATATATTCTTTCTTGCTTGCATTTTAATTTGCATTCATTTATTCTTTCTTTCTTTCTTTCTTTCTTTCTTTCTTTCTTTCTTTCAACTCATCTCAATTTATATTCTTTCTTTCTTTCTTTATTTACTCAAATTTCCATCTTTTACTTATTTGCTTTTCTTTCTTTCTTTCTTTCTTTCTTTCTTTCTTTCTTTCTTTCTTTTAATCCATTTCAGTTTGTATTCTTTCTTTCTTTCTTTCTTTCTTTCTTTCAATCCATCTCAATTTGTATACTTTCTTTCTTTCTTTTTTCTTTTCTTTCTTTCTTTCTTTTAATCTATCTCAGTTTGCATTCTTTCTTTCTTTCTTTCTTTATTTGCTCAAAATTTCATCTATTACTTATTTGCTTTTCTTTCTTTCTTTTTTTTCTTTTAATCCATCTCAGATTGTATTCTTTCTTTCTTTTTTCTTTCTTTCTTCCTTTCTTATTTTCTTTCTTTCTTTCTTTCTTTCTTTCTTTCTTTCTTTCTTTTAATCCATCTCAGTTTGTATTCTTTCTTTCTTTCTTTCATTTAATCCATTTCAGTTTGTATTCTTTCTTTCTTTCTTTCTTTCAATCCATCTCAGTTTGTATACTTTTTTTCTTTCTTTCTTTTTTCTTTTCTTTCTTTCTTTCTTT
>OZ010572.1:107635207-107797707 GCA_963932145.1 Acanthosepion lycidas
GATGCTGGAATGTCACATCCAAAGGGGCTTTGGAATTGCCAAAGATACCTTCCAAAAGCAAACCAAAGTATTAAGAAACGGAAAAAAAATTGTTAGCAACAAAGAAAAGAGTACTGAACTGTTCTGTAATTTAATTCTTTCTAAATGGCGGTGAATGCTGAACAATGTCTTCAAAGAGGAAGAAGAGACTTGAAGCAACAAAAATGTGATTCCACAGAAGGACGATGAGAATACAACCGACCGAAATGACGAAAGTTTGTACACAAAGGGGAAAAATATTATATTTAATATCAGGAAGAGCCTGGTGAAATTTTTAGTGCAGATAATTAAGAAAGAGGGATTGGGAAATTTGATACACACAAGACTGACTGAAGGCAAGAGGGGCAGAGGAAAACAATGCACAACCTTCCTAGTGAGCTTGAGTAAACGGATGGATAAACAGGATTTAGGGAATATTAAAAAAAACAAAAACTAAATTTATTAAGAGTTACGAAGCCAAGGAAATTTGAGAAAGCAATGATCGCCTACAGCACAGAGAAGAAGAAATGTTGGCCCAGAGTTTCATATGTCGCGTTTTTGGCCATACACTTTGCTATAATCTAGATCAGGGGAAAAACTATAGTCTTAGTCTATTTTGCGTCCTGGGTATGACGATAAACTACATCCGCGTCCTGGGTATGACGATAAACTACGTCCAACAACAAGGCTTCAGATAATGTTTTCGGAAAAATAATGTTGCCAGCTATACGTTTTTTGGAAAATATAATGTTGCCAGCTATGCGTTTTTGAAAGAATAATGTTGCCAGCTATACGTTTTTGAAACAGTAATGTTGCCAGCTATACGTTTTTTGAAAAAATAATGTTGCCAGCTATGCGTTTTTGAAAAAATAATGTTGCCAGCTATACGATTTTTGGAAAAATAATCGCTGGTCGACTGGTATCCTCTGATTCGAGCGGTAGCGCTATTTATATTTTATTATTGATCTTTACTATTCCTTTTTGCCTTGTCCACCGCACTAAAGTGAGCATCTGTAAGTGTATTATATATTTTCGGGACCTGTATCGAGGAGGATCTCGTTTCGGTCAAAAGATAAGGAAAGTTTAAAAATGAGAGAGAATCAAGCGTTGAAAAATAACTTTTTTTTTTGTTTGTGGGCAGGTGATGTCAGCAAGCAAAGATTTCGAAACACGAACATCGAAGAACGGACTGTGGTTTTTTCCTTGTTAAACACAGAGACAACAGTGTTATAGTTCCTGTGTTTCTTCCTTAGAATTGACGATGGAATATGTCTGGTTGCCTTCATTTATATGAAAAAAAATATGTAAAGAAAGATTTTTTTCCATTTAGAGTGCCATAGCAAAAATTATCAAACATCTAAAATCTGAATCCTAGAACACCTGTGCAAAATTGCTTAGGAGTGAAAAAAAAAAACGGGGCACTGGATATGGCAGTGGATTTATAAGAGGAAAAATGTAACAGAATCGGCTGTAGAAAATGTCTAATGGTGGGAGGAGACACTCGCCGGTGAAGAAAGCGTCACCTATCAAGGAGCAATGTCATTTTGACTGCTGCAGTAGTAACTGAATCAGTCTTCTAGACTCCCTGCCAGGTTGAAAGGACTCTTTTTCGAATGACAGCCGGTTTTGACATGAATGAGACCCAGCTTCCATCCACTTCGATTCAAATTTGAAATTGACGGAAAGTGTTTTTCTTTAAATGAGTTTGCTTTTGTTCGAGCAGATATATAAACATTTCTTGAAAAAAATTTCCGCCCGCCTAAACGAAATTTTTGCACTGACAGGAATACTAATAGAACACTTTCTTTCAATTGCTGATTTATTTGTTCTGCTATTTGTAGGAAACATTTCTCATTATTAATCTGTTTTATCCTTTATATATATATATATATATATATATATATATATATATATATATATATATATATTGTCAGCTGTCAATATACGACATAACACACTTGAGCGCTTAGCCTTGGAGGGAGTAGAAAGGAGATCAACGTTTTTTACAGGAGTCAGCTGTTTTTAATCTGCTTGTCTGAATCATCTTCAAGAAGCGAGAGCAAGAACTAAAAGGTCAGCCAAGCTAACAGTGATTTCATTTCACAATCCTCACTCTTGCTCCATATGTGGCCTCCTTTGTAAATCACTACTGGGTCTTAAATATCACTTAAGATTATCGCACAAACTTTCATAACTGAATCAATAAGCTGTCAGATCCTAATACGTCGAAACCGACGGGAGAGTCCATTTTATATATATATATATATATATATATATATATATATATATATATATATATATATGATTGATAAAATAAAGAAATCGGAAACGTATATCAATGTAATATGTTTCATTTTTATTATTTGTCGGAGATTGAGAGAACATTTGAGTTATATATATATATTAATTTCATATCAGTACTTCATGAGATTTCGATTAATTAATGATGAACATGTCATTTTCGTTTTCTACACCAATCATGTATCATGTATACTATTGTGAAAACAAAATATTTATCTATACAAGACAGGATGTGTGTGTGTGTGTGTGTGTGTGTTTGTGTGTGTAACGAATTAGAGGGGAGGCCAAGACCGACGTTGCATTTTCCAACTCCCATCGATAGTGGAAATAATCGATTTTTTCATGTTTCTACGGCAGTTTTTCTAATGGTCAGAATAAGAGCCTATACCTGGCAGCCACGAATAGGCAGGAAGATTCTATTGGCCAGCGTGAGAGCCAACAGCTGACTGACACGAATGTTAGCTAGCATGAAAAAAATCGATAGCTGCATTCCTCACAAGTGGGAAAAATTTAAATCTGCATGGCACTTTACTCCAGTTGGCTCATTCGCTTGCTTAAATTCACCGTTGATTCTGATTCCACAGAACTGGGTCGGGTGTAAAAAAGTATTTGTTGTTAACATTCTTTTTTCATTCGGTTTTTTCAGTTACGAGTCCTTTTTTTAAAGCTGATCGTTTTGTGTTAATTTTGTTTAGTTCTTTTTTCGTAACAGATTTAATGTTTAGTATAGAGCTTAGAAAAAAATTCGCAGTGTGAGATAGGCAAGAAATAAGGCATGTCGCAACATCAGCACGGATAAGGGCAGGGAAGGGCAAAAATATTTTAAGTCAAGTGATTGCGATTGCTGTATGTGTCATACGATTTTTTAATCAAGCACGGGCAAAGCCGGGTCATGCTGCTAGTAAGATATATATTACTTTATTATTTCCAGCCTTCCAAGAAAATTAAAATTTGGCATTAAATGAGCCTTAAGGAGAATAGATGCCGTTAAACAGGCAAATCGATCAATCAATCAACCATTTTGCTTTCAAAAATATTTCCTGTTTACGTTCAAATTATTGGAATCGTCATCACCACTGCTTTACTTTGTCGCAATTAAATCTCATTCTGATTCATTTTGCACACTGGCCGGATGTGACCGCCACGAAGGCAGAAAACGAAAGAAGAAAAGTCGTTTTCTGCGCATTAGGCTTCACGCACCGCATACTGTCTACAGAGTGAGCTCCGTTAGTGGCCACTAGCGGACGTTCCCGCCAGTAAAAAAGACGCCCATGGGGACCATCACCATCAGCCACTCTTAAAAGCATGCTCGGAGGACAACCAGAAAACAATTCCGGCTGTCACGTAGGGCGCTGCTGTTGCTGTTACCGCCGTCATGAGTTTGGGACCGGCCACCATGCAAAACGCTACTACCGCCATTGTCCTCGCCTTCACTGCCACCACTCAACATGACGTCATATCTCAACAACCGTTACTACTTCGTGGCTTGCCCTACCACCACTCACAACACCCGCCGTCACCTCGGCCTACCTCAACTCGTTTACCCGGCATTCCCTTTGCAGTCAAACCCATCGACATTAGCTCCACAGAACAGCCGTACCTCGACTCCTTTACAAGGTATTCCCTTCACAGTCGACACCAGTGACCTCCGTTCCTCAGAACAGGACTACCAAGACCATGCCAATCCGACCTCACCCCGTTTCAACACAACAGTTCGTCCAACCGACAAGACGACCTACAACCATGACCTCCATCAGCCAAACGTGCACCAACCGTATCCTGTCACCTCGGCCACGCAGGCATAAGAAATGGTTCAACTTCCGACACTACGCAGGCACCCGATCTCTATTCCTGTACTTTCTACGAACAATAAACTTTGTTTCACTCTAATCCTCTTTATACGCTTAGTATAAAACCACCATCCTATGGTTGGTCGGAACTCCATTGTTAATACCTTTACACACTGTTCGGTCTTGCATTGCTCTCTCCAGATCCCCAATGTCCAACCCTGAGTGCCGAGATATAGTGTCTAGGAAAGTCAATATCGCAATAGGACATAATGAAACTTTTACCTGCCTAAAAGAACCTTCGACACAAAGTAATATTTGTGAAACTCATTCAACAACTGTAACTGATTAATTTTGTATATATTTCTGTATCCCTGTTATTATTTAATAAAATATTTTCTCATTTGACACATTCGAACTATCAAGCTCATCTTCGAATAGTAAAGATAATCTTACAGACAGAATGATAATTTTATAGACAGAACGTACCATCTGGATGGACTATTTCCTCAACTATCAAGAAGAGACATGAAGCAACAGAAATACGGTTCTACAGCAAGATGCTGAGAACTGAAAGTGTGAGCCCCAACAAAGTTTTATAGAAAATCGAAAAAAGGAAACTTATACTTAAGATCAGGAAGAGACAGTTGAAATTTCAGGGGCAGATAATGAGAAGACATTGAAATCAAAAGGGATACAGGAAAACAACGCATAACATATTTGACGAACTTGAGTAAATGGATTGCGAAACAGGGTTTAGAAATAAAGAAAACATAGCATTTATTTTTAGCTGTAAAAGACAGACAATTGTAGAGAGTCCTAATCGCCTATGCCATAAGAGGACACAGATCCTAGAGAAGGATTTTGCTAATTTGTCCCTGTTATGCAAGTCAGTGTTCATGCCTGATGAAACAGTGCTTCATCATCAAATCTATGTAATACCGCTTATTTGCAAAAAAAAAAAAAAAAAAAAAAAATCGAAGACACATGAGGGGGCGGGGGTTACTGGGTGTAAAAAAATTAGAAAACAATTACATTATTAAAGAGGGGGTGGGGAATATTAGAATAGTCACTTTGTCAATTTTTGAAGATCAAACATGAATGGAAATCAAGAAACCGGAAAAGTGTTCCTGTAGCGAGAATTGCGAAGCAGTTGAAGAATTTAATTTGGTTTCACAAAGAACAAAGCTATCTGGGGCCGTCTCTAGAGAAAAGATTCTACACTGGAATATTAGATATAAGAAAAATAAAAAAAAAATCACGTGGCGCGTATGTTATTTTTTGTTCACTGGTTTTCACTTATTTGTCATCAGTAGATTTCTTTTGAGGAATAAAAGAAAATGGCCAACATAATTTATCACAAACTGTCATCAATAACAATAGAAATTGTCCAGAACGTGGCTGAGACTAAAGCATAATGTAGACACAGGTTTGCCCACGGGAATACATGCAGGGACACCTATCCATACGCGACATGGCACTATTAGTTCCACGATATTATGCGGCCACACCTAAGCGCTGCCAAAACAACCGGTCTCCTTCCTACAAGTCCAAGGCCAGCGAACTGCCAGCCTGGTACCTCATAATAAAAAGTGGCAGCTACTGATTAGGCCAGATTAAAAAGTTAAGTCATTTAAATCACTTTGAACTTGGAAGAAAAAAAGAAACAAACAAACAAGCAAACAAACAAAAGACAGGTGAACCATATCCAAAACAGGGAACAATGGATGATCCTCTACTCCTGTTCAATAAACATGGAAGGAAGGCAGACCGGACGTTAGTTGAGACTATATACTCCTAGTAACTTGATCACAACACAGGAGGCTGGGCGCTTTTATTGAAAAACCAACCCTAGGAATGTTGCCGAATACGGCTGTAGATCCTATCCAGGCAAAGGGAGGGATTATTAAATGATTAATATCACACTAGGAGAATTGAGAATGAAAACTGGAATCAGTGTGGCGTGAATTTTATGGCCGCAACCTCTACTACTGGGATTACAGACAGATTCAAGAAGTTAGGGGGCAAAATAGACATTTCGAATTAAATGTATCGATTGGTTCAAGAATAAACTTCTAATTATTTTATTTTTCTATTTATTTTTTTTCATTCCCAGGTAGCCTTAATTTAACATCATAACCTTTTATGCATTTAGGGTACTTCGATGTGACGTAATGATTAGCAGGCGTATCTCGCGAGATCAGTTAAAACTGAAAAGTCAGTTCGATCCTCGCTTCGGTGTCCCATGCATTCGGATTTGTGTCCCATATAAGTTACCATTAGAAAATCACCATATTCATTTATGTATTGAGTCTGACTTTTTGTGCAAGGTCGGCAGTTACCAATAGCGTATTAAGACCACTTGAATAGTGATTTCATTAAATGCAGGTACTAAATATAGAAGGACTATTTTAAACTAATTGAAATAGAATGATCACACACACACACACACACACACACACACACACACACACACACATATATATATATATATATATATATATATTATAAATTAATGGATTTAAAATTTTTTCGCTACACAGTTCTAACCATGTTTCAAAAATTGAAGGTGAGAGCTCCGAATTTAATTTTGTAATTAAATTAAAGACATTAGTTCCATTTCATCCTCAAGCGAATTTAATATTAATGCTCTGTAAATTTACATTGAGCACTATTTTGTAAAAATAAAATTATCTATAAGAACACCGGATTATATATCCTACTGTTCATTCTTTATATATATATATATATATATATATATATATATATATATATATATATATATATACACACACATACACACACACACACACACACACACACATATATATATATATATATATATATATATATATATATATTATCGGAGATTAAATCAAAATGAATATTATTTATGATCTCCGATAATAAATGATATTCCGCTCTCCTCTTTATTGAACCCACTTTTAAATTAAATGTTACCGACAGTGGAATTATACTCCATTTGTTCGTTTTATCTGTATATATATATATATATATATATATATATATATATATATATATATATATATATATATATATATAGATAATATTAGTGGTAAATATACATATATATGCAAAATCCACAGGTGCATATATACACATGTATATTTTAGAATAAAAAATTTCCGAGAGGATAAAATCCAGGTAGAACTCAATGTCCAGGACAGAGTAAGGATATAATAAAAAGGCTTAAACACTAATATTCCATGGTCATAATTTATTCCATTGGAATCGTAAATACGATCCAATTCATCAGACCTACAAATTCAATTGTAGGTCTGATGAATTGGATCGTATTTACGATTCCAATGGAATAAATTATGACCATGGAATATTAGTGTTTAAGCCTTTTTATTATATATATATATATATATATATATATATATATATATATATATATATATATTATTTACATTATTCGAATTTATCGTCATCTTTATTGCCATATTCACCACGTTTCGGCCGTCCTACGCTCCGACCTACTTCAGAATTTCGAAGCGTGCTCTTTATTTTGTCCACCTAGTTAAATTGTTCTAGTTCTACGTGCCATTCCTCTTCGGGATCTCAGTTATTTCCCTTTAATTCAACTCTCCAAGTGTTTAGATTCACCACTGCTATATTCTTGTGTTGAAACAACTGAGACATTTTGTAGAGGCATGGCACGTGGAACGAGAAAAAATCTACCCGATCTTAATAATTCCTAGATATTGCCCCAGCATCAGATTTAAGCCTGTTAGACATCGACTGCAAGAAGACAGAATGCATGGTCGTTAGTAAAAGGGATAGACCAAGGTGAGAATAGATACTAAAATTAAAACGAATTCTGGGAAGTGTTTTAACGGAGTACGGAACTTGGGACACTGAGATGTGAAGGTGTATGAGATAACTAATTATGCATTCCAAACTATAAGCAGAATACTAAGAAATAGGTACTTACCGCTAGAAACAGGGAAAAGTACTAAACTGCTATGTGATATCTGCCCCCCTGTATGTCAGTGCGTGCAGGACGAGCTTCCCAAAGATGAAGTGGAGACTTGAAGCAACAGAAATATAGTTTTTACAGAAGGATGCTGGGGGTGGATACCGTGGAACGAACATGGGAGTAAGAACCATGTTTTGTAAAAAAAAAAAAAGTGAAGCTAATACTTAACACCAGGAAGAGACAGATTTATGCAACATATAATGAGGAACGAGGGGCAATTCAACATGGTATAATGGTTAGAAAGCTGGTCTTGCTAGATCAACTTACGACATAGTAGTGAGTTCGATTCTCACAGGGAGCTTATTACTTTCGGCCTTGTGCCACATCTAAGCCGGGATTAGAAAACCACAATGATGAGGAAGGAGTGATTGGAAAATATGATACTCACGGGACAAATAGACGGAAAGAGGGACAGATAAAGAAATCGATTAATGAGCTTGAATAAATGAATGGAGATTAGGATAAGTAACAGAAAGAGAAACTTTATTAAGAGCTACAAACGATAGGATTTTGTGGAAAGCCATGATCGCGTACGTCCCGAAGAGACATAGTACATGAAGAAGAAGGAGCCAACACTAGCCTTAAAATAGTGGAGGCAGAACGGACTCTTCCCTTCTTTTATGGGCTTTCAGTTCATAAACTATAATTTAAGATGATTAGCCGCGGGAGAGATATTATTCAAATCATATGCCATACTCCGCCAACTGCACGTCCAGACAAAGAAAAATGCTATGGTGTTTTATGGTTACTGAAGTCTTCATTCATTCACTAATTAGTTTTGTCGGCACCAGTCAACATTTCTTAAAAGGGAGAAATTTTATGACTCTTTCTTCAGTCAGCCGAGAACCTTTTGGAACTTGTGGGTGCTGCTCATGGTATCATTATCTATCTATCTATCTATCTATCTATCTATATATATATATATATATATATATATATATATATATATATATATATGTGTATGTATTGGAGGGCTGCTCATGATATTCTATTATATATATATATATATATATATTGGAAGTTCTGCGCATGATATCATTCTATATATATATATATATATATATATATATATATATATATATAGAATGATACCATGAGCGAAAACTCCAATATATATATATATATTGATGTATCTGCTCATGATATCATTCTACACACACACTTCTACACACACACACATATATATATATATATATATATATATATATATATATATATATATATATATATATATAAGATTCTGCATCGGGTATTCGTGAATTTCATTTATTTGTAATTTATTTTGTAAGTTCTGTAATAAATACATTGAGCTCTGTTTGTGGATTAGTTTTAACATTTTATATTATTAAGGTTTATTTGGATTACTTAGCCAAGTATTATTACCTATATATATATATATATATATATATATATATATATATATATATATATATATATATATATATATATATATGTATATATATATATATATATATATATATATATATATAAATATATCTATATATATATGAAAATATATATATATATATAAATATTTGTTGTGTAAAATAATGTATTTATGTTCATCATTAATTTCCGACCATATTGATGTACTACACACGCATAGATATTGTTCCTTTCGCAAAGCGCGTCTTATAAGAAAGAGAAGAAGATTAGATTTAAAGGCCGACCATTGAGAAGATGATGCATCTGGGTCTGTGAACAATGGAGACGTTAACTTTTTAATATCAAGTAAAATGAAATTCCATTATTATTCAATTGACATGGCGAGAAAAAAAAGAAACAAAATAAAAAAGAAGACCCAATCAATCTAAGGTATATATTTCTTTTACAATCATTTATCCATTTCAATTACTGCGTATACTATATTGTGTTATCATCTGCCTTACCTATAAAGTAACACTCCGTCAGATTAATAAATCGGCAGCTGTTACCTAAATGCTAGTAGAGCGAGACATATATGGGGTGATGAATGATGAGGAGAGAACTGGTACGAAGGTAATGCTGAATCGCTGACAACAAATAAATTATTTCCAATCTTTTGAAGTGAGGGCTGTACAAAAACATTAATCTACTCAAATTATAATATTAGGTTGGTGTAAAAATAATGACGTAATAATGTCGTTTTTGACGTTAAAAAGTACGTCAAAAAACGACATTATTACGTCATTATTTTTGCACCAACCTAATAATAATAATAATAATAATAATAATAATAATAATAATAATAATAAAACAAACTACTCACCGTTATCAAAACCTTCAGCAAATCATTTGGACAAATTTCCCAAAGCCATCTTCAAAGGCGGTAAACTAACGAAAACTACGGATTTAGACCTTGATATCAACAAAGTTAAGGAACTAGACCAAGATGGTACATACAAATGCTTAGGAATTAATGAAGGAGACTGAATATAACATTCAATTATGAAGAAAAAGATCCGAAAAGAAAATTATAGGAGAGAGCATTTCATATTAGAAAGCGATTTAAATGGGGTCAATAAAATGAAGTCTATCAACACATTAGCTATACCTGTACTAACTTACAGCTTTAACATTATTAAATGGAAGTTGAATGACATTAAAAGACTGGACGCCAAGACCAGAAAAATCCCTATCTAAATGAGGATCCACCACCTGGATTCAGATGTTGATAGGCTGCACGTACCAAGAGCTTTAGGAGGTCGAGGTCTAATCCGACTTGAATTAACTCTAAAAAATACAAAAATCTGACTGGAAGCATTCCTCACAAAAGCCAATGACTCCTTCCTGCAAATAATACAGCACCAAATCCACCCCTTCAACAAAGAAGCGGCTTTCTTCAATAAACAGCTTAATATACCGCAAATCCAAGTTATCCAGAAAATAGTCCTACTAGGAACATACTATATGCAAAGAAAAGTGCTATCAATTAAATGTCAATTCTGCTATAGAGCCTAAGGACCATAATTTCGACCTGGTTCTATAAGATACAAAGCAGGAATACTAACACACAAACAACAACAACAATAAATAAATAATAAAAAGTTAGAAGCTGAAGCCAAAGTTTTTATTTTTGCTGCACAGGACTAATGCTTGCCAACTAGAAATTACCAAGCACACATACTGAAAAATTGTTTTCGCTAAAAATGCAGATTTTTTAGGAATATCCGGAAACAATTGACCATCTTGTATCAGGTTGCGCAGTAATGGCATTCATTGAATATAAAAATCGTCATGAGAGTGAGTCAATATCCGCATTGGAAAATATGAAACTTTTACAGAAGGAAACAGCAAAAAAAAAAAGAAAAAAAAAACTGTTATGAACGCCACCCAGATCCGGTTACATAGATAGGACCTGTAACAATTTTATTGGACTTTACAATACACACAGCACAGACAAATCTAAATCACCCAGACATTGTGATCAAAGACCACAAAAAGAGAATGTGTTTTCTTACTGACATGACTATCTCTGCAGATATTAATTTATCTCGGAAGATCTTCAAGAAACTATCAAACTATAAGGAACTTGAAATCGAAATCTCAAAAATGTGGCACGTGGGGACGTCTACAATTCCAGTTGTAGTTGGAACCATGAGTTTGATTGGAAAATATCCCGACAGACTCATTAGCCCAAGACTTATATTAGGTTGGTGCAAAAATAATGACGTAATAATGACGTGATAATGTCCTTTTTTGACGTTACAAAATACGTCAAAAAACGACATTATTACGTCATTATTTTTGCACCAACCTAATAAATTCAAAAATTGTATTCCCAAGTACAGCTCACAACTTAATGAGATCATTTAACAAAGGCAGCATATATATATATATATATCGGGTTGTATATGTCGGTCACTAGGAAATAAAATATATGGGCTGGAAGAAAGAGACTTTACTAATTTCACTGATAGTCATCTGCATCAGTTTACTTCGAAACCAAAAAGAAAAGATTAATTTTTTCATCCCAAGCAAGGCGATAAAAACTAAGCCAAATCAAGACTTAGTTATGTACATTGCGTGATACACGCTTAGGCGATCATGTATCTTTCGATACATGACTGACGAGGCAGATTTTTTCCCGCAGTAGGTTACTATTTCTTTATGCGGTAGACCAATTGCCATCCAAGGATATAGAACTGTTTACCATAGCTGGGGGAGAAGAAGAGGATTCATACCTTTTCCAAGGATATTAGCACGTAAGTGAATGTAATGGATTTGATTGGAATTCGAACTCGGCTTTCCAATTCCTCAAGCCGAGCCGCTATACATTACTCCACAGTGCATCTAAGATTTTGTCACATATTATTTGTTGGGTATATTTTCAACACTTAATACATACTCGTTAAGGAATCCACCGAGCCTGAAATATAGACAGTCCGTTTGAAGTTTTTTATGCAAATCACATAAACCTTAATAACTCGAAGTTGCTTTCAAAACCTTTTTCAAATTTTAAATCATAAATTGAGGCGTCAAAACAAAGCTGGAGTTGGTTTTTTAGATAGTTTCATCATATTTTATCGAAGTTATTGGATTTAAAATAAAAAAAAATTGCATTCTGACGTTATTATCCAGAGTAAACTAATATTAGTTTAAAGCCTCAGAAATATATATTTTTTTTTATCATAATATCTCTTGAAAGATAATGGAAAGGATCTAAAAATGCGAAAGAACAAAAAATAACAAAGTTATTGAGTGTGGAAATATCCTCATTTGAGTTATCAAAAGAGCTTCGAAGAGAACATCGAACGATAAAGATGTCCATTGAAAATATAACCATTAAATAATATCTAACAATAGCTTTTCAAAGTAAAATTCGACTTATTTTGATTCATTGGTTCAAGTGATTTGCATAATAACTTCAGACGGACTCTTCCAGATATATATATATATATATATATATATATATATATATATATATATATATATATATATATAGAATATATATATATATATATATATATATATATATATATATATAAAAATAAATTAATTGATTTAAAATATGTTTTTTTACGTTACACAGTTCTAACCATGTTTCTGAAACATGGTTAAAACTGAGCAGCGTAAAAAACATATTTTAAATCAATTAATTTATAATATTAATGCTCTGTAAATTTACATTGAGCACTATTTTGTAAAAATAAAAATATCTATAAGAACACCGGGTTATATATCTTACTGTTCTTTCTTTATATATATATATATATATATATATATATATATATATACATATATATATATATATATATATATATATATGAGATGAAGAAATTTGTCCGGCATTTACCGGCCACGCATAATGTTGACATAATGCATTTACCGGGCGAATCACTTCATATATATATATATATATATATATATATATATATATAAAAGATGAAGGAACATATATATATATATATATATATATATATATATATATATATATATATATATATATATATATATATATATATATATATATATATATATAAGATGAAGAAATTCGCCCGGTAAATGCATAATGTCGACGCCTTCTGCCAAAACTTCAGACGTTGAGAAAGGCCGGAGATTGTATCGGCCGAAACGTTGTGGCAAAAAAAAAAAAACTATTTTGACAATTTCATAGAATTGTGATTTCAAAACATCAGACGCTGAGGATGACCGGCGATCATATTGGCCAAACAACAACGATGGGGCTGACAGTCTTAAGAATTTACAGATTACAGAATACTATTTCCAGATAGAATATCAGAAAATGATTAAAATCATAGACTGTGCTTTTTTTTTTTTTTTTTTTTTTTTGTGGCGCGTACGTTATTCACCGGAATAATTAAAAGATAGAAGATACACTACCCCAAGACGCCCGTAGAACACATTTGTCAAAAGTCTATGACATAAAGTTCATACATGAAATCACGAATCAGATTTATTCTTAATATATTTCAGAACTGTAGACGGCTCGTGTAACGTAATGGTTATTGGCATAGAATATTGAAATAGTAATTCGAGTTTAAATCTTCGTTTGTTGTGTTCGCTATAGACTAATATCTTTAGGAAAGTCTAGACTCCATCTATTCTCTTACTTCTGGCTATGTGTTAAGAAGTATAGTAAACTGGACTCTCAAGTTTTAAGTGGCAACCAGTCAAGATGGACTACTCTGAATCCAAAACCGTAGCCAAGACAATTGCCCTTCAGGACGTTGTCGATCACGGCACTCCACAATATCCAGTCATTTTTACCTGTTATTCAGTTCTATCTTTTTAGTATCCACCCCAGTTGCTGTTCTGACCATATTTATAAAAGCATCTTAGGCAGCTTACACGCTGTTTTCTTTTGTCTGTCTTGCTTTCTTTATATTTTTTTTTTAGAAATCGTTTCACACCAAGCAGGTCGGTAATGCCACTAAATCGCAGGGGTTTATTGGAAGTGGCAGAGAATGAGACGAATTTAGTGGGAAGCGTTGGGGGAAAGTATTAAGAAGGAACCGGATTCAAGCAGACAGAAGATGGCAATTGACGTTGCATTTAAAATTTTGAATATTGGAACCAGGGAAGGAAGAAATCGGAAGGGAGTTCCACAGGTGGGATGTGTGAGAAAAGAAATTGTTAGACTAGAAATGTCGTTGCACTTTGCTAGTTCAACAGTAAAATGGTAAGATTTAGTTGCCAATCTAGTAGCATACATAAATTAATGCAGTCGACGCACCGGGGAAAAAGCTATAAATATATATATATATAGAGAGAGAGATATATATTGATACATGTTTCATTAAATATTATAGACAAGTGTTGTCTATTTATTTTATGTAAATTTTTTTCGTAACATCTGATAAGTTTAATAACATTATCGTTGAACGAAGAAAGAAATTGGCAATATTGATCCATATTTTTTTTTTTAATACAATCTAAGCTTTCGGCTTACATAAGCCATTATCAAAGATGTCAATTACAACATATTAAATATATATATTGAGCCAGGTAAACCTAACTAGGTTTCACCTAAGTGGATCTTCAAACAAGTACCTATATATATATATATATATATATATATATATATATATATATATATATATATATATATATATATATATATATATATATATAAAATAAATAAATAAGAATAAAAAATGAAATGGAAAAAATCCGACAATTATGTTTATACATTCTTTTTATTGATACAAATATTTAAGTAAATGCTCTGTCTATAATAAACCACATTTACCGGACTGAAGGTCCGATAAATTTTCACAGAAAATATCCGTTCTTCGACAGGATTCGAACCTGTATCCTATAGCGAACCATCATTTAACTTGACGTGCCTTTACCGATTTGGCCACGACGGAGTGTTCGGTTTGCAAGGTTGAATTTACTGTATTTTAGTGTGTGGTGTAGCCAGGTACTTCCTCGAGCGGTACAGGACACCGACTATTTTCCCATGATCTTTGGCGTTGGATCGTATATAATTTCACCCTAGGTTTGGATTGAGTTTAAGGCCAAATAGGAGCTCAAAGCATGGAGGATTCTTGAGAGAGAGAGAGAGAGAGAGAGAGTCCTTGTTCATCCCTATAGGTGAGACTGTTCGTTACGAAGGCTTTGAAAAAAAAAAAAAAAAAAGAATATGAAAATTGCTCTCAAAAACTCCCGTATAAAAAATTGGTTCACTTTTAGAATTTTTTGAGGAATTGTAGAATGTCAAAGACTTTAATAGAAAAAAAAAAAAAAAAAAAAATGCACTTTCTTTACAGTTTTTTCTTTTTTTTCTCTGACATTCTTATTCTACAAAATCTCAAGAATCCAGCGTTGAACTGCGTTCCACCCATAAATAATGGTGCTATCAAATTATTTTATCTTCTCAACGCTATCTGTGTTTATTTCCTTCGCTCCATGACAAATACTTCGGCACCGGGAGGAACATGTACAGTGTCTTTTCGAAATATTTCTTCTTACGTGTGCAGTGTCACTTTAGTTCGTGTACGATCATATCTCTCCACATCTTTCTATCCTTTGCGGCCTTTAACAAAATTTCTCCCTTTGCTAAGCCTCTCGCCTCTTGTTCCGCTATATATTGATATAATATCCATAGATTGGTGACTCTTTGTCTTCTCTCATCTTTCTGGCACTCGATACGCCATGTGGAGGTTATATTTTCCAAACCGTTCATTCTTATTATGTGTTCATTATATCTCTCATTTAAGACGTCCTCTTTGATTATTCGCTCCGTTCATAGAATTCTCAATATCCTTCTGTTGAACATTATTTCTGTTACCTCCAGTTTCCTACTCTCACGTGGCGAGATTGCTAGCATTCACTGGCATATAAGAGAATGGGTATCACATAGCAAGTAAGCACTCTTTTCTTTTGTTAACGAATTTTCCTGTTTCTTCGTACATTGTTTAGCATTTGGAATGCACCGTTCGCTAATCCAATGTATGTTCGGTTTTCGGTGACTGTATCTTCCATCGTCTGTTAAAACACGCCAGGGAAACGTCTTCTCAGTGTGATTCCCGTTCCTCTCATCCTTTGGGGTGATATCTTACACGACCGCCCTTATCAGTGTCAGCAAGCGGTTTCAAGGGCCTCTATAATTTTTAAGAGCTACACCCCTTCAGCGTGTATGTGATGGAGCTATTCACAACTTCCTATTCTTTAATATGTGTGATTTAGCATGAAACACAGACACACACACACACACACACACACACACACACACACACACACACACACACACACACACACATATATATATATATATATATATATATATATATATATTAGGTTGGTGCAAAAATAATGACGTAATAATGTCGTTTTATGACGTATTTTTAACGACAAAAAACGACATTATTACGTCATTATTTTTGCACCAACTTAATATATATGAAATTTTCTTAGAGTTATCCTGTAGAAAAGACAATATTGATAAATATAAAATGACAATAGGAAAAGTGTAGTGATTGCTGACGGGTTTCGTCCAATGTGAACTTTCTCAAAGCAAAAAACGAAATGAATTTAATTAAAGAACGTAACTAATAATAACAAAAAAAAACAGATTATTCTTAGCAACTGGAGGAATGTAGAGAACACTATTTTCATATTGTT
This sequence comes from Acanthosepion lycidas, assembly GCA_963932145.1. NCBI lineage: Eukaryota > Metazoa > Mollusca > Cephalopoda > Sepiida > Sepiidae > Acanthosepion > Acanthosepion lycidas. The sequence goes on from OZ010572.1 coordinate 107,652,386, forward strand.
AACTGAAAATAACGTCAGTTACTGTCGCGTGTGGAGAATATATGATATAATTCTGTTTTTTATTATTATTAGTTACTTTCTTTAATTAAAATCATTTCGTTTTTTGCTTTGAGAAAGTCCACATTGGACGAAACGCGTCAGTAATAACTACAGTTTTCCTATTGTCATATATATTTATAAATACATACATATACATATATATATATATATATATATATATACAGTGTAACCCGGATATAAGAGAGTTGTCGAGACCGGAGAAGTCTCTTATATCCTGGTTTCTCCTATATCCGGGTTTGATCTATTTTGTTTAGGTAAGTATGGCTCTAATTTGGGACCAGGCAACATCTCTCTTATATCCGGGTTTCTCTTATATCCGGGTTACAATATATATATATATATATATATATATATATATATGTGTGTGTGTGTGTGTGTCTAAAAATATATAGAAAATAGGCAAGAACTTGTTAGGTAAATAATCCAAAGTCCTTTAGTATTTTTGTTATTATTTTAAAAAAATAGTGCTCGATACAAAAGTAGAGCCTAAATATAATTATTTATTTAAAAATATGATTCCAACGCTACATAAGAGTTCTCATGTTTCAAAGCAAGAGCCGAAAACTTCGATATAATTATTTGAATTAAATTGAATTAAAGTACCAAGCTCTGTTCCATCTTCAAGCGAAATTTTTTTTTGAAACATGAGAATTCTTATGTAGCGTTGGAATCATATTTCTTAAATAATTATATATATATATATATATATATATATATATATATATATATATATATATATATATATATATATGTATATCATGTCTTGGCTTTGCAAAAGGAGGATCAAGTCGGAGTCTGTACATGTCACTTGCAGGCATGTTTGTGATTGATAATTCCAATGCGTGACAGGCATGTACGGTCGCAGTAGTTGCAGCGAAAAAATCCGGTCTGGGCTTGATGGCATAGCGTTGCAGTACTTCCTTCTCTGCCTCTCTTCCCTGGGAGCGGCCCTGTAGGTGTTTTCAAAGAAGTGGGCAACATGGTTAGTGATGAGACGCCAGGCGTCACGGTTCTCAGCTAGGGTTGACCATTGGCAATGGTTGATGTTACAGACAACAAAGGATTTTTTCAGGGAACACTTGAATCACATCATTGATACCCCTCTTCCGCGATAGCCAGTGGAAAGTTCGCCGTACAATAAAATTTTAGGCAGGCGATGATTCTCCATCCTGAAAACATGCCCAGCCTAACGTAGCTGGGACTTCAGCAGTATGGCCTCAATGCTGGTGATCTTCGCCTTTTTGAGTACTTCAATATTGGTGATGAAATCACTCCAGTGTATATTAAGGATCGTGCGGAGGCAGCGCTGGTGGAACCTTTCGAGTTATCGCCGTTGTTAAGTGAGTATATATATATATATATATATATATATACATATTATTATTATTATTATTATTATTATTATTAATAGAAATCTTATAAGTATAAGAAACTATACTCGCTCGGAAAACCTTCGGTGTATTGATCTGCAAATAAACAAGCCAATACAAAAGGGGAAAAAAAAGGTATAAAAAAAAGAGAGAACCAAGAACATGTACTTTAACCGAAGATAATCGTCTAGCATACGAGTTCAAGGCCCAGAGAAAAAAAACCGATGCGAGTACCCAAAACAACACCCTGTTTACCTTCTTAGCCGGCCTTCTCTGACGATCCACTTAGGTGAAACGTTGGTAGGTTTGTCTGACTTTCTAGGTTTAACTATATATATATATATATATATATATATATATATATATATATATATATATATATATATATATATATTTAATTGTGCATTTGGACAGCAATCCCTCTTTCATACACACTTTTAAATGAATTTTTCTTGTTTTCGTATAAGTGTTTTCTTTTCTGGGCATAAAATTTTTGGTTTGGTTTAAGGCCTGTCAACCTCACTGGGTTATTTAATGCCGACAATATATTTATTGCTGGTAATATTTTTCCAAAAAATACACTGTTGGTCTTAAAATATGTATTGTTGGTATTTTTTACACTTTCATAGTGTTTTTACTCCAGTTTGGTGGATAAGTATTTGGCAATAGTTGCCACCTTAACACATGCTACCCCACCCCGGGTCAGAGTGGACCTGTGGACACTAGCAGTTAAGAGGTGGTTCCATGCTACTCAAAACCTGCAGATCAGCTGCATTGTTGTTGGACGTAGTTTATCGTCTTACCCAGGAGGCAGATGCAGTTTATCGTCTTACCCAGGACGCGGATGTAGTTTAGCGTCTCACCTAGGATGCGGATGTAGTTCATTGCCTTATCCAGGATGCGGATGTAGTTCATCGCCTTACCCAGGATGCGGATGTAGTTCATCGCCTTACCCAGGATGCGGATGTAGTTCATCGCCTTACCCAGGATGCGGATGTAGTTCATCGCCTTACCCAGGATGCGGATGTAGTTTATCACCTTACCCAGGATGCGGGTGTAGTTCATCGCCTTACCCAGGATGTGGATGTAGTTTACTTACCCAGGATGCGGATGTAGTTCATCGCCTTACCCAGGATGTGGATGTAGTTTACTTACCCAGGATACGGATGTAGTTCATCGCCTTACCCAGGATGCGGATGTAGTTTATCACCTTACCCTGGATGCGGATGTAGTTCATCGCCTTACCCAGGATGTGGATGTAGTTTACTTACCCAGGATGCGGATGTAGTTCATCGCCTTACCCAGGATGTGGATGTAGTTTACTTACCTAGGATGCGGATGTAGTTCATCGCCTTACCCAGGATGCGGATGTAGTTTATCACCTTACCCAGGATGCGGATGTAGTTCATCGCCTTACCCAGGATGCGGATGTAGTTTAGCGTCTTACCTAGGATGGGATGTAGTTCGTCGCCTTACCCAGGATGCGGATATAGTTCATCGCCTTACCCAGGATGCGTATGTAGTTTAGCGTCTTACCTAGGATGTGATGTAGTTCGTCGCCTTACCCAGGATGCGGATGTAGTTCATCGCCTTACACAGGATGCGTATGTAGTTTAGCGTCTTACCTAGGATGCGGATGTAGTTCCTCGCCTTACCCAGGATGCGGATGTAGTTCATCGCCTTACCAAGGATGTGGATGTAGTTTACTTACCTAGGATGCGGATGTAGTTCATCGCCTTACCCAGGATGCGGATGTAGTTTAGCGTCTTACCTAGGATGGGATGTAGTTCGTCGCCTTACCCAGGATGCGTATGTAGTTTAGCGTCTTACCCAGGATGCGGATGTAGTTCCTCGCCTTACCCAGGATGCGGATGTAGTTCATCGCCTTACCCAGGATGCGTATGTAGTTTAGCGTCTTACCTAGGATGCGGATGTAGTTCCTCGCCTTACCCAGGATGCGGATGTAGTTTAGCGTCTTACCTAGGATGGGATGCAGTTCATCGCCTTACCCAGGACGCGACATAATGTGTGTAAAAAGGGTCCAAATGTTCTGCATATGTATAATAATGTTATAGTTTTAGTTTTATTTACTTATTTATTGATACGTTTCTATTGTTGACAATAAAATAATATTAAGTCAAAATGGTACAATTGATAGGAAACTGTTTACTCCGACATCCAGCGTAAAATTCATATAGTCGTTCCTTTTTCTGGTTGAGGGCTTATTTCTCCCAGTGATCCTAAAAGCGAAGCCGCCTGAAGTTTCAACTTCTATTGGTCCACCGACAGCGGTATGGTCGAAGAGGAAGGACCAGACTGATAGGTGATCAAGCCTGAAGTCCCCAACGACGGAATAGGCAAAGATCTACACAACCTCAACGACCAAACCGGTAGACGAAAGAAGCGCCTGTTGCGCTGGCGTAACTAAAGCGGACTTTGAGGGATCAAGTACCCGACAGCCCGATGCAACCAGGTCTGTCAGATGTCGCGTATCTCAACCCGCTTTGAGCCGTAAGTGAGGCGCTTCTGGCTATGGATGTAGACTTATCCGTCGGGCAGTGATGTCAAGCAAAATCTAATTTACACGAATGCCCTCGTCAAAACTCATTTTGAGTTACAGCCATCTCCACCATCACCACCACAACCACCACCATCATCAGGGAAGAGAAAGGGGGCAGGAAGAAACGATGACGATCCCGATCCTCGGATGCGAGTAGGTGCCGACAAAGCCAAGATAGATAGATAGATAGATAGATAGGGAGAGAAAGAGGGAGGGAGAGGGTAATTTTGTGCGGTAGATTGAGTGGTTCATTTCACTGGAATACCATGATGAAAGTGGTCGGAGGTTCGCTCTGCAGTTCAGCACTTGATCAGTTACCAGCTGGAGAATTATTTATTCATATGTAGTGGGTCTTGTGCAAGTAGACAGCCGGAGTCCATATGTCTCCAGGGCAAACTATAGCCGCATTTCTCCGAATTGAAACCACGCCTCGGTCATGGACCCGTGTTCGCTGGTTCTACTGGGGGAAGATCCCAATCAGACCGTTGACTTCATTGCCTTGGAACTCTTTCGACCACACTGGCTGCATGCATAGATATAGAGCTCACTCTTGCCATTGAGCTATATGGCCGGTTTGCGCTACGTAAATGGTCACACGCCCTGTAAAAGGTTTTCATTTTGATCCTGCTGTGTTACCTTGCAACCCACCTCACCAGAAAAGTCTGGTGGGGAACTGTATTTCTTTCTCTCAGGAAGATGATCTAAATTCTCTAATTTTTAAAATGTCTTAAAATCCTTTCTGATTAAGTATATATTTTGCCCTTGTTTTGTCAAAATACTGAAGATAAGATCATACCAAAAGCTGATGCCGACAAATGTATACTGATCATATATATATATGAGAAGAAGAAGAAGAAAGAAAGAAAGAAAGAAAGTAAGTAAGTAAGTAAGTAAGTAGTGTTTCGTTGGTTCGGAGATAAATAAATGTTGGTAGTTTGTCGTTGTTCGTTTATATTTATAAGCATTTTATTTGATTCAAAGATAGGTAAATATTATATATATATATATATATATATATATATATATATATATATATATATATATATATATATATATCTTTGAACTTTATATCAATGCTTCATAGGATTGCGATCCTTAGCTATGATTAATTAATAATGAAAATGTCATGTTTTTATGCTTGATTTCATCACGATTCTTCTGTTAAGCGTGGAGAGTAATTATACATTCTTATTGCGTCTAGTAGTCTTATAAAAACCTCTGAGGAGAATTCCAGTAAGATATCTTAATCATTTCGAAGATACAATGTTTCAAAGTTTAATCTAACAATTGGACAATTTTACTGTTACACATTTGAACAATTTTGCTGTTACCCCCAATATATATATATATATATATATATATATATATATATATATATATATATATATATATGAACTTTATTTCATTTCGTCATGAGCTTCCGATCCATATCTGTGAATAATTAATGATGAACATATCATTTTCGTTTATGATGAATTTCAGCACGATACGTTATACATTCCTATTGTTCATGTTCGAGTCCAATAGTGTTATAAAAACGTCGGAGAATTCCAGTAAGATATATTTAATCATTTCTAATATACAGCGTTTCAAAACTTAATGTAATAAATGGACAATTTGGATTTGACACGATTTGGACAATTTTCCTTTTATTACACCTGGTATATATATATATATATATATATATATATATATATATATATATATATATATATATATATATATTCATGAATCATTCATACAAAAAACAAATATAGAGGTTAATGATTTAAATAGCGAGAATACATCGTCGCAAACAATGTAAATAAGATACATCAACCCCGGACCTTTATATGAATGATATGGTCCCCGTTCTGGGATTCGGGGTTGATGTATCTTATTTATATTGTTTGCGAAGATGTATTCTCGCCATTTAAATCATTAATCTCTATATTTGTTTTTTGTATAAATGATTCATGAATTTATAAATTATAATTGCAGGTTTTAATTGAAATATATATATATATATATATATATATATATATATATATATATATATATATATATATATATATCTTTGAATCAAACAAAATGCTTATAGATCTAAATAAAAACGACTAACATTTATTTATCTCCGAACCAAGTAAACACTTTCTTTCTTTCTTTCTTTCTTTCTTTCTTTATTTCTTCTTCACTTCTTCTTCTTCTTCTTCTTCTTCTTCTTCTTCTTCTTCTTCTTCTTCTCATCATTACTGTCCTCATAAGCTTTTGAGGTGATTTTCCTTCTTTTATTCATCACTGTATAATTTATCTTGACATTTGACTTTTTCTTCTCCTCCTCCAGTACGATTTCTATCTGGAAAAAAATTGAAATTCTCAAAAAATTTTTAATGTAATATTCACTTCCCCCAAAAATGATTATAATCTTTGTTTAGACTTTAAACAACAGTCAAATTGTTGATAAGCCGTAAAATAAATAAATCAGTCAAAGCTTTTCTTCCTTCATTTAATTTTCCCGATTCATTCAACCCCTAGTCTCGTGACCATGTACAATTCTCCCTTCTTCTGGCTATTTGACCATTTCCTCTCTTCTTTGGCTTTTTACCATTTTAAATTCTTCTCTCGTACTTTTTGCCCCAATGGCGTCACTCTTACTTCTCCAACCCTGTTTTATCTGTACTGTCAGCAGTACTACTAATATGCCGACTGCAAACGCTGCAGGAAGGTCAGATCCTCCCAATAGGTTGCCGCCTACAAAATAAATGAATAATGATCAAATAATAAAAACAAAACTCAATATTTACCTGTCTGTAAATCAAGTAAATATTTACAGACTCTGATAAGAAAGGTCAGTATTTATCTATCCCCGATACAAATAAATGCTTATAGATTCAAATATAAATGATCAATATTTAACTGTCCCTAAAGTAAGTATATTACAATAAACTCAAATAAAAAAGGACTTAAACTTACCTTTGTCTGAATTGAGTAAATGCAACCAGACGGATATATAAATCAGTAACATTTACCTGTCCCAGAATAAACTAAATGCTTATAGACGCAAATATTAGGTTGGTGCAAAATTAATGTCGTTTTCTCACATGTGAGAAAACGACATTATTTTTGCACCAACCTAATAAAAACGACCAATTTACCTATACCCGAATAAAGTTCCTGCTTACGGACGCAAATATTAAAGAGAACTGAACCAAGTAAATCCGTTGAGACGGAAATAGAACATTTAAAAAAATATATATTTTACCGTTAAATATTCCAACACGTTTTGAGATGTCATATAATCAAACCAACCATCTTCTTTGCTTGTTTTCTACTTTCGTTTATTTATCATTTCTCTTTTTCTTTTTCTTTTTCTTTTATATATTTATACTAGCAGCATGGGCCGGTGTTGCCCGTGCTTGATTCAAAAATCGTACGACTCATACAGCAATCGCTATCACTTGACTTAAAATATTTTATATGTCATTAACAACATGGTCCGGCGTTGCCCGTTCTTGATCCAAAAATCGTTCGACTCATACAGCAAACGCTTGACTTAAAAATATTTTTGCCTTTCCTTGCCTTTAAACGAGTGCCCTTTGCCGTGCTGATGTTGCGACATGCCTTACTTCTTGCCTATCTCACACTGCGGATTTTTTTCTAAGCTCTATACTAAACATTAAATCTGTTACGAAAAAAGAACTAAACAAAATGAACACGAAACGATCAGCTTTAAAAAAGGTCTCGTAACTAGAAAAACCGAATGAAAAAAGAATATTAACAACAAATACTTTTTTTACACCCATCCCAGTTCTGCGGAATCAGAATCAACGTTGAGTTTAAGCAAGCGAATGAGCCAATTGGAGTAAAGTGCCATGCAGATTTAAATTTTTCCCACTTGTGACGAATGCAGCTACCGATTTTTTTGCATGCTAGCATGCTAGTTAACATTCGTGTCAGTCAGCTGTTGGCTCTCACGCTGGCCAATAGAATCTTCCTGCCTATTCGTGGCAGTCGACTATAGGCTCTAACTTTGGTCAGTAGAAAATGTTGGTCTTGGCCTTTCCGCTAACTTGGAGCATGTGCATGTAAATTTTGGTGCAAATCCGTCGAAAATTGCAGCCGTGCATTCGTTACACACACACAAACACACAGACACACGCACACACACACAGATACATCCTGCCTTTTATAGATAGAGATAACTATTATTTTTTTTATTTATACAATGTATTTTCTTACTCTAATACTTTCCTGTCTACCTTTATATTGTAAGATTTCCAATTGTACCTATTCTCGAACTAAGTAAATTCTTATAGGTTCAAATGTAAACGATCAATAATTTACTATGTCCAAACTAAATATATTACTATAAACTCAAATATAAACTCACCTTTCTCTGAATTGAGTAAATGAAAACAGACACATATATAAATGAGTAGCATTTACCTGTCCCGGAATAAATTGAATAATTATAAACTCAAATAAAAACGACCAATGATTATCTATACCTGAATAAAGTTTCTGCTTACGGACTCAAATATAAAGGAGAATTTTGCTATTCCAAATCAAGAAAACACTTTTAAACTCAAATGTAAACAACCAATACTTACCTATCCCTTGACTATTTTAAACGCTAATAGAATATAATAAACAACTAAATTGTACTATTCTCTAACCAAGTAAATACCTACAACATCAGGACCAATTTTTCCCTATCCTTTAAAGAATTAAATGCTTATAGACTCAAATATAAACGATCAATATTTGCTTATCACTGAACGGAGTAAATGCGTTGAGACTGAAATAAAATATTTGAAATAAATTATTTTGCCTTTAAATATTCAAACATGTTTTGAGAAGTCATATAATCAACCCCACCACATCTTGTGTTTGTTTTCTATTTTTGTTTATTTATCGTTTCTCTTTTTCTTTTTTATATTTATCTAACCAATATTTTTTTTTATTATTTCTACAATGTATTTTCTTATTCTAATGCTCTCTCCTGCCTATCTTTATATTGTAATGTTTCCAGTTGTTAACCCAAGAGATTGTCTTATCATATTAAGTTACTTCATACATACGACAAATTGCCGTTTTTTGAATTCTGATCTTATAATGTTTATATAAATAATCTTCTTCTTCTTTTTATTATTATTATTATTATTATTATTATTATTATTATTATTATTATTATTAGCAGTAGTAGTAGTAGTAATAGTAGTAGTTTCATATCACGCTTTCTTCTTCTTTAATCCACTGTTTCTTCACAATGCTTTTTCTTATCCTTAGGAAACCGCTATTTCTTCTTTTTTCCCCTCTTCTGATTATTATTATTATTATTATTATTATTATTATTATTATTAGTGGTAGTAGTGGTAGTAGTAGTAGTAGTAGTAGTAGTAGTAGTAGTAGTACTTGTTGTTGTAGTAGCAGTACTAATATTCGCAACAAGCTTCTTCTTTATCTTCTTCCTCCTGCTCCTCTTCTTCGTAATGCGCTTTTCTTCTTCACAACACGTTTCTATGTCCTATCCTATTCTTCTTCTTCTTCGTAATAATAGTAGTAGTTTTCGCCACAAGCTTTCTTCTTCTTCTTCTTCTTCTTCTTCTTCTTCTTCTTCTTCTTCTTCTTCTTTATAATAGTAGTAGTTTTCGCCACAAGCTTTCTTCTTCTTCTTCTTTCCAATACGTTGTTTCTATTTCTTTTCCTAAGCATAACGTTGAATCGCCGAAGCTAAGCAACGTCCAGCCTACTCAGTACCTAGATGTGTGACCGCCTTGGAAATACTAAGTGCTGTAAGCGCGGATGTGCGAGTGGTGTAATGTAATGCCTCGGAATTGGGAATGAGAAAACTCAGTTCTAATTCCAGTCGTGTAATTTATAAATTTATAAATTTTTGGGCAAGTACCCTTGGAAAAGGTATGACTCCTCTTCTTTCACCAGCTAAGGATTAATTGTATAACTAAAACATTATTATCTAAAATAAAATTCTAACGCTCTAAAAATATGTTTTGGTTTTAAATAACATGCAAAGGGTTGATAAGCCGTAAAAAACGAATTGTTAAATCAATGAAAACGAGGATATATTTTCTGGTAAACAGATGCAAAGACATCACTTTCTCGAATAATAGTCGATAGTAATGTTGCAACACGGAGATTATGAAGCAATGTCGGAAAGACTGTGCGGCAATGCGTTTCGCGTTTTTATGGCAGGCGTCCTCAGAACAGTATGTTACTTCGGTGTGGAAGATAAGTGCGCTGGAATTTGGGCCGAAGAGTTGATAAATAACCTTATCAGACGCTACGACAAGAAAGTTTTATTTCTGTCGATAAAGGTCGATAGATGCGAATTTTCTTTGTATACAGGAATTCAGGGACAATAACTCTGTTTCGTACGTACTTTCACGTCAGACGGCATTTGTTACACTGCCTTTCAGTTGATATAAGTGAAAAAAAGAAAATATGGTCTAAGAACAGGAAGGTGTAAGCTCTTATGCCGTGGGATCGCGATCTGCCTCTAACGTCGTTGACCATCGTCAACATTTTTTTAAGCTTTTCACCCCAAGCAAACCGGGAGTGCTACGAGCACGCAATGGGTTACAGAGAGTGGGACCAAGAGTAAAGAGGCGTAATAGAGGAAAGGATTATGAGAAGGACAGGGAATAGATCAAGACAACTGGAGATGTCGATTGACATTGTATTTGAATAGTTGGAAATTATAGCTATCAGGGAAGCAAGTAAAAGGACTGTCGAGAAGTAAGAGTGAAGACTGTCGAGAAGTAAGAGTGAAGAATCTGTTGGAATAGAAGAGGCGGCTACATTCAACCGTTTCGACATTAAAAGGATGGGATCTGAGATGCCGACCTAGTGGCACATTTAAATTCATGCATTTTGGAAACCAGCGAAAGTAGCTGATCGGTGCAGTTACCGTGAAAGTATTTGTAGAAAAGACAGAGAGAAGCGACGTCTGTGAGAGAGCAACTGTAAACGAGATACCAGATCAGGGCCAACCACATTGCATATCCGTCTCTGTATTTTGTCGAGGACCTTAAGAAAAACAGCGGCGGCTTCAGACCATATATGACAACAATATTCCATGCAAGGGCGAATAGTTGATTTATAGATATGAAGGATGGACTCGGGCGAGAAAGTATTCCTTTCAGAACGACCTGCATCGGTAGATATATTATTAGGTTGGTGCAAAAATAATGTCGTTTTTTTTACGTATTTTTTTAACGTCAAAAACGACATTATTTTTGCACAAACCTAATATTTTACAGGAGCAAGTATAATATTTATCTCTTCCGGCCTTATCTCAGATGCGTCCAATATATATTTGGTCAAGCTCGGGTGGGATAAATGTTCCATATTGACATTAAATTCATTTCATACCCTCTGATGTTTCTTGGCTTGAATCCCGGACTCAAAAAGTTATAGCTATTGCGGGAACTTGGGAGGATCGAACTCAGAACGCTAAAGATGGTCTGGTATTAGGTGGGTGCAAAAATAATGTCGTTTTATCAGATAGTAACATATGTGAGAAAACGACATTATTTTTGCACCAACCTAATAGTATAACTTGCCATATTCGGAGTCTTGTAGATATTAGGTTGGTGAAAAGATAATGACGGTTTTAGACGTTAAAAATACGTCAAAAACCGTCATTATTTTTGCACCAACCTAATATTTACACCATAACATTACTTTTCTATTTTATAAGTAATGTCCTATCAGGAGGTTGACGATCATGGCTCTCCACAATTTCCTGAACTTTGTAGCTTTTATTTAATTTTGCTATCATTCCTAAAACCTTATAAAAGTTATAAACATAAAAACAGACAATTTCAGTCTTTTACTGTTGGCTATAAAATTAAGGATAATAAAAAAATGTTTAATAAAAACGTCATCATCAAATAATCAGTTTTAGACTATTACTCTTGTGTCTAGAATTAAGGATGAGATGAAATTCTAAAAGAAACGTCATAATAAACTTCTTTAGAATCCTATTCTTTTATGTGTAGTGTCCCTTCAGGGTGTAGGTGATCATGGCTCTCCACCTCTCCTGTTCCTTGTAGCTCTCAATAAGTTTTTTTTATTTTTGTTATTTCTTCCAAACTCTGTTCTGTCATCCACTTACTTAAACACGTTAAGTATGTCACGCGTTGTTTCCTTTGTCCGTCTTGTGAGTATCAGCTTTTCCAAGCCCTCCTTTCTCACTGCGTGTCCCAGAAATTCCAGCTGCCTCTTCCAGATGTTACGTATAAGTTTCCACTTTGCATTTTCTCCAAAACCTCATCATTGCTCACATGTTCAGTCCATGGCATCCTTAGAATTCTTCTATGAAACCACATTTCTGCTGCCTCGACTCTCTTCTTCATCTTTGAGGAGGTCTTTAAAAAAATCAGACAAATTAAGACTGGATATAAAACCAATGGGAACTAAAAATTCTAACACCGTAAAACTATCTATGGAGGACTTTGCAAAACTCTTCAGAAAACTTTCGCTGTGCGATCTCTCAGTAGAGACCATAGATTCGGATTATTAGCTGTTTCAGATATATATTCAATACACCAGATATGGAGTCTGAGAAAATTCGTTAGATCCAATTACAATAAAACTTATCCTTTATCAACGCAAATTGCAATTACATCTCCTGTCCTTCTGGGCATTGTTTGACAGTACTGGCTCATAATTGGCGAGTTTTCAATTCCGGAGACTTTGAAACTATCACCTAGTATTTTGAAGATAATATTTCTTATTACGCTCATAAGTCGACCCCACTCACGGAAGATAGCTCGTGGCTGTTTGTATTTCTGCTACTGTTCCACTATTAGCTTAAAATGTCTCCAGAGGTCCAAGACGTAATTGATACTTCACTTTCGTATCGCATTCACGATAATATAAAATTTCTTTTCGACTGTCTTTCCCATCCAGAAATGTAAGAACCCGATGGTAATGTCGTTAGACGAGAGACCCAGTTCGTTCTAGTGTAAGTTACGAAAAAAAAACTCGCTCTTAAACTAGATGCCGTACCCGAATTCTGCCATTAATAATTATCGTACAGGCATTAGACTGACTCGCTCCGACGGAAGAGTAACCCTAACAAATACATTTTTTTAGCAACTTCATGAAAATACGTCCAGAGTTTCGTAACCCGTTAGGATTGTAGGGGAACCGCATGTTCCGCAGTCAAGACAGCAATGGTGTGCCTAGGTGAGTATAGCCTGGATTTTCGGCCACATTCTCGTGCACTGCAACAATGTTTTCAGCTGAACGGCGTAAACGAACAGTCGTGTTTTCACATCTGCCACTGACCAAGTTTGTTTGACTTTACGAACAATTTTTCCCAGTTGCATTCTTGAAACTCTACCAGTAAGTAAATCTTCATTTCATACAACTAAACTAAGATAAAATATCCTCACAAAAAGAAGATACAATATCATCACAAAACACTCATTGTTTTTTTTATAATGACAGAAGAGAGGGGAATGCATAAAACATTAATTGTGCAACGATTCTTCTTATATTCAGTTGTAATATACAGATATTATAGACTCTTCCACGTATGAGGTAAAAGGATTTGCTTGATTACACACACACACACACACACACATATATATATATATATATATATATATATATATATATATATTAGGTTGGTGCAAAAATAATGTCGTTTTCTCACATAGTAAAATATCGAGAAAACGACATTATTTTTGCACCAACCATATATATATATATATATATATATGTGTATGTAATGAAAAACAAACCACTTTAAGGTACCATTACGATAATTTATTTCACCTAAATCCTAAAGGATTTAGGTGAAATAAACGATCGTAATGGTACCTTAAAGTGGTTTGTTTTTCATTACATATTAGCTCTGTCCTCACATTGAGCTCTCAGGATTTCATCCTCTTTGGATTTACCAATTCGGTTTACCAAGTTCCTTATAACTTATATATATATATATATATATATATATATATATATATATATATGTGTGTGTAAGAATACGCCATGCCACTTACATAGTAGCAAACCAAACACATTCTGTCCGTATTCCATCATTGAAAAGTAAGTTACACTCGTGCAACTTCTTTCCTCAAGATGCTTCTTCGATCAATACAATCTTAACCTATTTAGGGTTCGGGGTTACCGTTATCTCCTACTTCTATATACGTAAATGATTTCCTAATGTGGCTCTGTAACTTGAGTGGCTCTTCTAAGGGTTCACCGTAGTCGGAAAAAATGTATTACAGAAGATTTGGGCGTTAATGTTGTTTTTATCTGCAGTGAAAATTTCTCGTCCTCGATGAACTCTGGTAAGAGAGATTCGAAGACCAATAAACCGGTTTAATGAAAGACAACCGATACACCGGGTAAATTCTGATAACACAGAACTGATAAACCGGTTTAACTGTGATGGGAAACAACCTATGAATCGGTTTAACTGCGGTAAATGTGAACTGATAAACCGGTTTAATTCTGATGGGAAACAACCGTTAAACCGGCTTAACTTATCGGAGACGACCGTTAAACCAGTTTAACTCTAATGGGAGACAACCGATTAACTGCTTTAACTCTTATGAGAGACAACCGTTAAACCGTTTTAACTCTTATGGGAGACAACCGTTAAACCGGTTTAACTCTTATGGGACACAACCGTTAAACCGGTTTAACTCTCATGGGAGACAACCGTTAAACCGTCCTAATTCTTACGAGAGACAGCCGTTAAACCCGTTTAACTTATTGGATACAACCGTTAAACCGGCTTAACACTTATGGGAGACAACCGTTAAACCGGTTTAACTCTAATGGGGGACAACCGATAAAGTGTTTTAAATCTGGCGTGAGATAACAGATAAACAGGTTGACCTGTAATGAGAGAGAACCTATAAACCGGTTTAACTGATCGGGGACAAATGATAAACCGGATTAACATTTATGAGAAAGAACACATAAACCAGTTTAGCTACCCTTTGTTTTAATTTAGTTTCTTTATTTTTGTTTCATTGTTTGGACATTTTTTTTTTTTTTGCATATTATTTTTTTTCTTTGTTTGACAAGGACAAATCTGATATATTTCAATTTTTTTTATATCTTAAAGTAAATCACATCCCGATATCATACTTGCGTGCTTTTTTTGCTAGTTTGTCAAAGACCAGGAAAATTGCAATGTTTTCTTTGTTTCAGTTTTTTTTTTTTTCAGAACGAGAAGTCGTTCGGAGGAGATGTTGTAGTGTAACGGAGTGTAGCTGGAGGGACGGTGGAGCAATGGATAGCGGCCCCGAATGAGGCGGATTCCAGTCGAATCCATCACATTCACTTACGTGCTAATTAGGAAAGGTATGAATCCTCTTCTTCTCAGACCAGCTATGTGTAAATAGCAGGACAGACTGCAGTCTATATCCTTGGGTGTCAACCTGTCTAGGAGAAGGAAAAAAACGAATTCAAAACCGGCCTGGAGAGGGTTGGGATCCGTAGGCTATCTTGCCCAAGAAACTTCACTTCTAGTGTGGCTGCAGTACACGTGGTGCCCCTAAGACCCTACGACTCAGGGGATAAAAACGGAGTGTAGAGAATCGGAAAGCGAAATCAGTGATCCGAGTTCGAATTACGGCCGAGTTCGTTGCGTTACTTTCGCACAAATATTATTGGGAAAGATATTTGTGCGAATATATATTTCTTGTCTCCCAGGTTAGTATTTTTAACTATCAGTGTTGACTAAATTCTTTTGCCGCTTTTGCATCAACTTGGCAGGAAGATGGAAAACCTTGAATGCCTGCAGAGGGATGCGCTGTCTTGCCCAGTGGATGCAAAATATAAGGGGAATCTCTTAGATCCCTAACGGGTTAAACCACTCGTTGGGATGGCCAAGGACGCATTCCAAAAGCTGGGCAGAGTATTGCAAGACAGGAGGATTCCTTTGGTAACAAAGAAAAGAATACTGAGCTCTTATGTGACATCTGTCCTTCTTTACGGCAGCGATTGTCGGACGATTTTCTCAAAGACGAAGAAGAGACTCGAGGTGACGGAGATGTGGTTCTACAGAAGGATGCTAAGGATATCATGGACTGAGCGTGTGAGCAACGGTGAGGTCTTAGAGAGAATGCAATCAAGGAGGGAGCTTATACTTAACATCAAGAAGAGGCAGCTGAATTTTATAAGACGCATAATGAAGAAGGAGGGCCTGAAGAATCTGATACTCACGGATCGAATTGAGAGAAAGAGAGACAAGGGAAAACAATGCGTAACATACCTAGCACGCTTAAGCAAGTGGATGACAGAACGTGGTCTGGAGGAGGAAGAAGAGGGGAGAGCTGCAAGGGATACAGGGAGGTGGTGGAGAGCCTTGAACGTCTACGTCCTGAAAGAACATGACATATAAAAGAAGAAAAGAAGACGTGTACAGAGGTTAGCGAATCTGAAAGGGAAATTACCGAACCGGGTTCGAATTGATCGTTTCGTTCACTTTTGTAAAAATATCATTTGGAAAAACTATCAATTCATCTCTTTTTGTTTTGCAGATAATTTAAATTTTCTCATTAACGTAATAACATGTAAACATGTGATGTTATTTTTTTTAATTTTAGATGTTATATTACGTAAATATCTCGAAGCATAGATTCTGAAAATTCATATCTCATATTAATAGGTGCCACCCCAGAAAACGCGATACCTTAGGTTTGAAATTCATTTTTAAAACTAAGAAATGTTTCTGGAAGCTTTTAATTTACTTTTAATTTCAAACTAATAGATTAAATTTAATATTTCCAAAAAGCAAAATACATTCCCGTGTTTCAAAAACTAATTTAAATAGACTCGAAAGATCTTCTTTGTTGCTAAAATATTAGGTTGGTGAAAAAATAATGTCGTCATAATGTCGTTTTTTGACGTAATTTTTAACGTCAAAAAACGACATTATGACGTTATTATTTTTGCACCAACCTAATAGCTGATTTTTTAGTCGTCTTTTATCGAAATGTAATTCTCTTTATTAATAATCTTCCAAAAATAAAATATACTTTTCTCAAACTTTATTTGAAGAATATTTGCTGATTGAAAGAATAATTAATTTTATCTAAAACAAATATTATTTACTTTAAGTTTAAAATATCGCAGACATGCATTTTTAAACACGGCGGATTGAGGAATCGGAGAGCCGAGTTCGAATTCCAGTCGAATTCATTACATTCACTTCCGTGCTAATGCCCTTGGGAAAGGTATGAATCCTCCTCTTCTCCTCTCAGCTATGGATAAATAGCAGGACAGTCTGGGTTCTATAGCCTTGGATGGCAACTGGTATACCGCAGAAAGAAATGGCAACCTACTGGGGAAAAAATCTGCCTCGTCAGACATGTATCCAAAGATACATGATTGCCTAAGAGTGTATCACGTATGGCACATAACTGGCTGAGTGTAGCTGTTTATTTACGTTGACACCTTAATGACAGCTCGATGACAGATACATATTTATCGAATGCTGTTTTATGGCGACTTTACTACTAAAAAAATCATTTAAGAATAAAACGTGAGGGCTTTTTAAGTAATCAAAAACTTAAAATTTCAAGGAATGTGAGGGTGGTGTAAAGGCTAATGGCACGGAATTATCAATCGGAGATCCGCTTTCCAATTCCTGTTAGTTTCGCTATATTCAATTACGCACAAATACCGCCGGGAAAGGTTTGAATCCTGACCCCATATATGGGACGCGTATCACTAAATCATTATTATCTAAAAATAATTCTTACACTCTAGAAATTATTTTCTGGCTTTAAATAACCTGAAAATATTATTAAGCGATAAAAAGACAAATCAAATTAATCAAATAACATTCTCACTAGATTTAACCAATCATGACTCCCTGCCATTTTCTCAATGGTTACTTCCTTTTCATCAAGTTTGTTTTATTAATTTTGAAATCTTTCAGGCGTTCCGACCTATAGTGAACACTCGCCACAACATCCGTTCCAGTCAAATACAAATGAGCGGAAATCTTGTCAAGACTTTGTCATTAACCGAACTAAAAGACCAATAAACAGTCTCTATTCCTTATTCATTTTACGACGTCTCTTTTTTTTCTGACGCTATTTAGGATTTGTCTCAATATTGTCGACGACAAAACTTCCACAGGGTAAAAATTACTCACTTAGCAAAAATGACTTCCAAGCAGACAATTATTTTACAAATATTTAACATTTAATAGAGACATATTTATTGAGAAATATTTCAGATTATATACAAACACTATTCATTTCCACGATCCGCTATAACTAGCGATTTATAGGAGAAAAAGAAATAGAATAGATTATGGTAAATGTAGCCTCGAACAACACCACAAGTTGCTACGCAACCAAAAACATCAAACTGAAAACTCGAGTCATGTACTTGCAATATCTTCGTCATATCGAGAATTTCACATGGATGTCATGCATGTTGCCAAACTCGTTCAGAAATAACTATATTTTCAGTTGCATACAACCGCCTTATAAGATCATTGGTAAAAGAACACTTTGAGCGAATAAAATCTGTGGGTCTTAGGAAAAAATGATTCTTCTATGACCATTGAAGACTGACGCTATGGTGTCACAAGCACAAACTGTACTTTATTTATATTATTCGGGCTATTGCCCTCATCTTTGTCGCTATATTTATCACAACGTTTCGGCCGTTGAACGCCCCGGCCTTCTTCAGGTGGTTGGAATGTCGAACTGAACCCTTTATTTCGCTCACGGGGGTAGACTGTTCTAGTTCTACGTGCCATATTTGATGGAAGTCAGTTATCAGTTATCTCCTGCAAATTTCCCTCTGAAAGTTCTCCACTGTCTTAACCGTGTATTGAACCCACACTCTTTGAGGACAATAGTCCGAATAATGTAAATAATGTACATAATACCTCATCTCAGAAATATAGACAAAATCTGTACTAAATAGCAGAAAGTACATCACTTGACGACTACCAAAAGCAGCAACAACTAAAATGAATAGCACATGTAACTCAAAAAGAAAATAATGACATAATCAAGATGTTGACATTCAATACCACTTCAAATAGAAGGTTAATAAGGAAACCACTATCAATACTGGAAAGAAGGACTTATTATTTATTATTATAGGAATTGGACTTGAGGAATGTGATTTCCTAAAAAAAGTACAGGGTGGTTCAAAAAGAATATGCCAAAATCATTACCCTTTTTTTCAGGTCTATAGCATTGTAGTGGACTGAATCAGTGGTTATTTGATAGAGTACTTATCAAAGTTTGATTAGATGTCAGTTTCACTGCTTCTGGTGCAGCTGAATTGTGGGAAGATCAATCAAAACGGCGACTCCTCAGCAGAAGGCATTATGCGTGCTTGAGTTCGTGAAACCAAACGCCATTGTCACGGTACAACGTGCTTTCAGAACAGAATTCGGCATTGATCCGCCCCATCGTGAGAGCATTCATGGTGGGTTAAACAGTTTAAAGAGAGTGGGTGCCTGTGCAAAGGAAAGAATCCTGGAAGACCACGTGTTACAGAGAAGCAAGTGGAGAGGATTCATGATGCATTTGAGAGCAGCCCACGTAAGTCCGTACGTCGAGCAAGTCTTCAGCTTGCCATCCCTCATACCTCTGTCTGGCATGTGTTAAAGAGACGATTACACATGAAACCATACAAACTAAGCCTCGTCCAAGCACTTACTAATTATGACAAGGTGATGCGGAGGACATTCTGTGAGTCAATGTTGAGAGGAAGGTGATGAAACTCTCTTTTCACGCTTAGTTTTTAGTGACGAAGCGAATTTCCATTTGAGAGGCACAGTCAATCGTCACAATGTGTGCATTTGAAGAACAGAGCACCCAAAACTGGCTATTCACTTTATTGCAAGCAGATTCGAATGACTTCATTTTTCAGCAAGATGGAGCACCACCCCATTGGCATCTCGGGGTTAGTGCTTATCTGAATGAAAACGTGCCTCAGCAATGGATTGGGAGAAGAGGTGCTAAAGATCTTACTCTCTGTGCTTGGCCTGCCAGATCCCCGACCTCACTGTGTGTGACTTTTTCTTGTGAAGGTATGTTAAAGACCAAGTATATGTTCCAGCACTTCCAGCAAGTATCGATGACTTGAAAGATCGAATAACAGCTGTAATCAACACGGCGGACCGTGACATGCTGAGGCGCGTTTGGGAGGAATTCTCATATCGGCATGTGTGTTGTCCGCGCTGCCGGTGGTGGACACATTGAGCACTTATAAAACATGAAATGAAACTTGAATGTATATACAACACATGTGTTCATGCTAGAGGTTGGTAATTTTTTTCGTTTTTGACACATCACGTGATGATTTTGGCGTATTCTTTTTGAAACACCCTGTATTTTGAGAGAAAGACTTTATAAATTTTAACTGAAGAGTGGACTGGCTGTTCGGTCAATGAATGTGAGATGTTTCCTTGTAGGGAAACGGCTATTATTACCATTAGCGTTTAGGATAACAGATACTAAACTTAGTATTTATTTGTCACCCCAAGCTGGCAGGATGTGACACAAATCAGTTTAATGTGCTTAGTCAGAGAGCGTCTACCCGGGCCAGGTTCAAAAATAGCCCACGACTTGCAAACGTCGGTTGCGTTGGCAAATATATTACTACCGATTCCCCGCCTTGTGTACAATCAGTTAGATACTACCCGGGGTAGCTGTTCCCTGAGACTGGGAACCTCTCATTAATATTTTCATTTGCGTCCTGTTCACAGACAGCTCACACAACTGAGTTGCGTTCTGTCCGGAGATAAAATTGAAAGATAAAATGTAGTTTACCTACCCGAGGACATATACTATAGTTTGATGTCAGACTGATGGTGAAAGAATGAAGAAAAGTGTATCTCGAATCGTATTGGCAGCTTAGTCCATGAATGCCAAATGTTTCTTTGTAAGGAAATATTAGCATTACTTTGTAGGGTAATATTACCATTATTTTTACCATTCACATCCTCAAAAATCACATTTAGATTGACAAATTGAATAAGAAATAAGAATAAACGCAAATTAGGAATAACGACATTTCTTTGATCAATGATTCAGTCAGATTTATAGATAATTAACATCGAATTTGATATTATAAAAATTATAGAAATGGAAAAAATAATTAACTGCAAGCTTGTATTGGATTTTATATCACTTACTAAGTTACTGTACTTTCAGTCCTATTTATAGATATTCAGTATCAAATTTGGTTGAATAAAATTATAGGAAGAGAATAAATTTACGAATAAGCTTTTACTGGGTTTATGTCATTTTCGACGATATTGTGTATTTGATCAATATTTTGTGAGAAGGTAGAACTAAAATTGGCAAATCGTGTAAGTAATCAATTTTTAATAGTGTATTTCGAAATATGTCCCCCAGGGATCGCTTCTGAGATAATGAGCAAAAGGTCACTCGTTTGTGTGCGTGAGTATATATATATATATATATATATATATATATATATATATATATATATATATATATATATATATATACATATATATATATATATACATATATATATATATATATATATATATATATATATATGTGTGTGTGTGTGTGTGTGTGTGTATCTATATATATGTATATGAGCAAGAAGGTATCCAGGATAATATTCATAATAATAATAATAATGGGCATTGAAGACAGCACCCAGCGGCGAGAGTCTTAAACGTAATCTTCAGACTATGAACATTGCGTTTAAGAATGAAAAAAAACATATATATATATATATATATATATATATATATATATATATATATATATATATATATATGGGACTGTGTTTTGCGAGAATCTTTGTCTTTGTTAATAATAGAATTTATTAAAATTCATTTCTGTAGTTCACTGCTACCTGCAAGCAGCAGATTTTTCTCTCCTGCTGATGGCCATGTTGGCCGAAACTAGTCGAGGAATCTAAATAAAATAAAACTAAAAACGAAAGACTATTAATATACAACCCAGTGTGTCTGAAGATTTTAAATTTTTAATATTTTTTATTTTTCAATATATATATATATATATATATATATATATATATATATATATATATATATTAGGGGAAAGCGGCTAAATAACAAATACTTAAACACAGCTCTAGAAATTTTAATAAATTCTATTATTGATAAAGACAAAAATTCTCGAAAAACACAGTCCCACAAAAATATTTTGGTTTTTCTTTCTACAATAGAACAGAAAGAATTGCTTTAGTATTTCTGGCCTTGTTCTTCTGGTGCTCATCTCCATGTTATTGACAATATCCAAAGAATATATCTGCAATGTAAATGATCCTGACTTGGCATCTCAACTTTAGTCCCTTTCCCACCGACGGGATGTCGCTCTGCTCTGTCTTTTCTACAAATATTTTCATAGCAACAGCTCTGACGAACTTTTTTTCCCTAGTGCCTGGTGTACATGAGTTTAATTTTGCTACTAGACTGGGATCTTTGTCCCACCAGTCTACTGTTCACTTCGTTAAATGTAACTGACACTTCTACTTGAACTGCTTCTTTTTTCGAACTTCTGTTCCGTTTTCTTGCTCCGTTGATAACTACAGTCTTCGAAAATTTAAATGCAACTTCAATCACCAATCTGAGTCTTTCCTTTTCTCTTTTACCTTATCCAGTCTTTTCCCTCACCTTCACTCTCTGTAACATCCTTGCATCCCTGTGGCATTCCCGCCTTGTTTAGGAGTGAAATGATTAAAAATAAATTATGCATGAGTCTATTAATCTAGATTGTCACGTACTTATATTGTTATATCAATGCGTGTAATTCTTCAGCAGTCAGCCAACAAGAGCAGTGTCATTACTACTACTAATGTTTATTTGACATAATTACATTACTATGTGTGCCTAATTTATTCTAAAATCGCAAGGCTACTGCAAGAAGTTACTCGAGGAATATGTGAAATGTTGAGTAATTAATTATACGAATGGTGTGAGCAATCAGTTGAGCACAAAACAATGGCAGGTCAAAGATTTACCGAAAAACTTAATACTAACTTTGTGAATTTATATGATCGTATTTATAACAGGTAATAAGCTCCAAGAAGATTAAACTTTGGTTTACTAAAGTTTATTGCCTTATAAATATTTTCCTAACTTATAATTATCTACTTTTTGGAGGAAAATATTGTTAATTATTGTCGAGCGTGGTCTTTCAAATTGCGTAGAAGACAAGACACGTAAGATCGTCTGAAATTTCAAAACCTCATAATAGATATAACATCGCTGATTGGTTAATAAATGCGAATGTGGAAATTGAAATCTTGAACCTACATTGTGAGCAAAAGTGAGCCAATTCCTGTACGAGCCTACATTGGTACAGTAGTGAGATTTTCAGTGATACTGAATGTTTTGAATTTTTCTACAATTTTTAATGGAGTTCCACATATATATATATATATATATATATATATATATATATATATATATATATATATATATATATATATATATATATACACCTAGGTAGAATGCCTACTTGCTGAGAGCTCAAGTTTAATACACACCTCCAACTATAAAAATATTTTAAAATAAGTGTAGCTCTTAAGATAAAAAAAATAAAAATAAACAGCCCTTAATAACTTATACTCTACTTATTCGGAAATGAACAATATATCGAAATTTCAGCAACTTTTAGACTGTTTAAAATAACATCATTTATATTTTAGACTGCTTAAAATAGCACTATTTATTATCATAGTTTAGAATCAACAAGAATTTGGGAAGAGACGGATATGCAATATAATTGGCCCTGATCTGGCATCTCGTCTGCAGTCTCTCTCTCTCTCTCTCACAGACGTGCCGTCGCCTGTCTCTGTCTTTTTTACAAATACTTTCATGGCAATTGCTCTGATGAGCTGTTTTCGCTGGTTCCAAGATTTCGTGAATTCAAGCGTCCTACGAGGCTGGCAACCCGCTTTCACCGTTTCATTGTTGAAACTGTTAAATGTAGTCGCCTCTTCTACTCCAATAGCTTCATGTCTCGCAACTCTCGCCTGTGGAACTCCCTTCCCTATTCCTGTTTCCCTGAGAGCTATAATCTCCAACTACTCAAATGTAGTGTCAATCGACATCTCCAGTTGCTTTGATCTATCCACTATCCTTCTCCTCATCCTCTCCTCTATCATTACTATCTGCTCCTGTTCGAATTTTTTGGGTAGTTTTTAGTACTAGTGAGCTAGCCAAAATGAGCTGACTCATTTTATAGTTCACCAATAGAAGGGTTAACCAATCAGAAAGCTCAAAATATTCAATGCGATGTGTATAAAGGCAGCCATTTTGTTTTTTCTCCGAAAATATCTTCACTGCCAACCTGATATCGAAGACTTAAAGAATTAACAGCCGCTACTTTCTCCGAATCTACACTGCCAACCTCTGATATTGAAGAGATTACTTCGCTAGATTCCATATTCAGAGACTACGGCAAACATGGTCAACAGCTCTCGCTCCAAATCCTATGTAACCCATTGCGTCCTAGTGGCTTCCCGTCTTGCTAGGTGTGAAATGCTTAAAAAAAATTCCTACACTCATTGAGACCAGGAAAAACACTTGATCATATACAACAGTGGTTCTCAATCATTTTTTTTTTTACCCATGGATCATTTAATCTTAATTTTAGAGGTGGACCCCCATAATCATTCGATGATAAGCAAAAGTTTATTTTATTTTTGACTAATAGATAAGTTTAGGAATTGTATTATAGAAATAGTAAATGTATATGGTTTATTTTGAAGTAAAACTAATTTGATTATGATAAACTTGTGTTTAACAACTGAATACTATGTAACTGTTGTGGATTCCGAGATGAAATTCGGTCTCCAATGAATGACGGAAGATTTCTATTAATAATATATATATATATATATATATATATAAGTGAACATTGAAATCAGCAATCAGAGCCTCTAAGTGTTGACTTCAATGTTCCCTTTTATATATTTACACACGCTCTATCTCTGATATTGAGCACTTTATCCCATAAATATAGGACAACTTAAAAGTATATTTCTTCATATATATATATAATGTCATCCACAGACAGACTGTTTCGCAGCTCATCAGTGCAGCTAGACATCTGGTTGCCTCTAGCTAGGATTGAAACGCGACTGAATTGGTATCAGGCGGATATTCTACCACTAAGCTGTCGGCACACGGTCGGGATGAAGGTGGATTTTTAGCGTATTTATTTTTGGAAACACGCCCAGTGACCGAGAGTGACTCAATTCGGCTTGCGAAGAGTCTCGCTATATAGCTATAATAGTCACTGTTTACAAACCCATACCTCAGCCCTAGAGTGCTCAACTGGAATTAAATTTAATTCAGGAGCTAATATATATATATATATATATATATATATATATATATATATATTGGCAAATCAAAAATTCGAGGGTTTTTCGAAACGAGTATAGTTATCTATCTATCTATCTATCTATATATATATATATATATATATATATATATATATATATATATATATATATATATATAATGAGGGGGGTGTAATGTTCAAAGATCTATCTTCTTAGAAATAATACCAAAAAGTAAATCATTGACCAATGTTTTACCGAAGAATTCCGTTTTTAAAACAAACCGGGTTATCGTCCACTGATGCACCCGTCGATGTCTGTCGGGGTCGGAGTTATAATAGTTATATAAATATTTGCATTTTTGGTTCTCATGTATTTACTCACTTAATGTATTAATGCTCACTTTATTATTTTTTCTTCGAATCCACAAACACGAGCCTCAGTTGTGAAAGCTCTTATTTTACAATGTCTATCTTTTGGGTTGGTTAAAACGTCCGTTCATTTTTTGTCCACTATTAAACTTCACACACTAATAAGTAGATAACTTCACCTGTCCTTTGCGCAGCGCACTCATTAGATACTTGAATTTTGCGACGAGGTTGGTTATGTCACGTGTGTTTAGATTGACCCTGATGACGGAGAACTAAAATGAACTTTAACGACACATCATACATTTTTTTTTATTTATTTATTTTCAAACAGGTAAGATAGTGGCGGAAAGTTGCAGGAGGAGATGTCACGTGTACGGTGAGGATGCCACAAGTGCTTTTCAAGATTTCGATCGAGGGAATTCTTCACTTCAAGTTGAACCTCTCGCTGTCCGGCCAAGTGAGATTAAGAGTGATAAAAATGTAGGCATTAGTTGAAACCAATCACTATTATGCGACAAGGATGATCGCAGATATTCTTCAAATATTCAAATCGAGTGCTGAAAAGTATTTGTATCAACCTGGTCACTTCAGCAAGATCGATGTTTGGGTTCCACATCAATTATATTGTGGTTAACCTCGCCCGAAAGAATTCCATATGCAATTTATTTTAGAAACGCGAGGAAAACTATTTTTTTTTTAAGAGAATGATAACGAAAAATGAATTAGTTGAGCGAGAGACCAACAAAACCCCTTTTAACACCAAAGCTGAATTGAAGGCAAGGGTCACGGCAGCATTCGATAACTTAAAGAAGGAGATTGCCCAGAAAAGTTGCAGGAGATTTAAAAATCCGGAGGCCGTGGTTGAAGCCAGTAGCGATTATATTGAATAAATTTACTCTTCAGTACTTCCATATATTTTGTGTAAATTTAGTAAATATATCTGTTAAAATGAGATGTCAGTGTTATTTTCATTTTTGCGTAATTTAGACGACAATTCATCCTTCGTACGCTCTATATTTATACTTATGCACACATACTCACACATAATACTACGTATATATACCTGTATACACCATATATGCATATTGCAGCCGATACATTCGCCCGCACGCATACATCGACACCACCATTTTTTAAATTTTTATAAATAGTTTCTGTTATATACTGTAGCTATGAACACTAATGGGTATGTCCCCAATCCTAATAAATACGTTGGACAGTATTGCAGGGTGACGAGCACCTCGTGGGGGTGTAATGGTTAGCAAACTTGTCTCGCTAGAACAATTACGATTGAGTAGTGAGTTCAATTCTCACTGGGTTCACCTTGCTTTCGGCTTTGTGCCACATCTGAGCTAGGCTTAGAAAATCACTGTTGTAAGAGGTTAATATACTGTCTAAGTAGTCCACCACAAGCAGTGGTTTACCTACTTCACGCCGCTGGCGAGTGTTGTATTTTGTTGATGTTATAAAGATTACCATTTCATTTCCAACATTCAGTATTTCTTTTTAGGTTACAACTGTTTCTGGGGTGTGTTGTTTTTTTTCCTGATATTGTGGGTTGCATTGCCATGCCTCATTTATTTGGTTACATATGCACAACATGTATACACGCTCATAATCGTAATGTATATGCACATACATATGTATATATATTAGGGTCATTATAGTCTGTGGATTTTCAATCAGCCGACTCCAATTAGGCCTTTAAATTGCTTAATATCAGCGATGGAGCAATTATAAAAGTAGAGATTTGGGTAATTAAATATTAGTATGTTTATTATTAAATTACATTAAGAAATAATTAAGAAATAAACAAAGTAAACATGATTATATAACTATAACTAAGTTTGATAATAATAATAATAAACAAAAAGTAATTAACGAATAAATCGAATATACCCTAATCAATAATAAATCATTTTGAAAGTTAACTGACATCATTATACAATGATTAAAGATGGCGGCGTTCATGCCCACAATGATTTCTAGCCTTTAGAATAATTTTAAGGATAATATAATCAACCGTAAATATCTAACCTTGTTACAAATAATGACGCATTGACCAGCATATATAAATAGTCGAGAGACACCACACTTTTTTTTTTTATTTTCCCAATTATTTTTCAACCTCATTTACAAAAAAATTCCAAGTATCGATTACATTATGTTTTTTGTTTTAGCAATTTACCCAAGCGGATGTGATTGAATGTAATTGGGAAAATAAAAGAAATGGAAAAAAAAAACTGCGTCGTCTTCCTTACTGAATTTAATATCAATATTAAGAAATCAATCAGAGAAGAAGGGAGATCTAAAATAAAAACAGACATATGATCATTCAACCAAACATACTTGAATTAAGATATGCTGCTGTATATATATATATATATATATATATATATATATATATATATATATTAAAGACATTTTTCATGTTTAACGTTCTTTTTATAGATACAAGTATTTAAGTAAATGCTCTGTTTATAATAAACAGTATTAAATAACATTTACCGGCCTGAATGTCCGAGAAATTTTCATAGAAAATATTTGCCCTTTGACAGGATTCGAACCTGCAACCTATATGGAACCGCCATTTAGCATTTACAAAAAATTAATTAAAAATGTCTTTAATAAATAAATTGTCGGACTTTGTCCATTTCATAATATATATATATATATATATATATATATATATATATATATATATATATATATATATATATATATATATATATATATATATATATATATATATATATATATATATATATATATATATATATATATATATGTGTGTGTATTTTAAGATATGGCTTATTAAATAATTTAGACGGGTTTTATCTACTTATTTTTAATAGGGTCATCTTGTAATTATGGGCAGTTTTTTTAGTATCCTTATTAAAGGAAGAATGAAAATGAACATATTGATACATATTCATTTAATTTCGAGTACTTTCGACATTAGCACAATGTCATCATCAGGGTCTTGTTTTTTCTAACGCAAAAATTGTTGTGTTCATCATAAAATTAAAGTGAATTGAAGTGAAAAACGCTAAGGTTATTTACTGTACGATTTTTTATTTTATTTTATGATGTAAACACACAGCAGACGCACATAACTAAGTTATTGAAATGTTTAAATACTTTAAAAAAATAAGTACACAAAACTATTTATTTAATGGGACATGTCTTAATAAAAAGAAGCTGCCAAAATATAGGCAATACACACCCACACATATACATATATATATATATATATGTGTGTGTGTGTGTGTGTGTGAGTGTACGCGCTCTCTAGCACGCAGTAAAGCATGTCGTACTGTCAATTCGCAGAAACATGTGGCAATTAAGTTTCAACCACTTGAGTTAAATAGCTCAACCACGTGTTCCATCCGTCTAAACGTTTGCAAAACACCTGAAGAGCTTGGGAGATACATACGTTTCCATAAAAGTTTAACACCTCTTTATTTTATTGAGATATACAGGAAGGTCATCTTTGTTTTGTAATTCCGCTTTTAAAATGTTGAAATTTAACGTGGTTTGAAAGCCATCCACTTTTGCCGGTGGAGTATTTGCCACTGCCTAACGTAATCGGCAAAGATCCTCTTCAAGTAAAGTTCTACCCGACGACTGCTTTGACACAGGTGCCTCCATTATTAATGTTTCGAATTTCAAATACTTTTACCAACACGAAAGCAATTAACTTTTAAATATATAATGCCCTGAACTCGATGTGAAAATGATTGACTTTAGCATCACTTAAAAGAAACACATTCTAAACCCGTTAAATTAAACAAGAAAGGAATCCAGTTGAATTATCGTTGTATTTCCTAATAGTAGTCTGGCAAAAAGCCATCATATTCGGTGCTCCATGTCAAACTTGATTTCTAACGGAATTCACCCTTTTATGAGCTAAAGTTAGACTTACTGGACTAGAACAAATATTTATTAGACTTACAGCCATATTACTTTGGAACAGCGATTCCCGAACGATCACCGGAGTTAAGCAGCGTCGATGGTGGTGTAAGCTTAGATGTGCGGTGGGGTAGTGGTTAATGGCTCGGAATTTTTAATCGGAAAAACGAGTTCCAATTCCCGTTGACTTCGTTCTATTCCCTTACGCGCAGATACCCTTGGGAAAGGTAGGAATCCATATCTTCTCCACAATCTATGGATTAATTAGTAAGGCATGTATCACTAAATCATTATTATGCAAAAACAATAAGTAAGTAAAAATGAAAATTGTATACAAAACATTTAGATTTCGGCATAAAATGACTCATACCAACTGATGTGCTGTTACACAAAAAATAACCAATCAACAAAAATTTGTAGTGATTTTCAGTCGGTGGCATTTAAACACGCGATATCGTTTCTCACGAGACTAAAATTTATAACATTTCTCGGAAAAATAAATTAAAAGTGGACGCCTGCGATCGGGAAACTTTACGGGACGATAATACTAGAAACGAAAAAGTGGGATAATGTGATGGTCTATTATCGAGAAATTTCTCCCGGTTGGGAACAAGTGACAATAAGTCCGATAACATGATTAACAAGATAAACAAGTCAGTGAAGGAGACAAACGACCAAAACGCTAGATTTCTATAGAAAAATGATAAACTTTATTTGAATATAAACAACAGTTAGATGTAGACACAAATGAACAGTACTTGAATTGCACTAATTGTGTTATGCATTATTCACACACATTTAACATCAAACATATAAATAAAATTATTTTTTTTGTACTTACTAACGAAACGAAAAAATATATGTCACTCGTTTTCATTAGATGTTCTTAATAACGGGTTTTAAATTTAAAGCTTTAAAATCTCGGCTTAATTTACTGGATATTTGAAAATTAATCATTTTGGGTCACACGAGAAGTTGCCTTGAAAGATGTAAAAAGCGCATTCTCCATGAAGAGATCTTTCGCTCTTTTCTGTGGTTGTCGGTGACGTTGATGATTCCTGGTGTCTTGTGACGAACCTTCTTGAGTTGAAGGTGGGAGGGATGATAACGTCACCCTCGCTTCTGGCTAAACGAGCAGACCAAGACGCCCATCAAAGACTGCCAAAACAACTCCACCGAAATGCACGACTCTCTCTGTTATGAGAATCTCCAAGCCATGGCTAAAGTCAAAAGTGTCAATTTGCGCACGCACGAGAAGACCTTATATGCGCAAAATAAACTCATCAGTTAACGCTTCTTGCTGTAGTATTAGGTTGGTGGAAAAATAATGTCGTTTTCTCACATATGTTACTATGTGAGAAAACGACATTATTTTACACCAACCTAATATATAAAAATCACCACGAAAGCTAACGATAATAAACGTCTGCGAAAAAAATAAAAAATAAAAAAAAACAAAAAAAAAAAACTCATTAAACTAGCGCACAATACCTTGGCTAATATTTGGACATTTGGATATATTTTTTAAAATTTTAAAATAAAATGCAACATATCTACATCTACATAAGTTTAAATACGAAAAATCAAAAGGATATGTTTTCTTTTTTTATTAATTCAAATTTCTAAAACATTTGCTTGTAAACACAGAAGAATAACATTTCAACATACCTTTCTGTCGGAAAGGTGTGCGGATTTTTAAAAAGGTAAAGAAGCAAAAATGAGACTCATTTTCACCATTCGAAGCGCTTTTATATCTTTTATTGGGATCACATCATAGCTGAGAGTACTTGTACTAATTTCTATCTATTAATCGACTGAAAAAAAAATCTTTCAGCTTCCAGTCAGCCTGGCCGATACAGACCTCCACAGGAGTGACTCATTGTGCCTTCTCGGATTAACATGGTATAAGGTAGAAAGATTATACTGAATCAACTGCTAGATCTACTGCTAGGAAAGTTGGTTCACAGTGACGCATAAGACAATATTTCTTGTCAGAATCTATCTTACACCTTTATTATAAGTCTACCATTTGGCTATGCATTTAATATTTCTGCGACGTCTGGATTTGTGATTTTGCTATATATTTAGAGATACTTGACGAAATCCAAAGAAAAATTTGCAATGTTATCAGTCCTGACCTGACATCTCGGCTACAGTCAATTACCTATCGCTTTAATATAAGTTTCTTGTGCCCTTCCTAGAAATATTTTCATACTAAATCTTTTGATCAGCTTTCCTCTTTCGTACTTGGAAATTTAAGCCAAGTGCTAATTGACAATAATGTTTCATCTTATTACAGTTGAAATACTTAGATGTAACCGTAAGTTCTATGCTAACAGATTGTTCTCTCGCACTTATCTCTTTTGCAGATCTCTCCCGGTTTCTTGATTACCTGTCAATACTGGTGATCAAAAATTTATATGCAATGTCAATCGTTATCTTCTGTCTGCTCAATTTCTGTTTTTTTTTTTTAGTTTTTTTTACTGCTCTCTCTCTCTCTTTCTCTCTTTCTCTCTTTCCCTCCCATTAATAATGATTTTATTTTTCTCATATTTTTCTCACTCACTAACCTAATGCGTCCCAGTAGAATTATTGTGTTGTTTGTGGTAAAATGATTAAAAACAGAATACCTAAGGTGGGTAGTTTCATAAAGAGAAACCATGTAAGTTTGCAGCATGCTAACAAGCGTTCCAATTCTCCATAAATGTTTAAAGTTTGATAAGCTAAAGATGGAGAGTTTATTGGAAACTCGCTGCTTCAGCCATGATCTCTCAGTGTTTAATAACATTCTTTTTTTCATATATCATGAACATTGCTTTCGAAAAAAGACCTGCATTCAATAAAATGTCACTAAAAAAAAATCTTGACTTAAACGGATATTAAAAAATGACAGTAACAATTTTTAGGAAGTCAACTGACAAATCTGCGATCAATACAATGTCGCTCGATTTAGTGTAAGGAAAATTGTCATTCTTGTTCAGTAATAACTTACGGCTGACTCAGTTCAAGAGGAAGAAATTATCACACCAATGTGTCGGGTTTTTTTTTTTTTGCTTTTTTTTACCCAAATGTCTAAACTAAGCAAAGATCCAGTATAGAATCGAAGCGACCTTCAAATAAATTATTGCTTATATGAAAACAGAAGTCGTGAAGCGAAAGGAAAACTGGAATCGGTAGCGTGATAAGGCAAATAATTTTCCTATAACTGCAGGGAACGAAAGGTTAGTCACTCCCTTTGTCTTTTCCTTTGGCTTTTCTGCTTGTGTGTGACATCTTGGTCGTTTCTTATAATGTCACCCGGGTTGCTGATTTATCTCTACTCACTGTATCTTGGTACCGCCCACGGACAGGCAGTTGGTCATAAACTCTGATTAACCATTCGCTTTCCATATAACGTCAACAGCTAAACACATACCGTAACATCAGGAAAAGCCATATTCAACGCTCTCTCTCTCTCTCTTTCTATATATATATATATATATATATATATATATATATATATATATATATATATATATATATATATACAAAGGCTGTATCTAAAATACATTTACTTTGGAGGCGGTTTCCTCACACTAAAACAAGGATAATATATCCGCAAAAACCTTCGTTTTTGAATTATTACGTCTAAAGAAAATTTACTGTAGTTGGCACTGTTTGGCCATTTGGACTAGGCTACATTTGTCATTCGTGTACATTTGTGCTTATTCTGTCTTCAAAGTCTAAGGTGTGTAGTAGCGAGTTCTGGGAAGTGTTCAGTTTAATAATGACAGAATATCCATATTGTAAGCAGGCATATATGATTTTTACATAAGGCCGTGCGAATGGCGATGGACGCGAGGCTGCACGGTTGTATAGGATTGAGTTTCAAGTCGAGTCACATCACCTTTGCTGCTGGTTATCGTCGCGATGCTGAGACAGGATCCGTGATACCAAAAACTATAGATCGCGTATGACCGAGTTCCGCTCGTACGCCTGACCATAAAGAACACATTGTATAGGCTGTCGGATACGATACTGTAGTAGCACACGTCAAGTGACCCATTCATATCGTACATCTCATAGTACTCCATGGAGGCTACTTCAAGAGCAGTTCCTGTATCCGTACCATTTTCAACCTGTCTGGCAGTCCCATATGTTCTCCCAGTTCGTCTCACGTGAGCTGCCTGATTTTATTTCGAAGAAACTTTCCGACATGCTAGAGGATGAATCCCTGTTAATACGAATACGCATGTGGTTCATTCATGATGGGGCTACAGCACATTTTAGTCACATTGTTCACGATGCATTGGATGACATCTACCATGTAGGGAAGGACACGTTCCTTCGACCTCAATCATTTGGATTTTTATATATGGAGCCGCATAAAACAGCTGGTTTATGCAGCAGACATTAATAATTCTTCATCAACGTATCATGGAGGCCTGCGAAAGCATTTCACACTGTCTGGGAATATTTGAAAGGCTCTGTTTTGTTTTTTTTGTTGTTTATTTTTCTTTTTAATTAAACAGTAACTTTATCCAACTACATCTAATAGAGGACGCATATTTTTCTGACAAGCATATTCCGGATGGAATAATAGTATTGATCGAAAAATAACGTTTAAACAAAATAAATTATATATATATATATATATATATATATATATATATATATATATATGATCGAAATAAAAGTATAAATCTTACTATTACGAGACATATTAAAAACGGGCGAAGCAACCTGTTCCGCTCCCGCTCTTCAGGCTTCAACGGGAGATTTAAAATTAACACAGAAAAATGTACAATAAAAGGAAATTAAGAAAAAAAAAATTGCAAAAGGAACTAGAGACAAATGACAATATATTTTTTTTTTTTCACAAATTCCTGTTGTTGTAAATTTGTCTGTGTTAATTTTAAATCTCCCGTTGAAGCCTGAAGAGCGGGAGCGAAACCGGTTGCTTCGCCCGTTTTTAATATGTCTCGTAATATTAAGTTTTATACTTTTATTTCGATCATTAAATTTTGTACCTACAAAAATATCTTTAAATATATATGCATATATATATATATATATATATATATATATATATATATATATATATATATATATATATATATATATATATATATATTAGGTTGGTGCAAAAATAATGACGTAATAATGTCGTTTTTTGACGACGTTAAAAATACGTCAAAAAACAAAATTATTACGTCATTATTTTTGCACCAACCTAATATATGTAGCAAGAGAGAGAGAGGGAGAGAGAGAGCATTAATACAAGTAAAATATTTGTCACTTAGCTGATTGATGTTACTCCACATCTCGACTCCACAGTTTCGTAGACGGGCAATCGGGAAATCACCCGTCCGCTCGTCAGTTTTATCAATAATTGTTTGCTTATACTTCTCGATTTTACTTTTTTAGATGTACTTTTCGTTTGTTCTTTGTATGTGTCAGTACGTTCTCCCATGCGTCCGTCTGAGCGTATGTGTTAGAATATCGGGGTTGTATATCTTTTTCGATATATATATATATATATATATATATATATATATATATATATAATCAAATACAAACAATGCCATACATTAACAGAATAAATAAATGAATTAATTAATAGAATTAACCACACACAAATAGTGCTACATTAATAAATATGGACGTAAAATCACTTTATTCAATCATTAAACACATCGACGGACTAAATATCTTTAAAGAAGCACTTAGTAAAAGAAGAAAACAAGACCCCACTCCACAGAATTTATCCTAAAGCTCATGAAACATATTCTTACATTGCATTCTTTAAATTTCAATGGAAAACACTAACTGCAAGTAAGATACTGTGCTATGTGCACCGTTGCAGGTCCATCATATGCCACAATCTTTATGAGAAAATTCGAGGAGTCCCATATGTTCCCCTTCATCGGTAGCGACTGTATATTCAATGCAATGTATATCGATGATATCTTCTTTATATAACGGGAAGTGAGGAGAAAAT
This sequence comes from Acanthosepion lycidas, assembly GCA_963932145.1. NCBI lineage: Eukaryota > Metazoa > Mollusca > Cephalopoda > Sepiida > Sepiidae > Acanthosepion > Acanthosepion lycidas. Next base: position 107,687,948 of record OZ010572.1, read on the forward strand.
TACCGAATTCCTTATGACCCTAAACACGGTACACGTCTCGATGAAGTTCGATCACGAAAAATCAACAAGATCTGTAACATTTTTAAACACCCGTATTTACATCTACAAACCACACGACACACTAAAATCACCGCACCCACAACTATCTACATTTTATATATTTCCACCCTAAACACCTCAGGGAGAACCTTCCCTATTCACAAGCACTTAGACTCAGAATATTTGTCACTTAGCTGATTGATGTTACTCCACATCAATATTTATTTAGTTCTTCATCCAACGATGAAGAACTAAATAAACATTGAAAATCTGGAGCATCAATTCACATTATGGGGCTATAAACAACACCTAATCAGGGAACAAATAAATAAAGCAATTTACACACCTAGAGAAAACACCCTAATGTACAAGATTTAAAATAACTCATATCTATCCCCTCATTTGTAGCGACTGCGTATTCTATGCAAGATATATCGATGATATATTCTTTGTATACAAGGGCCGTGACGACAAACTTATCCAATTCCATATGACCCTAAACGCAGCGCACGACTCACTTAAGTTTGACAATGAAGAACAATCACATTTTTAGACACCTGCATTTACATAGATGAAAACAGAAAACTACAAACGACACTATACACTAAAATCACGGACACCCCAACTATCTACACTTTAAGTCTTCCCACGCCAAAAACACCTTAAGGAGAACCTTCCCTATTCACAAGCACTTAGACTCAGAATGAAATGTTCCAAAAATGAAGAACTAAATAAACACACTCAAAAACTCGGGTATCAGTTCACAACACGTGACTTAAAAAAAAAAAAAATAACCAGAGAACAAAAAGAATAAGAAATTTCACACCTAGAGAAGACACCCTAATGTACAAAATGAAAAATAAATCCAGACGTATCCCTCTAGTAACCACTTTCAACACCACACTTTCTCCACTATTTCATATCAAATGTCGCTGGGAAATACTACATCTCAAACCAGACCTAAAAATTTGGTTTTAGGAACCCGGCCTTCAAGCATATTGTAGATCTAAGAACCTTAAGGAAATTATAGTTAGTAACCAAATTTCAGATGATAAGGTAACCCGTAATACAGCAAGAATAAAAGTAAGAACAAAAAAGGAGCGTATGCTGTAATCACATTAGGCACACCAATTCGTTCACTAGCTCAGTCACTAAATCTTCCAAAATCTACCACAACTCTAACTATAGAAGTCATAACATAATTTACCTATTAGAATGCACACTATGCCAGAAGCAATATGTGGGAAAATATGAATGGACATTTCACTACAGAATTAATAATTATCGTAATCGGATCAAGTCTGCTCCCTACGAAATATTATTACCTGTAGAACATTTCCGCCAAGAAAGACACAATTTTAAAAGCCATGCCAAATTCACTATAATTGAAAAAATAGAAATAGACAGAGAAGATAGTATTAGAAAAAAATTTAAAGGAACATGAAGACAAGTGGATTTTGCGCCTCAAAACTCTTCGTCCAGACGGGCTTACCAAGATAGAATTAATATATAACCACCCAAATCAAGCCTTAGCCACACTTCATACCCACGCAAGGCAGACACACTTGCGGAGATGTTGAGATCACACACATATAGACACATCCATATTAATATATACACTTACACATATCGTACGCACTCCCAAAGAAATAAATGATAATACACACTTAACAAACACACATACCCTGCGCAGCAAGCAATAAAAATGGCAAAAAGACTAAAGGAATTCAGAGTAACATGAATCTATCTAGCCTCTATCTTAAAAATTACTGAAAAGAGGCCGTTTGACCAACACAAGGAACTGACCAAAATGAACGATAAAAAACAAAAACAAATGAAAACTACAGATAAAGTTCATTTTCTTCAGAAAGTCATTCATTCCTGTAGTTAACTGCTACTAACAAGCAGGATTCTTTTTTTCTTCTGATGATAAACATGCTAGCCGAAATGTGTTGAGAAATCAAATTGAAATAATAAAACAGAAATATGAATAACCAAGTGCGTCTCTAAATTTCAATTTTTTAATATCTTTCATTATTCAAGATATATATGTTAATCATTAATTCTGAGCAAGGCAACAAAGCCACTATGGCGCAAGGAGATTACTGAGTGGGGAAGAGTATAATTAAAAGAAAAATCATTATCAAAGCCTGAGAACAATAAAAGAACAGGAGACAGAAGAAGCTGAAAGACAGTACTATCCATTAAGTGATTGATTGATCGATTCGTTTTTTACGGCTTATCAACATTTTGCAGGTTATTTAATGCCAGAAAATATTTTTAGATTATAAGAATTTTTTTTGAGATAATAATGATTTAATGATATAAGTCCAACTAATTAACTCATACCTGGGAGGGAAAGAGTTAGGGGATTGTTATGGTCCAGGTCCTTGTACCGCGGTGATGGTCCAAGGTAGAACCAATAAAGAAGAACTCGAACACGGATATGGAATAACACAGATATATTACAAACAGGAATATATACAGAGAAGTAGAAAGTGTTAGTACGAACAATCAGGTTTAGTAGGGAGAACAATGTAGTCTCCACCAGTATCACTATTCCATTTGTAGTAATTGTCTGAACGCGACTCTGTTTCGGACTGCCTCTGTCTCGAGTGACTGACTCGCTCTGAGTGACAGCCTGCTGACGGACTTCGCTCCAGACTTCAGACTGAACGGTATTTAGTCACCATACACCCACGAGAGCATCAGGTGGCATAAGGCCGGTTTAACGTGGGATCTCTGAGGCTGTGCGCACGGCAAAAAATATGCCCTTTGAACCCGTATAAACGGGTTCAGGGTCGGTTTACCTCCCCGAAAGAGAATCAGCCCTTCGGCGTAGCCTCGTTCGGGTTCCTCCCAGCACGAAGGAAGAGAGTTCAACCGATCAGCCGTTCAGCCGTTCCGCCGATCGCCCGACTTCGGACTGAACGGTATTTAGACACCACCCCACGAGGGCATCATGTGGCACAAGGCCGGTTTAACGTGGGATCTTCGAGCCTGTGGGCTCAGCCAAAAATATTCGCTTTGAACCCGTATAAACGGGTTCAGGGTCGGTTTACCTCCCCGAAAGAGACTCCGCTCTTCGGCGTAGCCTCGTTCGGGCACCTCCCGCCCGAAGACAGTCAATTCAACCGATCAGCCGGTCAGCCGGTCGCCCGACTTCGGGCTGAAATCCCTGCTTCTTCTTGAGGCGCAGTATTTATTACGTATGGAATAGTCCATTACGTTATTATCGGTAAGGTCCCATAACAGGGATCCATCCTTTTCCAAGGATATTTGTCCGTGTGTGAATATAACGAACCAAACTCGGCGTCTCTGATAAACAATTCCGGGCCAGTTATTCATTAAAGCACTTGTACATCCAATTGTTATTCATCTGCTATTCCCAAGCGGTAAGCCATCCTGGCTTGACAATCATTAACTTCGGACATTGTGAGAGATCCGTTGTTCCAAAGTGATATATACGTAAACCCAAGAAGTGTGTGGAAAGTAACTTACCATACAACTTACGGTTGCATCTAGACCTTGCCAACAATTTAGTACTGCGTTTAAATTCATAAAGTTTAGGTACAAAAGGGGAGAAAGCTCATCAGAACAATTATCATGGAAATATTTATAGAAGAAAGCTACATGAGATCGCTCGGAAAGTGACTGAAACCAATATGTCTGGTCAGGAAGAAAGATATTGCAGAATCTTCTTTACGAATGAAAATCCCAAAATTAAACAGTATCACGCATCATCTAAAAGGTGAAATGATTTCTTACGAATTTATGAACAAGAAAGAATACTTCCCCTCGTAGAGTTTACACATAAGTTTTCGATTCAGTGTTATTTCCGACCAGTAAAAGATGCAACGGAAAGATATGTCGACTTTTCCCATTTTAACTTCTCGTTTCATTTCCCGTCTTTGAGTCACGGAAGCTTCTTAAATCTTCGTTCGATTCCCGTCATGAGAAAGAACAAACAAACAGCTGAATGAAGTTTGAAATGTTTGATATGAAACGAAATAAAAAAGAAAACGCTTTCTATATATATATATATATATATATATATATATATATATATATATATATATATATATATATATATATATATATAACAGGCACAAGGCACACAGATACACAAATAGTAACCAACTATTTATAAGGTTAATATTTTATAATAAAATTCAACTTAAACATGGCTCTGATAAGTACTTGGTTAGTTGATTTTATTTAATGGTATATCAACTTTTCTTGGTTATTTAAAACCGAAATCTAAATATTTTTGCGTAATTTTATGCTTTCGGGGTAAAGGTATGTTTTTTAGATACATAGTTTATAGTTAATAAAAAAATATTTTTTGGAATTTTACCACAAAAATGTTTTTTTATTTTTTTTCTAGTGTTGCATTCATTTTATATGTATATATCTATAATTCTCAAAATGTGTGTGTGTATATGTGTGTGTATATGTGTGTGTATGTACGTGTGAGCATGTGTGTATATCTGTGTGTGTGCATGTGATCGTATATCATTTATGCATTTCCACAGTTTTCATCCGATTTTAATGAATTTTTTTTTGTTTGATAGATACTTCTTCAGTGCCGATTTGGAGTCCAAATTGTTGGCGACAATGGCTCTCCACTACTTCCTGTTCATTATAACTCTCAGCAACGGTTTACTATTTATTATCTGTTCTTGGATATATATCTTTCATAAAAAAACTTTAATAAAAATAAATACTTTAAATTATTAAAATAATATTATTTATTATTATACAGTTCCCTTTTCGGGGCTACCCCCCAATTCAAATTGTTAACCCCCCATTTGGGGATGTGCCTCAGTTGCACTCAAATGTTGCTACTAATATTGATTTTCGGGTTGGCTGATTTTAAACTTAAGCAGCTCCAATTGAATGGTAAAAATTCCTAGTAAGGAAAGATCCAGTCATAGACAGGTTATACTTCTAGTTTTATGATAAAAATGTATTGGTTATTTTATTATAAAAATGTAATGTCGACTTTTGTTTAATGCTTTGTTTGCCCATATGTATGGCCCCGTCAAATGATACCACTCTAGGTCAAAGTGGACCTGGGAACAAAAGTAGTTAAGTGGTGGTTCCACTCTCCTCAAATCTGCCATCTCCTGAGCAGAGGCTTTGGTACCAGTTGTAGTTTGTTAGCATATCCAGGACGGGATAATCACTCATGATGCAAGATTACTGTTAAAATACTTATGATAAATGGGGTGTGGGATATGCGTGAAAAAGTTAATAGTAGGAATTGAACACTGACCATTGACTTGAGGTTACAATTGTATTCCCAAACATGTGTCTGTGTTGGAATGTGTCACAAAAAAATAAATGATTTCGTCTCTTTCTCTCCTGCTGTCGTAGCGACGGACACAGTCTCCACCTCAAAGACTGAAAACTGCCCTCCTTCTTATTCCAGCCCTTTACATAGAGCTTGGTAACTCACGTATGCAAAACACCAACAAGCCAGTTACCAATCACAGTTCCCGCGCCTGCCCACCTCCACTCGCTTTGCGGGTTTCAAGTTGACCGACCAACTCATTACAGTATCCACAGTGAATTCTCCACCACAAAGTAGAAGTATTTTGGAAAATAAGATGTCTGAGTAAAAATTCTGCTTACGGAGTAGATAAGGTTTATTTGATTCCGCGGATGTAGAATGTAGCGACTTAGATGTAAAGAATGTAAAGCTAGATGTTGGGGTTCATCTGCTTTCAATGGAAATACTGATAGAGTAGCGATATTATTCCAACGTTGTTTTCTATGGGAAAGGAGCTGAAGAATGGAGAATATTTTTAACTTTATGAAACCTGTAACTCTCTATCTCAGATATTGCAATGCTTATTTTTCAAGAATCACTACAGAATTAATAGTGATTTTGGTACTGATTTTGGTCAGTCCTTGTGTTGGTCAAACGGCCTCTTTTAAGTAATTTTTAAGATAGAGGCCGATGTTTCAAGGGGTGACAACGGGGACAAACTCCCACTGTCTATAAAATGTTTCCGCAACATGCGTCTCAAATAGCCTCTGACAACTCGAAGCCGGAATGTTGGCAAAGGTAGAAAACTACGGACTCATAACCTGCTGCTTCGGATAGATGGAGCTCGCAGCCCAGGGAGGCAATTCATCTAGCAGAAGAAAAAAAAAACTAATTTTAAACATTCGTTGCATTGCGATTATATCCAAAACACGGATAAAGCTATAGAAGTAATTCCAGAGAGAAAGCCCTAAAATGGAACCCCGAAGGCGGTTGGATGAAAACACTGACAACTTTCTGGTAACTCTTGCAGTTAAGCCGCCCCCAAATGTAATATTAGGTTGGTGCAAAAATAATGACGTAATAATGTCCTTTTTTGACGTTAATTTTGTATTACAGTCGTTACGTCAAAAAACGACATTATTACGTCATTATTTTTGCACCAACCTAATACCTTGTATTCTTTTAGATCTCGTCGATACGATCGAGAGTAGGGCCATGTAGTCTGGGTAGCGCACGGCTTCCACATACCACCGACCAGACCTGCGCTCTGGAGACGTCACTACAAAGGGCAGAATTTTGACCAAACGAGGCGCTACCTTTATCTCGCGAGATAAACGGATGTCAACCTACCTAATCAATTTTTGATCTAAACTGACTTTTGTAAAATAAAGCAGGGCGGAAGGAGTAAGGCACTTCCGGTAGTGATAAAATGAGCCGACCATTTGCCCAGCATCTTTAACAATAGATTTTTATAATGAGAAAAATATATAAAGAGAAAGAGATTGATTGAGAAAATAATAGTTTGCTGAATCGCTTTATTAATTAACCCATAGTTGGGGGAAGAGCTGGATTTATACTTTTCCCAAGGGTAATTGCGAGTGATTGAGTGGTTAGAACGTTCGCTTTCTGACCATGAGACGCAGATTCAAATACCACCTTGATCGATTTGTCAGTAAGGTAAGTTGATGTTATCTGTCTGGAGGAAAAGTGCCTGAAAACCATACCACGGGTTGACCCGATATTTGTGCGTTAAATTGTGTAGACAGAACCCTTGAGGACCGACGATGGCTGTGCTAGCATGTAATCACAAGTCATCGTGACCGAGGGTGTGAGTGTGCTGACCTTGTTCAGTTGTTGATCACGCTACATAACATACTTTTTTTTCTAGAACCTCTAAGCTCAGCATGGTTGCAGTATAAACCACAGGTAGGCTCTCTGGGTGTTGGACAGACACAAAATGCGCTTGAGTTAACGTCTGCAATAGGGGTGAGATAGCCGCCCTAGTTGACGGGTATCCTCAAATTCCAATTGCCAACCATTAATTGCACCTAAGTGAATATAACGATCCCAATCTGGAATTAGAACTCGGCTTTCTGATTCCCAATTCTGAGCTCTTATTACACCACCCTCACATCCAAGATTACAGCACAGTATTCCCAAGCGGTCACCCATCTCGATATTCAGCAGGCTCAACGTTGTTTAACTTCGTTGATCGTATGAAAACGGGTATTTCAAGGGTGTTTCAGCGCACAGTTACGCTTGGAAGGGTATGAATAAACCTATTCTACTTCCAATTATGCAATAATTACATTAATTTTGTATTACAGTCCGGCGTTAAAAAAAAAAACAAACTGTCATATGGTTGGTAAGTCGTAGATAACAAATCAATGAATAAAATTAATTAATAATTAATAACTAATAAATATTAATTTTTAATTATGAAATGTCCTCACTTCAAAAGCGTTTACACGGTCTCGTGGTATGCGTTCTTTCTAACCCTTTTCGCCTCTCCCATGGACCAGGGTTTCCCAATCTGGGGGATACTGCCCACCGGTGGGAGATTTCAACAGTTGGGAGGGCGAAGAGCAACTGAACAGAAGATGTTTGGCGATTGTAAATTTTGGTTGCGGATATAGGATTATGAGTATTAAAATCGTATTTTAATATACGCTACTCGAAAAAAATATATTCAAAACAGAACACGCATAAAATTATCAGGAGGCTAAATTTGATCCTATCCCTAGATAAGATATAAATATCCCCGCAAGCAACGAATATTTTCTATAGTTTCTAGAACGGACATTAACATTCAAATAGTTTTTCAGACGCAATAACATTTTTTTTGAATATAAATCAAATAAAATAATACCAAGGACAATAAAAAATAATTATTGATTTTTTTATCAGTTGCTAGTAGAGTATTTTTTTTAATTTTATAATTATGAACAAAAATCGTTTAGTTTTTTGTCAACACTTGCAACGCTATCCCTAGATAAAACTATTAACTACTTCAGTCAGTTATGCTCCATGCGTGATACACGCTTAGGCTTATCTTTCGATATATGACTGACGAGGCATATTTTTTTTCCCGCAGTAGGTTGTCATTTCTTTCTGCTGTAGACCAGATGCCATCCAAGGCTACAGAACCCGGTATTTACTCATAGCTGGAGGGAGTAGAAGAGGATTCATGCCTTTCCCAAGTGTATTAGCACGTAAGTGAATGTAACGGATTCGACTGGAATTCGAACTCGGGTCTCCGATTCCTCATTCCGAGGCACTATTCGTTACTCCAGCGTGCCTACATAAATGTGATTGAGACCATAAAATTAAACTATATATAGATAGTTATCAATGGTCACGTTTTATTTCGTTTTTTCTTTAATACAGTAGTTACGACCTCTGCCGTATAAGTTAGCATTATTTGTTAGATCCATTTGATATGGGTTTTTTTTTCACTGCATCGTAAAGTCAGTTTACGAACTAGTAACAAACTTTTACCAAAGAAATGTCGCAACTCTGTCTCTAATCTATCTTTATTTTCCTGGCAAATGTTCAGGCAAGATACATTAATTCTTTTCATTAATTCAGAACCTTACTACGAGAATCCGGCATATCACGCCCACAAGGTTGGATCATCAGCATTCTCTGTATATGGCATTTGTAAAGAAGAGGAACCACTCGGCTTTTTCCTGGAAACCATTGCGTTATGAGACCCACTTCAGAGGGGGTGATTCCCTGTTAACTTCAATCTTAATCTCTTTAAATCTGGTGTTAACCGTAATCGATCCAAAATATCCTCACATTCTACACTTACCTCTTCCTCTAAGATGCATACAACTATCTTATTCAGTAACTTCCAGTAGCCCTCTCCCTTGAGAGAGTCTTGCGCTTTTTATTGGGTGAACATTTGTTGTTGCATGGTGCTTTCAGAAATGTTCGAATTTCATCTCGATAAAATGACATTAGCAATGACACAACGACTTTTTAACAGCGACATGTATATATTTTTAACCATATTAGATTTGTTTTAACTGATCAGTTTTTTACGGCTTATCAACCCATTTTATGTTATTTAAAACCGAAACATCTCTCTTACTGCTTCATGCTTTCCAGCCAACCTTGATGTTCAAAACATTTAAATGTAACGTCTGTCGGTTACCCTGTTGTCTTCTCGACTCCTCTTTTATTGTCTCCGCACCTTTATAAGGATTTTATGTCTATTTTTCTTTCACATTCCGTAAACCCTTGTGTCTTAGTGGCTTTATTTCCTTACCTGGATTGAAATGATTAAAAAGAATTGGATAGTAAGAATATTTTTCTTCTGTGAATGAATATTGCATTGACAATTTTTTGGAGATAACAAGATCGATTTCGGGTACAATTCTTACTATTTAATCCATAACTGTGGGGAATAATGTCTCGAACTCGATTGGAATTCGAAGATGGCTTTCTATTAGGTTGGTGCAAAAATAATGTCGTTTTCTCACGAGAAAACGACATTATTTTTGCACCAACCTAATAGTTTCTCCTTCCAAGCCACTATTCCTTACACTACCTGCATATCCGAACAGGTACGGAACTAACATTGACTGAAGCCGTTATAGCTCTAGAACAACAAAACCCGTAAAGGTTTTAAATGTTGATCTTTGTACTGTAACAGGTAAAATGGCTACCTACGATGCCATTTCTATAAGTAGATATTATTTTCTTCATTGAAGAGTTCAAATTTTGAGCTTAAAGACTGAAACACTGTACATCAATCGTAATGGACATGGTAATATATTAGCCGTTTCCTTGCAGGGGAATATTCAGCATTCAGTGACCGAACAGTCAGTGCCATCTTTGGTTGAAAAAAAGATATGCAGATGACACAGTGTTGATAACAGACGCGTAAAAAAGTACGAAACCAATGCAGAAGGTACTTAAGGAAAGCGAGAAGAAAGAATTAAAAATCGACTCCAGGAAGACGGAAGCCATGGTTGTTAGCAAAAGGGTGAGCCCAATATGCAAATTATAAATCAGGTGTGCTATAATCAAACAAATACAAAAAATTAAATATCTGGAAAGTGTTTTAAGTGATGACGGAATAAGGGTGGCACTGAAATCCGAAGACGCATTGGGATAGCCAAACATGCATTCCAAAAGCTCGACAGAGTATTGAGAAATGAAAAACTTTGTTAGAAACTGTTGAAATTTGACTAATGCATGGAATAATAATGCAACACAAAATGTACTTAGAACAATATGTATTGAAACAAGAAAGTGTACACAATATTTACATATAGTCTTTTGTATATTCCTGGGAAGACCGTTCCTGGAATGTGTGTTGACTGAGTCGCAGTCGGGCAGAGTCTCTGGTGGAATCTCTGTATTTATCTATCCACACACGAGGATAAAATGCGGCACAAGGCCGGTTTAATGTGGGTATCTCCGAGCCCGTAGGCTCGGCCAAAAAAATAGCCTTTTTGAACCCGCCTAGACCGGTTCAAGGCCTGTCTACCTCCCCGGACGAAACCTTGCCCTTCGGCAAAGCCTCGTCCGGGTTCCTCTCTTCTAATGCATAGAGTTCGACAGTCGATCTCTGGTTGAATCTCTTAATTCCTTCCCGGTACCAACCATATTTATATGGTCGGTACTCCACTATGCAAATTAGGTGGATCCTACCACAACAGAAACAAAGCAAACAATACTGAACTATTGCGTGATATCTTCCCTCCTATATGACAGTGAATGCTGTACAATCTCCTCAAAGATGAAGAAGTGATTTGAAGCAACAGAAATGTGATTGTCCAGAAGGATGTTGAAGATACCATGGACCTAAAATGTTACCAACGACAAAGTTTTAAAGAAAATGGAAACAAAAAGGAAACTTATACAGTTGAAGGAGAGACAGTTGAAATTTCTGGGGCTCAGTTATAATAAATTTAGTATCAAAGATAATGACACTGAACATATAATGTAGGAGTTGTAGGATAGAATAAGAGTAGTCTCGCCCAATACCACCAGTTGCTACATTAGATACCAAGTAGGCAACTATGCAGATGACACTACCATTTACTCATGTCTCAATAGTAAACCCGGCGGTGCTCACAAAGTCAACCTGGCTACTACTCTCGAAAAAGACACCCAGTCAGTGGTTAACAGGGGTAGGAAATGGCTTGTAAATTTTAATGCATCCAAAACGAAACTGGTCTCATTTAGCCATCAGAAGAGATAATTCCCTGCCTGTCAATAGCATGGCTAATGCTAAACTCCAGTAGAGTGTCTCTCTGTACCTTCTTGACCTTACGCTTTCGAATTACTTCAAGTGGAACAAATATATTGAATCAATAACTGCATCTGCGACAAGAAAATTTGGCTCCCTGTGACGTGCTAGAAGGTATTCCTCGTCAGAGTCAATCCAATAAATGTACAAATCTATCATTCGTCCGTGCATTGAGTACTATTGCCATATTTGGCCTGGTAACCCAGATGTTTATCTCAAGGTTCTCGAAAAAGTCCAAACAGGTCTGTAGGTGGTTTTTAAATGTTATGTTTTCGACGTATTTATTGTCAGAAAAAGACACTTTCGGTAATAAAAAAAAAAAAAAAAAACGAATATACACGTCTAAGCCGGGGAACGGACTAATAACGATCGACAAAATCTAAAACAAAAAAACAAAAAAAAAAAAAAAAAAAAACCCATATATACACGTCTGCGCCGGAGAAGGGCCTAATAGCGGTCGATCAAAACCAAAAAAACGAATATACACGTCTAAGCCGGGGAACGGACTAATAACGATCGACAAAATCTAAAAAAAAAAAAAAAAAAAAAAAAACCTTATATACACGTCTGCGCCGGAGAAGGGCCTAATAGCGGTCGATCAAAACCAAAAAAACGAATATACACGTCTACGCCGGGGAAGGGCCTAATAACGGTTGACAAAATCTCAAAAGAAAATGGCAGACGGAACAGTGTTGACAACAAACACGGGCAGAAGACTGGACGAACACCTAGAACAGTAGCAAAAGAATCAAGACAAAAAGGATCAAGAAAGAAGTTGTTAAATTGATTCATTTTTTTTACAACTTTTTTTTTTTAGATTATAAAAATTATTTGATGATAATAATGGTTTAGCGATAAAAGTCGATGGATGGTGGAGAAATGGATTGTCGCTCGGATACGGAATCGCAGAGATAAATTCGAATTCCATTCGAGTTCATTACATTCACTTGCGTAAATACGTAGAACAGTATGGGCTCTATAGTCTTGGGTGGCAACCGGCGAATTCAAATCTGTATTTAGCACAGGAGAAGCGCATACAGCTAAGAAATGGATCGTTTGCATTGACTCAATGATTACGACTAAGGTCGATTCCAGTCATAAACGTTTTACTAATTAACCTATAGCTGGAGAGAGAAGAGGTGGATTCATAGCTTCCATAAGAGTATGCGAATATAACGAACCTAATGGGAATTGGAATTTGGCTATCTGATTAAAATTCCGAGCTATTATCCATTAAACCATCCACACATTCAAGCTTACAGTGTCTGGCATTCTCAAGCAGTCATCCATCTAAGTACTGACCAGACTCGACGTTGCTTAACGTTGGTGATCGTACGGGTACCAGTGTTTCAAGACGAGGGAAAGTACAATATGCTATCTACAAATTAAAGAGTAAGTACAGAATTAATTAGAGAATTTTAACTGGGGAGCGCTATAATAGACAAAGAATATGTGACACTGAAAAGAAATAATGTTAACCTCCAATGCCTAAATAAAGTATTATGAGACACGAACATTTCTTTAGAAACAAAGAAACGTTTGCGAAACTGCTATCTAATATCAATTCTCTTACATGGCACTAAATTCTGGCCAATTTACTCATCAATGAAGCTGACACAAGCTGACAGAGATGTGGTTCTATAGAAGGATTCTGATAATACCATGCAGGCAGCATGTGAACAATGTGTAAGTTTTAAGGAAAACAAAACAGTTGATTATTCTAAGAATCAGAAAATGATAGTTGGAATTTCTGGTACGCCGAATGAGGAAAGAGGTCGTGGAGAAAGTAATACTCACAGGACGAAGGCAAGAATAGGAGATGGAAACGCCGAGTCCCCTAGCTAACGAGCTTGTGTAAATGGGCGACAGAATGGAGATGAAAAGAAGAGTAAATAGAGAAACCTTATTTAGAGCGACGATCGAGTGATGGTCACCCACGTCTCGTTAAGAACGCAGCACAGAAAAAAAAAACAAAAAACGAAAAAATTGATTCAGTAATTTAGTTTGTGCTTTAGGCAGCCATGATTCTTCACGCTGCAAAAAGAAAAAAAATTCCATAACCGACAAGAAGTGATATGCAATCTATTTTCCCATTATTTTAAAAAAACTCCTTCATACTTGCAGCTAATACATTAATGGTTAGGGGTGATATCACTTCGGAATGATTCTGTGGTCAAATTCATTTTTTCCCTGTTTATTCAAAACGAGTACTATATAAAATGAAGAATGTCCACAGGCTTTAACAATAATACTCATTTTCATGACTTTACTACCCAAATAAATAAATAAAACATGGAAAATAAACCCAAGATCTATTGAGTAAATGAACCGATTAGAATCGATAATGTTTTTTTAAAAATACAATTCAAAATACGTTTAGAACCAATGACACCCTTTAGAACCGATAATACTGTTTAGAACCGATAAAACCTTCTATTCACAAGTCGACTTGCAATTTCTAAAAAAAAGAAAAATGACGTCACTGGAAGCTTTGGTAAATTCTTAATATGTGCAGAATATTGCTGAAACCACTAATGCCAGTATACTTAAAGGCATTCACTAGCAAGCAAACACACATACACAGACACAAAAACATCAAACACACAAGCAAACACACACACACACACATGCATGCATAGACAGAAAAAATAAACAAGCATACACACACATACACATACAAACACACACACATACAAATATATATATGAATGAAGACAAAATTAGAAATATATATACCTGGTAAAGTGTAGTTTTCTTTTTGTTTTATTAATGTTTTTTTATTGATATATATTTCTCTACATTTGAATTTATATATATATATATATATATATATATATAAGAATCGTAATTTTGGTTATTGGAATTTATTCCGTATACATCAATACTATAATTGTATTTACATATATACATATATATATATATATATACTCTCACAGATACACACCGATATATATATATATATATATATATATATATATATATATATATATATATATATATATATATATATATGTGGAAAATTTAAATAAACCTGACACCTCATTTTAACAGGTATATTTTTTAAAATTACACAAAATAAAAAGTTAATTTTTTCAATAAAACCGAATTTGGCTTCAACCACGGAGATGCGAGTTGACTTCAGAATCTTCTGTAACTCTTCTCGACGGTCTCCTTGTTTTAGTTGGTGAAGGCTGCTATATTCCTTGTCATCAGTTCATCTTTGCCGTTTGCAAATTTCTGGCGATGTAAAGTGCATCATGATCATTTTTTTTTTCTCACTGACAGTGTCCAATTGACTTTACTGCATTTTGCAGTCGTTTAAATTATAAAGAACGCGCGAAATTAAAAATATCGAATGAGAACAATTTATCTATCGCAACCTGTACATGGACTGCCCCACTATCAATTCTTACAACGCCCAATTCTCAAACACCAGCTGACGATTGCATCGTGGATTAAACTCAGACCTATCAGCAAGGAAAATGGTAAATCTATCTATATACCTACGTATCTATCTATATTAGGGTGTTTGTAATGTAATTGTTTTACTAGACATTATACAAAAACAAGTTAAATGAATTAAAATATTCTTTATAAAAAAATATACTGATTTTTCTCTTTCAAGGATAGCAGCCCAAGCAGAAAACACATTTCCTGAAGCAAAACATGAAATGCAGTGCAACCCGGATATAAGGGAGATTTTCTCTGGTCCCAAATTAGAGCCATACTTACCTAAACAAAATAGACCAAACCCGGATATAAGAGAAACCCGGATATAAGAGACTTATTATCCGGGCCCGACAACTCTCTTATATCCGGGTTACACTGTACTTGTTCTTTGGGTTCGCGATGTTCTGGCATTACTGCTATTTTTTTAGTATTCAAAACAAATGAATCTATGTAGTTACTGAATCTGCTGAGTATTGATAGTGTGCAACGAACGGATAGCCTATCAATGTATTTTTTTCAGAATGTGCTAAAGAATAGTATGTTTTTTGTTTCTCAAAGCACAGCACATTCGTTTTCATGCGTTCGTTGCCCTTTACCCGATCGAGTTACTGACAGAAAAACGTCTGCAGTGACGGACGTTCTATGTTCCTGATGTGCGGAATGGACGATAACTTTCATATTCCACAAGACACCAGAATAAAAATGAGTAAATTAAAAATCCTCTAACCTAAAACTTTCAATTTCCAAAAAAAAGATTTTAGTTCTGATATATATATATATATATATATATATATATATGTGTGTGTGTATGTGTGTGTGTGTATGTGTGTATGCGTGTATATATACAGGGTGTCCATAAAGTTCCTGTGCACTTTCAAAATTTATAACTTTATCTTTATTTGCGATAGGAAATAATCTGTAAAATCTTTTATAAAGTGTAATGTACCTAGTTTTAAGTATAGTTAAAATAACTAATGGGTTTTCAGACATTACTGCAAATCAGTTGGCAAATGTTTTCCGTGAACTGCAAAATCGAATTACTCTTTATATTGATAAGGATAGCGGACATGTAGATAAAATGTCAAAAAAACCTAAGAAAAATATAGAATCACTTCTTTCTAGTCCTTTTTACAAATTATTTCTATCGCAAATACAAATAGTTACAAATTTTTTAAAGCGCACACGAACTTTATGGACAACCTCTCTCTCTCTCTCTCTCTCTCTCTCTCTCTCTCTGTATTTATATATATGTGTGTGTGTGTGTGTGTGTGTGTGTGATGCTTATTCGAAAGCGCTCAATATCAGTGATAAAGATAATATATTATTTGAATGGATATGAGTGTGACCATCCGTTTCACGCTACTGATATTCTCAAACTGAGGACCGCATTAGAGTGAAACCGATATATATATATGTATTCCGTATATTTTGGCAGCATGTTTTCATTTAAAATGTCATCATTGTCTTATCCATCATAAGCCTGATGATGATATTCGAAAAAATGTTGAAAGTACTCGGAGGAAAAATATACATATATATATTTCGTTAAAAACGATTAACATGCTACTGCGGTTAAATTTTTTTATTAATTTTTCTTGTGATCTGATGATTTTTTTTCTTTCCTGGAAATAAGTTATGCAGAAATTATTCGAATATTCTTTATGTCCGAGCGCTCACAGCTATTCTTTTATTGATAATGTCTACATGTATAGCCAAAAGCGTCGGCACATACAAAACATTCGGACACATTTTCCATAATATATGTTGTTATGGGACGTTACCCATAATAACATAATGGACTATTCCATATGTAATAAATACTGCGCCACAAGAGGAAGCAGGAGTTCCGTCTGAAGTCTGAGTTCAGTCCGAAGACTGGAGTGAAGTCCATTAGGAGTCTGTCAGTCAGTCAGAGCGAGCAAGTCAGTCAGTCGAGTCAGAGGCAGTCCGAAACAGAGTCGCGTTCAGACAATTACTACTAAACCTGATTGTTCGTACTAACACTTTCTACCTCTCTGTATATATTCCTGTTTGTAGTATATCTGTTATCCCATATCCGTATTCGAATTCTTATTTATTGGTTATACATTGGACTATCACCGTGGTACAAGGAACCGGACCATAACAAGTGGGACAAGGATGAGATTCTAAAAAAAAAAAAGAAAAAAAATTCTTTTCTTGATATCAAATTTCACTGACAACAAAGGAAAGTTGTTTTTGCGAGCACTGGCTACAGAATATCAGGTTACACAAAAAAATACGTTAACATGGAAGGTTTAAAGTCACCCATTATGGAACTTATCAAAATCCAGTTTGAACAACACCAAAGGTACGAACAAAAACATCTGGAATTGCAAGAATTATTGATACGGGCAATGGGAAATAAGGAGCAAAAACCCGACAACGAATCAGTTCTCAAGACGCTATTTGGAATAATATCGAAGATTTCCAGTACGCACCCGACGAAGATAAAACTTTTGCAAATTACTTCCGAAGGTATGAAGATCTATATGATTTTGACTGCAAAGATTATTCAGACGAACGTAAAGTACGCCTTTTATTAAGAAAATTAGGCACTGGTGAATATACCAAATTCGTTGATTATATCCTTCCCAGAAAAACATGCGAGTTAACGTTCAAAGAATCTATAAAATTGCTAACGGAACTTTTCAGCCATAATAATTCACTATTTCATAAAAGATGGAAATGCATGAACCTTACAAAAAAGGAAAGCGAAGATTACGTAACTTTCGCATCCATTGTTAACAAATATTGTAACGACTTCAAATTACTGGAATTCAGCGCTAACAACTTCAAATGCTTAATTTACGTCCAAGGTCTGGTTTCAACCAAAGACGGAGAAATGAGACGTAGAATACTTACTAAATTGGAAAATGAACAAGATCTGACACTTCAAAAACTAGCCGAAGACTGCCAGAGATGCGTCAGCGTAAAAAAGACTCTAAAGACATAGAACAAGCTGGTATAGCATACATAGGCAAAGTACGAAGACTTACAATTTTTCCCTCCTCACAAACAAAGCAAACACATTTTCCCTCCTCACAAACAAACCGAACTGTTTTTCCCGCCTCAAGAACAGGTAAAACAATATTTTCTAATTATAATCAACATAAAAAGAAACTACCACCAAGTCCATGCTATCGTTGTGGGTCTTGGCATTGGGTTAAAGACAACATATCGTGCTAAAACTTGTCTATCATGTAAAAAAATTGGTCACAAAAGTTCTCACTATTGGTATAGAAAATAAAACAGAATAAGAATTACGAGGACCGACCAAAAAAATGAGATTAATATAAGAAAATATGTACAAGTTGAAATGCAAAACAGAAAAGTTAGGTTACAGCTGGATTCTGGCTCAGACTTAACTATCATAAAACTACTAACATGGAGAAAACTGAACAACCCTGACATGTTAAAAACGGATAAAATTGCGAGATCATTTAAGGGGAGAAAGATAAAATTCGAGGGTGAAATAATCACAAACGTAACATTTAACGGAATGACGAAAAAAAACTAAAAATGTACGTCTTAAGAAATACCGAAAACCTATTCGGGACAGACTGGATGCAAAAATTCGAATTGTGGGATCTACCTATTAGCACTTACTGCCAGAATGTAAAAAGCTTATCAACCGAGGCAGACAAATTAAAAGGAAAACTAAAAACGAGTTTCCCCGAAGTATTTTCGGCAGGTCTCGGAAGATGCAAGAAAATGGCAGCTAATATCAAAATAAAGGATAACGTTCAACCTATTTTTTTTTAAAAAAAAAAAGGAGTGTACCGTTTGCGTCAATAGAAAAAATTGACCAAGAATTATCTAGACTCGAAAATACGGGCATATTGAAAAAAGTAGAGTACAGCAAATGGGCCGCACCGACGGTCTACGTTAAGAAGAAATCAGGAGAAATTCGAGTTTGTGCTGATTTTTCTACAGGTTTAAACGCAGCAATAAAGGACTACCACTATCCGCTACCTAGTCCTGAAGAAGTATTCACTAAATTAAATGGCGGAAAATTTTTTTCAAAAATTGATCTACGTGAGGCCTACCTGCAAATTCCAGTCGATGAAGAAAGTTCAAAACTACTATGCATAAACACACACAAGGGATTGTACAGATACCAAAGAGTACCATTTGGAATTAAAGTAGCGCCGGTTATTTTCCAGCAGGCAATGGACACGATGCTGACAGGACTACAATACACAATAGCATATCTGGATGACATATTGATTAATAGCGAAAGCGTTGAACAACACTGGCAACATGTACAAGAAGTGTTTAAGAGAATTCAAAGCTACGGGTTCAAAGTGAAAGAAAATATGTGTGATTTTTTTCATGAAGGAAATTAAATATCTTGGCCATATAATAGACCAAGAAGGTAGACGTCCAGACCCTCAAAGTTCTACAGAAATAAAAAAGATGCCAGTCCCTAAGAACATAACAGAACTACAAAGTTTTCTTGGATTAGTGAATTACTACCAGGAATTCATACTTCAAATGCATAAACTTCGCGCACCATTGAACGAACTGCTAAGGAAAGAAAAAGTTTGGCAGTGGCGAGATCAATGCCAGGAAACCTATGAAAAGTAATCAAGACATTAACATCGGATTTTTTTTTCTTTTTGGCACACCATGATTCTAAACTAGAGATTATTGTAGCAAGTGATGCGAGCGCCTACGGTGTCGGAGCGTGTATATTACATAAAATGCCAGATGGGACAATAAAACCTATCGCACATGCTTCTCGAACCCTACTACCAGCGGAGAAAAACTATTCACAAATTGAGAAGGAAGCTCTAGCAATTATTTTCGCAGTAACAAGATTCCATAGATACCTCTATGGTAAACACTTTACTCTGCAGACGGATCACAAACCGTTAATAAAAAATTTTGGTTAAAAAAAATGGTCTACCGGTGTACACGGCAAATAGACTACTTAGATGGAGAAAGATTCTTCTGAACTATAATTTCAGATTGGAATATTTACCAACGAAAAGAATCGGGCCCGCGGATGGTCTGTCGAGACTTATACGAACAGAGACAGAGCCATTGGTAGATACGGTAATCGCAGCCCTTAGAAATGAAGAAGACATAAGAACAATACTATGTTGTACAGCCAGAAAATTTCGGACAGTTTTTCTCTATGTGATAATGTGCTACTTTACAACGAAAGTGTTGTAATCCCCAAAACTTTACAAAAACGGATACTAAAGGATTTCTACAGAGGACATCCGGGTAAAAATAGAATGAAGTCGCTAATGCGAAGCTATGTATATTGGAAGAATATGGACCAGGATATCTCTCAAATGGTGGAAAATATGCAAGGGTTGTAATTTAGCAGCTAAAGCATCGCCAGTCATACATAAGCCTTGGCCTGAAACTGAGCGTCCATGGTCAAGAATACACGCAGATTATGCAGGACCAATTGACGCGTTCTACTATTTAATCATAGTTGATAGCTACAGTAAATGATCGGAGGTGTTTCGGTGCAAAAATCCTACTACAGAAACGACCATAAATTTCCTCCACGAGCTATTCGCTCGGTTTGGAGTAGTGGACTGTTTAGTAACAGATAACGGAACGCAATTCATGTCAGCAGATTTCCAAGAGTTTTGCGAAATCTATCAAGTAAAACATATATCCCCGCCTTACCATCCAAGATCAAATGCACAAGCGGAGAGATTCGTGGATACTCTCAAAAGAGCATTACGAAAAGCGTACGATGTGCCTACAGAGAAAGCATTACGGCAATACCTACAGGTATATAGAAATAACGCCAAATAATGCGACACCATCAACATTATCACCAGCAGATATCATGTTTGCTAGGAAAATCAGATCAGCGTTCGATAAATTACTACCAAGTAAAACAAAACAAGTAACACAGTCCTACACACCTAAAAGAAAATTTCTCCCAGGGGAAAAAGGTTTTTTAAGGCATGCAAAAATAATCCCTCTTGCTAGGAACAAGGGATAATTGAGAAAAGAATTGGCAATATGATGTACATAGTTCAAGGAAAAAAATTCTCACACAGAAGACACGGAAACCAAATAAGGAAGAAACCGTTACAGGATGCTAACGGTCCACCTCAAGAAGAGGTATTGGACACAATTTTCGACACATTCGATATAACAAGACCGCAAATAATGCCAGAACCAAGAAAATATTCTAGAAAAAGAAAATTTACTGAACCTTTGGCAATAGATCCAAAGAAAAAAGATATTAAAAAACCCTGCTACGCAAAATAACATAATGGACTATTCCATACGTAATAAATACTGCGCCTCAAGAGGAAGCAGGAAGTTCCGTCTGAAGTCTGGGAGTTCCGTCTGAAGTCTGAGAGTTCCGTCTGAAGTCTGAGTTCAGTCTGAAGCCTGGAGTGAAGTCCAACCAGGAGTATGTCAGTCAGTCAGAGCGAGTCAGTCATTCGAGTCAGAGGCAGACCGAAACAGAGTCGCGTTCAGACAATTACTACTAAACCTAAGGAAAAATCTAAACATTAAGGAAAATCTACCAGTAAAAAAGAATTCTCTTATTGCTATATTTGTGCAAAAACGCACAACCTTAAAATTTAAATTTACATTCAAATTCAGCGTTGCAACCACACGTTCCAAAACAATAACACATTTCTCATAGAATTTTTTCGGATTACATCTCTATTTTCGTTGTCCTCTTATTACTAAGAAGTTAAAACAAGAAAAAAATCTACTTCCATACCTGATGATGTCTGTAGGAACAGACGAAAGCTTGTAAAAAATTAAAAAGACCTTATGCAACTGTAATTTATAAACGGGGATCATATCATTCATATACAGGTTCGGGTTTGATGTATCTTATTTATATTGTTTGCGACGATGTATTCTCGCCATTTAAATCATTAACCTCTACATTTGTTTTTTGTATGAATGATTCATAAATATATATATATATATATATATATATATTTCAAAATGCTCCAAATCCTGTAAAAGCAAAATTGTCCATTTGTTAGATTAAGCTCTGAACCGTTGTATGTTAGAAATGATTAAAGATATCTTACTGGAATTCTTCAATGTTTTAATAACACAATTGGACTGTACTTTGACCAATAAGAAATATATATTTATTGTCCAAGCTTAACAGGAAAAAAATGTGATGAAATCGATCATAAGCAAATATATATTAATATATCATAGCTAAGAATAGGAAGCTTATGAAAAATTGAAATAAAGTTCAAATATATAAATATATATATATATCTGTGTGTGTGTGTGTGTGTGTGTGTATATTATTTCAAGATAATTTTGCAACTTATTCAAGATGATCTTCGCATTCTCTAATCTTCTAAAGTTCTGTTCTGGAGTAACAAAGTGACTTAAATTTTTTATCTACGATTTCATTTTCAAGTCGTTTTCACCGCTTTTCGGAATGTGTTACAGCTGAAACTCATGTGCCAAACGTCTTATGGATTGAGTTGGATAGCTCTAAGTTGAAATGATGTTCCCTCTTCCTGTCGTGACCTCCTGAACCAGTTTTTCTCTCTACTGTTCCCTCTTTTTAAAATTAATTCACCATTCTCCTGATGGTACTTGAATGGACTTTGAAGATGGAAGCGAGGGTATGAATGTCGGTATCATTTCTGAAAGCCTGAATGATATTTTTCCTCTGATCATTGCTGATTTGGAAAGACAGTGGTTCTGACACAAAACGATTTTAACCTGTTCTTCTTCCAGCTGAATAACTCGAAGGATTTTTCAAAGATTCTTAGAACAAATCGTGTCAAAATGGCTAAACGTATTATCTGAAAACCTGGAAAAAAAGAAACTCAATTAGTTTAGTGGTTTTTTCATATATAAAACATTTTGTGGTATACACAATTATGCTGTGACACGATTTGCCCAACTTTGCTGTTAAACCGGATATATATATATATATATATATATATATATATATTAGGTTGTTGCAAAAATAATGTCGTTTTCTCACATATGTTACTATGAGAGAAAACGACACTATTTTTGCAACAACCTAATATAATGCCAATTTCTAATTTTTAAATTTAATTCATTTTATTATGCTATTATATTTATGTTGGATATTATTATTATTATTATTATTATTATTATTATTATTATTATTATTATTATTATTAGATTAAAATTATGATGATGATCGTATTATGTGATGATAATGCCGTATAAACTGGCAATACTTTCACCGCATATATATATATATATATATATATATATATATATATATATATATATATAATGCCAATTTCTAATTTTTAAATTTAATTCATTTTATTATGTTATTTTATTTATGTTGGATGATATTATTATTATTATTACTATTATTATTATTATTATTATTATTATTATTATTATTATTATTATTATTATTGTTATTATTAGATTAAAATGATGATGATGATTGTATTAGGTGATGATGATGCCGTTTAAACTTATATAATACTTGTATAATACTTTCACTGACTTTATTGGACACATTGTTGTAACACTTATAAGTTTGTTTCCCTTTTTTTCTTTCTGTCTCCCTTCCTTTTAATACCTGCTTTATTAACTTCTTCTCTCTCTTCTTTATGTAAACCCTTTTAAGGAAATTCTTCTAGGTCAATTTATTTTTGCTATTGGCTCATCATTTATTTCTTCTTTCGTTCCTTTCTTTTCCTTCTTTTTTCTTTTTTCTTGTCATAATTTTTTAAAACTTTTTCTTTTTTCTCATTATGTTTCTTCTTCTACGTTTCTCTGTCTTTTTTCCTTCTTTCTTCTTTCTATCCCGATGTATATAAATAGAAACATTGATTCCATTTCTTGAAAATATTCGGTCTGAAGAGATGAATATAACAATATTCATGAAATAAATAGATAGATTTTTAGGTGTTTTCTTAATTTATCATTATATATATATATATATATATATATATATATATATATATATATATATATATATATATATATATATTCATCACACATATATATATATATGCATATATATATATATGTAAATATATATATATATATATAAATATATATATGTGTGTATATATATATATATATATATATATATATATATATGCAAGTCAACGTTGAATATTGACTTCAGTGTTCACTTTTATATTTACATGCACTCTCTCTCTGGAATTTATCACTTTATCTCATAAATATAGCTCACCTACAAACTGTATTTATTCACACACACACGCACACACACACATGTATATATATATATATATATATATATATATATATATATATATATATATATATATATATATATACGACTGAATCATTGAAATGGATAAATTCTGTCGTAGATTTTTGACGGTTATATTTTATTTATTTATTTTTTTTAGCTTTCACAATTAAATTTCTATTTCCGACACGAAATGGTTCTATACCGTCGTTGAATAAGACTAACGAATATTTTCGGCAAAATTCGGTCGAAATAAGCTTATTCCCTATATGAGGTGATTAGGATTTTATTCAGTGTTAATTTTTTGCTCTCTAATAATAAATACATTGAGCTCTTTTTCGCGTTCAGTTTCAATACTTATTTTTTATGTCTAGGATCCACTTGGATTATATATTTATTACCTTTACTCTCTCTCTATATATTAGGTTGGTGCAAAAATAATGACGTAATAACGTCGTTTTTTGACGTTACAAAATACGTCAAAAAACGACATTATTACGTCATTATTTTTGCACCAACCTAATATATATATATATATATATATATATATATATATGTGTGTGAAAATATTGTAGAAAATAGGAAAGAAACTGGTTTGGTAAATAATCCAAAGTTCCTTAGTATTTTTGTAATTATTTTTAAAAAAACAGTGCTCGATACGAAAGTAGAGCATAAATATAATTATTTATTTAAAAATATGATTCCAACACGCTACATAAGAGGTCTCATGTTTCAAAACAAGAGCCGAAAACTTCAAAATAATATTTGAATTAACTTGAGTTAAAATAGGCTCTGTTCCATCTTCAAGCGAAATTTTTTGGGAATGACTTATTTCTGAAATTTACGAGTTTTAATAGTATGGTCAGAATTGAAATCAAAAATTTCCATTCGGCTCTTGTTTTGAAACATGAGACCTCTTATGTAGCGTGTTGGAATCATATTCTTAAATAAATAATTATATATATATATATATATATATATATATATATATATATATATATATATATAAGGAAAATTATTGAAAAATTAAAAAAAAATATTTTCCTGCACCGCGTTTCGCCCTTTAGTTGCCCTTCTTATTCAAATTGACGATTATCGATATGACTACGCATGCGTACAAAGGAGAGTGGGCACGATGAGTATTTTAAACTTTTGGGTGGGTATATTCTGGAGAATATGAAGTCTGCCAAGAAATGGAATAATCATCCATCACGATAATGCCCATCCTCACCGTGCAGGATTTTCTAAAGAAAGATGAGATCGTTTGGGAAAAATTGCTTCTTTCCCCATATTCCACCGAGCTTGTGACTTCTGATTATCACTTCTTTAGTGGTTTGCAGAACAATTTGACTGGTCTAATGTAAACATGAAAGAAGAGGTTGAACATGAATTGGTCTCGTATTGTACATTAAAACCTAACGAATTTTACAAACGTGGCATCTATAATCTTCTTGACAGATAGAATGAGATTCTTGGAAGACATGGAGGTTATATTGATGATTAAATACAAGGCGTTTCAAAAGTCTGCGTCACATTACGACACTTCATATCTCAATAACTATTGAGGGTATCAAAACATATTTCCTGAAAGGTAATATTTCCACCTTTCTATACAGGTTTTTACAGGGGTTTACGGTGATTTCCGCGGGTTACACGATACACATCCAAAGAATAATCCAGTTGTTGTTAAACGCGACAAAGCATAGCGTTGTCGATGGTTGTCAAGGATTAAATTATTTGCGCCTTTAGGTCATCTACGTCTCTGGAAAGGTGGGGTACGAGGATGAGGCCTTTCACATAGCTTCAGTTGAAGAAGACATTGGAGACCTTGGTGACCATCACAGGAACACGCTATCAGTCTGTCTGGATCGTCCGACCATTCTATCAGGTAGTGGTGCGCAGATACTGTATAATCTTAAGTTTCTTAATTAAATTAAAATAAAATTAACAGACGAAAACTTTTAACTTTTAAATGGTTTCCAGTTCAATCACTCTACCATTTTTAGTTCTTGATATAATAGAATGTGGTATAGACTTTTCGAAACATCCCATATCTCTATAAGCATTAGTATGTTCATTTGAATATACAGGATAACAAAATAGTCACAGGGTGTCAGATCAGAGGAGTGTGAGTTTGAGACCTATCCAACGATTTGGGAAACTTAGATCCAGACAAACCTCAAAGGTATGGGCAAAATGTGGCGGTACACTCTCCTGTTGGAAATACCCTGCTCGTCTGATTTGTAGTGGTACGTTATCAATGGCAAACTCTTGCAGAATTTGTATGTAAATTGGAGGTGTAAAGGAGTATTGGCCAATTACATTCTGTGACTTCTGGTTATGGGGTATGATAAAGAATCGAGAGTATAGCAAAAAAAGTAGGAGACATCGAAGAACTCAGAAGAGAATAAGAGGTATAATATGAAGCATTCCCCGTGAAATATGTGTCTAGGCACTAAATAGTATTATTGATCGCAGATTTCTGCATCAATCGTGCTGGTGAACAGGTGGAGATTGTTTCGTAAACTCTATATAAATGATTCCTCTCATACTAGTGTTAACATAATTTTGACTCACCCTGTATATATATTTTTTAAGCGTTTCACGCCAAGCAAGGCGAGAAGCCATTAAGGACGCAAGGGGTTACAGAAGATTTGGAGCAAGACCAGATAGGAGCGATAGAGGAAAGGATGAGGAGAAGGATAGTGGATAGATCCAGACAACTGGAGATGTAGATTGATATTACATTTGAATAGTTGGGGATTATAGCTCTCAGGAAAACTGGAATAGGGAAGAGAGTTCCACAGGCGAGAGGTGGAACGAGAGTAGAAGAGATGGCTACATTTAGTTTCGATAGTGAAAGGGTGAGAGCGGGATGCCAGCATCGTAGGGCGCTTGAACTTATGAAGTGTGGCAACCAGCGAATGCAGCTCCTCGTAGCAATTGCCATGAAAGTATTTGTAAAAAAGACAGAGAGGGGCGACGGCGCGTCTGTGAGAGAGCGACTGTAGACGATATGCCAGAACAGGGCCAATTCTATTGCATATCCGCCTCTGGAGCTTATCAAGAACCCCGAGGCAAACAGTAGAGGCTCCAGACCATATATGGCAACAATAATCCATGCAAGGGCGAATTGTTGATTTGTAGATCTGGAGGATCGATTCCGGGGAGAAAAATTTCCTGGCGCGGCACAGAGAGTTAACTTTCCTTGTGGTGGACGAAGCAATTGACTCAATGTATTTGTTCCATCTCAGGTCAGCAGTCAACGTGAGACGGAGCAGCCACAGAGAGGTGCTCTCGAGAAGTTGAGCGTCAGACATTCTAATGGAGGGTAGGGAAAGGTCTCTGTGGTGATTAATAGAGAGCAGTTTTGTTTTTGAGGCATTAAAGTTGACCAGCCAATTCCTGCCCCAGTTCACAACCGATTGGAGGTAATTTTCGAGACGCACGGTCAGGTTAGTTTTGTTAGCGACACTAGATTTGTTTTTGAGGCAGGAGTAAATTGTGGTGTCATCCGCGTAGATGCCAACTTGGGAATTTATGGCGTCAGGAAGGTCATTTATGTAGATAAGGAATAGAGTGGGGCCTAGGATGGAGCCTTGAACATTCGTTCGAACCATATCATTGAAAAATAACTCAGTAAATCATCAGAGTCAGTTTAAAATTTGGTGTATGACCAAAGAGAGCATTTCAAAAATGTTATTATCGAAACAACAAGGATGGGGATACTAGCCCAGGCATTTCAAGTAGTAATAATAAGACTGTCAAAAAGCTAAAGACATAAACTGTTAGAAAACAAAAAAAAAACAACGTAGATATATTATAAATAAATTTATAGCGGTTTTACTACAACCATAAAAAAAAGCATACACATTGTTTTTACTACTGTGGCAAAAAATTCCTGCAGCAAAATTTAGAATGTAAAAAAGTTTTAAAAAAATATTTCCTGAAATTCAGGCTTATTTTTTCCCTCTTTTCTGTCAAAAATGGAGATTTTTGTATCACATCAATCACTTGAAGATAATTTACGTCTCACCAATCTACTTTTGTATCAGAACAGTAGAAAATACGAGAGTGTAATGGATATTGATCTATTTGTATATCCATGATCGATTAATTCTGTAATGTCGTTTTGTAACTGGCTGAGCTTTCCTTTTTACATTTTGTATCAAATATCAGTGTTCGAACCCAGGTAAGAACCACATCTTCGATTATGGATTTTCAAGGTAGTCAGACTGGCACGCTATACTGAGTACCTGGTATAAAGCAAAATTCTACACTTGTCTGGGAATATTAGTAATGGGAATGAACATAAAAACTTTCCTTGTAAGGAAACATTCGGCAGTCACTGCTGCAGTCAGTTGATCTTTTTAAAATCTATTTCTTAAAATATTGTTTCAGGAAGATAGGCTTCTCAAGTCGAGTAGCAGTTATTGATCTTTCCAGTATTGAGGGGGGTTTCCTTCCTAAACTTTTGTTTGAAGTAGTGAGCGATGTCAACAACATGATGTCATTATTCTCTTTTATCTTCGAGTTACATGTGATGAATGATTGATTCGTTTTCTACGGATTATCAACACTTTTCCAGGTTATTTAAATCCACCAAATACTTTTAGATTATAAGATTTGTATTTAAGAAAATAATCATTTATTGATACAAGGCTTAGTATTAGGTTGGTGCAAAATAATGTCGTTTTATCACATACGTTACTATGTGAGAAAACGCTATTGTTTTTGCACCAACCTAATAATTAAGCCATAGCTGAGGACAGAAATGGAGCACATTTTGATAAGTGTGATAAGTTATTACTCAGGGTTATTTGGACATGCGAAAGGAAAGTTGAATCTGCTCATTTTCTCGTTATCCGGGTCTTGGCAAAAATAAGTACAGAATACTTTATGTTAAATAGCTGCACAGGTGGGACTCTTTAGCAGTGGTTTACAATCAGTATAGGAGAGACAAAATTCTGAATTTAAACCCGTATGGGAACCTGAGGAGGGACGGTGAAATAATCAATAGCGGCTCGGATGGAGGAATCGGAGAACTGAGTTCGAATCCATTAAATTAACTTACGTATTGCTAGCCTTGGGAAAGGTATGAATCCTCCTCTTCTCCTCAGGACAGGAGAGACCCGGTTGTATGGATCAACTAGTCAACAGCAAAAGAAATGTCAACCTACTGCGGGAAAAAAATTGTCTTGTATCGAAAGATACATCATCGCCTCTGAGTGTATCGCGCGTGGCTCATATCTGACTGATGGGAATCTGCTGGTGTATATAATTGAATTGTTACTAAGACCATCGTGGCAGTAGAAACCACAGATTGGCTCATTGTTATCATGAAGTCAGATAAATGGCTCTCAGTAGACGGGGAAGCACGGAAAACCATAGCTATACTGAAGATATGCGGTTTCATGTCAAAACAGCTTTGATGAGGATAGAAAATCTTTCCCCCTCAATTTTACATTACGAGAATAATCAAAGGTTTCTTCGAACCCAGATAAAAGTGCTGATTTTCTAAGAAGACACACTATTTTAGCTCTAAAACTGGCGTAACACAATCTTCTGTTCCGTTATAATCATGGTTATCGTGACTAAGGTTTCTAAAGGTTAGTATTTCTCCCATCGCCAATAGAATAGATTTTCTCGATTTTTCTGGCATCCTTTCGGTGCTTATTCACACACACACACACACACACACACACACACACACACATATATATATATATATATATATATATATATATATATATATATATATATATATATATATATATGTTGTTCTTGTAAAGAAAAAAGTCGGAAATATTTATTCTTTTCTTGAATTGTCATTTTTTGGGTTTTAACCGATTATTATATGTCATTTATTTTTTATTTTATTCTACAAATTTTTTTATATATATATTTTATTTGATTTTATTTTATTCTTGGTGGGGCCGGCGCGTTTGGGGATGGTGGGGTGGTAGGGGGTGGTGGGGTGATACACGGGAATTTTTCCAAACGTTTTATCCTTTTTTGGTTTGATAACTTTATGATTCGATCAGTGAAACCATTTGCTAAATAAAGAATCGTCGTAATAAAAAGAGAAAGAAAGAATGAAAAATATAAGCAAAAAAAGGAAGAAAAAGAAGAAGAAAAAAAAAAGAGAATTTATGGAAATTGTCTGCAGCCCTGGCGGGAGAAAGGGAAATTTATTGCTTTTTAAATTCTTTCTCGATGACGCCTAATATAATCAGAAAAAAATGGGTCCGACATTCTTGGTCAATATTTCTGTTCGCTAATATCTTTACGCATGCGCATTCTTATCATTCTCAATGTCGTTTCCTTTTTCTGCATTTAAACCTCTTTTTTTTTTTTAATTTTCTTTTGTCTCGGCTTGTTTTATTTGCTTAACAGAAATTCTATAACGAAAGTGTGCCTTCTTTATCTCTGCGTATCTCGCTTTATAAATTATACTCTATCATTATTTCAATCTATGTTTTACTCTTTCCACTTCTCTCTCTTTTTCTTCTTTTTTTTCTCTCTCTGTCTTTTACGATTATCTAACTCTCTGTCTGAAACCAATTTCTTCGTTCTTGACACTCACACTATCTTTTTCTTTTTTCTCATCCTCGAATGTATTGCTTTCTTTTATTTACCTTCATTATATCCCCTCCACCCGCTATCTCTCTTTCTGTGACAGGTTTTTTAGTCGTTTTACTCTCTTGCTGTTTTCACTCACGTTTTTCCTATCTCTCCTTAGCCTTATCCTGTCTCCCATTATGTCCTGTGTCTTTCTTACGAGTTTCATTAGGTCCCTATCAATTCTTCCATCCAACAAAGAGATTTGCTTTTGCGTTAAAGTGATATTCACCCTGTACAAAGCCCCAAGAAACACTCTAGGTAGAGGATTATAGAGTATAACCTATTTTGATATGTTGAGAAGATAACGGTTGGCTATAGACTCGAAAAGGTTAAAATTGTAGTGATCACGGAAGCGTTCTCTTAGGAGTCGGTTTCTCAAAGCAACGGTTTGTGGAAAGAAGCTGTTCGAGTGGAACCTAAATTTCTCCACTGGAATGCAAAGGGAATGATGGTTATTCTCTACAATGTGCATGTCATGGCGAGTTTTAGCTTTGAAGCAGGCAGGAATAGAAGATCAGGTTTGGCATGGAGAAGATGGAGTTCCACCTCTGGAAAGTTGGAAGGCAATATCCTCATATTGGTGTAGGAGATAATGAATCATATACCGACTCCTAAGTTTATTTTTTTATTTTTTTTTTTCAATTTAGTTGTGTTCATGTTTAGAAGTCAGTGTGTTTGGGAGATGACAAGGTCGTGAAGTAGTTACACACACCAGAGATACACGCACCACCAACCTGGATTGAATTGTTCGGAGGTTCAGCCGTAACAGTACCCTTCAACATTACATCGAGAGATTCATTATTTAAAATACATTCACTATTAACTACTTCAGTCAGTTATGTGCTATGTGTGATACACGCTTAGGAGATCATGTATCTTTCGATACATCACTGACGAGGCAGATTTCTTCCCGCATTAGCATGTCATTTCTTTCTGCGGTAGACCAATTGCCATCCAAGGCTATAGTACCTAGTTTGTTCTGCTATTTACCCATAGCTAGTC
Source organism: Acanthosepion lycidas (assembly GCA_963932145.1). NCBI lineage: Eukaryota > Metazoa > Mollusca > Cephalopoda > Sepiida > Sepiidae > Acanthosepion > Acanthosepion lycidas. Next base: position 107,719,817 of record OZ010572.1, read on the forward strand.
AAAGAAGAGGGTTCATACATTTCCCAATTGTATTAGCATGTCAGTCAGCCAGTTATGTGCTATGCGTGATACACGCTTAGGCGACCATGTATCTTTCGATACATGACTGACGAGGCAGATTTCTTCCCGGATTAGCATGCCATTTCTTTTTGCAGTAGACCAGTTGCTATCGAATCTATAGAACCCAGTCTATTCTGCTATTTACCCATAGCTGGTCTGAGAAGAAGAGGATTCATACCTTTCTCAAGGGTATTAGTGTTACGGTTTTTTGGATATATATGTGAATAGTGAGACAATCCAGATGACTTAACTTCCTTTATAGTCTACCAATAGAAGTTTAACCAATCAGAAGCCGCAGAACATTTGTATCTGTCGTGTATAAAGGCGGCCATCTTTGTTTACCCTACCGAAGGACCAGTGCCAACTTGACGAGGCGAAGATGATAGAAGGAAGAACTACGCTCTGCTACTTTGCTACTATATCCACTGCGAACCTGAACTACGCTTTCTCACTGTCTCCGAAATATTCAGTGCCAACCTCTGGATTCTATACTCGAAGACAATCATGAAAATGTCTAACAATTAGCACGTAAGTGAATGTAATGGATTCGACTAGTATTCGAACTCGGCTCTCCGATTCCTCACTCCGATATCTAAAACTATAAATCTATAACTACTTACTGTACCGAATTTCAATTTTTACTGAATGTGGAAAAATGTGCCTCTGTTAGTGAACTAAAAGATCAAATAAAGGTTCACTGTAACTGTAATTACTGTAACACCCACTGTGAGAGGCACTTACATATTGCCACATCTATGCAAAGGAGTATAAGTCCCTTGCACTCAGATCTTGACAATGGGGGGTCTGGTACGTCTATTAACTCCATCGGATTCAGGTCTGGACATTGGATGTCTAGTACGTCCATAAACTCCGGCGGACACAGGTCTGGACATTGAGAGGTCTGGTACGTCTATTAACTCCATCGGACTCAGATCTGGACAATGGGGGTCTGGTACGTCCATTAACTCCATCGGACTCAGGTTTGGACGTTGGGAGGTCTGGTACGTCCATTAACTCCGTCAGACTCAGGTCTGGACGTTGGAGGTCTGGTACGTCCATTAACTCCATTGGACTCAGATCTGGACATTGGGGCCTGGTACGTCCATTAACTCCGTCGGACTCTGGTCTGGACATTGAGTGGTCTGGTACGTCCATTAGCTCCATTGGACTCAGATCTGGACAATGGGGGTCTGGTACGTCCATTAACTCCGTCGGACTCAAGTCTGGACATTGAGTGATCTGGTACGTCCATTAACTCCATCGGACTCAGGTCTGGACGTTGGAGGTCTGGTACGTCCACTAACTCCGTCGGACTCTAGTCTGGACATTGAGGGGTCTGGTACGTCCATTAGCTCCATCGTACTCAGATCTGGACAATGGGGGTCTGGTACGTCCATTAACTCTGTCGGACTCAGGTCTGGATATTGAGTGGTCTGGTACATCCATTAACTCCGTCGGACTCAGGTCTGAACATTGGGGGTCTGGTGCAGCAATACAGGAGCGAACAGTGTCGACCATAGATAGGTCGAAGAAATATGATTATGATGATATAATTTTGAGCTTATAAAACAAGTAATGTATAAAATGTGTATATAGTGTGTCGCAGAGGATGAGTCTCCCGTGGAACCTGAATGCAATGACATCGTGAGCTCCTTCTCCTAGTAGTGTCACCCATGAAGGTAAGATTTCAGGGAAATGACCAGACCAAGCCCGATTCGACCTTCGGCAGGTAGGCCTGGTTTCCCGGAGCAAATGATGTCAGCTTAAGTTTGTGTGCCATGGATTGGAGACCCATGAACCACCTCAGGCTATTCGCAGCCAAGGCTTTCATGCTCAAAGACTTTTCTTCTCAAAAGAACCAATTGAAGAAGAGCAGTCCACCAACAGACAACATCCTTCGAAAACGCCTGAAGACCAATAGAAGAAACAAACAGAACCCAGGGAAAAACCAGAGACCTCAATCCCTTGGACCTTGCTACCCTGCTAAGCGGTGACTGATGACGTATTTTCAGATCCAACATAGAACCCGTTTCACAGAGAAAGAAATTTCCATGACAACTGCAACAACGATTAGCGTGTATCAAAAGTATATCCATTTTCATCACGATTACATATGATTCCACTATATTTTCTAATATATATATATATATATATATATATATATATATATATATATATATATATAATGACCGGCTGTACTCGTTTTCCGAGCAAGTCCGTCTGTTAAGGCGGCGCGCAATTGTCGGACATTTCCTGAGGCACAAGTATGTTTGCTCAAAACCCGTATAGCCTACCTGTGTCTTATGCGGCAACGACGTCGAGCGGATCTTTCTAGAAGAGAGCGCATAATCTATCATGATCAGCAGTTTGAACAACGCCAGTACGCTCAAAGCCAAGGTGACGATAACTTCTGACTTTGTGCATCACATCCTTCCGCGGCTTGCGAACAGATTCATCTATCAATTTTCACGTATAAGGCTTGGTCAACGCGTGGTGTGGTTTCGGGCAATTTTCCAGCGTTCCCGCATACTTTGATCGCCTCCTCAAACTGATAACATGAAGAAATGACAAATGTGCGGCCTCGTTCCAAATAGACGTTAAACATGAGGTCAGGCTAGACCAGTTCCAGCTTTTCAAATGATACCAGGATATAGTCTATGCAATTCTAACTCTTACACAGAAAGCAAATTAGTTCCTGATAATGACCGTGGATGTCAAAAGTTCTTTGAACAAAAAGTAACAAAATATGAACTTCAGAGAGTTTATCCACAACTCCGTACACAAAAATCAGCACCTTATTCGAAAATTGGAAATATACAACAAAAATTAAAGAAATTACATTTTTTTTTTCTCAAACTTATTTTGATTAATACATGCTACCTAAAAATACCTTATTTATATATCATGAATATATATATATATATATATATATATATATATATATATATATTTCTGAGATGAGGTATTATGTACATTATTTACATTATTCGGACTATTGTCCTCATCTTTGTCGCCATATTTATCACAACGCTTCGGCCGTTGTACGCTCCGGCCTTCTTCGAAATTCCAACCACCTGAGAACAATAGTCTGAATAAAGTAAATAATATATATATATATATATATATATATATATATATATATATATATATATATATATATATATATATATATATATATATATATTTAAAAATATGATTCCAACACGCTACATAAGAGGTCTAATGTTTCAAAACAACAGACGAAAACTTCAATATAATTATTTTAATTAAATTGAGTAAAAGTAAGCTCTGTTCCATCTTCAAGCGAATTCTTTTTTTTTGGAATAACTTATTTCTTTTGGAGATTTATTTATGGAGATGTTTTTAACTTATTATTCAGTGCAAAAATCTGATGATGTCGGCAAAAAACCGTTAACTCATGTCTATTGTTTAATAGATTTTTTAGAAACTTAATAATGTGCAGTTTCTCATGGAGGCACAAAGGGCATGGGTCATCCCAAGTTTTACAAGTTCTAGTACTATTTATAATTTTCCATTTTACTTTAGGTGTCCTGTTTATTTCCTTCAGATGCCAAAAATCTAAATATGCTAAAAACAAGCATACAATAAAATAACTTTTATAATCTGTAGCCCAAATAAATAGTTTAAATACCCTACAAAAAAAGATAACCCTTTATGAAGTCGTCAAAAAACAAATGTTACGGCAGTTTTTATATGCACAAATCCCTTTCATAAAGAAATAAAATAAAAAAAATAAATAAATCTCCATAGACACGTAAACCAGACTAGGCGAAAACATCTTCCGGTTTAAATTTAGACACCCCCCACAATACCCTGACTTGACATCTATGAAAGTAACTCTATACTGATACAAATTATTAACACTCAACACCCCTAACTATTTTAAACAATTCGACCTGGCTGTTACCATGGAAATTTTGATTTCAATTGTGAATATACTATTAAAACACGTAAATTTCAGAAATAAGTTATTAAAAAAAAAAAAAATTCGCTTGAAGATGTAACAGAGTGTACTTTAACTCAATTTTAATTCAAATAATTATATTAAAGTTTTCGGCTCTTGTTTTGAAACATGAGACCTCTTATGTAGCGTGTTGGAATCATATTTTTAAAACAATAATTATATTTATGCTCTACTTTTGTATCGAGCACTATTTTTTAAAAATAATAACAAAAATACTAAAGAACTTTGGATTATTTACCTAACCAGTTCTTTCCCATTTTCTATATATTTTCACACACACACACACACACACACATATATATATATATATATATATATATATATATATATATATATAAGTATAAATATTTTACGTCACTGGTGGAAACGACTCTGAGTTTCATGCACAACGCAAGTTTCCGTTGCTGAGTTATAACAGAGCATTAATTAATTTAAATTTTGTCGAAATATATTTGGCTGTTGCAATGATGGGGCAAGGCCATATTTTATACGGGGACTGTTGGTGTTATTTTTTTTAAATTTTGTACTTAAAATAAACGTAACTAAAAAAAAAAAGAGGAAATTTATATGTAAGATAAAAGAAATCATAGACGAATCTACACAAATTATTTATTTAAACTTATAAAGGTACAGATAAATTATGAATATAATTATTCCCATCTAAATATTTACATATATATATATATATATATATATATATATATATATATATATATATATATATATATATATATAACACCAGAGGTTTGTTATATAGCATCAAAAACTATTTTATTAACACCAACAAAGAATGTGAGATATTATACATTCAATCATTGGATTCCGTTCAAGCGTGAATAACTTACAACTCGCTGTTGATATCAGAATTCATACTTCTTATATTTATACACGCTCCGTCTCAGATATAGAACACATTTCCCCTATAAATCTTCCTTACGATAAAAATTACATTTTCTCTCTCTCTCTCTCTCTCACACAGACACACACACACATATATATATATGTATAAAAGTGAAAATAGAAGTCAACACGTAGAGGCGACAGTCTGTTTCATGCTAGATTCAATCGTCAGGCCTGACGATTGAATCTACCATGAAACAGATTGTCGCCTCTAAGTGTTGACTTCTATATTCACTTTTATATTTACACACGTTCTATCTCAGATATTGACGACCTTATCCCATAAATATTTTTCTTATATATATATATATATATATACAGGGTGCAATGTATAAAGTGTGTAAATTACGCAAAAATGAAAATAACACTGATATTCTAACAGGTACCTTTATCAAAATTACACAAAAATATCTTGAAATACTAAAAATCAATTTATTCCATAAAATCGATATTGACTTCAACCACGGCCTCCAGACAACGAATCTCCTGCAACTCTTCTGGACGGTCTCCTTGTTTCAGTTGGTGAATACTGACATAATCCATGGCTTAAGTTCATTTTTAGTGTTAAATGTGCATCCTACACATAATAACGGTTTGAAGTCTGAGGAGTTTTGTGGCCAGATATAAAGGGTGGCGTGGTTTCAAATATTGACTGACTGCCATGATCCTCTTTCTTGTGTGGCATGCTGCAGAGTACTGTTGCTAGTTTTCGGTCTTTCGGCAGCCACCTTCTTGACCCAGATCAACACAACCTCTTCAAAGTACTTGATGTAGGCCTCCGTGTTGAGTTTGATCCCCGTAGGAAGATGAATGGAGGCATATCGTCACCATTACTAGTGATCATTTCAAACATCTTTTTAATCACGAAATCTTTCCGATTCCTTTGCACTGTCGTCATATTGTCACCCAAGCACACTGAAAAGTTTCTTACTGGAGCTTCTGGCGCGAATGCCAAGTAGTACAGCATGCCGTTTTCAAATTTCTGGCGGGGTGAATTTCGTCATGCTGCTCCTTTTCTCAAAGACGGTGCCCAACTGACCCTACTATACTGTGCAGTCGACAAAATAAATGAAAACAAACAACGCAAAGGCGCGAAATTAAAAAAATAAAAATAAAATGGCGACAATTTACCCATCCCATATATATGAAAAAAAAAACCCGTTTCGTCCTCTGAGGGATTTTATCGACTAGGATAAGTTTTCGTTTTGACTTTTATTATATTTTCCTTTTACAGATATACTCTATCTGAATTTTTTACATACATATGACAGTACAGCAATTCATGTTTTCGACATATGACAGTACAGCAATTCAGTTCTTAGAACTGCGAAGCCAGTTCTATCCATACATGGTTTGTTTATAGTGGTGAACCGCTGTACTGTACCAACTACTCTGTTTAAAAGAGCCGAATGCCGTGAAAATTGTAATTACGCCACAAGAGCTACAAACGACCCTCCTCAGTTTTTGAATTCAGTACTGTCCATCTCATAGACCGCTTGCTACCTAAGCGTAATTTAATGTAAGAGAATGTAACGAAATCTTCTGGCTTCTCGGCTTGAACTGACCCTCCACAAATGTCGAACTTATAGCGATAGATGCTTGTGCAGAACCAATCACAATTTGTCAGAAGAACTAATAACAGAGAAATACAGTGTGTCAAGAAATGTCTGAATAGTCCTCATATTTTAGTGTCAAAAAGCTTTACCTATCTGGAATAAAGATCATGCATAAGAGGCTACATATATTTAAACTTAACCATCCTCTGAAAGAGGTGAGTTGAATTCAGAAGGTTTCTTTACCTAGACTTGTTGCCAACAGAGGCAAGAGAATGCTATCTGCGCAGCGACCTAGCCGACAGCATATCGAAAATAGATTCATACACTTTCCAAGAGGGTTGTGTACGAAGGAACATCGGCTGCTTGGTTCCATTATATTCGCCAATAACCGGCCCATGTGTATTTCATTAAACGCAAAGTCATATTCTCGCAGGCTACAAGTTGCCGCTTAGGGGAATTAAAATTGTCTATTTTTGATTTACACAAAGAAAACCGACTGTCTTTGTTGAAATTACACATTTCTTCTTTTAGGCGTCATTTCATTTTTTTTTTTACCACTTTCGATGTCGTTTGCACATTGAACGTTTGAAAGAACAACGCATGCTGATCAGAAATTAAAATTCTTTGCGTAGACTAATAACGTGGCTTGTTAATCTGAGATTTTATGTATTATTTTGTGTCGCTTTTTGTTTTGTTTTTTTTTCTTCTCTTTTTTTAAAAACGAATTCCCATCACAGACTCTGAAAATAATATATTTTTCGTGTGAGAAGAAAAATCTGCACATTGTAAACGAGGTAATAGATTGTTTACTTTCCTAAAAGCAAAATACTTACACAATTACTTACACAAGGCGTTGCAAATTTGCGTAGAACCCTACACACATGATTAACATTCACCAATTTCCGAAAGAGTGAGTCAGTTTTATAAGTTCTTAGCCTAGTTTATGCAGAAGCCAGTTTTATAAACCAAGAAGGCGCCTGGTATCTACTCGGTGCGATGGATAAATTGTCGTCTCAATTACGAAAAAAAAAAAAATGAAATGAAAACTGACATCTTATTTTAACAGATATATTTACCAAAATTACACAAAATATCCTGAAATACTAAAGAGTAAATTTATTCAATTAAATCGCCATCGGCTTTAACCACAGCTGCAGACGGCTTCGGAATCTCCTGCATATCTTCTGGGCGGTCTCCACTTCACTCCAATGCTACAACTGGATATATCATTCAACACTTTACCAATCGCACACAGTATCTATCTATCTATCTATCTATCTGTCTATCTATCTATCTATCTATCTATCTATCTATCGTTCTGGTCATATGTTTTTATCTATAATTCTGGTAATATCTATCTATCTATCTATCTATCTATCTATCGTTCTGGTCATATCAATCTTTCTATCTATCTCTCATTCTGGTCATATGTGTCTGTTTATCTATAATTCTGGTAATATCTATCTATCTATTTATCTATCTATCTTTCGTTCTCGTCATATCAATCTTTATATCTATCTCTCATTCTGGTTATATGTGTCTGTTTATCTATAATTCTGGTAATATCTATCTATCTATCTATCTATCTATCTATCTAGTTAGCTAGCTTGCCATATCTCATTCTGGTCATATCTATCTTTCTATCTAGTTCTCGTTCTGGTCATATCTATCTATCTATCTATCTATCTATCTATCTATCTATCTATCTCATTCTCGCCATATTTGTCTATCTATCTGTTAGCAAATGAACTCTTCCTTTCGGCTTGTATGTAAATTGTTTTATGCAAAGTAACATACCTTTCTTTTTATATACTCTGGGGAGAGGTTTGATGTGGAGAGACACCAATAATGTCGTTTGTTTTGTTGAATAAATCTTTTCCTAAGGTTATCGCCGTCTCGTCTTCCTGCTGTTCTTGAATTGTTTTAAATTCATAGTTTATTCAACAAAACAGGAAAAAAATTAACATGTCCAAATACCTAGATCACAATGCCCTTAATGATTCTAAGGACTGGAATCATTGGAAAAGAACATTTGAAAATCTTATTCTGAATGTGGGGAGGAAGTGCCGGAGAAGTTCCGATCTCTGATAAATTGAGTTTCATCCGGAATGTATGAGTACATCGAAGATTGTACAAATTACGAAGAAGCCGTTCAAAAACTAGACCAAGTATATCTCAAGACACCTAATGTCCTGGCACCAGAAACTGGAGGGATTCCTTGAAATTTGTCTTCAGGAACTCCGAAATCTTAGATAAGTTTGCAACTATAGTATGTCACGGCGGAACAATCCAGAGAAAAGAAACTCAGAGATGACTTTATATTTGGGATTTCATCCAATTATATTAGGCAGTGGTTGATTAAAAATTCAATTTTGGATTTATCGTTCGCCTTCAATCAAAGATGTGTACCTAATCTCGCTCAAATAAATTCGCAACTTTACTTCCCTACAAACACTTGATTGAACACAGGTGTAGTAGCCGCTGTTGCTACCAAGAGTGAATATTCAGAAAACATCTCCACAACTGTAACCCTGCCAAAAGTGTCTTACCAGAAAAAGTCCTAATTTTGTGGTAACGCAGCTCATAATCGGAAAGACTCTTCTGCTCATAGCGTCACACGTTTTAACTGTGTAAAAAAACTGATACTTTTCAAAGGTTTACCTATCTAAGACCAAGTCATGATGTTTAATTCTAAATCAAATTTGTGTGTAATCCTGGAGATCTATACCCCGCATCTCTCTCATACAGCTAGAACGATCACCATAAAAGGCAGAGTTTACGGCTTTTATAGACTCTTGCAGTATTAAAATCTTTATAATTCAACGTATTAAGCCTAAAACTCCATCCCTGCAGGAAAAAGTGTCTATGGCCCTTAGAAGTAGGCGGCAGGAAATATGGAAGAGCTAAATTCGGGGGTTATGATCCAGATTGAGATTCCCAACCTCCCCAGTTTGTTTCGGCCCCTCTTTTTGATCTCGACTGGGTCAGCTTTTTATCCCCCATGTCCATCTATATTTTCACTTTTCCCACTCGCTTAGCGAGAGAGCTTCTTGATTTTGTCCAAATTGGAAGAATACAGCGGCCTCTCTATTTTGAGGGTTGGACGGGCCCTACTAACATCAGTTATGTTTCATTTGATTTGTGTTAATATTTTAGTTTGTTATTGGGTTCATCTCCCTCCCTTCTCATTTTTTCATCATAGATTTTTATATATATTTTAGTATCATTAAATTTTTATGGCATGGGGCGCGTTTTGTAGGCCCCCCCTAAAGAGGATGTGGTATTATGATGCATGGAGGATTGATTGGTGAATGGGTAAATTCTAATGTATGAAAGGGTCGTGAATCGGATTAGCTAGGTATAGGATAGTTAGCTAAAACCAGCTTTATCCCCTCCCCTTTTTTGGCCTTGTGCCCTATTTATGTAAATTTACATAATAAATATTGAGCCAAATTCGGGGTTTTGGATAACCTATGTATGGCGGTAATTCTCGGCTATGAATTTTAGAAGCTCCACAAAAACGTAACCTTCAAATACGGTGGGAACAAAAACGACTTAAGTCGAAGAACTGTACACTGTGATCTTACTGTTCTTACAGCCCCTATTTATTCCAGTATACGTGTGAATGCCTGCGCTGTTGCTACCAAATCCTGACGTTTTAGTAGAGATAACATGAGTTCACATAAATGGATTGAAATCTGTAATATCTTCTAAATCTATTAAAATAGTTGGGTATGATGTAAGCCGTAATACTATTCGGCCGTAATACTATTCGGCCGTAATACTATTCGGCCGTAATACTATTAGGCCAGATCCTCACCGCCTGCGCCCACTCTCGATGCTGCTACTACTATTTTCCTCCCACATACATCAAACAGAGCGATTAGCAAAACGCTATTACAGACGTCTTTGGTTTCTACTGCAACTAAGCTGCGCGGACCTCAATTAATATTTCTGGGAGAGATGGCAAAAAAAGAAAAAAAAGAAGCAGAAAATAAAAAGCCCAGCACATGCAAAACCTCAGTTACAATGAATTGTGACTTCGTGCTATCACAAACATTGACGTATTGAGAACGGCTCCTTCTACCAAGTTTCTTTCAGAAGGCTTGAGTTAAACCGTGCCATCATTTTTAAGACACTTTTCAAAGCGAGGTCGCCTCTACAGGTTAATATTATGAAGAAATCACCTCAACTTCAAAATTGATCATGCTGTGACTCAAACCAGAGACTCATGGCTAGAAAGCAACGTTCTAACCTCTCGGTTAGCTATATATGTATGCATAAGTACATGGTTTTTTGATTTCACACCACTACCCGTACGACAAGGTAATTCAAACTAACTGTAAAATATGAAGAAACAATTTATAACAATATATAGAAATATAAAACATATTTCAGAAAAGGAATTTAAAAAACTTGCAAAATGTAAGCACCTGTGAATAAAACTTGCATGATTTTGCCAGATAAATACAACCAATAATAACAGAACTAAAAATGATTAAGAAAATATTGAGAACATCTTTGGAAATCTTCACTCTATGAGTTACAAGAACTGTAGACATGAGCACCTCCCACACATTCAGAAAATAATTCTCAGTCTCATATAAAATTCCAAAAGAATGTTTTTTTGACTCAGGTAATAAACTGAAAATCATAAAAACTGGAATTAACAATAACAACAATGTTAATAATAATAATAATAATAATAATAATAATAATAATAATAATAATAATAATAAAAATAATAATACTAATAATAATAATAATAATTTGGAGTCTGGCTGATGCCATTCTGTGTTCGCGTTTCTATATGTAAGCTTTTTATTTTTTTTAATATTGTATTTAAAGTGTGTTTAACTTTATTTCAACTTTAATTTTCTCTTTTCCCTCAAATTTTTTTTTTTTCATTTACATCCAAATTTTAAAAAAATTCTACATTCCAGCGGAAGGTTCCGTAACAGAATTCCGCTTTTTATCTAAGCATAGTGCATCTTAAACGACGTATGTATATGTGCATATATATGTGCATATATATATATATATATATATATATATATATATATAAATATATATATATATATATGTATATACGTGTGTGTGCGTGCATGGGTAAGCAACTTATTGACTGATTACCTATATTTCCAATTTTTTCGTGATAAACCCGTATGCATGTCCAATTGAGCTTTTCATCTGTTTGTGGACATTGACACTTAAATAAGTTAAAACTTAATGTTTTATTTGAATTTTCTGTTTTTTTGTCCTTAAATACAAGAGGGAAATCTCTGAACGACAACCCGTAAATCAAGGTTTTAATCATGTTGAGGAGTGAATGGCTGCTGTTCTATGAGGTTGCAAATGATCCCCTACAGGCTTCGGAACCCTTTCTGTAAAAGGCAGTTACTCAATATGCCGGTCGGCTTTGGGTGGACATTTGGACCCGTACTTTACTCGTAGGAACAGCAGGAAAACTAAAATTCAAGCTATAATATCCAGTATGGCTTTTCCTGTGAATAAGCAGGGAGCCCTTCCCAGCGGAGGGAACCCACCTGAGGTCGAAAAATGTGCAACAGGAATAAAATCATACTCAAATGATGAACCTTCAGGTCCCCACAACCGGGGTAATCCAAGAATGGGCCTGTGAATTTTCCGATTAGATCCACACCATTTAAAGAAAGAAGTTGTAAAATGGTCTCGTGAGGCGTACAAACTGGTTATGACTGCATTCTATGAAGCGTTGCACAAACCTCAGAAAAGTGTTACTCGCAAAACATATGACATTTGGCGACAAAAGGTTGGACAAGCAATTGCAAAGAACATTGAAGAAAATAAATTAGCCAATATAAGAAGGTACATCAGGAGAACCGATTGACAAATACTGAAATTAAAGAAATATAAAGAACTGCAACCAGAATAGGCAAATCAACAGAACACGAAAGGGAATCAGTAATGGACGTAGAAAGCACTAATATCACACAAACCACATATCATAATAAAGAAACACACTAATCATTGATAATACTGAGAGTTTAGAAGAGTTGAAATGCGTGATCTTATTTGCTCACAAGCCTGCAATAAAACACATTCAATCGAATTCTTTTACGGAAACAAAAATAGTATACCAGAAGCCAAGGAAGACATCATGAGATATATAATTCAGTAAAAAACAAAACAAAACAAAACAAAAAAAAAACAACAATGAAATGGAGCAACGAGGACAACTCCTCAAATTACAACCAAAGAGGAAGAACCTCAAAACTATTAAACTCTACAATGCAAGTCAAATTAATTCAGGATGAAGTAGACCCACATATAAATCCCCAGGAATGTATATATGCATCAGCAATAGCAGCAAGTAAAACAAATTAAACATCAAATTCAACAAAAGGCAATCTCACATATATGAAGATCCTCACTAGAAAAGAAAAAAATAGGGAAAGAAATTGAACAACGTAGAAGTTAATTATCAGTAATCGATGAAACGGTAAGATAAACAAATGTAAGGGCGAGAAAAAAACAGAAAGAAATTACATTAGGAATGAAAATGAAGTTCTATCAGCTCTTCCATACCCAGTAACCTCTTGTGCCTTAGTGGCTTTAATGCCTTACATGGGATGCTCTCGATTAGAAAAAATAATTACTAGTAATTTATGATGTCTTACAAAATGGCTAAAATATTCAGACACATTGAATAATATTAGAAAGTTGCCCGCACATATATATGTTAATGACATCAAATAAAACAAAATATATGTAAGGTTCTGCCAATTTAAATGTAATAAAGGTTGCAACTTAAAAGTACTTGTAACTTTAATGAATTGAAGCCCGAGGCTGAACTAAAAAAGGTACAGCCAAAAATATTGACAAAATACATGGTTGCCTCTGTTTGCAGGTACAAATGTTTTCCTTGTGGAATCTACTTAGCACCTTTGTCAGTGTAAAGAAGATATACTCATCGTATATGCTACGTATCAATTATTATCAGAATGCAAAGGTTTAGCCTAGATTTCTGGTAATAATTTATTATGGAATCGAACTGAGTAGAAATTTATGAAGGATAATAATGATGATAAAAAATTATTATCGATACCATTTTTATTGTTCTGGTTTTCTCGACTACTCTGGATCGAAAGTTTTTTTTTTTTAAATTGTTAAACATTACAGCAAAGACATGGCGCATTTCCGTCCGTTCTAGAAGGACTTCATCTTTTTTTTTCTCTGATAATTAATTCTTCAGTGCAGAAGTTTATAAATCAGTTCACGTGAGCTGCCTTTTCTTTTCCTTTTTAGACAGTTCATAGAATCGTCTGGTAATTACACAATATGGATAAGAGATTCAAAAAATGTGACGAAAACTTAGGTACTTGGACCAGAACTAAAGATACAATGGGCTTCGGTGAGGCATACTGTCTAATTACTACTTCGGAAGAGAGGTAACGTTGAAAGAATGGGGTCAGTAATATGCCCGACGGACTAAAGTTTAAATGTTTACGAACAGAGACCCGAGGAATATTCCACGTGATTCCTAAAACCAGTACGGTATGACCTGAAACAACTTTGGAAGCTCGTTCTTGATTTTCCTTTGTGATGTCATTGCACGCACAAGAGAGACACACTGACACGGACATACATAGTGAGAAACACAAACACACTCACAAAACAAGTTTTATATATATATATATATATATATATATATATATATATATATATATATATATATATATATATATATATGGAAAACGATATATATACATTTTTATATATCGTGAACCATTTTGAAGGAAAGATATGTCACGATGATTAAAAAGGTCTCGTGTGACGAGTTTCGTCCTTTAGGATTTCCTCGGTCGACGTTTGTCTGCGTTGATGCAACTATACATACGCGCGCACACACACGCATGCATATATATATATATATATATATATATATATATATATATATATATATATATATATATGTGTGTGTGTGTGTGTGTATGTGTGTGTATGTATATTAGTATAAAGGTTATTTTAAGTGGTTAAACGTGGATTGAGTTATTATCCCTCTACAGTTGTACTCACTAAAATTAATGGGCATAATAATAAGAAATAATGTAGGATGAAAAAAGACTTTCGAAATATATATAATTTTTTACTAGATGCCCATATTTTGGTGGACGCCTCGTTTAGTATTTTATTTCGTCTGCCGGTCTGGACATTCATGAAATCTTATTGAAGAAAATGCACCCTACCTCAGAATTCGAACCTGCGTTCCCTTATGCAGGATAAACTGTCGCTACATTCGACGTGATCAAACCGCTCAGGAACAAAGCGCTTCAAGCACAGTATTAATAGCATTTAATATATATATATATATATATATATATATATATATATATATATATATATATATATATATATATATATATATATATATATATATATATATATAGAAAATAGGAAAGAACTCGTTAGGTAAATAATCCAAAGTTCTTTAGTATTTTTGTTATTATTTTTTTAAAATAGTGCTCGATACAAAAGTAGAGCATAAATATAAAAAAACATATGATACCAACACGCTACATGAGATCTCTTATGTAGTGTGTTGGAATCATATATATATATATATATATATATATATATATATATATATATATATATATATATATATATATATATTAAATGGTACAGTATATTTAATATCATAAAGAGGTATTGATACAAAGAATAAATCACTAAGTTGCCGTAAGGATAACTGAAAAAACCTTTGGGTTATTCAGCTAAAAATAGGACAGGTTAAAAAAGTTTTGTGTCCGAAGCACTGTTTTCCCAAATGAACAAAAGTGAGAGGAAGAAAGATCACACAGGCTTTCAGTAATGGTACCAACAATCATTCTCTGGCTTCCATCTACAGAGTCCATTCAACTACCATCAAGGGAAGAGTGAATAAGTTTTAAAAAGAGGAAAGATTAGAGAGGAAAACTGAATCAGGAGGTCACAACAGGAAGAGGGTTCATCATTTCAACTTAAAGCTAAAGAGATCAATTAGAAAAGATCCAACTCAATTCATAAGACGTTTGGCATGTGAGAGAGAAGTTTAAACACTGGAAGTCCAAATAGCAGTGAAAAAAGTCTTGAAAATATTATCGTACGTGAAACGTGTGAGGCAACATGTTACTACAGGACAAAAAGTTAGAAAGTTAGAGAGGGCGAATATCATTTTGAATAAGTTGGAAAATATTCTTGGAATAATATATATATTTATTTGAAACTGTTCTTCACTCCTTCATGAGCCTCCGATCTTAACTCTGATTAATTAATAATGAACATATCTTTTTCGTTTATGATCGATTTCTTCACAATTTTTCTGTTAAAACTTGGGGAATAATTGTGCACCCTTATTGCTCAAAGTAGATTCCAATAGTATTATTAAAAAAAAAAACTTGGATAATTCCAATATCTTTAATCATTTCTAAGATACAATGGTTCAAATTTAAAAAAAAAAAAAGAAAGGGAAGGAGGAAAAATTAAAAATGGCCCGATAGGTTGACCTAGAAACACATTTTTCCTCATAGACCTGAACAAGTTAATATACTGGGTAAGGTTAAAATTAAAAGATATACAGTAATATGTCTAATTTCATTTCAGACAGAAAAACACATTATCATCTTATTATAATAATCATCACAATTTCAAATTAATAATAATAATATCCACCATCAATAAAATAAAGTAAATAAAATAAAAAATATAATAAAAAATTAAATAATATAAAAAATTAAATTGAATAATTAAATAAATCAAGAGATAAATAAAGAATAAACTTAAAGAACATCTTTAAAATAGAGATAAGAATAAAAATAATGAAAATAATACTCTCAATAATATTAACATCAAAATAATATTATATAATAATTTAAGACTATAAATGATGTAGGCAAGCCAATCACATCAATGGCTATATAAAAAAACGTACGCATACATATTAGTACCCATATAACATAGAATCAACACTTCAAGTGTACATCCCCCAAAGTCAATATTTTTAGGGAATTTTAAATTTTATCTTCAATTGTAGACACAAGAACAGATTTAAAATTCCATAAAAGCATTAACTTTGTTGATATAGACTTGAAGGGTTGATTCTGTTTTATATGAGCACTGACTGCAAGTTGACCGGTAGTTTCTCACCTTGTATGTGGCGTATAGTTTCAGATCCTTGTTTTTCATGGCCCTTCACAACTACCTTGCTGCCCCAAATAAATCTAGGTCGCCATAATAATAAAATTTCACTTGTCACTGCTGAATCATATGCTTTCATAGCAACACTAAATTCTGGGTTAGTTTTTTTTTTTTTTTTTGTCCACAAATAACAATTATGGATTAGTATATATTTTTGTGCATGCTTTATGATATTTATTTCGCGATCGCTAATAGGACAGGGATTCTAGATTTGTTAGGTTTATATCCGACATTAGCAGATTTTCGATGTCCATTTATTCTTCCGTTTTAGTAAACCATTCAGTTTTGTGCCACTGGTTGATTCCTTAATTATTTTTCGTGTATTTGCAGGCTTTTTCATGGATGTTTTTGCTGATTTGACTTATATCATATTTACTTAGTTTGAGTAATCGGTATTAAGGATTGTTTAGAAAACCTTAATCAATCAATCGGGAAATTATATATATCTTATATAAATTATATCTATATCTTATAAAGGCAAGGAGAATAAACACTTAAATATCTGTAGCTTATTAAACAACAGAAATTAATTGAGGATTACATGTAAGCATAAAAATAAATACCTGCTTAAACACATTCATCCAGTTTCATTTTTAATTTCTAATGTAAATTACGATTTTTTTTATGTAAATTATTGTTTATTTAGAATATAAATTTATTTTTAGTTTTTTTTTTAAATAAGAACAAGTAATCTCAATTGCAAAAAAAATTAAAAATTAAAAATGTATATTCACCACTCAAAATTATATTTTTAAAGATTTTTGAATTTTCTTTTTTTCTTACACACACACACACATATATATATATATATATATATATATATATATATATATATATATATATATATGGAGAAAAATATTTGGAAAAAACAAACAAAAATCCTTAAATGCAATTATGTTGTTTTAATATGAATGAAATGTCAACGTCTGACGTTTCCGTTTAATAAACCTTCTTCAGGACAATATTCATTAAAATAAAATTAACATAATCAGTTCAACATGACAAAGACGATGGACATAAAAACAAGACTTAACCAAAACAGATAACTGAAAATTTTAAATGATCAGTTTTCCGTTTAAGCATGGTCACGTTGTCGTCAAATGGGCGACGCTTTCAAAACGTATTCCTAAAATTTAAGTATTTTGAATGAAAACGAAAAAATGAAAAGAATTCTATTATGATGGAAAATTGTATGTACGCTTGTCGAGCATTAATCTCGCTGAAAAAGGGGAAATACTAAAGAAACCAGGTCTAGTATTCACCGTCCGTATATATATATATATATATATATATATATATATATATATATATATATATATATATATATATATATTATATATGTAAATATTACATATAAATACCGCTTATTTTAATTGCCAAATATAATTTCTAAAATCAAAAAAAAAAAAGTAATCTCAGCATATATATCTATGCGAACATTGTGTTAACCAGAAATTTTAAAAGTTCATATTGCGTAACGGTCAGTTGATACTTAGCACCTGAAGACTGCATTGTGCATGAAACTTCGGGTCGTTCTAGCATTGAGGAATTATACATATATATATATATATATATATATATATATATATATATATATATATATATATATATATATATACATATATATATACAGATAGATATGTACGAAGCGTAGAGTTAATAAGCGGTGAAATTGGGATTGACGCGTCGCGTTCAAATTCGAGCTCATTGCATCCCCTTTCACACAATGGAAAGGCATGAAAACATCTATTCACAAAACTCAGATAGACGATAATAACAGTGTAGACTAGGGTCTTTAACTTTGCTGGTAAACAGTCTTGTAGAAGGGCGGCTCGAAATTAAAAACCTGCTGGGCGTGAGGCTAGAAAATTCACCCCATATAAACCGACTTTCATTTTGCCACTTAACTCCCCAGACTGCAAAACCTTGATTATTATGTGTGGGCCACAATCGAGATAAAAAAAAAAACTCTTTGTAACATCAAAAATGAACTGAAGGCAAGGATTAAGACAACATTCACCAACTTAAATAAGGAGACCGTCCAAAAGTGTTACAGGAGATTCTGAAGTCGTCTGCAAGCGGTGTTTGAAGCCAATGGCGACTACTTTGAATAAATTTACTCTTTAGTATTTCAAGATATTTTTATGTAAAATATATCTGTTAAAATGAGATGCCAGTGTTATTTTCAGTTTTGCGTAATTTAGACGATATTTTATCGATCGCACCTTCTATTTTATTCATTATACGCCTTATTATATCGATGATATGGTAACACATTATTTCACGAACGGAAAGGAATGACTGAAAAAAAAAGAAATGCCAAACATACTTTGTTGTCAGAGAGAGTTTTTTGCCGCTGTATTTGTAATACTTCCAACAGGGAATTGGGTTTACCAGAGATTCTTTAGTATTTCTCCTGAAACCATATTTAGGATTCTAGATTCGACTGGGTCGGTGGGTGCAAGTCTAGCCTCCATGCGGGCGAGGTAAGGGCGTCCCTCATGCTAAAAAATGCATTTTGTCGGATGGCCATGCTGTTACACAATTTGAACAAGTTTACTGTTACACCCGGTATATACATATATATATATATATATATATATATATATATATATATATATATATATATATATATATATATATATATTAAAAAAGAACAATATATTGAACTTTGTCAACACAAAGCTATCTAAAAAAAAAAAAAAAAAAAAAAACTCTTCAAGAATATAATCGTGACCAGCAAATACCCCATGACACGAAAAAATCCCCTTCTGCCAAAGTTCAATTTCATTTTTTATTTCTCGTTGAGAAAAAAGACATTTTAACATCTTTTCTCATCATGCTTCTTTTGGTCAAAAGATCTACTATTATATCATAAATATTATTAGTGTTATTACTAATATACAATAAATAATATTAGTCTTATTATCAATAGTATAATTCTTGTTATTTTTTTTTATCTCTCTTGTATGCTTTTAATCAGCCTATTATATATTATATAACTTTGTCATTCTATAAGGTGACGTCAGTAAGTGCCCGTTCATCATTAATTAATCACCGCTAAAATCGACGAATGAGTGATAATCATTTTTTGAATCTCTACGGTGATTTAGGCCAAGAGCTACATATATAATGGACTCTCCCGTTGTTTTCTATTTATTAGGTTTCAACAGCTTGTTCTGTCCCTTATAGCATATTTGTGTTTGTTCCTACGATGATTTGGGGACAGATTGTTTTAGCACTCTGCGTCATATATAAATATTACTTCCCCCTTTTACAGTATATGGAATCTCCTCACAGTATAATAGTTTATATATTAGTCATTAGTGTTATCATTTTTACGTAATTTAGATGACAGATTATCCATCGTACCCTGTAGTTACAAAAGTTTTCCAAAGAGTCTCCCCTATCACCGTCATGGAATAAATTCCAGATTATTCTTCTGCCAGCCAAGGCAACATGGATGAAAAAGCTTACGTAGAAGGTACTTTGGGAAGCCAACTCCTTGGTTGTAACATTATTTTCATGCCTAGTTACATAAAGAAACAGAATAAACCAACATTGTTTAATACACAATGGTGTAGTTTTGTAATGTAACGCGGGTCGCCAGGGATGTTATACGGCCACTTGGCTGTGAGATACTGAGCCAACCACCTTACTTCTCGGCACTTGAGCTGACAGATGACATCCTCTTCCATTCCTTCAATCCCCTTGAAAATATAGTGTTTATATACGAGTTCTATATATTTGAAATTTCAGTCAGGGTTCTTTTAGGATTTGCCATAGAAGGATATGCCTACACAACGAAGAAATTCAAATTCAATTTGCATTGGAAGCACTTATATTTATTTGGTGAAAATAGCCACCTATTGAGTGGTAAAAGTTAAAATTTTAGCCTTGTGTCATACTAAGTGCAGATTTTTTTCGTCTCATGAGACACCTATCCATGTACGAAAATATTGACATTCAGTATTAAAAATGTTTTGAAACTGGCTATTTTTTCGTCCTGTAATTTGTAAAGAAAAAAAAAGAAAAAACTCCCGGCGTTACAGGATTCGCACAAATAAACTTTCAGTGAGTTTCAAGCTAGACTTATCCGAAAAAGACGAAAATACATTCACCATTTACTCATTTCTTTCGTAAAAGTTTGATTGCGATGTGTTTTCTTTTTATTTTCTTATAGAATTGGTTTGGAAGTGAGGAGAGGTTAATAGATTTTTGTTTCTTTTATTTGCTTCTCTTTTCTCTTCGTTCCTTTTCCAATTACATTCATTCTAACTCTCTCAGGATAGAGACGGGATATTATTTATTTATTTTTTTTTTTTCATTTTTTTCGCTTTTTGTCTCCTTGCTCACAGATTAAACAAATTTTCCTATTTTCGTCTACATTCTTCATTCACACTATAGCAAAAGAATAAGTATTCTACCAAAAAGAAAAAAAATCTAAAAGATGTTCACGTTAGCATTTCAAACGGTTGTGACGATAACAGCGTTACAACATCTCTAAATAAATCTATGAATTTATCTACGCCCGAGAATTTATCCCGGCCTCTGTCCCTATTTGGGCATCTCACTTACATCCCATCTGACACAGGCTTTTCATTATCTATCTATCTATCTATCTATCTATCTATCTATCTATCTATCTATCACGGACTATTCGTACCTTCCAATATCTGTCTAGATCAGTCTATAGCTATTTGTATCTGTCTCTTCATATGTATGCATATCCAAATGTTTATCTATCTATCTATCTATCTATCTATCTATCTAAGCCTATTCGTTATGTATCTATCCCTGTCTATCTATCCGTTTATCTGTCTCTCTCTTTCTCTGTCAGTCTCTCTCTCTCATATATATATATATATATATATATATATATATATATATATATATATATATATGTATATATATATATATATATATATATGTATGTATGTATGTATATATATATATATATATATATATATATATATATATATATATATATATATATATATATATAAATTTATTTAAAATTATGAAATAAATATGTTATAAAATCACTCCAAAAATAGCCAGTATGTTTCAACACTTCTGGTGTCTTATCAAGAGATAGTGTTAACTGACTATTTTTGTAGTGATTTTATAACATATTTATGTTATAATTTTCGGATAAATTATATTTGTTCTACTCTGCATTGAGAACACTTTTAAGAATAATATATTTGGTTAATGGAATTTATTCCGTATACACCAATCCTATACTTGTATATATATATATATATATATATATATATATATATATATATATATATATATATAGCTATCTTCCTACGCACAGTCTGTTCATATGTATCTATCTATCTAGATAATATGTGTGTTTTAATATAAGCTTCTCCAACAAACACAAGTTACATCTGTCTCCCTTTCCATTTTTCAAAGTTTTCTGCAGTATTTGCATTTGATATTGTTTGTGGTGATAAAAACGCGATTTCCAACTGTTCTCTTTGGATCCAGTAATCTCAAAACCAATGTATGTAGAGTTTTCCTCAATTTTATTCACAAACACTTTGATCATTCTCCAACGCTAAAAAAAGATTTTCAACAAAATAATATTAAGGCCAGCTATAGCGGTATAAAAAACATAATTACATATCACAACATAACAATAATGTATTAAGCAAGCAATCAAAACACTGAATAATCATCCAACTAAAAGTCAGTGCAAAAAACGTAAACTGCCCTTTAATAGCATGTGTATAACAGAAAGTATAATCTAGAGAGATAGGATCAATTCAAACGATGATGTTAAATATCACTTTGGATCCATCGAAAAGAGATGGAAATAGCGTTTCTACCACCACAAAATGACACAGCAATATCAAATACAAATACTGCGAAACATTTTCAAGTATGTTTGGCGATTAAAAAACAAACATAAAAAAAACAACCATTAGTTGGGAGATAATCGCGAAAGTCAAACCATTCGATGGAAAGGGAGACAGCTTATTAACTTAAAAAAACTTAAGTAACCCTAACTTGATAAACATGAGAACAGAATTTATATCTACATGTCTCCATAAAACCAAACACCTGCTCAAAAATATTGATTCCGATTTAAAGAGATTATACAATTGATTTTACGAATATTAATATAATATGCAAGAACTATTAATATTCTTAGAACCCAACATTAATAAAATTTCTTATATATCTATAAACACATATAATCCGATATAACAGCACTCAATGTATTTATAACGTTTATATCTATCTATCTATCTATCTATCTATCTATCTATCTATCTATATATATATATATATATATATATATATATATAATTTTACCTATGTAATTATAAGGCTTGTTTCCAAATGCATTAGCTATATAATTCTGACCTATTATTATATTTACACATGAGTACTAGTTTACTTTAATTGTTATAACTATTGTATTTTATGCGAAATAAAGAGTCATCCCGCTTGATACCTTACTCATTTCAAATATAGATATTGTTTTTAATTTTTCGAGCTTACGAATTTAAATAATATGAATTATAAGTAATTTATTATAATATTTTAGGCAACAATAATTAAATAAACAAATCTTAACGCCCAATTCATCATGTAAATCATCGATCTATCTCCCCACATATTTAATTCCTTTATCTATGTATCTCAATCATCTATCTAACTCAAGATGTCAATCTCTCGTCTATTATCCATAACTGTTTCCTTTGCTATAATACCCCCTCTCCCATATATATATATATATATATATATATATATATATATATATATATATATATATATATATGTATATGCCTACATATCTCTTTCTCCTTCTCTCTTTTTACCTTCCCGAATATTAAAACTTTATTTTAAAAAAAATCTTATTTTTGAAAATTCCTTGCTTGCTTGCTCCTGGATGAAATTTAAATTCATTTATTCGTGAAAGCTTTTGGGCTGATTAGACGAGATCGATAAATTGGGAGATTGCGAAATAAAATATTACCATGGCTTTCTAAAGTCTCTGCTTTTATAATTTGCTCTGTTCTTACATTGAAGTTTCTTTGGATTCATATCCTCTTTCGAATTACGAATTATCAAATTATCAAATAATACACACTCACACACACACACATATCTATATATGTATATTGTTATCCACAGATAGACTCTTTCGCTATTTCACAGCTTATCAGTGTGGCAGACATCCGATTGCCTCAGGCCAGAATCGAGACTCGACTGATTTGGTATCAGTCGGAGATTTAACCTCTAAGCCAATGATGCACGGCAGGGATGAAGGTGATTTAGGCGTATTTATTTTTAGACAAACACGCCAGTGACCGGAGAACTCGATTCGCATTAACGAAGAGTCTTGCATCAGCAACAGTAATAGTCACTGTTTATAAATTCACATTTCTCCCCGAAGAGCTCAACCGAAATATTTTTCAAGAGCACACACACACACACACACATATATATATATATATATATATATATATATATATATATATATATATATATATATATATTGCCATCCACAGACAGGCTGTTTTACTGTTTCACAGCACATCAGTGTGGCTAGACATCCGATTGCTTCAAGCGGGTTCGAAACGCGAATTATTTGGTATTACCCTCATTTTACCCCTCAGCGTCATTACACATGAACCACAGTTCACATCTATCTATCTATCTATCTATCTATCTTAATTGATCTCTCTCTCTCTTTCTCTCACTCTTTCTCCTTATGTATGTATTTGTTAACTGTGATATCTAGAGAGCAAATTTGTACAAATTTAGCATTGAATGTTTCTACATTTTCTATAAAACCATTTTATAGTTGAAAAGTATGTTATATTGGGAAAAAGATAATATTGAATTTATTGAAAATATTACAGCAATAAAATTATGATAAACATAGCTTTGTGAATTGCATTCTTGGATATTACTTTTTTAAATAATATTAGCTTAAAAGCCTCCATATCGGGCAACAGTTAAGTAAACTCCTGCGAAAGGCTATTGATTGGTCCTTCGGCTTTTTTTCATAAGTTTGAGAGTCCTTAAGTCTTTGCATATTGTCAGCACTGGGATCTTTCATGGCTGCCGATGGATCTGGACTTTCATTTGCAGGAGAGTTTCTTTTCCTCGTTGCAGCAATGGCTCTTTTGATTGCAATCTGGTCATCTGTTTGTAGAGATTTCTTTTTGCGAGGCACACTGCTGCCGTATGCGATAGGCAACAATAAACTACAGAACTCAAAATCGATTGTTGCATTTAAGTATTGCAATAATATTTAAGCTTACCTTTTAAAAGATCAACGATAAATCTTCCGCTGACACTTAACTTAACGACAGTTTGATGTGTGTAGGTCTGAACTTTCCGTACAAAGAGTTATTTTTATTTCATGGATAACTTTCGCTGGATTTCGCAAATAATTTTAAATATTCCCAAATTTATTTCCAAGTTATAAAAATTGTTATCGTACAAAAAAATTCGCCGTAAAATCTCACGTAAAAAATCAACGAAAACAATCGCAGAAATGAGAAATTGAGAATCTAAACTTTCAGAATTGGTGGTCCGGATCCGGCTCATTAAGTTTTTACTTTGCTAACGGAGTCGACCTGATTCCAAAATGTTATGTTATGTTGGACTACAGCCT
The DNA here is from genome assembly GCA_963932145.1 of Acanthosepion lycidas. Taxonomy (NCBI): domain Eukaryota; kingdom Metazoa; phylum Mollusca; class Cephalopoda; order Sepiida; family Sepiidae; genus Acanthosepion; species Acanthosepion lycidas. The sequence continues at coordinate 107,745,183 of OZ010572.1, forward strand.
CTTGCAGTAAATTTGAAAAGTGTGATACTCTGACAGACAGACATTCGCATTCATTTTTATATAGATGCAAAGAATATAGTACATTCTGGGTATATAATGCATATATTTCTAACATGGAATTGAGTAATTAATTATTCGTTTGACTTTCGTTGTTTCCTTGAGGTTGACTCAAAAAGCTTTCCACATGTGTCGTACGTGATTTCCTCCCTAAACTCTGTCAATCTTCACAACGCTAATATTTTTTTTAAATGGAATTATCCTGCTTCTCTTTTGGTCCAAATTTTCCAGAGAGAGAATTGGTGAAGGCACTTGATAACGTATCATATCTCATTCGGGTGGTTTAGGATTGTTATCGTGCCGAAAAATAAGTCGTCCGATTTGCAACACACACTCTAGACACGGAAATATCGGGTTCTGCCAGATGATCTGCAAGAATTGATCTATTGTCCGTGTCGCCGCTTACATAGAACCTCCCAACACGGCCCGCAGAAGGCAACCCTACATCATCAATTCACCCGTCACAATCAACTGCCCTATAGATGCATTTAAGATTAACCCTTAAACGACGGGTATCATTGATTGATGTTTCATTGGGGATCAGTAGATAGCATCAACTGTTGATTTAAACTTTTCTAGTTATACGGGCATCTGACCTTCATGTTTCGAATTTAAATGTCTAATTGTTAAATCTGCCCTTCATGTAGTAACTATTTACCAGGATTCATAAGATTACATAATTTCCTGGAATATTCGCCTGCAATGAAAGCTGAAAGAACAAACAAAAGACGGTGTCGTCTGCATGCATGCTGCTCAGTAGAAGATATAAGAGGCGATAAATCACGACAACTACATTAAAAATATGAAACAGCCTCCGTACTCGATAAAACGATAAACTACATCTGGCAGCAACGGAGATTGGAGGTTTTGCGGAGCGTGGAACCACCGCTTAACTGCTGTTGTTCCCAGGTCCGCAATGACTCGCGTGGTAGCAGATGTGCGAATCCCAGCTATGGGTAAATAGTTAGCCACCAAATTAAATACAACAGTTTTAATTAAATGGCTAACCATGGATTTTTTTTTATAGAAAATGAAACACTTTCACAGTATAAGTACCGAAGATACATGTTATGACCTACAATATATATGTTAAAAGTCATAACTTTATTGTGAAAGTATAACATTATTTATAAAATATCTGTCGTTGAAAGTATAAAATTACGTAAAAAATATTTAGATTTCGGCATGAAATAAAACATTTAGGTTTCTATGTCGCCAAACAAAATCAACTAACCAACGTGAAAGAAATCTTTCATGACATTACTCCATATAATATCCTACATATTTTTTTAAAGATATATATATTACTTCAACAAAACTACAAGATAAATGAAATATCTCCGGCCCTTGTAAACATGACCACACAAACATTTAAATACATAAAAGCTGAGCATCATCTACCATGTATTCAATTGTGAAAACAAAATAGCATATATCATATTTTTATTATTTCAAAGCTCCAAAGAAAATTAAATTTCGTCATTAAATTACCCATAAGGTGTTGATATGATGATAAACAAATAAATCAATCAATATATGAAACAACGTAGCTTTTGTTTTCATTTTTATTATCTAAAAGATTCTAAAAAGTTTTTGCACATAATTTAAGATAAAATATGTATGAGACTATACATTCGTAGGATTGTTTTCTGGTTTTCTAAACGGTTGGTGTAATCGCGTGTGTGATCTGTTCCTGCTGTGTATGAATGCACAACATAAATATAACGTCATGAGAGAAAAGTTGTGTGTGTGACCACACACACACACACACACACACACAAAACTATATATGGTGGTGATCGTCTGTTTACTCTTGAATGAAATCTTCCGGCCATGAAGAATTTGGTCAGGCATAAAAGGACTGCCAACAACCGATTCTGACCTAAATATCCACTTTTCTATATAAACATGTTCTATCCATGATACTTAGCAATTTTGACCATAAATATACGACTCCATATATATATATATATATATATATATATATATATATATATATATATATATATATATATATATATGTATTTAGTAATAGGTAATCCGTATGGGTAGATCCAAGGAGGATGATATCCGGAGAGCTCAATGTAAATTCAGAGCAAATATATATTGAATAAAAACAGACGACTTTAAGGTTCCATGTAATAAATTATTTCACCACAGCCCTTCTGTGGTGAAATAATTTATTACATGGAACCTTAATGTCGTCTGTTTTTATTCAATATATATATATATATATATATATATATATATATATATATATATATATATATATATATAATATTAATGGTCAATATATATATATATAATGTTAGTGGTCATTATATATATATATATATATATATACATATATATAATTATTTATTTAAAATTATAACATAAATTATATTATAAAATCACTACAAAAATAGCCATTTTGTTTCAACACCACTGGTGTCTTATCAAGTGATGATGTTGAATGTATAATAAAGGGTTTTAAAAGGTTCAAATTAATTAACTCCCCTCGCAAGGGGAAACGTTGTTACATAAGCTGGAATGACCAATCAAAATACATGTATACGAGAATTCCAAAATTATTATGGTGTTATATACTTATATATCTGTTTTAATGTCCTTTCTTTCCCTATTGTTTGTTCCTCTGTTCTATTACACCATTTTTATCTCTATATAGTTGCCCGTATAAGTTATATTTTAACAAGTGGTTAGAATTCGTTTAATAACACTTTCAATCTTGAATATTTCTTGGTTGTTGTATCGAAGTGTCTAGGTCAATCTATGTAGGTGTATGTACGTGTCTTTATCGGTGTCTGTGTGTATAGTAACGTGCATATACATTTCATTGTGTATGTGTGTCTTTTGATTTGTTTTACTTTTTCTTTTTTGTAAAGGATCGTGGAGATATTTCCTGTCTCGTCACTTTTTTGTGTGTGTATATATATCTAAATATGTCTGCGTTCATATGCATTATAATCTGATTGTGTATGCAGTGTCTTTCACAAGATGTCATCATCCCCTGCCTACACTTAGAATTCAAATGTATCCATGTTGTCATGAAGTTAAGAGCAGTCGATCTTAACGATTCCAACGTAATTTCATTAAAAACAAAATAAATAGAATGACATATGTATTTTTTTCTTTTTTCCTCAGTAATGTTGTAAGTTTAAACTTAATAGATTAAATTTAGATATTAAAATGGGTAATTTTTAATTTTAATTTCAAATTTATATATATATATATATATATATATATATATATATATATATATATATAAACTTACAAGAAGATAGAATTCAGATAGAACTCGATGTCCAGGACAGAATATAATATAAAAGGCTCAAACACTAATATTCCATAAATATATGACTCCTCATATATATATATATATATATATATATATATATATATATATATATATATGGAGTCGTATATTTATGGTTTAAATTGCTAAATATCATGGATAGAACATGTTTATATAGAAAAGTAGATATTTAGGTCGGAATCGGTTGTCGGCAGTCTTTTTATGTCTGACCAAATTCTTCATATATATATATATATATATATATATATATATATATATATATATATAAGGTTAATGGTCAGAGTTAAATCAGACCATGAAACAGTGGTTTTATGCATGCATACTAAGAAATTTCTCTGAAGCACATACGAGTCAGCATAAAAACGGAAATATACATTTCAATTAATCGCCCATCGATACTTTTATAATAGACTTGCTTTTATTCTCTTCCCCGTTTTTCTTCTTAGATATATGACTGTGTTTATATATATATTACTTTATGTATAAGGGCTACTGTAATGCTCCCTAGAAGAAGTACTTTCCGTAATCAGAATAAATGTCCAAATGCAATATTTGGGGAATAATGTCTTAATGTTGAGGATTATAACATTTTAATACATTATCGTGCATATACATAGACTATTGTATACACATAGATATGAACTTTATCTTAGAAAATAGCTGTTGCCCTTTCATGAAATCGATTGCCATAGAGTGCCCAATTACTATGGCCTCGTGATAAAGTTATCTTAATTTACGAAATATTAATTCTCTTATTTGTTTAATTAATTCTTCTTGCGTGTTCCCTGATTACGGCCTTGTGTCAGACTATTATTTCGTATCTACAGAATGATATGACATTTTTTTCGAAGTGTTCATATTAAGGTTCGAAAAAAAATTATATAAAGAGTAAAAGAAACAAAATAGAAAAATGAATTAAATACCTTATTTATCCATTTATTTTTTATCTAATACTGTAAACTGCAATTATAGGAACAGTAAATCAACCATAAATTTGAATATTCTGATAAAATAAAAAAATTAACGAAAACATGTCTTCAGTGTCCTCTGGCAAAAGTAACAAGAATGTCTTTACGATTTGCAGTATTAATAAATGGCTTCTTTATCGCCACACAACAATTTAACTCTGTCTCCTATAGCATTTGCCTTATCGTAGGAAATGAAAGGAGAGCTTTTAGGTCATTTTCGCAATTCATTTATGACAAAGAAAGGGACAGAAACTGAGATCAATTTCGTCATCCTATCTAAACCCTAACTATGTCTTCGCTGACCAGCCACAATACAATCCTGCACTCCAATAATTTATGGAGCGTGTGACCGTATAAATCCGGTATACGTCCAATACCTGGAGACAATTTTTCTAGATTAATCACTAATTGAGAATATCATTTGTTGCTGTGGACTCTGAGAATTTCCACGAAATCCCCCCCCCCCGCCAAACAAAAAAGAAGTCTTACATTATAGCCAGCACTTTTTTCAATACTGATTCCTACATTGAAGCTGCCATTTAACAGGAAAGTTGTTGAACATCTCAAAAAAAAAAAAAAAAAAATCCTAAATGACAAACATAGGAATGCCATTCTTCAAGTTCCACTGCTGATGTAATTATTATCGGTGAAGCGCTTGATAATAAAATCACTTGAGGGTGATCGTTCTAGATATATCGAAGGCCATTGATAAGGTCGCTCACAGGGGATTACTGCACAAAGTGACCGGCTATGGAAACACGGGACAGTCCACTCAGTTATCGAGTTTTCCATGCTGGTTAGGTCCCTCATTTCTAAGGTACGTGTTTACGCATATGGTCTTCTGTTGTGAAATATTCTGAGGTACCTATATTGAAAAATTATACTGAATCTTTTTAATAATGCTGCCCGCCTTGTGATGAGCCATAGATAACGCGGAGCACTTCTCGAAAAAGCTCCCCTTGCCTGGTTTATAGTAATATATATATATATATATATATATATATATATATATATATATATATATATATATATATATATATATATATATATATATATATATATATATATATATATATATATATATATATATATATATATATATATATATATATATATATATATGTATGTATTTAAGTTCTGAAGAACTGGGTAATCCCAAGGAGGATGAAATCCTGAGAGCTCAATGTAAATCCAGAGCTAATATTTAAAAGGACTCTGGTGAACTAAATTATTATAATGGTACCTTAAAGTGGTCTGTTTTTCCTTTAAATATATATATATATTCGACTTATGAGGATCAAGCAGGTCAGTTCCTAGAAACCAACACTAGCACATATGATTAGATTACAATGGTGAAAGGCCGAATACAGAGACCTGGTGCACTACGTGCCGTAAGGTCCCCAAGCGCCCCTCCACAGGTTTTGAATTCACAGTTGTCCTTCTCCGTCTCGAGTTGTCATCGAACGCTATAGAACCTAGTCTGTCCTGCTATTTACACATAGCTGGAGGGAGAAGAATAGAATTAATACATATCCCAACGGTATTAGCACGTAAGTAAATATAATGGATTTGACTTGAATTCGAACCCGGCTGTCCGATTCCTCAATCCAACTCGCTATCCACCATGCATCCTATATATTTATAAGCAACGAATGTGATATAAATAAAAATAAAGTCTCTATTAAATTGCTTTTTTTGGCGACCAGATGCTCCCTAATTATACAAAGAAAAAAGACGATGTGCTTAATTATTAGGTTGGTGCAAAAATAATGTCATATGTTACTATGTGAGAAAACGATATTATTTTTGCACCAACTTAATATAAACCGCCACTAAGTAAAAGTTATTTATCCTAATAAATACATTTGATTTATTCTCTATGATAAAAAAATTCAGAACTTCTAATGTACTATTTAGCAAAACATGTTTGAAAGAATTTTTGACGCCGAAATTTACCTGACTTAATTCATATGACCCTGCAGCAAATCAATACACCAGCTCGAAAAAATGGAAGGGCAAAAGTATTTTAATTCAAATGCTACTGAACCAAAAATTACCTCCTGAGATGCGGTGCGATTTTCGCTTCTAGCGTCTTATATGCGCGTGTTTATCGTTGCTTAGAAATCTTCTATGTAAACATTGACAGACTATCATCACTGTCTTGTCCGTATATTGTTTAATATGTTGTAATTGACATCTTTGATAATGGCTTAAGTAAGCCGAAAGCTTAGATTGTATTAAAAGAATATGGATCACTATTGTGAATTTCTTCTTTTAACGATAATGTTATTAAACTTATCAGAAGTTACGAAAAAAATTACATAAAATAAATAGACAACACTTGTCTATATTATTTAATGAAACGTATATATATATATATATATATATATATATATATATATATATATATATATATATATATATATATCCAGGTAAGATGAAAACGAATAGAGTCCAATTCCAACGTTCATAACATTTAATCTAAGAGAGAGCTCAATACAATATAGAGCAACATTATTTTTTTTAAAGATATTACACAAAGAAACAAAAATGTCAAAATTGCTACGAAATTGCATTTGTGTTTCGATGCTTATCAATGCATCACATAAAGTGATTGCAAATTACAGGCGAGTGAACAATTTATTTGGATTTAAAAGCAAAATGCCACCTCTTTTTATAAATATTAAAAAATACATACCAAATACCAATATATTCGTACAAGATGTTACTAATACCACCAGGAGATTAACACAAAATTATATTAAATCCAAATTAATCTTACAAATAAAAAGATAAGCCATATATGGTGCAACAGAGTTCAACTAAAATTTAAGTCAAATTCAAAGCTTAACTGAATTGTAAGGTAAAAGATAGCGTGAGTTTACAATTTACCGTTAACTCGGGTTGTTTTGTGAGTGTAAAAAGTATTCATTATCATTATCACCTGTTTAATGACTGTGCTGCCATTAACTGCCAATCTACGGGTCATGACCCATTTATAAAAAAATATAACTTTTTAATTTTTGCTTCTTCGCTAAATTTAAATTCAACGTAGATCATATTTAATTGTTTGATCATAGTAAAGACCCCAAAACTTTTAACACAACTTTTTTTCTGTTTTTCTTAAAAAGAGGCTGTATTTTTCTTTTAAATCTAAATAAATCGTTCACTCGCCAGTAATTTACACTCTCCTGTTGAAATGCATTGATACGCATCGAAACACGACTGCAGTTGTGTAGCGATTTTGACATATTTTCAGTGTAATATCCTAATACACACACATACAGAGGCAAACATGCTCTTGAAAATATATTTCAGTTGAGCACTGTTGAGTGATAAGCTAATTCTATAAACAGCAGCCAACTGCGGTAATGAAAGCTCTTCAATAAAATGAATTGGAGCACTCCGCTTGACTGGCATTTGTTTCCGTTCGTAGAAACAATATGTTAGGGTTTTCTGTGGCGAATGAAGAGAGCTCAGTGGTAGAAACTCTGACTGACACCAAGTAGGTTGGGTTTCGATCCGGGCTTGAGGTATTCGGACTTCTAGTCGCACTGAGGAACTGCGAAAGAATACTGTTTGCGAATGACATAGTATATATATATACGTATATGAAGAAATACAATTTTAAAGTGTGCTGTATTTATGTGATAAAGTGCTCAATATCAGAGATAGAGCGTATGTAAATATAAAAGTGTATGTTGAAGTTAACACCCAGAGGCGACAGGCTGTTTCAGGATAGACGCAATCGTCAGTCCTGACAATTGCGTCTATCATGAATCAGCTCGTTGCCGCTGAGTGTTGACTTCAATGTTCACTTTTTTATTTATTTATTTATTTTTTTTTTTTAAATATATATATATATATATATATATATATATATATATATATATATATATATATATATATATATATATATATATATATATATATATATATATATATATATATATATATATATATATATATATATATATATATATATATATATATATATATATATATATATGCATGCATGCCTGGTTTTACACTAAATGTCTGCCTGCTTTCTGCTTGTTGGAATGCCTCTTCCCTAGTTTCAGTTTTAAGAACTAAAGCGAACCGTCTGATGCGTCTAACTATAGGCCTATTAGCATTTTACCACTTTTTGGCAAAGTTCTTGCGGATTTAATCAATTTTGAATTGATTGAGATTTTCACCTCGCAGAGGCAAGCAAAATGACATTCGGTTCTCCACGTCAACTGCTGATGTATTAACGATTTTTGCTGAAAGAGTCAATCAAGCTTTAGATAAGAATGGTCAAGCACGCCTTTTGCTCTGGGCATCTTGAAGGCATTTGTCAGCGTTTGACATACCGGTATTCTTCACCAATTGAAAGGTTATGATACTCCTGGGCGAAATTTTGATCTAATTCAATCTTTCTTACCAAATCGCGAAATGAAAGTTATCCACAATGGCCACTCTTCCTCATATTTTACAAGAATGCAAGTCTTCCACAGGTTTCTATCCTTGGAAATACGTTATTCCGAATGTTCATGAGCCTACCTTCCTAATGTCTTCTCTTCCCAATTCGGAACTTATACTGACACCATAACCTTTTACAAAGTCTGATCGGTTCGACAAGTTCAAAGTAGCAGCAGATCTCAAAAGTAGCATACAAATCTGCTGTTATCTTTGACGAAAAATGGCTTGCTAGTTTTAACACCTTCAAAACAAAACTGCTCATCTTAAAACATGTCAAACTTTCTGTCTTCTATCAGCATGGGTGCTACTAACCTCCAAAAGAGTAACTTATTATGGCTTCTCATGGAGTAGAATTTAATCAATTGCTAGATCCACAGCTAGGAAACTCGGCTCACAGTGTTGAACTAGACCGTTTTATCACCGGCATCTCGCTTACATGTATATAAAACTAGCCTTTGTCAGTGGTTTGAATATTGCTGCCAAGTATGTTCAGGTGCTCCTGCAGTATATTGATACATTCTATAAATAACTGCAACATTACTGGTCCTGACTAGACATCCTGGCTTCAGTCACTTTCGCACCGTCGTAATGTGGATTCACTGTACTTTTTCTATAAATATTTTCATGATAATTGTTCTAATGAACTTTCCACTATACCAAGAATTTATGAATTTAAGCGCAGTACTAGATTGGTAGATAGGTCCCGTAATTTCACTATTGGTTTTTCTAGATGTAAACGTAAGTTCTTTGCTAACAGTTTCTTGTCTTGGACTCTTCGCTGTGTAACTCTCTTCCGACTTCTTGGTTTCCAGCCAATTTTGATGTTGAAAAGTTTAAAATTGTCCAAATCGTCTAACAGCAAAATTGTCCAATTGTTCGATTAAACTATGAAACGTGGTGACTTAGAAATGATTAAAGATATCTTACTGGAATTCTTCAAGGTTTTTATCACAATACTGGAGTCTAAGCAATAAGAATGCATAATTACTGTCTAAGTTTTACAGAAGAATCGTGATTAAATCGAACATAAAGGAAAATAGCACGTTCATTATTAATCATAGCTAATGATCGGAAACTCATTAAGGATGGAAATAAAGTTCAATATATATATATATATATATATATATATATATATATATATAATTCCATGATCATTTTCTTGACGAACTTCGCCCTCTCTAACTTTCTAACTTTCTGTCCTGGAGTAACAAGTTACCTCTGACGCTTCATTTTCATGTCTTATTTCACTGTTCTTTGGACTCTCATAGCTGAAACTCCTCTCACGCGTGCCAAATGTCGTATGGACTGAGTTGGGTCATTTTTGATTGATCTTCTTAGCTCTAAATTGAAATGATTATCCCTTTTCCTGTTGTGATCACATGATCCAGTTTCCTCTCTACTGTTCCCCCTTTTCAAAACATTGCTCAAAATAGAGTCCAATCGTGTTATAAAAGCCTCGGAGAATTCCAGTAAGATATCTTTAATCATTTCTAAGATACAACGGTTCAATTCTTAATCAAGCAATTGAACAATTTTGCTGTTACACGATTTGGACAATTTTGCTGCTACACACGGTATATTACGGTAACGAAAAAACACTATTTTGTGATGAACACAGAAATAAAAAGCGAAATGAAATGTGAACAAAGATTACAAATGTAAGAAGCTTCATATTAATTTAAAAACAACCAATAACCAAAAAATCACTTATGAGTCTGAATTATTCTTCATTTTCTATGTGCCGTGTTCCTTCAAAAAGTTGCCCATCAGGATCTTCAAAATTTACTCTCCTTTGTAGCTATAAATAACGTCTGTCTTTTTGCCATCTTCACCATCCATTCACTCAATCTCGCCATGTAAGCTGCGCGTAGCTTTCCTTAGTTTCTTCTACTTCAATCTTTCTTGTGGGTATTAAATTATCCTGGCGATACGTCCTCATTATCTGTCCCAAAAGTTTCAGCTGTCTTTTCCTGGAGTTACGTATAATTGTCGTTTTGTTTTTTGAACTTTCGCTGTTCACATGCTCGGTTTGTGATATTCTCGGCATCTATCTGTAGAACCATATTTCTGTGGCATAAAATCTGATCTTAATCTTTGAGGAGATTGTCCAGCATGGAGGAGGAGTGATCCTACATAACAATTCAGTAGTCTTTTCTCTGTTAATATTTTGGTTTGTTTTTGGAAGGCATCTATCGTTATATGTTACTAAATTCTCAGAATCAATACGAGCTCATGTTAAAGTGACTGTTTGAAAACAAGAAAATGATCCTAAGACAAATCATTTTAAAAGAAACTATAATAATAATAATAATAATAATAATAATAATAATAAACAACAACAACTTACGTTGTTCTTCAACTAAATATGAATAAGTGAAAAAAGATCAATGCCAATAGATCAATCTGTGAATGCGACTGGAGATATGTAACCCAGAACTGCCTCCAGCATTATCGGCGACTGAACCGGTTCCATAGCCAGACTTTTCTGTGGAGGAGGAATGCTAAACACAACGCCGGTTTAAAAAAAAAAAAACAAAAAAAAACAAAAAACAAACACCTGTCAGAGGGTACGTGAATTCTTTCACGGGTTCAACGATAATCTAGCAGAGGCGTAGGAATGTAAAAATACCTCGGTGTCCAATCTGGCCGTAAGCTCACTGGGAGTGTTGTACCACTTAGTTTTCGTTAAGCTATCTTTCTAAGAAAAAACGCTGATGTAAAAATTTGTCGCTTCAAATGATGTTGTATGATTCTTCTGTTTGTGTAAATGCTTTTCTTGCTTAGAGACTTGGTTTGACTCGGTGTAATATCTTACTCTGTTATATACTATACCTATGAACACTAACGTGTATGTATCAATTCCTCATAAATACTTTGGACACTATTGTAATTGGGGATAATATGCTCTCTAACACTAGCAGCAGTTTACCCACTTCACACCCCTGGCGAGCATTGTATTTTGTTGATGTTATAAAGATTATTATTTCATTTATAACCTTCGTTTTGGTTATTCTCCATTCAGTAACGCCTTTCTAGGTTACAATATACGCCAATTTAAAGATTTCAGGAGCAGACATTAGTTATGTTATGTCAAAACTGAGTCACGCTATGATATATTGCGTTTGTCCTAATCAACTAATGAGTGGCTGTCCTCATGTATATAAACGAAATCTTATCAACAAAAATATCCGGACTGTCGTTATGGTAAAGGAGATAAATTATGCAGATTTTGAAAAACTAGAACTTGACATCGTCACATTAAGTTGTAACTCGCCCCACTTGTGCTGTATATAGCAGTGCATGGCATAATAAAAATAAATAAACATGCATGCATGCATGCATGCATGTATGCATATATATATATATATATATATATATATATATATATATATATATATATATATATATATGTAAACATGACACATATATATATAAACATGTATATATATATATATATATATGTAAATACGTGTATATATATATATACATGTATATATATATACGTATATATATACATATACATATATCTATAAATATATATACATATATATATACATATATATATATATATATATACATATATATATATTCATATATATATATATATATACATATATATATATATATACATGTGTATATATATATATATAAACATGTATATATATATACATATATATACATATATATATATATACACACACGCATATATATATATATATATATATATATATATATATATATATATATATATATATATACGTATGTATGTTTCATTAAAAACGACAGACAAGGTACTACCGTTAAGCTTTTTATTTAATTTTTCTTGTGTTCTAACAAGAGTTTTCTTTTCTGGACAAACGGTGTGTAAGAACTGTCCAAATGTTTTATATTTACGAGCGCTTTCGGCTATACATTTAGCCATTATCAAGGATGATTCGATTTTTCAGCTTAATTGAGTGTGTGCGTTCTGTGTATGTCTTAGTGTGTGGTTGGGATGTTTTTAATTTCCGAATACGGTTAGCACATTGTGGCCTTGTTCGTAGTTAATATTGTTCAAATTTGGTCTTTCCTGTTTTATTATTAAAGCTTCCATTATTTTTAGTCTTTTTTTGCGGGTGGATGCAGTTAATGTATTTGCGTTTTCTACTAGTATGATCCCAATTGAGTCGGGTAAATTTGAGTGTGTGTCTAAATATATATATATATATATATATATATATATATATATATATATAGAGAGAGAGAGAGAGAGAGAGAGAGAGATGTGTCCGTGTGTGTGTATGTGCGTTCGTGTGCGTTCGTGTGTGGCAAAAGAATGGTAATATCAGATGGTAATCACGAACTTTATATATGTTAAATTAAATTTGGGCACCTCGAAGTGTTGTAATGGTTAGCAAGCTTGTCTTGCTAGAATAATTACGACTGTGCCTCCATAATTTCGGCCTTGTGCCACATCTAATCTGTGCTCGGAAAATCACAATATCATTTTTTTTGAAAATATTTTATTTCGATATGTTCAGATGCATATTTGAAGCAACCAGGTTATTTTAAATTGTCCAGTTTGTTTCGAATAAACATGTAACCCTTTAAAGTAATAAAGTGTTATGCTTTCATAGCTTTCTCAAAGAATTCAATGCGAAATGAAAAGGGAGTGTCCCTGAATGCGAACTCAGTATACTGATTTTTCAAGTTATCGTAGTGTAGAGTGTTTGGCATATGTTAAGTTTAACGTCTACAACTTATATGTCAGCATTGATCCATTTTCTCGCTCGACATTTGAAATTATTGCAGGCTAAAATAATATTGCTTTTTATTTTATGTGCATGGAGAATTTCTTTCGTAAATTGTTGTGTTGTCTGGATCATTAAAAGAAGGGGTTTTATGAGCTACCCATAATTCATTGCGCAACTTTCCTCCATTTCCTACTGGTCAAAATCGATCCCAAAATAGAAAAAGTCATCCGTATAGATTTAGATGTTGCCATGCATAACTTCATATATCGCAAATCTCTCTTTCTCTCTCTCTCTCTCACACACACACACACACACACACACACACACACACACACACACAATATATATATATATATATATATATATATATATATATATATATATATATATATATATATATATATATAAACTGCACCTTACTTGGTAATTGGGTATAATTTGCTCAGCATTTTTAAACGGTGACTTTCATCTGGCAGAGAAGGGTCGAACCAGAGTTGATACGGACGGGGGAATCCTACTATATTTTTTCATTATGCTTTCAAATGTAAAGCGATTAAAAATGTGCCGGGCGTGAAAAAAATCATACATTATGGAATTCATTTGCTTCTATGTTATAATGAAATAGTTACGCGTTCATGAAAGCATAAAAAACTGTTCTTTTACAGGCATTTCAGAACATTACTGCAGTATTCATAGAAAATTCTGTACAGTGCCGGCATTAATACAAATTGCTTCTAGTATCTGTAATCTAAATCTGTTGTTTTCATGATGAAGGATTGTTGTTTTGGTCGATTAGTAAGTTTTTATATTGTTAATGCGGGCAAGAATGTCATTGTAGATGTCTCATTAACATCATTAACATCAATACACGGAAAGTTATTCGTGAATACGAACGGATTAGGTTAATAGTATTTAGCAGACATAATGTCTGTAATTTATTCAATCAGACATGCATAAAAGAGAATCTGCTGTCTAAATACACAAATTTTAAATTATATAATTGTTGTGGTAGGATCCACCTAATTTGCATAGTGGAGTACCGACCATATCAATATGGTTGGTACCGGGAAGAGAGGGAAGGAATCAAGAGATTCAACCAGAAACTCTGCCCGACTGCGACTCAGTCAACACATTCTCCAGGAACGGTCTTCCCAAGAATATACAAAAGACTATATGTAAATATTGTGTACACTTTCTTGTTTCAATACATTTTGTTCTAAGTACATTTTGTGTTGAATTATTATTCAATGCATTAGTCAAGTTTCAACAATAATGCAGCAGCCCACCGGAACAATATATATATATATATATATATATATATATATATCCTTGTGCAGGTATGCAGAAAATAGAAAAGAACACGTTGGGTGCATAATCCGGGGTTCCTTAGTATTTTTGTTTTTATTTTTAAAAAACAGTGCTCCATACAGAAGTAGAGCTTATATTATAATAATATTTTTTGTTTAAAAATATGATTCCTTCGCTACATAAGAGTTCTCATGTTTCAAAAACGTGAGCCGAAATCATCCAAATAATTAATAAAATTAAGTTGGATTGAGGTGTTTAGTCACGTTTCATCTTCAAGCGAAATTTTAGGATTCCTAAAATTTCGCTTGAAGATGAAACGTGACTAAACACCTCAATCCAACTTAATTTTATTAATTATTTGGATGATTTCGGCTCACGTTTTTGAAACATGAGAACTCTTATGTAGCGAAGGAATCATATTTTTAAACAAAAAATATTATTATAATATATATATATATATATATATATATATTAAGAAATATACATAATATCTTACATTAATTGCTCAACTCCGAGTTTCATTTCCACAATTGAAAATTGCTTCGGCATGAAACTCGGAGTTATACAATTAATGCGATGCATTATGCATATTTCTTGATATATATATATATTAAATAGCTCTGTTACTTAACATTAAGCACTGTTTTCTTACACTGTAGAGTATGTATATGTATTTATATAAGATCGCTCGCTCGTATACCTACCTATATTTACCCATTCGTTTATATGTATGCATATACAGATATACAGATAGATATATGTCTGTTTCTTTTTCTTTTCTTTTTCTATTTTTCATTAATACCCCTTCTATGTGACGTGTTTATTCATGATGTGGCCGATTGTGGCTCTTCACAATTTCCTGCACTTGGAAATGTTTGTCTTTACTGTCTTTCCTAATCCTAGTTCTGCTAAAATGTTGCAAAACCCCTTTAGGTATGCTTTTCCTCTATCCCACTCGCCTTCGATATGTCCTGTGAGTATCAAATTTTCCAAGCCCTCTTTCCGCATTATGTGCTTTAGAAATTTGAACTGCCTCCTTCTGATGTTACGTACTAGTGATTTTTGTTTACATATTCGTTAAAACTTTGTCGTTGACCACATTTTCAGTCCATGTAATTCTCAGCATCCTTCTGTAGAACTACATTTTTTCTGTTGCCGAAAATCTCTTTCTTCAATTGTGATGAGTTTGCCCAGCATTCGCTTCCATGTAGGAGGACCAATATTACATGAAAATTAAGTACTGTTTCTTAATATGTTCTTTAAATTTTGGAAGACATATTTTCCAATGCGCCATCGAATTTCGTTATTGCATTTTCTGCACTCTGCTAAAATATTTCCTAGATTTCAAGTACAAGGGCTGGCGTCTCACATGACGAATATTTGATTTAATCCAACCGTCCCTATCAAATCATAAAATGAAGCTCGTTTTGAACGGGCTCACTTTCAGGTCCTTTCACATGAAAGCGCGGGTCCTCAAGTATATATAAGTCCTACGCTGCAATAATAATAATAATAATAATAATAATAATAATAATAATCAGAAGAAGAAGAAGAAGAAGAAGAAACTGAAGGTTTTATCCTAGCTGCACAAGACCAATTCTTGTTAACTAGAAATTATCAAGCACACACTAAAATATTGTGTTAGACCAAAATTCAGATTTTGAGATGAATATCAAGAAGCATCTTGTATCATGTTGCACGGTATTAGCATCCACTGAATATAAAACCCGGCATGACAGAGTGCACCAGTATCTGGACTGATAAATCTGCAAGTTCTACGGGATGGAACCTGAAAGAAGTTGATATGAACACCACCCAGACCCGGTTATGGAGATAGGGCCTGTTACAATTTTATGGGACTACACAATACACGCAGTCAGAACAATTAAAGCTAACCGCCCAGACAATGTCATTATAGATCGCAAACAAAAAAGTGCCTCATTATTCATGTGGCACTCCATGCAGACTGGAATGTATCTTTGAAGATCTTCAAAAATCTATCAAAATATAAGGACCTTGAATTCGAAATCTCAAAAATGTGGCACATGTGAGCATCAACAATTCCTCTTGCTGTTAAAAGCCCTCCGGTTCATTGGAAAAGATTCCAATAGACTTATTGAAGGGATCACAGTTAGCCCATGCCTTAAAGATATACAAAAAACTGTTCTCACGAGTACAGTCCACATCTTACGAAGGGTTTTATCTATGTAAAATATGTGTTTGTTTTTTTTTAATTGCTCATTGGAAAATGGCATGATGCTATTTCTGACATTAGGTCTCTGGGCGGGACCCGGAAAGAAATGAGTACACACCAGAAATCAAAGGAAATAATAATAATAATAATAATAATAATAATAATAATAATAATAATAATAATAATAATAATAGTAAATAAAATTATTAGAATGTGGCATCTCAAAAGAACAGTGTGTGTTTCTTCTTGGGCCTTGGAAATGTTATCAAAGGAGCAAAAAATATTTGTATCAAATTACTGGTAACCCTAAAATATATGACTTGTTAAGAATCTTACTCATGGGTTCATCAACATTTTATTAATTTTCTTCCAAGTTGTTTTTATTTCAGAATTAACGTTCCAAAAGTTCATTTATTGTATCCGTCGTTATTTTGTTCTTCCATTTATTATATCTGCAATAGTTTCAACGGTTACTAAACCTTTTATTAAGGGTACCGTTTTTGAGTGTTTTAGAATTGGGCGTTTAGCAAAATCCAGAGTTTCTAGGTGGACTTGAATTAATCTCAGATCACTTAGAAGTGGCGTCATTTACCGAGGTGAAAAGGAATTGATACACGCATTTCTAATACGCAGTTCAGTATCTCCAACAATAATAATGAACTCTAATAATCAACAAACAATATTAAATTCTTACATTGGCCACACGCGCAGGTTCCCTTGTCACTTGTTAAACTATAGAGCGATTGGCGCACATACAGATTAACATATATCGACAAATAACACAATAGCCAAAATAATTATTCACATGGTTTATATTCGGATTATTATCCTTATCTTTGTTGTTGTTATCATAAAGATTTATTCGATATGCCCTCCGGTCTCCTCAGATTGGTTTGGGATTTTGGTGGTATAATGATTATCAGTTTAATCCCTGAGTTGGGCAGTATGCATTTAAACGGACCCTCGATACTAACTAAAAATAAGAAGTAGACATGCGCAGTAGATCAAGAACAGTCTACTACGTAGATTAAATAAAGGTTCAGTTCAGAATACTCTGTATGTTACTCAGATCGATATAGACCTGAAGAAGGCCGAATTGCACAACGGCCGAAACGTTTTGATAACAACAACACGAGTTCAAATAGTTCGAGTATAAATAGTTGAAATAATAAATCCCCATCCCAGAAATTCAATTAGAAACCAAAATAATATTTAACATAAGACAGATTTTCATGAAGTGAAATCAAAATATTATATAAAACTGAATGATCCAACGTGCGTTCTAAATTGAGCTACGAAGAAATTTTACCGATCACGTAAGGCATGGATTTCTTGAATATTCAGATTGGTAGCTGAAAATAAATAATTATACTGTTTAATAAATAAACAGAACGTCTAATAAAATATGAGTAACCACTAAAAATAATGTTTAAAATGATAAAATGGGTCGGATTAATAAATAAAAAAATCCATTACATCTTTAGAAATTGCTTTGCTTACGTTTGTAACACAAAACTAAACAAATATGAAAAATTCGAGAGTCTACGTCGAGAAGGATAGAACTCAATATTAATACGGACTCCCATTTCTGAAAACTGGTATAATGCAAGCAAAGTAACCAATATTAAATAGGATATCCTTCTTTATAGGATATCATATATTGGAATGTGTATAAAAAGTACGTAATATCAGGTAATTGTAAAAAGAGTAAGATGATTCGAGATATCCCTGAAAAGTGAAGTAAAAGAAAATCCACTTCTGTAGATTGAATAAAGTGTTCAATTATAATTCCTACAGAGTGTGGGACAGGAACCCGGAGAAGATGGGTGACGAAACGTATCGCGTATAACGACCAAGATGAACATATGATTTCGAATAGGAAGTCATATAATATAGACGTTTGTTTGTGTAAACTAACACTCGATTTCTTCCGACAGATAACTAATTCGTGCAATAAGTTCTTGCGACAAGTCTCTACCAACAAATGAAGATGAAAATAAACGTCTCTGCCCCTCAGAAATATATATTCGTTGGTGATTTCAGCACGAGTTGGCCGACAATCTTTTCGATTGTTTGATCATCCAAAAATACGCATTTTAACATTTTTTTTTCAGCGAAAATGATTTTCTGTTCGTCCGGACCGGAAGGGAATAAAGTGTGTCTCGGTGTAGAAAATATCTTTTGATCAGAACAAATCGTAATTGCTTCGTCGATAACAATTTGCAAGTCTGTTCTTATTAAATGTGATTGAATTCAGGCAGAAGATAATTGTTACTATCTAAATCTTTTATTGATCACCGTCTTCATCTCTAAAAATTTGTGGGGGAGTGGACGGTGTTTAACTGTTCTAATTTCAAGGGCCGTTGAATTTTCCATGATACCTGGGCGGGCCGAACAAACAAAATAACAAAAGTACACTTCAGTAAATTTTAATACGTGATTTCTTTTTTTTTATATACCTTTTTAGAACATCAGCGATCATGGCCTTCCACAACTTCCCATCTCTCGTAGATCTAAGTAATGTTTTTTTCCTTACTATCATTTGCAGCGTCAATTCTGTGATATACACAAGCTCGTCATGTAGATTAGTCACTATTTCAATCAGCTCGTTTTGATTTAAATATATCCTGTTCGTGTCAAATTCTCTAAGACTCTTTTCCTTCTTAGGTGTCCGGGAATTTTCTTCTGTCTCTTCCTGATTATAAGCGAATGCGTTCTTTTCATTCTCGTTTCTCTGAAAACGTCCTTATTGCTCGGATTCTTGGCGTATAGTATTCCCAGCATCCTTCAGCAGAACCTCAACTCTGTTGCCTCAAGTCTCTTCATCTTTGAGGAATAATCGAATCTAATATCAAAATATGTCTGACTCGCACAACACTAAGCTGAAAAGATTACTTAAGATACGAAATTTATTGAATAAAGACAAATCGTAAGAAAGGGTTGGTAAAATTTATGAAGAAGGTTCTGTAAATTATTGAACGTGTCAAAAATGGTTTATAAATTTCCATGCTTGGAAATTCATAGCTGAACATTACTGTGTGCTTTTGTAGACGATGACGATGACGATCAAATGAAGACATTGGGTGGTTATAATGCTGTAAATAAATGCCATTGTAATTTCATTGGTGGAGTTATTAATAAACATCTAAATATACCAGATTCTTTTTGGCGCTCCTTTTCACTTTAATTGTACATAAAGGGATTAATTTAATTTACATAGAGCATGGGTTGCTTAGGTGAAAAAAGAAGTATTCCCAAGTCAGCGCATGTGACTTGGAATAGCAAAGACCAACATTTCTCTTCTATTTTTCTTCGACCCTCTGCCACACCGGCTTGCATTCAAACAATAAATAAAGCACTCCTTCAGGTATCTGGTGAGGGTGGTCTCATCTAATCCCCTCTCGGTCGGCGATCGCTAGTTGCTTCAGTTTACAATGAATGACATCAACACGGAGAACTCTAACTTATCTATTTTATTAAATGTCAGCATGTACTACTTATCCATTGGGGGTCTTGCCCCCTCACTGCGGAGTAATTTCAGACATGAAAGAGAATACGTCTACATTGCTGGACGGTTACGATTCGACCCTCTGAAAAACATTTCTCTATCTATCTAGCTCTGCCAATCAAAATCGACTTCCTTATTTTGGCTTGCATCTGAACTCGAAGATCAACTACAATAACTCGCAGCTGAGATACAATTCCCCCTAAAAAAGTAATAGTCTGCTAAATTATTATTTAAAACTTTTTGTTAAGGTTTGGGTATTTTTGCGATCGTTGATGTTGACCGTTGGTGTTTTGGAGATCTTTGGTATTGGCCATTGGTGTTTTGTGCAATGTTTTCCGCCAGAACTGTTAGTTTGAGACAAAGACTGCCGAAAATATGCTTCCCAGTCAATACGATCTTAACCACTCCACGTCTAGAGCCAACTGTTATGTATCCAACGTATCCTCATAATATGACCTTCTTACTTACTTCTTTAGAAAAACATCATTGAATAACCCTCTACCATGAGTTGCTCTTAGGATTTGGATAAGATGAACAATAATATTAAAAAAAAATCAATAAGGATGCAATTTAATATTCTTCTGATTGATTTTCAATTGTCGCACAAATGGGGACTGAGAATGTGTCGATGTAGGCGGTCGAAATCGGTAAATCAGTTTTAGAAGCCATTCTTCATAAGATTAATTACTTCTCGGTCGATAATTAACATTGCCGTGCTCAGCAGTTAGATGTGGACAAGAAGATAAGTGGGCAATACGATTAGCTGAAAATTGCCACTTTGAATAGCTGGATTGGGCTTTGAAAGCCTTTGAGGCGACCATAAAGACTCAAATCATCTTGCTTTTACACCCACTTTCAATGACCACTAACATTTAATTATTTACATGTAATATGATTAAATAAGAAACCTTTATAAATTTGACAAGTCTCGTAACTTTATTTTAGCTTCAACACACATTTTTTAAACTGAAAGTAACAAAGCGAATGTTTGTGTATTTCGACTTCGGTGCAATTTGCCTTTCATTGTTTAGGGAGATATTATGTCTCATATTTTCCATGTGGCTGTGTTTTTCTTTTTTTTTTTTTTTCTTGTGTATTGTTTGCGTTAATAAAAATTTCAACTGTCTCTTTCCGATTCTAAGTATAATTATCCATTTTGTTTCTATTTTCACATAAACTCCGCCGTTGCTCACATGTTCAGTAAACGGAATTTTCGGCCTCTTTCTGCAGAACCAGAAACCATGTTGCGTCAAGCCTATTCTTCATCTGTGAGAAAATTGTCCATTGATGTATCATTCCTTCTTGCTTTTAATCGGTTCTGCCTGCGTCAGAATGGACAAGACTCTTTCCTCATTATGTGCCTAGATATTTCAACTTTTTCTTCCTGATGTTAAGTATAAGTAGTCATATGTTTCCATTTTCTCTACAACCTCGTCGTTGCTCGCATATACAGCCCATTGTATTTTCAGCATGATTTAGTAGAACCAGATTTCTTTTCGCTCAGTTCTCTTCTTCATCTGTGAGGAAACTGTCCAACACTCACGACCATACAGCACTAACGACGGTACATGAAAGAATAAAGGAATTGGTGATACTGACATCCGAAGAGGAACAAAGCAGATCAGCTGAAAGTTCCATTGAGATGTTGACAAAACTGGATGATGTGGGGTTTTATAAGTTTCCAGAAGTAATAGATGGAATTTTCAATAATGACGAAATAGCGAAAAAATCCTCCTCGATCAATTTTGATAGCTTTGCCAAAGAAAACAATTGCACAAGAATCACTGAAGACAGTAGCAAACAGAAATGGGAAAAAAATCTGTATATATGTATCAAATATCATTACTTATATATAATATATAACATTACTTATATACAATACAGAGCAACCTCGGCTCTCGAACGTCTCACATGTCAAAAAAAAAAAATCGGTTTTCGAACAGAATATGAAAATTCCTCGGTTATCAAACAAAATTTCGCTTCTAGAACAACAATGCCCAACCGAGCTGAACCGATACGTTCCGAGCTGAACCGAGCTGAACCGAGCTGAACCGAGTTAACCCGAACGGAATCTATTCTTAGTCGACCGCCGTGTTATTAGGTTGGTGCAAAAATAATGACGTAATAATGTCGTTTTTTGACGTATTTTTTAACGTCGAAAAACGACATTTTACGTCATTATTTTTGCACCGACCTAATATATACATTTGTGTGTTGTGTGTGCTGTGCTTTTCTTTACCAATTTTATTGTATTGTGCTTTATTTTTTCTTTTCATTAGTCCTCAGTCATGACTCCAAAGAAAGCTCGCAGTGATAACGGTAAAGTAAAAAATAAAGTTAAGAGAAAAACAATTGTTGATGATATTGTCTCTTCCTACTCAGTTTCATATGACAAATTCAAAGATCTATATTATTCTTATAAAAAAAAAAAAGAGACGATCATGTCTTTCCTTCCCTTTTCCAAACAATAACATCTCTTTTCCTTCCCCTTCCACTTACGCCAACAACTCTTCTACATACAGATACGGTAAAATTGAAGTGTTCTTCTTAGTATTGGGTTTATGTATTTTTTCTTAGATTTAATTATTTTCATTAGTTTTGTGTATAAACTTGTGCACAAAGTACTTTTGTTAAAGTTTAAATAAGCAGTCGTCTTGAGAACGGATTAAACCATTTTACATTGATTCCTATTGGAAAAATAGTTTTGGTTTACGAAAATTTCGGTTTACGAACGGGCTTCAGGAACGAATTAAATTCGTAAACCGAGGTTTCACTGTGTCATTACTTAATTATATAAATTTATATTATAATACTTTTGAAATCAATTTATTATTATTATTATTACAATTACAATCTTTGGAATCCAGGATCTTTTACCAACATGTCTCCAAATGCGCTAAATGTCAGGTGTCTTGAACGCAAAAAAGACTTTGAGTGCCTGCCGAAAATCTGTCTCATTTACAAAGTATTTCTCAGGAAATGGATGTCCAGTGAATGAAAGATTTGGTAATGTGTTGGCCTAAGGTCCGGAGAAGAACAAGGATGACATAGTTTCTCCTAGCCAAGTCGCCATATGGATCCCTGGCATTATCATGGAGAGTAAATACACCCTTGAGATTAACCAACGTTGGCTCATTATTCTTCAGTACCTGTGACACACGTTTCATCTACTGCGAGTATAGTACCGCAGAGAGATGGTTTGGCGCGTTGTTAGCAGCTTATATTCTTCCACGTCGATTAGTCCACCAGATACAGGGCATGATCTTACGTGGGTTTAGAGGTGGTCTTGTGGTGTGAGGTCCGTAGTGGCAACCAATACCTGGCATGTTTGGAGGTGTCACTGGTGAGCACTTGATCAAATATGGATACGTTGTGGTGCAGAGAAAGTAACGAGAAACAGTGTTGGGGGTACCCACTTGCTCATATGGTACACCTTCTCTATAAGGTGCAGGTCAAGTCTGAGAGCGTCATCAGAAACCTGGAGAAATTCGGCAATCTTACCATAGGTTTAGCTTTTGTCCTCCTCTATGCTCAGCTTCAGAGCCACATCGTCCAGGGTCTGTGGCAGACCACTGCGGGATTCCTCACAGAGACAGATCTAAATGCCTAATGCAATGCATGGTGGTGGTTTCACTTAGATAATTATCTTCAGATTATGTCTAACACAGCACACTGAACCAACTATCTTAGAAGTAAGCATTGCAATGGATTCAATATAGTCTTTCCACTTCGTGTGAGCAGAGAGCGTTAGCATGAGAAAGCGCAAAGAAGCAATCTCATGGAGGTTAGCATTAGCCATTAAGATTAATAGAGAGTAGTATTTTTTCGGAGGCGTTAAAAGTATGATGCAATTGCTTGCCCTAGTTAACAACTGATTATATTTCTTTTTTGTTTTTAGATCTTCTGCAAGTTTGTTCTCATGGAACCGATCAAACTCACTACCGAGACAGGATTAAATAGTTTGTGTCATTAGCTTAGATACCTAGTTGAGAAATGAAACCATCAGTTAAATTGCTGATGAAAGTTGGGAACTGATGTAATGGAATAACCTGTCACCCCCATCAGTGACTACACTATAGGTAGTAACTACATATATAAGTATCTGCAAGTCAATAGACTACAAAGGCTAACTGGAATCTTTTACTCAGGTATTAGCTGTTGTCGAACTCTCCGTCGGGTAGAGAGGAACCCGGACGGAGCTCAGCCGAAGGGCATAGTCTCGTCCAGGGAGGCAGACAGACCCGAACCCGTTTAAGCGGGGTTACGGGAAATTTTCAGCAGAGCCTACGGGCTTGGATTACCCCACATTAAATCCGGCCCTGTGCTACATTCTACTTCGGTGGGGTGGGGGGTTGGCTGGTAAATATTGTCTAGCTGGGATCTGTTGAAATTGCAGTGTTAAGTATTTCATTGAAATCAATATCACGATTAATATTTAACGCGTTTCAGATTAGTGCGCTACAAGTTTTATATACCAAAATTTGATCAGTGTATACATAATACTGGATTAGTGCGGTAAAACAGTCTTAATGAATTAAACACTTTAATCATAGTAATTGAAAGCTGATTTCCTTTTATAGTTTCCAATTAATTAAACTTTTTTCTAAATTTTAAAAATGGAAAATGAGTAACTATTATGTATTCCGTTATCTAAGTAATTACAGTAATGTCAAAAAATATGAACGGTTATATATATATATATATATATATATATATATATATATATATATATATATTTACTTTGAATATACGCTCTTAAGCACTAGAAGGCGTCGTCAGTGATGCTCTGATTTGGATCATTGGGCAGTTTCGGGTCTTTCAAACATTATACTCCCCGTCACAAAGTCGGCCCCATCAGAGCTGATCAGTCTCTGATGCGCCCTCCAAAATGAACAGCCTGCCAAAATGAACAGCCTGCAGACACTGACTTATGGCAAACCATAACCGGCAATCACGCATTTGATTGGAAGTTGACCAACAACCAATCAAAATGGTGTGAGCTCTACTTAACTTGTACACGGGGGATTTTTTTTCCTTTTTTTTTTTTTTTTGTCGATACTCTGTCATCGGATACTCGGAAGGTAATTATATTTACCTTTTTTTTTCTTCATTTTCTTTTTTTTTTCTTTACCCCAACCTCCCCCATCAAATTTCATCTCACCAGCAAATAATTAGCGTTATTAAAAAAATTTCAACCATAAAATAATTAAAAATCGCATTGTTTTTAAGTTTAGAATAAATTACGACTTGTGCAGCGTGTTAATACGAAAATAAATACATACATAAATGTCGGTTAAAACATGTTGAAGGAGTAAACTCCCATATATATATATATATATATATATATATATATATATATATATATATATATATATATATATATATATATATATATATATATATATGAGCTGATAATATAAATATATATTTGAATATTTGTCTTTATTATATTTTGGGGAATTTTTGGAATTTTGTTGATGTTTATTTTGAACGTTTTAAAAGGGAATTTCTGAATTTTTGTTATAAAAAAGATGGACGATTTGATTAGGTACAAAAAGTTACATTTATTCAAAAAATATCGAAATATAAATGATGTATGCATTTAGTATGCAAAGATTATTAATAAAATGTTCATGATAAAATACTAATGATTATGATATGTCTGAAAGATTTGAAGGGGCAATTTCTCAGTACCGTCAATTATTTGAAGCACAGAAGAATACCACGCGGCAATCCACTGTTAATAATTATTTAATTAAAAGAATCAGAGTAATAAACCTTAATTCATAGAAGTTTTATTATATCTTCTTATATGTGACTATATTTTAATTAAAAAGAGCTTAAATTAGAAATTAATTGTGAATGAGACTAAAATTTGACGTACAAATGACAATTTCCTATAAATTATTACATCGGATTAATGCGTTTTCGGTTAGTGCCTATCTTTTAATGGACACATTAGCCGCGCTAATCGAGGGATTTCTGTATTTCGTTGACCAGAAATTAATTCTACTGCGAAGAAAATAATTGCTGCAACTTTTGCATCTTTAACATTATTTACGATGGCGCCAATCGTTCTTGATGTAACATCTGTTGTTAGAGTCGACGTCGTTTCCGATATATTAGGTTGGTGCAAAAATAATGACGTAATAATGTCGCTTTTTGACGTTTAAAAATACGTCAAAAAACGACATTATTACGTCATTATTTTTGCACCACCCTAATAGAACAGTTTATTAAAATTAGCTGTTTTCTTTTGCATTTGCTTTATTAATAGATTCGAAGGCTTTTTCTTGTATGGATATTGATTCCTTTCTGGGAAATGATTTCTGGGCACTTTTCGAATGAAAAATCTAAAATAATTTATTAAGCGTAAAAATCGATAAAAGTTGATATCATAGTGATGTTTTAACCTGGAATTTGTATATGACATCGTTTATCTAAAGCATTGGTTTCATTATACGTTCATCTATTTTGTGTTCGAGAAATATAATTTTGTATATTGCGAAATATAATAAAACATTTGCATTTGCCTCGATCATTATTTTCTAAAAAAAAAAAAAAATATATAAAAATAGCATTTTTACATTTAATGTGTATGCTGTTAGAATTTGTGTATTCTTGATATGCAACGAGCCAATCAATTCTAGATCCGATGTTGATTCGCTCACGAGACACACGTAGTCAAGTGAGCTGTCAATGGTTTTGTCTAGGCTTGGAGCGCTGTCAAATTTTCTGATAACCAACGGTAAAATCGGGATGTGAGCCAGCCCCTGTCCACAAATAGGAAAAAGCGGAAATGAATAAATAAAAACAACTCAGTGATCAAGTCCCTGTAAGCCTGAAGTGAGCGAATTCCGGTCGTAGACGAGTAGGCGACCTGATTATATAACAAGCAGGGTTACGTTTAGATTTTAGCAGAGTGACAAAGTAGACCACCGTGATAGAAGGGTTGTGGGAGAGTGTCGGCAATCATAAGCGAGACACGCGTCAAAAATGTATTAGGTTGGTGCAAAAATAATGACGTAACAATGTCGTTTTTTGACGTATTTTTAACGTCAAAAAACGACATTATTACGTCATTATTTTTGCACCAACCTAATAGATAGTCAGACATGGTCAGATGGATAGTTTGATTTTTCTCTAGCCGAGGGAAAAGTCTTTTTTTTTCTTGTACTGTAGGCTTCACCCTGAAAACGCGAGGACACTCGAGGTTGTAAAAAATAAATGTTACCAGCGCTGAACTCACCCCATAGATTTTCGGGATATTTGACTGAATTCTCTGGTTTTCTCCTAACTGGTTATAATGTTAGTGTCCTTTGGGACCCTGTTAATAGACGGATAAGCGGCTAGTGTTCTGTTTCGTCGGGAAGAGCATCATTTTCGCAACGCTACTGATTGTTACCTGGGCATTCTATGCGTTCCATACTTCGAAGATAGAACTCGATCCGTCACCGTCGAAAATTAGCGGAGCACACCTTTCGTGAATTCTGATCTTAATAGAGCGGAGTTGTTAGCAAGTACATATTCTGTTTTGACGGAGTAAGCTGAGCTATACGAAATATCCCATTCAGTGCCATAGTTGCTTGACCTTATCTGGGTATGACCCCTGGAAGATGACACATTGTGTATCCTTGTTCATGAACGGTGATCGTGGCAGAACATCATGGTCAATGTCAATAGTTTTTTTGTAATTTTTAATATTAGGTTGGTGCAAAAATAATGATGTAATAATGTCGTTTTTTGACGTTACAAAAAACGACATTATTACGTCATTATTTTTGCACCAACCTAATATTAAATTTAAATGATGACGCTGCCAAAGTGACTCAGATCAATATATTTGGTAGACCGTCTGTGCATATTGGCTTACCGACCTAAAAATATTTTAATTTTTGGGTGGAGCTACCCAGGTTTCACTTTTCGCTCTCGACAATGTCCAAACGTGTCTCCGCGTCCTTGTAGGTGACCAGTTATTTTCGGCTCTACAACCACTTTCATATAGACGAGACGTCGTAAGCCTCTCGATACTCTATCGCTATTTCCATGGAGAATGTTAAGATCAACTGCACTCCAAAGTTCCATCAGTCTTAAACTTCACGGACGAGACCCGCCTTGCGACGCACTTTGTAGCAAATCACTCTCATTCCTTTCGTATTTTCCAGGTGAGATTTAAAATTTACCATCGATGAACTCTCCCAATACTGCTGTTGGTGGCTTCGGAGATTTGACTTAATCTTCTTGTTTTCTCCCATCTGCTTAAGATGTGATTGTACTTTGGGCTTAAAATAATAGACAAAGTGGCTACTATTGTAAGCCACTCATCCTTTTTGCTTCGTCATGAAGAACATCTTTTTCGCAACGCTACCAATTTTTACCAGCGCATTCTATGCATTTTTCCTATAGGGCTAGACCCGTCTCCGTCGAAAATTAACGACAAGATAGAGGTTTACTTTAAGGTTAGGTAATGATTAACTCGAGAATTGAACAGGTAAGATTGAATAGATTGTGGAAACTTTCTCTTGGGGGTCTGTTCCACAAGGCAGTGATTATCACGAATACGAAGGGAATGTAGCAACTTTGGCACATTGTATGGCATGGCGGTTTTTTTGCTGTGAAGCTTAGACCTGGCGGAACGAAGGAATGTAGTTCGTCCGAGTACTTTCCATGGAATTAGCGAGAGAGCAGTGAAAGACTTGCCACATCCCGCTAAAAGAATTCTTAACCCAAAACGACACGGAGTACCTTCTGAACTCTATCGAGACTGGAAATTGAGGAATCGGCAGCTTCCGCTCAAATAAACTGGCTCTTGTAAAGGTAGAGGATAGCAAGAGGAGTCAGGTACTTACTGTGGAGGTACAGGGAGCTGACAATTTTACCTGCATCTTTAGTGGTAGATTGTATGGATGAGTTCCACTTGCGATCAGGCATGAGTTTGAGGGCCAAATGTCTCTCAAGGTATAGTGCCTCCTCGAGGGGACATCCTTTCATCGTGATTGGCGCTAGTTTGGGGCCCGATCGGTCAGTCGTGTTTGAAGAACGAAGTATCGGCGAAGATGTCCCAAGAGTTACTTGCCTACATTCTAGAATGTTCCACGTGAATCCATAAATTACAAACGGACAATATTGATAATAATGTTTTCCTTTCCCAGCCATGTCTATATTTCACTTAATGGGTAAATTGTCGCCATTTTATATTTTTAATTTAGAACATGCGAGTTGTATGTTTTTGATTTTGTCTACTGCATAGTAGGGTAAGTTGGGCATCGTCTCTGAGAAAAAGAGCACAAAGACAGAATTCCCTCCGCCAGAAATTTGGAGACGACATGCTGTTCTCCTGGGCATTCGCGCCGTAAGATAAAATACGAACATTTTAGATTTGGGGGTGTTAATCTGAGGAGAGCGCAGAGGATTCGGAATCTAGTAGTGAATACGAATATACGGTAGATCTGCTCACTCACTCTGATCGTTCTCGTAAGAAAAGAACTCCCGTTGAGGGCCCCAGAATCAACATGGAAGCCTATTATCAAGTGCTTTAGAAGTTAGGGCTGCCTTAGGTCAAGAGAGTGGCTGCGGGAAGACCCTATATCCGGAAATATGATTCTGCACCATGCTACACAAGCTATTTCTGCGATGACATCACCCCTTATATCTGACCACTTAACTCCCATGATTGCAACGCCCTCTACTATTATGCGGGGGAGGGGGCAATTGAGCGAAAAACCAACAAACCTCTATGGAACACCAAAGATGAACTAAAGTTAAGGATTATGGTAGCATTCAGTAACTGGAATAAGGAGGCCATCCAGAAGAGTTGCAGGAGTTTCCGAAGTAGTCTGGTGGTCGTGCCTGAAGCCAATGGCGATTTTATTGAATAAATTTACTCTTTAATATTCTATGATATTTTTGTGCAATCTATCGGTTAAAATGAGATGTCAGTGTTATTTTCATTTTGGTGTCACTCAGACGACAATTTATCCATCGCACCCTGTATATCTGTTATAATGAGATGTCAGTGTTATTTTTCATTTCGACATCTTTCAGACGACAATTTATCCATCGCACCCTGTATATCTGTCAAAATGAGATGTCAGTGTTATTTTTCATTTCGACATCTTTCAGACGACAATTTATCCATCGCACCCTGTATATCTGTCAAAATGAGATGTCAGTGTTATTTTTCATTTCGACATCTTTCAGACGACAATTTATCCATCGCACCCTGTATATCTGTCAAAATGAGATGTCAGTGTTATTTTTCATTTCGACATCTTTCAGACGACAATTTATCCATCGCACCCTGTATATCTGTCAAAATGAGATGTCAGTGTTATTTTAATTTGTGCAATTTAGACAACAATTTATCCATCGCACCCTATATTTATTTATTTATTTATTTATTTTACAGAATTAAATACATAGTTTCTTATATATATATAAAACAAAATTCTCTTCAATATTACTGCTATACTCTTTCATTCCGTCTCTGAACTTTTTTGATTGTAAAAATCAAAAGACCTGGCGACATTTAAAAAGGACGGAACCTACGAATCTGTCTGGTTGATGGATAAATAAAGGAACGAATTTGGCAGGCCTTTTTATCGTTTGCTTGTAAGCCGAACCTTCTATGTTGATGAAATATGTGATAAGTATATTTGCTAAATTTAATCACTTATGGCCTTCTAAAGTCCATTTTCTAGGTATTATTAAACACACCTAAACTAACCAACTCCCTCAGTTTGGCACTTCTTCACTTTATTAGATAAAAATATTTCTGTATAGGTTACGGAGGAAATTAAAGATTAAACATTGAATTTTTAAACTTTTAATCTTATATTTCTTATAACGTCTGTAGTTCAATGAAAAATCTAGCTACAGTGTAACCCGGATATAATAGACCCGGATATAAGAGAGATTTTCTCTGGTCCCAAATTAGAGCCATACTTACCTAAACAAAATAGACCAAACCCGGATATAAGAGAAACCCGGATATAAGAGATTTATCCGGTCCCGACAACTCTCTTATATACGGGTTACACTGTATTAATTACCATAAATTGCCTCGTAGGTTTCAACTTGGCGTCAACCTCAACATTTTCAGTACAAATTTCTAAGTTAGACATTTATCTACCGTACAGGTCCACCCACAAATAAACGATAGGTTCCCATAATGTCCTATAACTTAGGCCTACCGGGAAATGAAATTAGGCTACAGTATACGATAACCTGTTCCAAAAAACTATATAATTGTCACACCACTTACTTGTATATTGGGACACTAATTGTAATTGTATAGAAATCAGCGTACAATACTGTTATGGAGTAAATAGTACAACCCCGGTGACTATATGAGCTAGTCCATAAATATAAATAAAGAGATCTAGGTCAGAAGTAAGAAAAAGCCGTTTCGAGTCAGGGAGTTTGCTGCCAGACTTGTCGAACTCTCTGCATTTGGGCAAGAGCGGAATCAAGACGAGGCCATATCTACAGGCAGACTTTCGTCTGGGGTAATAGACAAAAGGGGTTCCGTGTATGCAGTGTCTACATGAGATTTTTACCCGAGACTACATTCATTTGACATAATATTTTGTCAAATGAACGGTAAAAGTGTTCCAAATTCAAGGCAGCTATTCAAGTAAAAAAAAGTTCAACGCCAGTATTTGAGCCGAAGCGCAGGACTGGAACACGCCAACGAAGAGTTGGACATGAAAGAATTGTTGTAATAGAAAAATTACCCATTCAAAATGGGCTGATCCAGCAGTGCATGCAAAGAAATAATAAAATTCGTTTTTCGAGGATTTCTCAACAGGATTAAATAATTGTTTAGAATCCCATAACTACCCATTAAAAAGTCCAGAGGAAATTTTTTCGAAGTTAAACGGCGGAAGAATATTTTCAAAGCTGGATTTCTTTGAAGCGTATTATAAATTCTAATTGAAAATGGATATTCAGAATTAACGACCGTAAATACGCGTGGAGGATTATATAAGTTTAACCGAATTCCTTTTGGTATAAAGGTGTCGACAGCTGTTTTCGAAGAAGCCATGGATACCATACTTACGGATTGCGATTTCGCATTCGCGTATCTGGACCATTTAATCAAAAGTGTATCTAAAGAAGTAAATAGTACACCCCCGGGGACTATATGGACAAATCTATAACTCTAAATAAAGAGCTCCAGGTCAGAAGTAAGAAAACGAATATGTTCGGAGGCAGGCAGTTTGCTGCCAGGATCGCGGCTGACTTGAACTTTCTGCCTTCTGGCAGAGAGGAACACAGAAGGGGTTATTTCTAAGGTCAGTCTCGCCTGGGTAGGTAAACAAACCCTACGTAAAAAAAAAAAAAAAAAAAAAAAAAAACTAGCCTTGTACCACATCTTGACTTGTTGGATAGGTTTAGTAAATGCCAGAAGAAACTGTTTGGAGTCAGTCTTTAGACTAATACAGGCGCCACGGAAAGCTGCCGAAGCATTATTTATATTATAACCGCAACTAAGCGTTTTGTAACAAAATACACACGGGTAGGTACCGTATATTGTATCGATATAAAGTATCGAACATTTAAAATTCATCAGGTCTGCTGTGAAATCCATGAAAGTCAACCTCCTATAAAATAATACCGTAGATTACACATCACAACTGGTAGCTTTTGGATAGGTCTCCTACGTATCTTGTGTTACTGGGAAACACACTATGAATACGGATAGAAAATGAGTTGGGAAGATGTATTTCAAAAATAAAAAGGGGTGTAAAACAAGGACGTGTTCTTCCCTCCTATCTTATTAAACTTATACAGCAAGGTAATTTTGGGAGAACTAGAAGTCCTACCAGGATTTATTATTGGCGGTCAAAATCTTAACAACATAAGATATGCAGATGACGCAGTGTTGATAGCACACACGAAAGAAAAAAAAAAGCTACAGCAATTCTACAGAAGGTAGTGAAGAAAAGCAAGAAAAGTTTAAAGACAAACTGGAAGAAGGCAGGATGCATGATTGTTAGCAAAGAGAATGTGCCCAAAATGCGAATTGCAATTTGGAAATATCAGAATGAAACAAGTGCAGAAGTTCAAATATCTGTGACGTGTTTGAACAGAGGAGGAGAAAGCGTAACACTGAAATCCAAAAGCGTATTGGGATAGGCAAGGAAGCTTTGCACAAACTAAGAGTACTAACAAACAGAAAAAAAATGATTGCTAAACTGTTACATGATATCTGTCCACCTTCATGTCAATGAGTGCTAGACAATCTTCTCAGAGATGAAGAAATTTCAAGCAAATGTTGTTCTACAGAAGGATGCTGAGGATCGAATATGTGAGCAACGACAAAGTTTTAGAGAAAATGTAAAACAAATCTGAAACTTTTACTTAACATCAGGAAGGGACAGTTGATGTTTCTAGAGCACATATTGAAGGTGTGCTTGGAAAATCTGATACTCACAGGACAGATTGAAGGGAAGAGAGACGGAGGAAAATAGCGTATAACCTACTTAGTGAGCTTGTGTCAATGGATGGCAGAACATGGTTTAGGAAAAATAACAAAAAGATAAAATGTATTAAAAGGTACAAGGGTCAGGAAGTTGTGGAGGACCATGACTGCCTATATTCTGAGTTAATAGGGTACATAAAGAAGACTATGATTCATGGCTTTATGTCTACTTTCTTGTTGAGGCTGAGAACCTTTCAGTATTTTATATTATATAAATATCAAATAATTATTTTAATATAGAATTAAATGAAAATATGTTTTCATTGGTCAGGAATAAATGTTACTGAATAGTGCGATCATATTTTTTTCTTAATGTTCACCGTCCCCAAGAACTACTCTAGGTAGAAGCCCCAAGAACTACTCAAGGTAGATGTTTACTGAATGTCCTTGCGGTATGAGCCAGATGGATTGATTACTTTACTATAGCATTTGCAGGTTGCTTAAAACTAGAAAATATCTTTAGATTTAAGACATTTTTTTTTAAAACAATAATTATTTAGTGATAAGTGTTACTAATTGACTTGGGGAGGAGAAGAGGTGGATTGATACATTTCCCAAGAGTATTTGCCCGTAGAGTGAATATAACAAACCCCACTGGATTAGAACTCGGCTCTCCGACTAACACTCCTGATCCATTATCCATTACCCCACAGATAGTTTCTATATTTCTGAACGATTCTGGCGCTGTTCAGAAAAGTATCTATATGATGAGGCTATGAGTTGAATTTCAGAAAGACGTATAACTTTTTCATTGATTGCGCAAAAGAAAAATATTTAATAAGAAAAGATATTTTTGAATTGTTAAATTTTTGGGAAATATATTACAAGCAGGAGGCACGGTGGAGTAATGGATATCTGCTTGGATTGCGGAATCAGAGAGCCGAGTTCGAATTCCAGTCAAATACCCGTGTTAATACCCTTGGGGAAGGTATGAATCCTCTTCTTCTCCCTCTAGACCAGGTTCTATAGGTTCTTCTCCTAGACCAGTTGGTCTAGGAGAAGGACAACTCTGAATTCAAAACCTGCGGTGGGTCGTTTTGAGACCTTGTGGCACGTACTGCACCAGGTCTCTGTATTCGGCCCTTCAAAAAGTGTGGATGGTCTTCCACGAAACCTTCACCACTATAATCAAATCTCATGTGCTGTAAGTTTCCTGGGAACTGATCTGCTTGAACCTCAAACGTCGAATTCGACGGGAGAGTCGAGCGAGCGATATTACAAACGTCTATATTATATTCTGGCAAAATTATCTGCATACAGATAAGGAAAAAAAAATTAGTTCTCTAGGTGTAATAATTTTGAAGAGGTGTTAAAGAAAGAACAATGCTCTCAATGGAATTATCCAAAGATATAATGGTTGTTTGATTGGTTGACTGACTTGTTTAGCGGAATATCAACAACTCCATGGGTCATTTTATGCAGAAATCTAAATATTTTGAACACAATTTTATGGCTTCAACTAAATATATTTTAAACGAAAATGTAGACTTACAACTACACATAAAATGTATTGTTGATCATTTCGCAATAAAATGAATTATTGTTAATTCTACAGGGTGTGCAGCCAGACCTATGTCTACCATTTTGACTCACGTTTAAACCACGCCCCTATCTTCCTTCTTATTTTATTAGGCGCGTCCCTTCAGGACGTAGGCGGTCATTGCCCTCCACATCTCCCTATCCCATATTCTCTTTTTCCTATTTCTCCTAAACCCCGTTCTACCATACATTTACTCAAGCTCATCAATTATGTTACGCGCTGCATTCCTCTGTCCCCTGTCCCACAATCTTTCTTGTGAGTATCACATTTTCCAAGCCCTCCTCCCTTATTATACACGCCAGACATTTCAACTGCAATTTCCTGATAGTAAGTATAATTTTTCTTTTTGTTTCCATTTTCTCCAAACCCTCGTTGTTGTTTACATGTTCGGTCCTTGGCATCCTCAGCATCTTTCTGTAGATCTACATTTCTGTTCCTTCAAGTCTCTTCTTCATCTTTGAGAAGATTATCCAGCATTTGCTATCATCTTTAAATGATACAGAAAAATTGATACGCCGTAAAGAAAACAAAAGCAAAAAAAAAAAACTAAAAAAAAAAAAAAACTAAAATCAAACCAAGCCAAAGTTTGTTTTTATTCTTCATCAATATTGAAATATTTAAAATATTGACAAACTTTTCACGTACAGTGTATTTGGGGATTTATGATTAAAAATAAATATTTGATTAGTGGCTATAAAGAATTCGATATCTGGAAAAGCACTCTTGCTTTCAATGTCATTATAAAATTCACATACATACTGGGATTTTTTCTTTAGCTACATTTTTTCTGACGTTAAAATCAATTTGTCAAAAGAAAATAACAAAACAGCATGAACACTTAACACTTGCATCCACAACATTTTCCAGCTGTGGAGGCGGTTAAATGAAAAAAAATAAAAAATAAAAAATAAAAAAACAAAAGATTTCTCCATGCAACAAACACGTATATGCAGAAGAAATTGTGAATATTTCCCAATCCTTAACAACAAAAAGGAATTTTATTTACCCGGATATTTAATGCAGAAAGTCGAGCTCGTACATACATCGCTAAAATAACCAAACATACTTGAAAAATTTACCGGCCTGGCAAGTACATGATTCTTCCAGATATTCTCGACCTTACAATAAAAACAGATCAGGCTGAAAGTGGAGACCCGAGTCTTAGACCTGAGTCTTAGAGACCAAAAGCGTCTCCGCGTCCTTGTGAGTGACAAGTTATTTTCAAACCTACAACCCCTTTCTCACAGACGAAATGTCTCAAGCCTTTCACTCTTCTATCGCTATTGCCGTGGTAAGTCCTGGGGTAACTAAGAACGGTAGTTCTTCTAAACGAACTACCTTCCTCAGCTCCCCAAGATCTAAATTCCATGTCTAAGACCTGCCATTCTACGCATATTGTAGCGAACCACTCTCATCCCTTTCTTATTCCATTGGTGAGCTGTACATTCCACTTGAGCAGCTGCTTCCCACGAACCGCTAATTTGTGGATATGACTGCAAGAGAATGCTTCCTCGGTCGCTACAATCTTAACCTATTCAGATCTAGAGTTAACCGTTCTTTTCCTTACATATCCCCGTAAAATTGCAGACGGCGCTACCATTTACTCCTGCCTCACTAGTAAACCCAGCAGCACTGATAAAGTTAACCTGGCAGCTGTTCTTGAAAAGATTTTCAATCAGTGGTTAACTGGGGCAGTAAATGGCTTGTAATAATGCCCCGAAAACTAAACTGCTCATATTTAATCACCACAGTGAAACATCCCTGCCACACACCTTCTGCATGGTTGATGCTCGACTCTGTGAGGGTATCTCACTGCGTCTTCCTGGACTCACATTTTCCAATGATTTGAGTTGAGAACAACTGCATTGAACCAATAGCTTCATCTTCTTCAAGGAAAGTCAGTTCACTGTGTCGTTCCGGGAGGATTTTTCTCCTCAGTCCATCTTGCAGAACTACAAATCAGCCATTCGTCCATGCATTGAATATTGTTGCCAAATCTTTTCTGGTGACCTTGCTTTTCATCTCGAGGTTCTCAACAATTCCAAAGAAAGATCTGCAATGTAAACGGCCCTGACCTAACATCTCGATTTCAATCACTTTCTCATTGACCAGATATGGCGTCACTCTGTCTTTTCTACAAATATTTTCATGGCAACTACATGAATTTAAGGGTGCTACTAGATTTGCAATAGGTTACTGTTGAAATAGTTAAATGCAACCGCCATTTCTACTCCAGCAGTTTTTTCCTCGCTCTTCCCCGATAGTTGAACTACCACGTCTTGCTTCCCTGATAACTACAATCTTCAAAAATTTAAAAGCAACGTCAATCGCCGTCTTCTGTTGCCTTGATCACCGTTCTTCTTTTATCTTTTCCTCAATTCCCACTAGGTATTTACTCTGTCTCCCCACTAAGATGAGTTGTGACACAAGCCTTTTTTTTTTTAAAGTGGGGACCCGAGCGCGTACACCCGGTCCAGGAACAAAAATTGGACGCAGCTCCCGCAACCATCAGTTGCGCTGGTCTCGGTGAGAACACTGATCTCTATCTCTTTCTCAGTTCCCACTATTCCCTGTCTTTCCCCTCAGTTTCACTCTCTGTAAACCCCTGTGTGCTAGTGACACAGCCGCCTTGCTTGGGGTGAAATACTTAAAACAAACTGCGCGTCTTACTCTGTAACCCTCTACCTCGACTGGTTCTTGGGCGGGGGACAAAGTGAACATTGTTTTAAAAAAAATATAACGTCGTACACTGTAAAATAAAGCTAAGGAAAAATATCCGATTAAGGATGGTAGGGATTTTAGTCCACGTGGATTCTTAGATACTTCAGAATTTCTGGAAGGATGCAATTGACGTCGAAGGGTAGAGATGACTGTACCTAACAAAGGTCACTTCATCACAAAGGTCACTTCATCATCTCTGTTTTCCTCACACACGCACACAAAAAAAAAGAAAATTTTGTTAGCTACGTATTTGCGTCTTTATAATCAAGTAAAATATTAGCTTGGTGCAAAAATAATGTCGGTTTTTGACGTACATTTAAACATTATTTTTGCACCAACCTAATAGATAAGGTAAGTGTAATTATCATCATTTATAATTCGTAGGCTATAGAACTTGGTCTGTCCTGCTATTTACCCATAGCTGGTGGGAAAAGTAAACGATTCTTACTTTTCTTAGGAGTATTAGCACGGAAGTTAGTATTAGGTTGGTGCAAAAATAATGACGTAATAATGTCGTTTTTTGACGTCAAAAAACGACATTATTACGTCATTATTTTTGCACCAAACTAATATAATAGACTCGACGGGAATTCGAACTCGGCTTTCCGATTCCTCAATCCGAGCTGCTGTCCATTACTCCACCAGCTAGTGTAGTAATAGGCGAAAGATGTAAGCAGGAGGATGTTACCAGGCTGGAGATGCGATCCCAGGCTGCGATAGTCAGCAATCCCAGGTTGGTTGTGCCATGAGTGATACATGCTTAGGCGATCATGTATCTTTTGATACATGACTGACGAGGCAGATTTTTCCCGCTGTAGAAATTGTAGACTAGATGCCATCCAAGGCTATAGAACCCGATTTGTCATGCTATTTACCCATAGGTGGGGAGAAGATGATTCATACACTTCCCAAATGTATTAGCACGTATGTGAATATAATAGATAACTGGAATTCGAACTCGGCTCTCCGATTCCTCAATCTGAGCCGCTATCCATTACTCCACCGTGCCTCCAGGCTGCAACACCTTTGGAAAATGCCTATAAACCATACAACGATTTGACTCTAGTCTTGTGAGAAATAACTGGAAGACATAACTAGGACGAAGTCACAAGTCATCGAAACCGAGGCTTTGAGCGCACTAGCCTGTTGATCACGCCCGATAATGTGCTCTCTCCCAGAAACTGTAATTAATGTTCGCTTAGCATAGTTGCTATATAAACAGCAATAGGGACATGCATTGTCGGTGTTTTGAATAAATGCAACAGAAATCAACCATTCGCCCTTGCATGGAGTATTGCTGCCATATATGGTCTGGGGCACCTTCTGTTTACCTCGGAGTTCTTGACAAGATCCAGAGGCGGATATGCAATATAATTGACCCTGATCTGACATCTCGTCTACAGTCATTCTCTCACAGACGCGCCGTCGCCTCTCTCTGTCTTTTCTACAAAAACTTTCATGGTAATTGCTCCGCTGAGCTGCTTTCACTGGTTCCCAGACGCCATGAATTCAAGCGCCCTACGAGGCTGGCATCCCGCTCTCACCCTTACACTGTAGAAACTATTAAATGTAGCCGTCTCTTCTAATCCGATAGCTTAATACATTGCACCTCTCGCCTGTG
The DNA here is from genome assembly GCA_963932145.1 of Acanthosepion lycidas. Lineage (NCBI taxonomy): Eukaryota > Metazoa > Mollusca > Cephalopoda > Sepiida > Sepiidae > Acanthosepion > Acanthosepion lycidas. Next base: position 107,785,099 of record OZ010572.1, read on the forward strand.
GAACGCCCTTCCCAATTACTGTTTCCTTGAGAGCTATAATCTCCAACTATTCAAATGTAATGTCAATCGACATCTCCAGTTACTTTGATCTATCCACTATCCATCTCCTCATCTTTTCTTCTATCACTCCTATCTCCTCTCGCTCCAAATCTTCTGCAACCCCCTGCATCCTACTGACTTCACGCCTTGCTCGGGGCGTAATGCTTAAAAAAAAGGGGGGTACTGACTAGCCTAGTAGACAGGCTTTCTAAGATACGAGCGGCCAGCCATTAATTCCAGAAACTAAGTGTTGAGGGGTCCTCCCTTTTTTATACAAATGGACTCACCCAATATATACATATACTATTGCTACGTGCAGACAGAGAAATACCGGAAGAGAAGGAGAGTGAAAGGTTGTAGGTAACCGGAAGAGTGAGAGTAAGGTAACAGACAGAATGAACGTAGCCAGCAAGAGTCACAGTAAGCGTAGACTCAGTAAGAAGTCATACAGCGATACTTCAATACCAAAGACTTTTTAGATATTTTGCTACTAACCCGTATTCCTGGAACTACTAACCTGCTTTACCAGTTTGTATTATTACATGAATACATTATTTTTCTTTATTCATTCTTGGCGTTTGTTATTTATTGGTACCGGATTTCATCCCTGAATCCACAACACTAAGAAAATCATTAAGAGAAAAAAAATAGTTTACAGAAGCAAATATAAGCAGTTTGGATAGTAATTTCTAAAGTGCTATGAAATGCTGGACTGTTTTTTTTGCAGATGAAAACGAGGCTAGAATCAGCGGAAATAATTGATTATATAGAGGAATGATTATGATGCCATAGACCGAGCAATAAGGAAGTCATTATAGAAACAACGGAAGAGAAAGCTGAAGTCTCTGATACGCATAATAAGGAAAGACGGTCTAAAATTTAACACTCACAGGATATAATAAAGACAATTGATGCTGGAAGAAATAGCGAGTCGCCTACTTAGTGTGTTTGTGTGAATAGATGACAGAACAAGGAAAAAAGACGAATGATGAAGGGTCAAAAGTTACTTAGAACAACAAAAGACAGGAAGTTGTGGAGAGCCAGCTTAAAAGGAGAAATAAGATCTTTTTACTCTTCAGAATAGAATTACCAAGCTACCCAAGGAGAAACCGCCTCACACCATATATCCACGCTGAAGTCCTCTCCGCAGAGACCCGGTTCTTAGGTTTCTCATCAGCTCAACGAGATAAGTAAACGACCCGGCTCAGATTTCACCAAGTGATCAATGATTCAGACCAGCGCTTATCCCCCCCCCGCCTCCAGTAAGACCCACCTTAACTCATCTGATGCTAATAATATCAGCCAGTGTCATCCCTTCCCCCACACGTTATCTTCTCTGCCGACATTGACTAATCTACTTCCCGTGTGTACCGAGACCCGGTGGCTAGACATTCTGAGTCTGATTTATGGCGAATACTACAGACAGAGAAATAAAATAGATTACAATGAGTTGAGAGCAAATGTTTCTGGGGATCACAGGAGAATGGTCAATCCTTCTGTTATTGTGGTTTCTTTTATTTAAGACCCTTCCAAAAATACACGCGGTAGGGTTTTTGTGTGTGTGTGTCTGTCTGTCTGTCTGTGTGTGTGTGTGTGTGTGTGTGTTAAGCACAAGCAGTTTAGCCAGAAAAAAGAAAACGCAAAAACGAGTTAGCGATAATTTTCTTATATGTACCATCAAGACGATGGTTAGAATATATATATATATATATATATATATATAAGTGAACATAGAAGTCAACACTTAGAGGCGACTTCTATGTTCACTTTTATATTTACACGTGCTCTATCACTGATATTGAGCTCGTTATCCCATACATATAGCATATCTTAAGACTATATTTCTTTATATATATATATATATATATATATATATATATATATATATATATATATATATATATATATATATATATATATATATATGTGTGTGTGTGTGTGGCCGAGTGTTTCGAACGTTCGCATTCTGACCATGAAACTTGGGTTCGAATGTCACCATGGTCGGTTTCTCAACATTGAAAAGTGCCTGAAAACTATCCCACGGGTTGACCCAAGCGTTATGAGTGAAATTGGGTAGACGAAAACCTCGGGGCCCGCCGATAGCTGTGTTAGTACGAAGTCACAAGTCATCATAACTGAGGGCTTGAGCGTGATGGTCTTGTTCAAATTGCTGATCACTCTAGATAGGACGCTCTTTCCAAGCTCTGCTCAGCTTAGTTGCAGCAAAACCACAGTTAGGTGTTAAATAAACACAAATCTTCCTGTGCAAGCGGCGGCAAAAGGGATTGGCTAGCCGCCTTACTAGACGGGTATACTCGAATACGATAGCCCAGCTATACATATACCATTAGGGCGATCATAGTTTTCCACAACGTCCTATACATCTTTTTTTTGTGCTGTAAGCAATAGTTGTTTATCCTACCTAATAGCACTTCTGCCCCATCCATTGGCTAGGTTTCTTCTGCTTTGATTATGATTTGCGTGTGTCATGTTTCCCAAGCCTTTTTTCCTCATTATGTGTCACAATAAGCTCAACCCCCTCTTTCTGATGCTTTATAATTTTCAGTGTCTGTTTCTTTGCAATTTTTCTAAAGACCATTAAAAGAAGTGTTTAATGCGTACTCAACAAATGCTCAGTCATTACAAGTTTTTTTTTTATAAAACAATTATTTTTATAAGAATTACCACGCTAAGATACACACTAAAAAATATGCTAAGAATGTAGTTTTCAAAACTGCAACAAATTCTAATGATTGAAATTAATAAATAACTAATAATAATATTTTTGAACTCTGTATTAAGTTCAGGCATAAAAATATAGTTTCACTGAAGGATTTCCGCTCAAAGATAATTTGATTAAATCTGAACTTGTCCTAAATACAATCTTTGTTAAGGAAATTTTTTAAATGTTAAAAATAAACGTAAGTGGCGGATTAAATTACATCCTTGATTAACCACGACTTAGGGGATAAGTTTATTTAATTTGCAAGTGTTCTAGTTTTAGTTTAAATGAAAATATTCTAGTGGAAATCGTGAAAATGTCCCATCACTAAAAATATTAGGAAAATGGTGGCTAAAGATTTTAAGCAATGGTCACAAAAGATATTTGAAAAATTGTGGCTAAAGATGTTAGAATAATGTGGCTAAAGATGTTAAGGAATAGTAGCTAAAGATGTTAGAAAATTGGTCGCTAAAGATTTTAAGGAATAGTAGCTAAAGATGTTAGAAAAATGGTCGCTAAAGATTTTAAGCAATGGTCGCAAAAGATATTTGAAAAATTGTGGCTAAAGATGTTAGAAAAAGTGGCTAAAGATGTTAGAAAAATGGTCGCTAAAGATGTTTAGAAATGGTCGCTAAAGATGTTAGGTAAATGGTCGCTAAAGATGTTAGGTAAATGGTCGCTAAAGATATTTAGAAATGGTCACTAAAGATGTTAGAAAAATGGTCACTAAACATGTAAGAACAATGATCATGCTAGACACTTCATGCAGTTTGTCTTTTACAAACGCCAAGTCAGAAATAAAGTTCTGTATTTCTGCCATAACTGCACAATCCTCATTTTCTAGTCTCGACCGAGTTAAAAGGGGTTTGGTGGCATTTTGGCTGATGAATTATATTCCACTCTACAACCTTTTTCCCAAGCATGAAACACTTCTAGCCTTTAACTACCCTATAGCTATTTCCATGGCAGTTGTTTGCGCGAAATAAATTCCTTCATTCCACCATCCCAAAGCTTCTCAGCTAAGACCCGTTACACTACGCACACCGTGTCGACTCATTCGCACCCCTTTCATATTCCATTAGGAATTTCTACCCGGGTTTCATCTCCCCCTGAAATGCAACATTATGTATGAGAGGATACTTTCTCGAACACTACAAGCTTAACATCTTCGAGTTTAGGGTCAACAGTTACCTTTTCTACAACTCCTCATTATATGCAACTTTTGCATCCTACTTCCATCTTTTTTAATTAAATCACCCTACGCAAAGCAGGAGTACCACGAGCACGCAAAGGGTCACAGAGAGTGAGAGTAAGAGTAAAGAGGAGTGTTTGAGAAAAGGATAAAGAGGACAGAGATCAAGGTCAAGGCATCAGAAGATGCCGATTGACATTACATTTGAATATTTGATATCAGGGAAGCAAGTGATATGAAGGGAGTTGCACTGCCGGGAGGTGCGAGATAAGAAGCTGTTGGAGTAGAAGCGATGGCTACATTTAAACGTTTCTACAGTGAAAGGGTGGGATCGAGATGCCAACCTAGTAGCACGCTTAAATTCATGAAGTTAGGGAACTAGTGAAAGTAGATCGTCTGAACAGTTTCTATGAAAATCGTTTTGAAAAAACAGACGGAAACCACGGCACGTCTGTGAGAAAGTGTCTGTAGACGGGATTCGAAATCAGAACTAATCACATTGCATATCCGTCTCTGGATTTTGTCGCGGACCTCGAGATGAAGAGCGGGAACACAAGACCATATATTGCAGCAGTATTCCATGCAAGGATGAATGGTTGATTTTTAGATTTGAAGGATGGACTCTGGCGAGAAAAACCTTCTGGCGCGATACAGAGATCCTGCATTCCTTGCGGTAGATGAAGTTATAGAATCAATAGTTCTAGTTTAGATCAGGGGACAGCGTGAGACCAATCAAGCGCAGAGATGCGCTGTTGTGAAGTTGAACATCAGTCCTCCTGATGGGAAGCATGGAGCGTTTTCTATGGGGGGGTAAATGAGAGCAGTTTCTTTTTAGAGGTATTAAAGTTTAATTAAACTTGAGAGAATCTTGGCCTTTTCGTGGTTGAACAATTTTATAAAATAGTTAAAAATAGTAATGGTGAACCGATTCATTTTTATACAGGAAGTATTCGGCATTATTTGACTGAACAGCATTTCTATTGGTAGATGCTTGCAAAATATTTTTCTTCGAAGAAATTTTTATGGAATTATTCATCTCAAATCTATCATTTATATCGGTCTTTCTATTATTGATGCGAATTTCTTTCCAACCCTTTTGTTTTTTGTCGCGCAGAAAGTTAACATCTTCATTGCAGCCATATTTTCTCTTTTAGAAACCCATTTATATTGTATCCTGTGCAAAAACTTCAATTGATGTGGCTTTTGTTAATTGTTAAATTTCTTTTACGATTATATAGCGTCAGTCTAACGAGTCTGATGAAGTTTTGTCTTCTTTAAGATTGGAAGAGTTCACTAGCTTGAAACCATTTTTAATCGTTGAGAAAACGGTTTCATATGAATGATAGATTAGACATTTTGGAACGACTTGAACGTCAACCATCACATTCGTATCAGTCTCGGTTTGACGTTGCTGTTTAAGGACGTAACTCTAGTCCTCAGGTTAATATTTTGCTTTTGTAGCACCTTAGTCTGTTGGGAAAAAGTAACCATTGTTTAATGTGTCCAGTTTTCTCTTAGAACTCATCAAAACACCATATTTGTAGTATTTAGAATTTATTAATGCCACGTTCTAAATTTTTATGCTGGAGTCAGGATATGTGCCACCACGATTATCATTCCACTTCCAAATCATTCCTCTTTCGAAAGTTTCATCATGACTCCTACTTCTGAGAATATTTTCAGTGTCATATATTGACTTTGATGGTATATATCATCCACGTTTTTACCATCCAAAAATTAGTTCAAATATCTCCGGATCTTACATAAGATGTCGTGGCTTTTCGTAGGCTAATGTGTCTGCAGAGATTGTAGACAACCATTACTAGTCCGTAAGCAATGACTATACTACATTATTATTATTATTATTATTGTTAATATTATTATCTCATTAGAATTCTGCTGTATACACATTTCTTCCCAACGAGAGACTTAAGATCAGAAATGGCTTTATCACATTTTCCACTGAGCATTTTGAAAAAAAAAATACATATATTATTATTATTTTTATAATTTTATGATATATTATTATTATTATTATTATTTTATTTTATTTCCTTTGATTTCCGGCTCCCGTCCAGAGACCTAATGTCAGAAATGGCATCATGATATTTTCCACTGACCAATTAAAACACACACACACACACACACACACCCCCACCCCTACACGGACACACACATACATATTTTACATAGATAAATCCCTTCATCAGGCGTGGGCTGTACTCGTGAGAACAACTTTTTCGTATTTCTTTAAGGGATTGGTTTCCAAGAATCTCTTCAATGAGACTACTGGGATCTTTTCCAATCAGCTGGAGGGCTCCAACTACATCACGTATTGTTGGTGTTCCCATGTACACATTTTTGAGATTTCGATTTCAAGGTCCGAGATTTCGATTTGTAGGTCCGAGATTTCGATTTCTTAATAATATTATTATTATTATTATTATTATTATTATTATTATTATTATTCCCTTTGATTTCTGGCGCGTACACATTTCTTTCCGGGACCCGCCCAGAGACCTAAGGTTAGAAATAACATCATGACACTTTCCCCTGACAAAAAAACAAAAAAAAAAAACACACACACACACACATATTTTACATGGATAAAGCCCTTCGTAAAGTGTGGGCTGTACTTGTGAGAACAATTTTTTGTATTTCTTTGAGGCATGCACTTCCAGCAATCCCTTCAATTAGTCTACTGGAATCTTTTCCAACCAATCCTAGGGCTCCAACTACAACAGGGATTGTTGATGTTCCCATGTGCTAAGTTTCTGACATTCCAATTTTAAGGTCCTTGTATTTTGACAGCTTTTTGAATATATTCAAAGATACATCGCATTCTGCATGTACTGCCATCTCAATAAGGAGAGACTTTTTTTTGTTTGTGGTCTTAAATAGCAATGTCTGGATGGTTAGTTTTGATTGTTCTGTCAGTGTGTATTGTGTAGTCCCATAGAATTGTAACAGGTCCTATCTCCGTAACCGGGTCTGGGTGGTGTTCATACCAGTTTCTTTCAGTTTCCTTCCCGTAGAAGTTGCAAATTTTCCAGTGCAGATATTGGCCCACTCTGTCATGCCAGTGTTTGTCAATACCATTCAACCTGATACTATCGTTTCTGGATATTTATCACAGGGTCTGCATTTTGGGCTGACACAATATTTTAGTATATGTGCTTGATAATTCCTAGTTAGCAAGCATTGGTCCTGTGCAGCAAGGATAAAACCTTCAGTTTCAGCTTTGAACCCTGCACTACGTAGCCACTGATGGGTACGGGTTTTGTCTACGTCAGCTTGTATGGTACGGGCAGAGTATTGGCCATGAAGCGGTTTCTCTTGCCATTGTTTCTGTATCTGGTCGGTTGCATTTGTCTTTGCTTTCTTTTTTTAAGTATTTTGCAGCTCCAGCCGGTGTACTGTGTTTTACTTGTATTTCTGCGCCTATTTGAAACTCCATTTTGAACTTGTTTTTATTATTATCATTTTTATTTTCTTTGATTTCTGGCGTTTACACATTTCTTTCCTGTTCCCGCCCAGGGACCTAAGGTTAGAAATGACATCATGACACTTTCCACTAACAAAAATATATATATATATATATATATATATATATATATATATATATATATATATATATATTAGGTTGGTTCAAAAATAATATCGATTTTTGACGTATTTTTTAACGTCAAAAAGCGATATTATTTTTGCACCACCCTAATACTACATAGATAATGCCCTTCGTAAAGTGTGGGCTGTACTTGTCAGAACAATTTTTGTATCTCTTTGAGGCATATTGTTATAATTATTATTATTAGTAGTAGTAGTATTAGTAATATTAGTAGTAGTAGTAGTAGTAGTACTAGTAGTAGTAGTATAGTAGTAGTAGTAAAAGTAAGTGTTGGTGTTGTATGTTCCATGAAATACAATAATATTCTATTGGTTTTATGTGGCACTTATTCCCGTCCGCATACTTTTTTCTTAATCCGAATATGTATAAAAATATACGTGACTGCATAATTAGGGACGTCAAACGCTACCAATCTTCACTATTATATATGGGGAACTATTAGGTTGGTGCAAAAATAATGACGTAATAATGTGGTTTTTTGACGTGAAAAAATACGTCAAAAAACGACATTATTACGTCATTATTTTTGCACCAAACTAAGACTTAAATAAACTGGTCCACCTGTCAAAAATAAGGAAGTATATTTTCGGCTTACAATGTTTATAGAGTAAGTATTCATTAGAACACCCGAGCCACGACATTCGTCAGAAACCAAAAGTATATTTTTTATCGATTTAGGAGTCTTCTGTTCTAGAAACACCGTAATAAGCCTAAATCAATAGAAATCATTATTGAAAATCAATAAAATACACTCATTTTAAATTCAGACTAAAGAAGTCATTATATTGTATTACAAAGTTTTTAAATACGTTTTTCTCTTTTAAAAAAGCTAAGTTATTTGAAGGCGAACTGATATATATTTTTTACAACAGTTAATAAGTAGTATGAGTTGTGATTAAAAAAAATCAAGCTTTTTTCAGAGATTCTATAAATTTTAATTTTGTAAACTTACGTAACAATGTTCACGTCCAAACGTAACCGGTCCATTCAATTTCCTTAAACATCCTGTCACAAATATGCGGTTGACTCACCCACACCTTTGTTGTTAAGTATGTATAAAATAACCACTTTCGAGCAAAGTAGCGCCTGGAATCTTGAGATAGAAGCATTAAAGATGAAGATATATGTCAGAAAAATGCGAATGTTTCATGGAATAATAATATTTCTTTACAGAACGTAGGACAATTATGGAGAAGGAATCGTTTGAAATGGAATCAAATTGTCCTTGTAATTCAATGAATAATAAGTATATATGGCCTGAGACGCTTAGGCATTTGTAGTTTGATTGTTTCAGCTTTTATATAAACGAAACTCAATTTGTAAATGGATCCAGGCATCCGGTTTCTGGTTTTCTGTTAGAATTTACTTTTTTTCTTGTTACCGTTTTAAGTCTTTGTCGAGAGTATAAGAATATTCCTACACAGCAGTTGAAGAAATTCTGAAGAAGGTATCTATCAAAATATTGTGATCGAAGCATTCTGGTCCAAATAGAATAAGACAATATTTGTTCACAGAAACTGTGACAGTTTTGAAGAATGCACCGCCACGGAAATGTTTTGAGCAAAAATAAATAATTAAATAAGTAAATAAAAATAAAATAAAATAATTGTATTAGGTTGGTGCAAAAATAATGACGTAATAATGTCGTTTTTTGACGTTAAAAATACGTCAAAAAAAACGACACTATTACGTCATTATTTTTGCACCAACCTAATACTTAGAAAGCAAGGCAATTTTAAAAACGACAAAGGTAGAAAAAATTCAATCGAAAAAAAATAAAGAAAATTATATTTATAGCCTATTTTAATGACTACACTGTGGCAAGGTTCAACAACAACTGATATTTATTCATTTAGGTAAGTGCCATGCGTGATATGTGACGGAGTAATCATATCTCTTACGGTTCATGACTGGCTAGGCAGAAGATTTTCCAGCAGTATGCTGTCATTTCTTTGTATGGTAGACCGCTAGAAGTCCAAGCCAGTCTCGCTATCCAACCCCAAGTTATGTGTATGTGGTGGGGGGTCGAGAAGAGATGGATTGTTACCTTTCCTAAGGGTATTTGCACGTAAGTGAATCCAACGAACCTACCAGGATTTCGAACACGGCTCTCCAATTTACCTTTCCGAGTTGATGCCTATCAAATCTCGTTCTGGGCCTGACAATAAACTACATCCGCGTCCTGGGTAAGAAAATAAACTACATTCGCGTCCTGGATAAGACGATAAACTACGTCCGCGTCCTCGGTATGACGATAAACTACATCCGCGCCCTGGGTAAGACGATAAACTACGTCTAACAGCAAAGCCTCTGATCAGGAGGTCTTGAGGAACGTGGAACCACCTCTTAATTGCTGGTGGTCCCAGATCCACCCTGACCCGGGTTGGTAGCACCTGTTAGGGCCCCAGCTATGGGCAAATCGTTAACACCCAAACTTGTGTAAAAATAATTTTTAATACTTAAAGCAATTTTTGAAGGAAAAATTATCAGCAATATTAAAAAATAATATCAGCAATAATTTTTGTGAAAAGAAAGAAAGAAAAAAAAAACATTACCAGCTATAGATTTCTTGAAGGAAAAATATTCTCAGAAACAGAATTTTGAAGAAAAACATTGCCAGCAATAACAATTGTCGGTATTAAATAAGCCTTTGAGGTTGATATACCGTAAAATATACAAACCAAACAATTACACCACAGCAGAGTAATGTGATGCTTATTGTTATTCTTTTATTTATACCATTCACACTGTAGGACTAAAGTGAAAACATGTAATTAACGTAAATGATAGTTAAATAGAATAAAATAAAAGCCACAGAGGAGAATTCAAACAAAAGGGAACGCGATAAACATACACAATTTCTTACATGCACTATATCTAGTGCTTAATGTTCCAGAGATTCTTCCTATCTGGTTACTACCACGAACGACCGAAAACATTTAAATAATCACCTTTTTATACTGGTGGTGATGATCAGCAGCAATGCACTGGCTACAGGATTTGGGGACAAGAGAGAGATTTATGTCTCAATATTACCACCACATTATTTGTCCAAATAAGATTCCGAATAAAATTTAATGACATAATATTTCCGAGTTGAATCATTTCCCCCGACAAGAGCAGCCTTGAAATCATAGCAAATGGAGTCAGCTAGAAGTGAGATGTACGAAAATAGGAACAATAGCATTTCAAGTTGGGAATAATCAAGTTCACGTTGGGAATAATCAAGTTCAGTTTCAGAACAATTAAGATCAAGTTGAGAATGATTAAGTTAAGTTGGTACTAAACAAATTCAATTTGGGAATAATCGACTTCAAGTTGGTAATAATCAAGTTCAAGTTGTTACAAAACAAATTCAAGACGGCAATAATCAAGTTCAAGTTGGGAATAATCAAGTTCATGTCGGCAATAATCAAATTCAATTTGGGAATAATCAAGTTCAAGTTGGGAATAATCAAGTTCATGTCGGGAATAATCAAGTTCAAGTTGATACTAAACAAATTCAATTTTGGAATAATCAATTTCACGTTGTGAATAATAAAGTTCAAGTGTTTTTAACTTGAACTTTATTATTCACAACGTGAAATTGATTATGTTCAAGTTGGTAATAAACAAAATTCAAGTTGAGAATTATCAAGTTCAAGATGAGAATAATCATGTTCAAGTTGGTACTAAAAAAATCAAGTTGGGAATAATCGTGTTCAAGTTGGGAATTATCGCGTTCATGTTGCCACCAAACAAAATCAAGTTGGGAATAATTATTTTCAATTTGGGAATAATCAAGTTCAAGTTGTGGAAAAATCAGGTAACGTTGGGAACAATCAAGTTCAAGTTGAAAATAATCATGTTCAAGTTATACTATACAAATTCAAGTTGGGAATAATCAAGTTCAAGTTGGCAATAATTAATTCAAGTTGGGAACATTCAATTTCAAGTTGGGACGACATAATTCAAGTTGGTAATAATCAAGTTTCATTTGGGAATAATCAAGTTCATATTTGGAATAATCAAGATCATGTTTGGAACAATCAAGTTCAAGTTGGTACTAAACAATTTCAAGTTGGGAATGATCAAGTTCAAGTTCGGAATAATCAGCTTCAATTTGGGAATAATCAAGTTCAAGTTGAGAATAATCAAGTACAAATTGGGAATAATCAAGTTCAATAAGTACTAAAGAAATTCAAGATGGGAATACTTAAGTTCATGTTGGAAATAATAAATTTGATGTTGGTACTTAACAGATTCAAGTTGAGAATAATCAAGTTCAATTTGGGAATAATGAATTTGAATTTGAGAATAATCAGGTACAAGTTGGGAACAATAAAGTTCTACTTGGTACTAAACAAATTCAATTTGGGAATAATCAAGTTCAAGTTGGGAATAATCAAGTTCAATTTGGTACTAATAAATTCAAGATGGGAATAATGAATTTCAAGTTGGAAATAATCAAGTTGAAGTTGGTACTAAACAAATTCAAGTTGGCTATAATCAAGTTCGATTTGGGAATTATCAATTTCAAGTTGGGAATAATCATGTTCAAGTTGGGAACAATCAAGTTTAAGTTGGTATTAAATAAATTCGAGTCGTGAATCATCAAGTTCATGTTTGGAATAATCAAGTTTAAGTTGGTACTAAATAATTTCAGGTTAGAGTAATCAATTCCAAATTGAGACAAAACAATTTCGAGTTTTTAACACCCAGTTGCAAATGTAAATACGATAGAAGGTGTATGCTTAATTCTTAATTCTGGTGTAAAATTCAAAGTAGCTTTGAGGCTCCCTCGAGTTCTTGCAGGTGAAGGACGTGGAAATGCAACCCAAACTTAATTTCGCAGTGTACAACTTGAGCAAGTTATTGCAAATAACATACCTCTAATAACCCTGGCTAAATGTACTGTTCAGCGGTTTATAGATCCAGCCTTGGATCTTCAGGTTATTAATTTTTCATATGCACGAGTATATTGATAATCCATAATTTATGAGCGAGTTCAGTTTAATTGTTATATCTCATTTGTTTTGTTGATAAATA
>OZ010572.1:107802707-107840207 GCA_963932145.1 Acanthosepion lycidas
AGGGAATTCAGAGCAGCATCAATCCACCCAGCTCTTATCTCAAATAACAACTTAAAAGAGACCTTTTGACCAAAATTCATGTTAAAAAAATAAAAGAAAAAGTTAAAAAAACAAACAAATTAAAACTACAGTTCATTTTCTCCATCAAGACATTCATTTCTGTAGTACACTGCTACCAGCAAGCAGAATTTTTTTCTCCTGATGATGGCGTTGTTGGCTGAAACTAGTTGAGGAATCTAAATGAAATAATAACAAAAACGAAGGAATATTAACATAAAACCAAATGTGCCTGAAATTTTTTTATTTTTTAAATATTTTTTATTGTTCAATATATATATATATATATATATATATATATATATATATATATATATATACAAATATAGATAACTAGACTCGTCTCGAAAAACCCTCGAATTCTTGATTTGCAAATAATCAAATCAATCTCGAGGGAAAAAAAGGTTTTAAAAAAAGAAAGAGCTACAAACATGAACTTCTGCCGAAAAAAATCGCACAGATGCAGGTCTGAAGCCCAAAGAAAAAACCCCGATACGAGTAAACAACTAACTAACAAAAGAGCTCAATACAACCGTAGAGCAGACCTAGATAAACCTAGTGACCCAGACAAACCTACCCAGGTTTCACCTAAACGGATCGTCAGGGAAAGAATGGCCATTCTTTCCCTGACGATCCGTCTAGGTGAAACCTGGGTAGGTTTGTCTGGCTCACTAGGTTTATATATATATATATATATATATATATATATATATATATATATATATATATATGTACTTTTTCATCAGCGCTCTTGACGTGAAGGATCATGGTACTAAACAATTTCCTGTCCTTTGTAGTTCCCATCAATATTTGTATTTTTCCTATCATTTCTAATCCCTTTTCTGACAACCATTTACACACGTTCATTAGGGAGGTTCTTCAATGCTGTCGCCTGCTCCTCCTGGCTTCACTGTTTCTAGTGAGTGTCAAATTTTCAAAGCCCTTTTTTCCTTATTTATGTTCCCTAAAAATTTCAGCTGTTGCTTTCTGATGTTAGGTATATATTTCTTTTTTTGTTTTCATTTTCGCAAAAACTTCACATTTTCGGTCCATGGTATCCCCAGCATCCTTCTGTAGAACCTCATTTCTGTTGCCCCCAAGTCTCTTTTTCAACTGCCAGGAAATTGTCCAGAATTCGCTGCCATATTGTTTTTTGTTTTTTTTTATTTATACATTTCACCTCAAACAGAGAATGAAAGTGAGAGAAAAGACTGGATATGGAGGGGGATTTAAGGAAAGGTTAATAAGGGGTTCAAGTTAACAAATGATAGCGGTTGACATTGCATTTAGATTATTGAAGATTGTAGTTATCTGGGAAGCAAATAAGAGGAAGGTAGTTCCACAGTCGAGAAATGCGAGAAAAGAATTTTTGGGAATAGAAGTGTCGATTGCATTTAAATATTTCAACAGTAAATGGTTGGGAAAAGATACCAATCTAGCAACGGGATTAAATTCATGAGATCAGAGCTCCAGGAAAATCTCGTCAAAGCAGTTGCCATGAAAATATTTGTAGAAAAGACAGAGGGAAGCCACGTCACGTCTGTCAGAAAGCGACTGAAGTCGTGATGCCAGTCAACAAACTCGAGATGAGCGGCAGACACACAAAACCAGTATTCAACAGTATTCAATGCACCGATGAATGGTAGATTTGTAAGCTGGACTCAGACGAAAAAAAAAAAAACTTCTGTCACGACACAGTGAACCGACTTTCCTTTAGTCGATGCAGTTTTTGATTCAGTGTAGTTGTTCCACCTCAATTCAGTCGAAAACATGAAGCCAAGAAGACGCAGTGAGACGCTCTCCTGGAGTCGAGTATCAAACATGAGAACAGTTTCACTTTGGAGGCATTGACATTTACAAACCATTTCTTGCCCCAGTTAACCACAGGTCGGAGGTCCGTTTCAAGAGAGCGGTCAGTTTAACTGCCAGCGTCGCTGGATTTACTAGTGAGACATGTAAATGGTAATGTCGTCTGCATAGATGCCTACTTGGGTACTGACGACATCAGGAATGTCATTGATGAAGTTCCGAATCAGTAGATAGAGCCTTGAGGAACACCCACGTTGGGATGAAAGGATGAGGAATAGACTGATGTTACATAACAGTTCAGTACTCTTTTCTTTGTTTCTAGAGAAATTTTCCTTTGTTCTTAATACATTACTTAAATTCTGGAAAACTCATTCGCTATTTCTAGGTCTTCGGATTTCCATGTCGTTATTTTTCGGCCTCTGATAAAACATTCCATAGATATTGAAATTTGTGCAGTGGCTTTGTTTTAGTTTTCTTCAATTCGTATATCGCATCTTGGGTCGTAATGAAGTTAAATGATCATGTGTAAGACAAATTTGTTTATAGAAAACAAATATAGCACATTCTTTCTATTTACTTGTATCTCTCAGTCAGACAAAAAAAAAAAAAGCTTTTTAATCAGTACCCTCTTTCTGACCCATGTAAGCACAAGCTTTCTTACTCTGGACCAATTATCAGTATCCTGATCGGACAAAGTTTAAGAAATGAATTATTCAACTTTTACAGACGAGGAAGACAGATTGATCGGAAGTCGTCAAAATATTTGGTGTTACTTTGGCTTGGTATTTACAAAGAAAAAGTATCTACTTTCGCTTGTTATCTACAAGATTAAAAATATCTACACCGTACAAAATTAAATTTTGTCATAATATCTACATAGGAAAACAGATGCTATTTTGGCTTGCTATCTTTTCCTTGTAGATAACAAGCCAAAGTATGACCAAGTTTTACTATGTAGATATCATTCCAAATTAAAATTTGTACGGTGTAGAGATTTTGGCCGATGTACATGGTGTTTACTTATGTATATAACAAGCCAAAGTAGATATTTTCTTCCTTTTAAATAACAAGCCAAAGTTGTACTTCATATATATATTTAAACAAAAACAACCAACCAACAACTATAATACTCGAAACGTCATATTTAAATGATTATGATTTTTTTCGTGTACGTATTTTTATTACGTTATCTATGGGAGGATATGTGTATCATAAAAATCTTGGTATCCATTCTTTGGAAAAGATATAGCATACGCCACTAAAATAGTAACTGTCCCCTCTCGCTCAGATAGATAGATAGATAGATAGATAGATAGATAGATAGATAGATAGATAGATAGATAGATGGTGATACTTTGGCTTGATAACTACAAAGAAAAATATCTACACCGTACCTAAATTTTATTTTGAAATGATATCTACATAGTAAAATAAATGCTATTTTGGCTTGTTATCTTTTCCTTGTAGATAGCAAACCAAAGTAGAACCAGTTTTACTCTGTAGGTATCATCCCAAATTAAAATTTGTACGGTGTAGACATTTTAGCCGATGTACATGCTGTTTATCGCTAGAATATAAATAAAATGAATTTTTATTTTTTATATTTTAACTTCATTTTCTTTATATATATATATATATATATATATATATATATATATATATATATGTGTGTGTGTGTGTGTATGCGTGTGTGTGTATGCGTGTGTGTGTTATACTATGTGGATTTTAGTCCACAATAAAAGTTGTACGGTGTAGTACCATATATTTTTGAATAAATTATATAGAAGGACGGACATTCTATATACCCCGAGTCGCAGGATTATGCATACGATTATCCGTACGGAGGATTACAGTCTTCATTTTAAATAATATAATTTCAATATATTAGGTTGGTGCAAGAATAATGACGTAATAATGTCGTTTTTTGACGTATTTTTAACGTCAAAAAACGACATTATTACGTCATTATTTTTGCACCAACCTAATATATATAACATATTTGAAACGTATTTTCTACTTATAAACAGTAAAATAGGATCTTAAACATTATATAAATATTCATCATCGATTTCGGAGATGTTTTATTCAATGCAAGAATTTTACGTACATAACTGGAATAAAATAACAATGTTAATACCAACCGTTTCCCTATAAGGAAATATTCCGTATTAATTGACGGAGCAGCAAGTTAGCGCTCTCAGTGCGTTTCCCTGCCCAAATGTTTACTTGGAAAAGATCTCTCCAGACTGCAAATGAAATTCGAATATATCCGATCCATCACTAACGATACTGATAAAAACTGTCAGTTCCTGGCACCGCTTCTCGAAGATTCTGACTCAACCTGACCGTTTACAGGACCAGGAATAGACCGGAAATGGAGGAAATACTAAACGTTTCCATATAAGAACTCATTAATTAACTATGCATCCGGCGCTACCGTTGGTCGATAATTATAAAATATTTCTATTAAATCAAATTTTCAGGAAGATAGTTGTCTCAAGGTCACTGTTATTGCTCTTCTCAGTATTGCGGGTTTTTTTTTCTAAACTTTTCTTTGAAGTACTCTGGAATGTCAACATCTTGATTATGCCATTATATTTTCGTCGATTTACATTCGATATCCATTTTTATTGTTGCAGCTGTTGGAAGTCATCAAGTAAAGTGACTTCTGTTATATAGTAATGTTTTTAGTTTGTGATTTTGTAGAAGTGTATCTCCATTTTAGGTTAATGTTTCTAGCAAGTGGCGCTATTGGGCGGAAAAACTCCAAGTAAAAACTATTCTATGCACAATTTACTTATCTCCTATGTAAAATTTCTTATACATCAGGGAGTGTCTGGTAGATACGAATTCTACATACTGAATTTTTACGACGGATTCAGGGTTGGTACCATCACTGCTTTCATTCCAATTCCAAATCGGGCTTATCTTTTGGAAAGGTTTATGTTTTGAGTCTTGTTTTTCTGAACACTTTTTAAAGGATGTTGATTTTTTTTTTTGTTCAAGATCGTTCTTATCCCAATGTTTTGCATTAATTCCCAAGATGACAATCTGTTTCTTCCTGATTTTCCATACATTTCTTTAAGAAAATCATTAGCAATGCATTTAGATTAATGTACCATTAATCCTATCATTAACACTGGCATTAATTCCAAGGCTACTTACAATCCCCTTTTTCAGTGCATTTGCATTATGAAGTTATTCATTTCTTGATTCAGGGCCATCGACATTGGTTTGTTCAATATTTTCTTTTATTCTTTTACATAATAATGTCTTATCCAGTCATTATTGCTTTCCTTAATTCCTGACCGAATTATTTCTCTTGATTTTCGATGCACTATAATGGAATCATTAGATATGTATTTACATTAAATATATAATAATCATTACGTCATTTATGCTTCTATAACTTTCTAACATTGTTGATTTTTAATGTAGAACTTTTAGATTAGGAACCGTCCAGAAAAGACAAAAACAATAAATAAAAAATAACGCGATAATTAAGATTTAAAATGAATCTCTAAAAATGAAAAATCTTTCGAGAAGCTTTTTTTTTACGTTCAATTTCAAGTTAACAGATTGCATTTAACATTTACGTCCTCATTCCGTGTGAGAGAATAGCCTAGTGGATAAAGCGTTGGTTTTGAGAGATTATGGAAATCAATCCTTGGGCCGGACGGTGTTTACTTAGACTCAGTAGAAAAGGAACGAGAACTAGCTGATAAGTATTTAATAAAAATTAGGCCAGATATCCCTAGACATGCACAGCGGAATGAGAACAATCTACTTCTATAAATTAAATAAAGTGTTAAGTTCGAAATTCCGCAACGTACCCATTTTTGATCGAGTGCATACCACGTGATACTGTGCCCTCACAGGACAAACCCACCTGGTGGACTAGTCGACAAATTTGTGCATTACGAGTTCTTGCCAACGAGGCAAACCGTCACTGTTGGCCTGTATCCGTAGCAGTTAGAACGTGTGCAACAGGCACAGAAGCAGAAGGAGCAAGCATTGTTTAATCGCAAAGCTGTACTGTTCCTACCACATGCCACGGAAAGCTATACGGCGACTGAGCTGCGAGATGTACCAATATGAGTTAAATTGAAGACAACTCGATACGGAAGGAAGATTAATTAGTTTTTTGGGACGAAGATGACATGACAAAGAAAACTGTTGTCTATAAAACTGACCTCACGCTGAAAGGCAAACAGAAGGGTACAAAACGAGCCACGCATAAAGACAGATGGCGGCGGCTACATTGTGCACCTTCCCGCTCACTTACACCTCAACCCGCTTTCGCTTGCTTATAATCTTAAAGTAATAAAATCTGGTTTACTACTAGAAATTGTTTTGTTTTTCACTCGTGGGTAACGATATGGACGAACGGCAATTTTTAAGATACAAGCTTTTGACTGCAAGAAACTGCACCATGTCAACAAACCTGGTGTTTGGTCTGAGCTGCAACGCAACATGGTTTAAATATTGGTACCGTGACAAAAGACCATCTGCGACGAATCCAGCTGTGGGAAAGCGAACGAGGAAAAGAACAAAATCCCAGAGAAAGCGACCGTGAAAAAGAAAAAGATCCCAGTAAGTACCGATTTGATTTTTTATAGTTTTATATCTCTTCTTCCCATGATAGACCCCCTCAAATATGTACAAATACCCTCGAGATGATCCGTTAGTTGACATCTGTCTGTCGAATATGACATGGAGAGACGATTATCTACCAAGCTTGGAGGAGAGATTTAGAAAAATATTTTTTGGCTACCGAAATACCGGAGGGTAGAACGACCCTAGTGGCATATCAGTTGTTTACAGGGAAGGCGGCGGACTTTGGGGGAAATTTCCTTGAAAGCAGCCCAGGTGCAACAAGTTGCGTGTTGAGAGCGTTGATGGACCGATGCTACACGAAAACCATAGATCGTACGAAAGAATTACAGCGACTATCGATCACCAGACAATAAGAGGAGAGGGAACGTGTAGAAGAACACGCGGAAATTAAAAGGTAAGAGATTAGATTTGAAATAGGAGAACCAGAATACTTTAAAAACCTCAGGAGAAGGTATGAATTAGATAAAAGATGGAAGCCATATTATATAGTTATAGAAAAACAGGATCAGTCTCATAAGGATCAGCTGACGGATGAAACTATTAGGTTGGTGCAAAATAATGACGTAATAATGTCGTTTTTTGACGTATTTTTAACGTCAAAAAACGACATTATCACGTCATTATTTTTGCACCAACCTAATACAAAAGCAGATCCTTTTGATCTTCGCAGTGCAAAAGTCGGTGAATGGAACATTCCAGTAAGGAGAAATAAACCGAAACGAAACGCTACCTTAGCGGCAATAACAGTGATCAGAGAAAGGTATAATAGTAGATCCGCTGCCCAGTATAATCGACAGGTTTCGGAGGATGCGGGAAAACCCTGAAGAAAAATGTGCTATGCGTCTGTTGGAGAGAGCAGTGATACAGAGGGAGTTATTTTAAAAGAAAAAAAAATTCAAAGGATTTAGGAGTCCGAAAAAAATACAGAAATATATGTATCTGTGAGGATAATAATGTGGCTAAGTGTGTTTTTCTAACTTTCTCGGCCATGAGTCCCTAAAATGGACAAGGGTAAAGAGAGAGAAGTAGTAGTCTAGGAGATCCGGTGAATTTGTTCTTATGTTTAAGAAAAAAAAGAGGTGTGAAAAAAAAATTATCAAAGTCTGTCTGAGGAAAAAATTGATTTTGCGAAATAACGGGCTTACATTATTTTTTTTTATTTTATTGTATTTTATTTTTATTTTTATTTAATTTAATTTTTTTTTTTTTTTTGCAATGTGATGGGTCCATGAAGGAAGTCGGCAGGGTTAGGGTTAGAGAATGGACAATGGGAAACTGTTCCGAAGTATTGGTATCGACTAGAAAAAAAAAAACCGAAAGTTGTTGATAACAACACAAATTGGAATTGATCTGCGCCATGTGAAAGGGGATTTTTCTTGATTTTTCTTATCGCATCATCAAATGGACGCAAGGTTATTTTAACTTTTGATTCCTACTCAAGGGGCACTTATTTGAACTTATATTTCTTTTCGTTATTCGTGTTGAAATTTTACTTATTGCTAATTTGTCGATTATTTTGTTTGTAAACCATAACTATTGCTGTAGCGAGCGAGTTTCGAGAGGAGAACAAAGAAAAAAATTAACAATACTTTTTCTTTAAGGAGTGGCCGGGCGTAGCAATATTAGTTACATTTAAGACAACTCCACACGGAACATTTACTTTCGACTGATGCCTATCAGTAATTGGAATCAACTTCAAAGTACAAGACAGAAAGAAATTGACGGAAGGAAGATTAATTACTTTTTCTGGACGAAGATGACCGGGCAAAGAAAACCGTTGTCTATAAAATTGTCTATCCCGCCCAAAGGCAAAGAAAAGAAAGACTACAACGACTAACTTGGACGCAATCTCGCTCACTGATGCCTCAACCCGCCTTCATTGGCGTATATTAGTAAAGTACTATTTAAGAATAAATCTGGTTTATTATTAGAAATTATTTTTGTCATTTATTCGTGGGTAACTATCTGATCGAATGGTAATTTTGAGCCACAATCTTACCTGGTGTCTGGACCGGACTGCAATGCAAAATAGAAGACATAGTTGCATCCACGTTACACCGCGGACCTTACGACAACAGATTATCACCTCTTCCATTCCGTGGACAACTGACTATGTGGGAAATCCTTACCAAATGACGCAGAGTTGCAGCGTACCCTCACTGACTTATTTGCGTCTAAGATACCGGATTTTTATCGCCAGGACATTACGCAGCGGGAGACACGTTGGCAACATGTTTAGGATGCCGATGGGGATTTCTTTGACGACTAAAAGTATGTCTAATTTTCTGTGCAATTTTTTTTTATAATAAAAAAATAAAAACGGAAAGGACATTTTGTTTAACTTCATAAAACGTTTTCTCCGATCAATGATTAATGTCTTGAAACGAATTAACTGAGATAAATCATCAGACTCTACAGATTAGCGGGGAAAAATCACAAATGATTTCACAAAAACCTTATCACTTCCAACAGAAGGTTTCATCATTACCATAAACCAAATGTTTGGAAATAATTTCCCATCAATATGAGAATGCGTTATCAGAACGTATTTTAAAAATTTAGTGGACTTGAGAAAGCTAATTTTCTAATAAAAAAAAACATTTAAAAAAATTCAAATGATCGTTACATCAACTCTTCAGGCAGTGAATGCCAAACACTTCCTTCAGCGTACCAATAACATTACCAACCCCTATACTTACTTATGGGTGTGCTCTTTTAACACGCCAATGATTAACGCGCCTGGTCAAGTCATGTTACAGAATTTTCTCTTCTATATCATGTGTCTTTTCAGAACGTTCGCTCTCCATAAAGCACTTTCCTTTGTAGATCTTACTAAGGGTCGTTTTCGTTTTGATAATTTCACTCTGAGCGAGGCAGTAACGCCACAAAGACACAAGGGATTACTGAATGTTAGAGAATATGAGAAAAAAATACTGTTAAAGAGAGAAGACAATAAAAGAACAAGCATTAAGACAGCGGTAAAGATTGTCATTACACTTTGAAGATCTAAAGTGACTTGGAAGTAAGTTGGAAGTTATTTCCACAAGCGAGAAGTACGAGAGAGGAACCTATTGGCATAGGTCTATTACTGCGCTTAAATTCAAAGAGACTAGATAACTTAGAGTAACCATTCATCTAAACAATTAACAAGACATTAATCATGGAAAAGGCACAGGGAAGTCACATTATGGCGCTGGAAAGTTGGTGGGAAAGGTACTCAAGCCGACATGCCAGATCAAGACTTATGACATTGCAGTTTTTTTGTACTTTATCAAGAATCTCTAAAAAAATAAAAAAATATAGCAGGAGAAAAAAATCATGACGATATACCAGATCAGGGACAACGGCATTGCAAATCCTTTTGTATTTTTCAAGTATCTCTAAAAAAAATATAGCCGGAGAATCAAATCCAAATACGATGACACAGGAACAGTAAATATAACAGTATATTCCTATCTATAAAAAGAATGTATAAACATAAAAATGTCTTAAAATAATTGTCGGTCTCTATCCATTTCATAATGTGTAACGTCATTTGTTTACATTTGATACGCCATGAGCAGATATGAATGTACGTGAGAGATTCACAGAAGATTGAAGTTCAAATACAGTAAATTCGACCTTGCTAACCGAACGCTCCTCTGTAGTCAAACTGGTTAAAGGCACGTCAATATATATATATATATATATATATATATATAACCAAATGGATAAATATGGTTAAATGTACGATCGAGCATTCGTATACAAATACACACACTCACACACGCACACAAGCGCACACTCATATATATTTGTGTGTATATAATCTATATTGTAAGAAAAAAGTGCCTAATTTTAAATAACATAGCTATTTAATATATTACGAAATATACATATCTTACAATAATTGCACAACTCAGAGTTGTGCAACAACTATAAGATATTATGTATATTTCTTAACATATATATATATATATATATATATATATATATATATATATATATATATATATATATATATAGATAGATAGATAGATAGATAGATAGATATAGATATAGATATTGTTCCGGTGGGCTGCTGGATTATATAATTTAAAATTTGTCTATTTAGACATCAAATTCTCTTTTAGGCATGTCTGATTGAATAAATTATAGACATTATATCTGCTTATTTTTAATAAAATCCGTTCCTACTCACGAACAACTTCCCGTGTATTGATGTTAATGGGACATCTACAATGACATCCGTGCCCGCATTAAAAATATAAATAATTACTAATCGACAACACAACAATACTTCACCATGAAAGCAACAGATTTACATTACAGATACTGGAAACAATTTATATTAATAAATTAATGCCGGCATTGAACATAATTTTCTATGAATACAGGAGTAATGTTCTGAAATGCCTGTAAAAGATCTCCAGTTGCCTTGATCTATCCACTATCCTTCTCCTCATCCTTTCTTCTATCACTCCTATCTGATCTTGCTCCAAATCTTCTGTAACCCCTTGCGTCCTAGTGGCTTCCCGCCTTTCTTGGGGTGAAACGCTTTAAAAAAAAAAAGAAAAAGAAAGAACAGTTTTTTTATGCTTTAATGAGCGCGTGACTATGACATTATAACATGGAGGCAAATGAATTCTATAATGTATATTTTTTCACGCCTGGCACATGTTCAATCGTTTTGCATTTAAAAGCATAATGAAAAGATTTACGGGAATGGATAACAACACACATCTTTGTATAACTCCTTATATTAATGAAGAACATATCGTTTTGTACCACTTGCACGCCCTGAAGATGATCTTTGAAGAAGATTCATAGCACTTGGGAAAGCAAAATAAAATAAATTTAAACAGCTATAGCACATTTCTCACTTACTTTAACATCAATAGACAGAAGATTATTCGTGAGTACGAACGGATTTTATTAAAAATTAGCAGATATAATGACTGTAATATATTCAGTCAGACATCCTTAAAAGAGAATGTTTTGCCTAGATACACAAATTTTAAATTACACACACACACACACACACACACACACACACACACATATATATATATATATATATATATATATATATATATATATATTACAAATTCATTAATGAAATCAACGAATAATGACGTCCTGGGTGTGACAATAAACTATATCCGCGTCTTGGGTAAAACTATGTCCAACAGCAGGACCTCTGATCAGGAGGTTTTGAGGAGCGTTGATTCCCAGGTCCACCCTGACCCGGGGTGGTAACACCTGTTAAGGTCCTAACTATGAGCAAATAGTTAACCCCTAAATTGGGGACAAAACACTATGAAAGTATAAAAATAAGTCTTAATACCAGAAATACTTTGTAAAAGAAAAAGAATTATTAGTATCAATACATTATTATCAGCCATACATTTTAGGCAAATTTTTTTACCAGCAATCCTTTTTTGAAAAAAATATTATCAGAAATAGATTTTTTTGAAGGAAAAATATTACTAGCAATACATGTTTGAAAAAAATATTACCGGCAAATTGTCGGCATTAAATAACCCATTGAGTGTTGATATGCCGTAAAACTAACCAAACCAAAATCAAAGAATAATGGAGCCTTATAAAATTCAACCGTGAGTAACCCAGTTTTATCTCTATTAATGGTCAATCTAAACATATATATAAATTATCCAACCACGATATAACTCGCAGTTAGCAGTTTTTAATATGATATCCACTAGGAGTAATCTTGTGCCACTTACATGATATATTGGCATTTTCTGATACATTTTCCTCTCGAGGCGCAAACAACATGTTTGTACACAGTCATACTTTTATCATCGAAAAAATGATATGATTTCAAATGACGCTATAATCAAACTGATTGAATTCTCTCCGTTGACTTTTACAAATCTGTGTTTAAAGTTGGATTTCTTAACTGAGCTCGACCAGTCAACGTGTTAAGCATATCTGGCCGCTTTTTTAAAACAGGCATTTCTAAATTCGGAGTCATTTGAATTTAATTTGA
This sequence comes from Acanthosepion lycidas, assembly GCA_963932145.1. Lineage (NCBI taxonomy): Eukaryota > Metazoa > Mollusca > Cephalopoda > Sepiida > Sepiidae > Acanthosepion > Acanthosepion lycidas. The sequence continues at coordinate 107,815,183 of OZ010572.1, forward strand.
ACAGGATGCATTTCGATTTTATAGGCGGCCACCATCTTAAGATGGCAGTGCTGATAGCGGATACGGGATGGAAATAACGGAGACACTAAAATCAAGCAGGTGTAGAAACATATATATCTGAGAATTACTCCGACAGAAGACGGTAAATGCGACCCTGAGATCCGAAGACGTACTGGGATGGCCTAAGACGCATTCCAACAGCTAGGCAGAGTATTATGAGACAGGACGATTTCGTTGGTAACAAAGAAAATAGTACTGAGCTGCTACGTGATATCTGCCCCCATTTACGGCAGCTAATATTAGATGGTCTCCTCAAAGATGAAGAAGTGACTCGAGGCAACGGAGGTATGGTTTTACAGAAGGACACTAAGTGTAACATGGACTAAACATATGAACAACGATGAGGTTTTGCAGAGGATGGAAACAAAGAGGAAGCTTATACTTAACATTAGGAAGAGGCAGCTGTAATTTCTCGTACACTTACTGAGAAAGGTTGGCTTGGAGAATCTGATACTCACATGGCGTTTCGAGGGAAAGAGAGACAACGGAAAGCTACTCGTGACATACCTAGCGGACTTGAGCAAGCGGATGGCAGCGTCTGGGAGAAGTAGCAAAAGGACAAAATATATTGAGGACTACAAAGGATAGCGGGGAAGTGGGGAGCCATGATCGCCGACATCCTGAAGGGACACGGGACATAAAAGAAAGAAGATTTAGAAAGAGTTTTTTTTTTTTATTTCACCCCAATCAAAGCGGAAATTCCTCTAGCACGCACGTGGGGGGGTTACAGGGAATGAAAGTGATATCTCCCGGAGAGGGATATATTTGAACGAAGTAGCTAAGTGGTTTTGGCTACTATAACCAAGTAGAATACGGTAGCAGTAATCGACTGGTACGCGTCGTAGTCGCAGGTAAGATGTGTAGATCAATGGCGTAGTCTAATGGGCGTCGTTATAGACTTAGCTCTCAGACTAAGGCTCTTTGACTCTGCTACACGTCCGTTGGTATTTATGACGGACACCATTCAATCATATTCCAGTGAGGGGGGAACACGGGTGTATGCATATTCCATTATATCGGAAAGGGAGAAAAAAGATTAAGCATAGAGCGGAGAGCGGAAATGACAACAGAACAACGTGCTTTCAGATGACAGAATCGAATGACGTTGCATTTCATTTTTTTTTCAAGGTTATGGCTATCAGGGAAGCAAATGGTCGAAAAAGAGTAGCACAGACGGGAAGAACAGGAAAAGAAACTGTTAGAGTAACGACTGCATATTGCTATTTCAACAGTAAACGTGTGGGACCCAAGTGCCAATCTAGTAGCACGCTTGAAATCATGTAGTCGAGGTATCAGGAAAAAAAAGGAGCAGTTGTCATGAAAATATTTGTAGAAAAGACGGTGAGAGGGTCAGAAGTCTAGATGCCAAGTTTACGAATCAAATATGTATATTATTAACGAACTGCTAGTTTTTGTTTATCGACATGGTGTAGAAGGCTGCATCCATCGCCTGCTTCGAAGGTGCAGAATTTCACTTCTCGTGTTATGAATTTGTAGATAAGGAGCTTAGGAAAACCGTGTTTTTGAGGCGTTCGGTTACATGAGAAACATATTTAACCAGATTGAGAAATGGAATTCTTATGATAAACTGTCAATAAATAAATGAAATATAAATAAATAGAATTATACCTGAATGAAAATCACTTCGAAATTTCTACTTTTATCGAAGAGATTTATTTTAACGGAGTTGCTGGTGAATAAAATAAATAATTCCTCAATGGCGACACAGGTCAATGTTCGACCTTTTTAAAAGCCGTGATTTGGAATGCTAATTAAAATTAACTAAGACACGCATTCCTTACTTAAAAAAAAAGAAGCTTTCTGCGATAAATTATATACATATTTATTTTTTAAAAAGATTTAATATGCTTCTTAGCTGCTACAACTGTTCATTTCGCATCGTTTCCACGGGTTAAATTTCAAAATTGTACATACGCATATCATAGTACAGATGGCGAAAAACAACCTTTAGCATGTCATTTCACGCTTTTTCACATGTTGGTATAAAAAAAAAAGAGTTGTATTTTAGTGAAATGAAACAGCCAGGCGTCATCCCATTATGCCCACCTAACATTCGTAAATGTATATACAAACGATCCAGTTTAAGGAAGCAACGGCAAAAATCTAGATGGGCTTGTGATTTTAAATGGCGAAAAACACTCTTGAAATGCTCAGTGCCTGCAGTAACGTTTCGTTATCACAGGACAGGCGTTGATTTTTCTCTAGTCTTGATGAACGGATATACTCTCAACGAAACTCCTAAAATGGAACGTCTATTGAGTCACAAGTTCACGCAAATCCTCACGTAGAGGATGAAATCGGAAGGGAGTTCCACGGATGAGAAATGACAGCAAACAAGCAAAAACGACTAGAACAGAACTGATAGCCGTGTCTAGCTAGTTCTAGAATGGAGAGACCTGTTTATCAATATCGTCGCACGCTTAAATTCATGCAATCGAGGCAATAATGAGAACAGCTTATTAGAATAATAACCATGAAAATATTTCTAGAAAAGCTGGAAGGAAGCCACGTTACGTCGGTGAGAAAGTGACTCAAGTCGAGATAATAAATCAGGATCGATTACATGACAATCCCTTTGGATTTTGATATGCCAGCTATATTCAAAGCATGAACCAATGGGAGATTTATAAATATGTAAGAATAATTGTCAGACACAATGAACCAAATTTCCGAGCAATAGACTTAAAAAAATATGATCCAACATCATTCCTCCATTTCATGTCAGTGGTAAACGAGAAGCCAAAAAAGAGCAAAGAGATTCTCTACAAGCGGTTAGCATCAGTCATACTGAGAGAAGGTAAAAAGGTTATCAATGGCGATTAATGGAATGCCGTTTTGTTTTGAAGACGTTATAATTTAACAGCCCAATAATGTTTGGATATTTGGAGGTCCTTTTCGACATCAGCAGCCAGTTTTACTTTGTAAGATATTACCACTAAGACAGGAGTTATATACTTATGTCATCTATATAAATATCTTGTAGGTAACAGATGACACCGGGAACGTCCCTAAGGGAGATAAGAAAGTAATTCCAAGGACTGAAACCTGAGAGAGTCCTTCATTCGAAATGAACTAGAAGCGTGTCCGTTCTACATAGACTTCATTACATAATTTGTTAAGAACGAGCGGACTAAGTCAAATATTGTTTCAAAGACACCATCAACATTGAGCTTGTGGAGAATTTCAACATTTCAAACGCCGTTCTGTGAAAAGCTTGCTAGCTGAATTCAGTAATAGCTGGTAACGCCTGGAAGAACCAAAGCCATAATGCTTATCCGAAAGACGTGCACCAGACATTATATGTGACGTGAGATGTTTAACCAATTCGGCATTGCTGGGAGCCTCTAGTGCTTTCCGCAAAAGTGATAAAAGACTAATGAAAGGATCTATCGCGGGGCCAGACGTTCACCAGCGTTCATAAAGACAGGAACAACAGAGTTACGTTACCGACAAGCTGGAAAGCAATAATTAGCTAGTCATACATAGTCGAGTTTGGAGTGAACTGGATCGAGTTTCAGGAACACATTTCCCGAGACGGTCAAATCTTTAATTCTTGTGGGTAACTAGTTTAGAGAGGGTATCAGAAACAAAGGAATGGGTGAGCATATCCCTCAGTAGAGAATTTGTTCTATGGGGAACAATCAGGTAAAGATACAATGGCGAGGCGAGAGTGGAGAAGGAAGACAATTTCCGAGCAAAATATTTTTCTTTATCTGTAGTTAATGATGATACTTCAAAATGATTGACGAGGGGAGGAATTAGACTCTTACAAAGGCACCGGCAATCACACGAGCCAAACCTGTGATAGACTGTACGGTTGTCGTTTCTATAAGCAAATAGTGGCTTTGCATCCTTGAGGGTACATGTTGTGGCCTTGCTAGGACCATAAATAAAGACACAAAGAGAGGAATTGAGTTAAACAATTATATTAACAGTAATACACACATATACAAACGAGAGTATTACAGCAAGAATGTTCGGTCCGACTGTCAGAGCTGATTGCTGGAAACTTCCCTCTTTATATATATATATATATATATATATATATATATATATATATATATATATATATATATATATATATATATATACTAATAGTAATACTCGGTTGGAAAAAACCTCGGATAGGACAACTTGTAAATATATCTTGTGAAACCTAGGTAGGTTTTTCCTGGCTCTTTAGGATGAATTTTATATATATATATATATATATATATATATATATATATATATATATATATATATATATATATATATATATGTGTGTGTGTGTGTGAAAAGTGTGTGCATATAAATATAAATAAATATATATATATATGTATAATGATTTATATATTATGTGCGCGGTACTTATTAGAAAGCGCTCAATACCAGAGATAGAGCTAACATATATGGTTGGATAGATGTGACCTTATGACCTTGGGTTTCACGCTTCAGCAATCGTCAGCGTGAAACCCAGGGTCACAAGCTCACATCTTTCCAACCATATATATATATATATATATATATATATATATATATATATATATATGTTTCAATTGGAATTAAGATACCATTAGTGTTATCAGATACCATTTAGTAATGGTATTTTAATTCCAACTGTATGAAAGTGGGTCGGCACATATTGACCATACACCTAAGTTATAAGTTTATCTCTCATCTCTTATTTCTGTTGCTTGGAAGGAAAGTGAGTAGAGTGTGGTCGACCACCAACATAAAATATATTCTATACCATGGACAGTGTAGTAGTTTTGGGCCAAGCACTACATTCTTCAGATCCGACAAACAGCATATTTCTTAGATCTCGTCTATTGTGACGTTTCCTCTTCAAAAATCAAATGCAACTTGAAAGAAACAAGTTTTCACGTCGTCGAGGACATCCAAAATAATACGAACAAAAAAGAATAAGTCTTACTTAGTCATTTGTAAACGTTGCATCAGCCGGCACCATGGCGAAACGCCAAAAACTTGATTACTCTGTGAGACAAGCTATTGTGAAGCTACACAAGAAAAAACACACCATTAGAGAGATTTCAGAGAAAGTGAAACGTTCCAAGAGTGTTGTAGGCAGGGTTGTTAAATCCTACAATGATACTGGCAAAATAGTTAGTGCTTTTAAAACCGGCAGACCCCGCAAAACTTCGGCAAGAGAAGATCGAATAATGCAGCGTATGTCATTAAAGAACCGTTTTAAGTCTTGCACAGAAATTAAAAGGGTTATGAATAGTACCTCATGTGTTAATGTGTCAAGACAGACTGTTTGTAGACGACTGCAAGAAATAGAGCTGTTTAATCGAACCCCAGGGAAGAAACCACTTGTTAGTTCGAAGAATAATAAGAAGAGATTAGAGTTTGCAAACAGGTATGTAATTTGGACATATGAAAATTGGGCAAAAGTATTTTTCAGTGATGAAAGCAAGTTTAATTTATTTGGAAATGATGGAAAAAACAATGTAAAGAGACGTATTGGTGAAAGATTAAGTGCAAAGTGTACTAAGAAAACTGTCAAGTTTGGGGGCGGAAGCGTCATGGTATTTGGAATGTTTTCTAGCCAAGGTACAACGCCTCTTGTCCGGTTACAAAGTCGTGTAAACGCGCAGATCTATAAAAACATTGTTCAAGATCATGTTGTGCCAATCATACAGAATTCAGGTTTCGATAAGGCTACCATTATGCAAGATAATGTTCCATGTCACAAGGCAAAGGTGGTAATGAGTTACCTTAGTGAGAAAGATTTGGAAATTATGGATTGGCCACCGCAAAGTCCTGACTTAAATCCAATAGAAAATCTTTGGAAGACCTTAGGAGTGAAAGTTATGGAAAGAAATCCCACTAACACGCAGGATTTGTGGGTGAAGCTTCAAGAAGAATGGTCTAAAATTAGTATCGAGGATTGTCAAGAACTGATTCGTTCTTGTAGTCGAAGATGTGCAGCTGTCATTGAGAGCAAGGGCTCATTTACTAAATATTGATTGTACATGTATTTTTATTGTTTTTTTTTTTTTTTGCTGTTTACATTGTTTTTCTCAATTTTGTCCCTTACTTTTGGACGTTCCAAATTTGAAAATAAATAAATAATTGTTATAATTCTTTTTCTATCCTTTGCAAATGATTCAAATTTTAGTATGTTATTATGGATGATAACGACTACCAGTTGGCAGAATTTCAGCTTTTCACAGTTGTTATTTCTAACAAATATTAGGTTTTAAAATTGTGTCCCTTAGTTTTGGACGCTACTGTATATATATATATATATATATATATATATATATATATATATATATATATATATCTTTAAAAAATTTAAGTTTTTAACTATGGATAAATGTGTTCAATATCAATCCTGAAGTTTGCGTTCAATCCTGAAACAGACTGTCGCCGCCCGGATATATATAATTAATTTACTGATTTAAGTTCCATCGCTACACAAGAATTACCATGTTTCAAAAACAGAAAATAAAAACTTCAAATTCAATTATAGAATTAGAATCCTTAGTCATGTTTCATTTTCATGCGAATTTTAGAATGACTTATTTTGAAATTTATTTTGAAACGCACATACTTTCATAATATTAGTTTCTAAGGATACGGGGAAATTCTGTCATTTTAACAAGTGGCGGTAGGGTATTTATTTTGTCGGACAAATATTGCCTCAAAATATTAATAATTTTCGAAAGGGGTTAAGTCAAGTTAGGGTAGTAGTGCTTTTTCCAACGAATGATGACATCCATTCAATGCATGTCGTCTCGTCTTTTTTCTCGTCTTTTTCAACGATAAAAAGTTTTTCGGCACTTTTGTTTCGCCGTTAAATTTGTAAGTGTATAAATAAAGATTTTTTTCTAAAAGGGTTGTTTTATATGAATACGTCCTATTGAACTACAATTTTAAAATATTATTCTTAATTTTAATTACTAATAGACTATACTTCTTTTAAAACAAATAAATGTAATAGAATTACTGATATAAATTAAATTATTATTGAATATCAAATATAAATATATATATGTATATTTCATTTATCAGCTTTTTTTTTATTTAAGTATCATTTTTGACAATGTCGGCAAAGAACAGCTATTTAATTTCTTTGATTAATTACATTTTTATTTTTTATAAACCCAATAATGTATAATTTCTCATGTATGCACAAAGGACATGGGTTTTAAATGCACTACATATTCTAGCTTTTTTTTATTAATTTCAATTTCACAGTAACTGTTTTATTCCTTTCTTTTAAGTGATAGAAATATTTCTATTTATGCTCTGTTGATTTGCAATGAGCACTTTTTTGTAAAAAATTAAAAAAAAATATTAATAAGAACACCGGATTATATATATATATATATATATATATATATATATATATATATATATATATATTAGACTAGACTAGACTCTCCCGTCGAATTCGACGTATGAGGGTTAAGCAGATCAGTTCCTAGGAAACCGACAGCCTGACAACAGCACATGAGATTTGATTATAATGATGAAGGTTTCGTGCAGGACCATCAACATTTTTTGAAGGGCCGAATACAGAGACCTGTTGCACTGCGTGCCACAAGTTCCCCAAACGACCCTCCGCCGGTTTTGAATTCAGAGTTGTCCTTCTCCTAGACCAATTACCATTAAAGTCTATAGAACCCAGTCTGTCCTGCTATTTACCCATAGGTGGAGGGAGAAGAAGAGGATTCACACCTTTCCCAAGGTGTGAATCCTCTTGTGAATGTAATGGATTCGACTGGAATTCGAACTCGGCCCTCCGATTCCTCAATGGAAGCCGCTATCCAACGTGCCTAAGCGTAACACTAGCTCACTTTGAATTTTAGGACTTGGAGAATTTGGCAGCGAGTAATCTGCTTAACGAGCCATTATTAATGGAGGCTGAACAGGTAGGGAGAAGTATAGTAAAAATAAATCAGTCATTGCTAAAATATAGAAAGATTGGGAAGTTGTGTACAGCAATGACCACCCACTTCCTGTGGGATACCTCACATAAAAAAGAAAGAAGACCGAATAGAAATACTCAAGTAGATGTTTTTTTTTTTTAAATAGAAATATAATAATTATTAAAATGTTATCTCAAAATTCACAAGAAAATTTAATAAAGCGGTTAAAATAATCAGCCATTTTTTTCTGAATTGCTTCCCATCATGCCTTACACCTTTTAATCGGCGACTGATGCATCAATTCCAATAAAGCTATCTGCCATCATTGATTTTTTGAAAGTCGTCTACGATTAACCGTTTTTAGGGGTCGATGTCGCGAGATTTGCGATAAAATACCTTGGCCTTTACGAACCCTCATGAGAGAAAGTCTACAGGGCTAAGGTCTGTGGACACGGGAGGCCACATAGTGCGGCACCAGTGATCTCTGCCATTCTTGGGGCATAGACAAATTTGTGCATAAATGAATAAACCTATTTTGTCCGAATAAACATGATTTATGGCTTTAAATTTACATAGAGGCCAGGATCTCTATCCCTCTCTCTCACATACACACACACACACACACACACACACACACACACACACACACACACACACACAGATAGACAGACAGACAGACACACACACAAACACTATATCCCTGTCACCCATTATTTATCTATGGGAAAATACGATCTTCAACTCCATATATCAGATTAATAGTATGTAAATATTAGATCACAAGCAGTATAACCCGTCTTTGCCTGGGTCTTTCATTACTGAGAATTTTTGCTGTTCAGTTGGAGCAGTTTAAGTTTAAAGTCAACCCACCCGAAAATCAGTATTAGTAACAACATTTGGGTGCAACTGAAGCACATCCCCAAATGTGAAGCGGAGGGGATTTGGAGGTGAAGTAGGCCTGAAAAGGAAACTGTATAAAAATAATATTATTGTAATAATTTAAAGTATTTATTTTTATTAAAGTTTTCATGAAAGATATATATCCAGGAAGAGATAGTAAATAGTAAAAACGTTGCTGAGAGTTATAATGGATAGGAAGTCGTGGAGAGTCGTTGTCGCCAAAAAATTGCACTCAAAACCGGCACTGAAGAATTATCTATCAAACAAAAAAAAAAGATTCATCGAAATCGGATGAAAATTGTGTCAATGCATCAACAACATCCGATCACACACACTCACACATACACGCATACACATACATTTTGAGAATTATAATTTGTATGAGTTCGTGCCCGATTAGAAAATTAAAAACAAAAATATTGCATCCTCGCAAAAAAAAAAAAAAATCTGTCATGTAGTCTCCATTGTTCTTAACGACTCTCCCCGTCGTTCAAAAAGCTTCGCCTTTTTTGTTGAAAGAAGTTGTGAGTTAGCTTTTGACTAAATCTACATACACATTTTATGGTTTTAATTGTTTTATCGAGACCGGAATATATGAAATTTCGATGGAAACAAGTCAGGAATTACGGCCAGTATTGAAGGGTTTCCCAGTTCAATTCTTTAAGCTTCTGCAAGGTCGGTTTTCCAACATGCAGTCTTGCGTTGTCGTTGGGGGCTGCGGTTGAGGAAATGACGCTTTTCATATTTGACAAAATCGGTCGTTTTTTCTTTAAACCAAATCCAAAGGGTCTACGGCAGTTGAGATATCGTTTTTCAAACATTTAGCAGTCTCATTCCGTCTTAATCTTTGGTCTGTTCTCAACGATTGCAAGCAGAGCTTCTTCATTATTTTTTCGATAAAGCCCGGGAGCCACTCGATTTAGAGGGTTACAGAGTAAGATACAACATTTAGGCAGATATGTGGGCGAGATAACGGTTAATCCTTGACTTGAATGAATTAAGAGTGTAGTGATCGGGAAAACTCCCATTTGGGAGTCAGTTCCACAGAGCAGCCGTTCGCTGGAAAAAGCTGTTCGAGTGAACTTCTTACAAATACGAAAAGAATGTGGTTGGTTCGCGAGAATGTTTGTAGCATGGCGGGTCTTGGCCATAAAATTTAAAACTAGTGAAACTAACGTATATAGTTCATCTGAGCACTTTCCATGGATATAGCGACCCAGTAGTGAGAGGCTTGCGACGAGTTATAGGGTGGAAAGTAATTTGTCACCCAAAAGGACGTGGAGACGTTTTGGGACTATATCGAAACAGAAAAGTGAACTAACTACTAACTAACCGAAATAATTCTGGCAGACAAGCTGAAAGAAAATGATTTCAACATAGCTATCATAATAAAGGAATAAATAGAGGAAATCGAATCTTTCTACTCCATGGTAAACAGTGCCAAGACTCTTTGTAAATCATAAGAAGTCATCATTATCATGGGAGACCTAAACGCTAAAGTAAGCAGTCAGATGAAAAGGAGATACAGCCGTAAAATTCGGACTAGAAATCAGCAACGAACGTGACAAAAATGGATCCAATGGTACACGGCCAATGACCAGGCAATAGCCAACACATGGTTTCAAGAACACACAAGATGATTATGGATATGGAGGAGCCCAGGAGAAGTTAACTAAAAACCAAATTGGCTATATAATTATCAACAAAAGATTAAGGAATGCAATGGTTCACTGCAAAACCTACCGAAGTGCCGACTACGGAAGCGATCATTGCCCTGTTATGCGTAAACTAAGAGTGAAAATGCGGAAACTGAAGAAGCCTAATGCGGCGCCCAAATTGCAAAGCAACAAACTTCTAAGCGACCCGTACATGAAAAAATAAATATACGGACAATGTGAATAGAAGACACGAGGTGGATAATGGAAACTCGAAATAGGACACACTAAGAGACGCTTTAGTGATGTCAGCCAATGATATGTAAGTAAAATGGACGGAAAAGAAAAACGAATGAATGACTGATGAGATTCTCGATATGAAGCAAAGGAGACAGAAAACTATGGTATGCGAAGATATGGAACGGAATACAGAAAATTACACAATGAAATATGGACCATATGCAGTCAAGCTAAAGAAGAGTGGCTAAACAAAACAAAATGCTGAAATGGAGAGATTGAATAGCGCCAACAAAGGAGATAAACAAATAAGCGAACAAACAGGACAGAATACGTGCTTATCAACAGGTTGCATAAAATAAAAGGATGGGACATTAATATATAAGAATGTATAAATTCTTCAACGCTGGAGCGAGTATGTTGGGGAACTTTTCCACGACGAAAAAGAATAACCAGCAATACACAGAACTACGGAAGTAGAAGGTGCACTAGCGAAATTGAACAGAAACAAGGCGGTAGGGTCAGGCAGAATTGTAACGGAAATGCTGACAGGCTTAGAGGATTTTGGCATAGACAAGATCACAGAAATAATGACGTCTACAAAAATAGGTATATACGGAAGCTCTCAGCAAATCTATCTTCATAGAACTGCCTAAGAAACCAGGCGCAAATGAATGTGAGATCCGCCGAACAGTCAGCATAATCTACCACGTAACAAAACTCAGCATCCGTACTTTTATGAATAGAGCTCGCAGCAGAATCAAGCCAGTGATAGGACAAGAAGAGTGCGGGTTCGTTAAACACACCGGAACAACGAACGCGATGCCCAGAATGTTATCAGAAAGAGCAATACAAATGCAGACGGATGTGTACCTATGTTTTAAAGACTAAAAAAAGATGGTCGACAATGTACGCCACAAGGATCTGCTGGAACTGCTCAGCAAGCTTGATATATTTAGGAAAGATGTTAGAATAATCAAGAACGTATACTGGCAGCAAACGGCATGCGTGCGCAGAGGGAACGAGTTCAGTGAATATACAAAAATAGAAAGGGGCGTAAGGCAAGGATGGGTCTTCTCACCAGAATTATTCAACCGAGGTAATTCTCAGAGAGATTCAGTATCGGAGGCTACAATCTTAACAGCACAAGATACGCAGATTACTCAGTACTGATAGCAGACATGGAAAATAAATTACGAAACCTTCTACAGAATGCAACAAAGGAGAGAGAGAATAAAGCACTAAGCATAAACTACAAGAAGACAGAATGGTCATCTATAAAATGATGAGCCCGAAATTCTATTTACAGGTAGGGGACACTAAAATCAAACGGGCGCGGAAGTTTAAATATCTGGAAAGTGTTTTGACAGAGGACGGCAAGTGCAACGCTGAGATCCGAAGACTTATTGGGATGTCCAAGGACACATTCCAAAAGCTGTTCAGAGTATTGCGAGACAGGAAGATTCATTTGGTAACAAAGAAAAGTGTACTGAGCTGCTACGTGATATCTGTCCTCCTTTACGGCAGCGAATTTTGGACGGTCTTCTCTAACACGAAGAAGTAACTCGAGGCAACAGAGATATAGCTCTACAGAAGCATGCTAATGATGACATGGTAACATGGACCGAGTGTGTGAGCAACGTTGTGGTTTTGGAGAGGATTAAAACAAGGAGGAAGCTTATATTTAACATCAGGAAGAGGGAGATGTAATACCTGAGCATGTAATGACTAAGGAGGGCCTGGAGAATCTGATACTCACAGGTCGAATAGAGGAAAAGAACGGCTAGGGAAAACAACGTATGACATACCTGGCAAGCTTAAGTAAGTGGATGGCAGAACGTAAGTGGCAGAGGGTCGAAACTTATACTAAAGTATAGGAAGAAGGGGAGAGCCTTTATCGCCTACGTCTTGAAGGGTCACGGCACATAAAAAAGAAATGTTTTTGTCATAGTTCTCACGCTTACTCCTTTCCGAAATTTAAGTAGTATAATATGGCGAAAGTGCAACCTTTCACCGGACAGCTTTAAAGCATTCATTTGCGGAGAAAACGTCAACATTTATTAACACACAAACTCTTTCTTCTTCGCAACTGAATGATTCAAGGTTTCAATCTAGAACACACCAGTAAAACGCACCAAATTAAACGCCAGTCTAAAGTTGCGGTCAGTTTATATTAACAATGATATTGATAAAAGTATATTTTATGATTCTGGACGTAACTTCAATATGGAAATGGGTTTGATTTCAAAGACGTCAACGGTAAATTTACTTCCAAAATAATGCAAAATATCTCCTATATAATAAATGCGAATGTGTGCACCTCGGCGTGGTGTAATGGTTAGCAAGCTTGACTCACTAAAAGAGTTTACGACTGTGTAGTGAGTTCGATCCTCACTGGGTACCCCATACTTTCAACCTTACATCAAATGAAAACCCTGATAAAACAGCTTAGAAAATCACTTCGGGCACATCGAGGCGGTGTAATGGTTAGCACGTTTGTCTTGCTTGCACATTTGGGACTGAGTAGTGAGATCGATCCTCACTGAGTGCCACATATATTCAGCATTGTGGCGCATCTAAGCCACTCTTAGAAAATCTCTATAATAAATGCGAATTTCAGTATGTCATTGCATTACACGCTTTTAATTAAAAGGGACTTTCAGATGCTCATGTTACAGGACTTTCGGATATCCGAGTTTTCATTATTGCGATTGTTTTTGAGGATTTTTACGGTATTTTTTTGCGACAATTTTTTTTGTACAATAACAATTTTTATAACTAGGAAATACATTTGTAAATAATCGGAATTAATTGTGTACAACAGCAAAGTCATCCATGAAATCACTCTTTGTACTGAAAGTAAGGACCTACGTACATCGAATTGTCTTTAAGAGGCAGTAGAAAAATTATTGTCGAAAATTTAAAAGGTAAGAATAAATATTAATGCAATACTTAAATGCAGCGATCAATTTTGAGTTCTGTAGTTCATTGTTGCCGATTGCATAGGTCAGTAGTATGCATCTCAAAAAGAAATCTCCGCTAACAGAGGACCAGATTGCAATCAAAAGAGCCAAGGCTGCAGGGAGGAAAAGAAAGTCCCGTACAAATGAAAACCCTGATAAAACAGCAACCAGGAGAGTCTCCACTGCTGAGAATATGCAAAGACTTAGGGACTTTCAAACTACTGAACAAGTAGAAGGCTCATTCAAGAGCACTTCGCTAGAGCTAGCTTAAATGTCGTCCGGTAGGGCGGCTTTTAAGCTACTTCTATAATATAACAATTATTAAAACCAATTATCTAAGTTATTCTTTCTGTACAAAATAACTCCTCTTCAATGTGCCAATTCCAATCAGAATATAAGCTATTAAAAACTTGACTTATAGCCCTTAGCAGTTTTGTCAACTTTTGCTAAGGCTCCTTCCGCCAGTTCGCACAAACTGATTAAGAAAGTGCCACACTAACTTCTTCTGTCTGTCTTGATTTTAGTATGCCCTGTGAGGGTTAATTCTTAAAAGCCATCCTTTTTTCCTTGATTCTGAGTATTAGTGTTCCTTTTCTTCGCCATTTTCTTTAAGTCATTCTTGTTGCTTACTAGCTTAGTATATGTAATTCTCAGTAGGCTTTTCCAGAACCACATTTCTGTTACTTAAAATGTCTACTCACTTTCGTGGAGAGTTTGCCTAGAATTAAATGTCTATATAAAGAGAATTGATATCGCATAGGAAATTCAACATTGTTTTTGCTTCTAACGAAAATATTTTCTGCTTTTCAGCAAATTGCTTAAAATCTACTTCCACTAATTGCATTCTTATAACTGTTTCAAATGATATATACTTAAATGTTTGAATTATTGCTTTCTTTAGTCTATTTAAATTATGACCAGTCATGTTGTTTACAATTATTAATCCATCATCTCTGTATAGACCTCGGTCTCTTTTCGACATCGTTCCAGATAAATTTTCAATATATAATTTCCAATCAATACCGGTTACATAGAGATGATAGATTATTGAGGAAATACGAATGGTGATTTAGATAGAGTTCTGAACGTAACAAATTAAATATTGAACGATATAAGATGAGGAAGAGATATAAAAATAGAATTAAAATTGGATTTTTTTTAGATACAGCGTCTCCCAAAAACACCAAGGTATTTCAAAATTGAACAATTTCCTTTTTTAACTTTAATTCAAAATGCCATATTACTATACAGAGCACCGGGATACCGCCTTGGCGGCCACATTCTTACCAATATAACATACGCAGGCGGCACAACAATGATAGCAGATACGTAAAAGAAGCTACGAAACCTCCTACAGGAAGTAGCGAGAGAGAGAGCGAGAAGAAAGGACTAACCATAAAATACAAGGAGAGAGAATGCATGGTTATCTGTTAAAGGATGAGTCCGAAATTAGATTTTCTGTAGCATTTTCGATTCACGCTGGAATTCCAACAGTTATTGCTTAGTACCAGGCTAAGATTGCATCGATAATTGTATTTTCTCTTTATCTGGTTTTAAAGTTTCAGCCGATGAATTGTCATGTCTTCTATAATCTGAAAATATCTAAGATAATTACTTTCATTATTACGTATATAACTGTTTACATTGTCTTTCATGCATGTAATACAATTATTTGACCGATATATTCTTCGGCCTTTCTCTTTTGTATGTGGTACCAATTCCTTAAGCTGCTATTATTATTATTATTATTATTATTATTATTATTCATCTTCTTAAAGTGAAAACAAATTCAAGACATATCTAAACCAAGAGAGTTTGATATAACGATATATGGCAATAAAATTTCAATTCATGTTTGAATGAATTTAATTTATCAGTTTATTATATCTAAATGTAAAAGATTTTTAGACAATTCTGAGAGAATTGGAGATCCTACCGGGATTAAGCATCGGCGGCCACAATCTTACCAATATAAGATACGCAGATGACACAATACTGATAGCAGACTCGGAAATGGAACTACAAAACCTCCTACAGAAGGTAGAGAAGGAGAGCTAGAAGAAGGGACAAACCATAAACTCCAAGAAGTCAGAATGCATGGTCATCAGTAGAAAGAAGATACCAAAATGTGATTTGCAGGTCGGGGACGCCAAAATCAAATATGTGCGGAAGTTTAAATATCTGAGGAAGTGTTTTGACTGAGGACGGTAGGTGTGACGCTGAGATCCGAAGACGGATTGGGATGGCCAAGGACGCATTCCAAAAGCTGGGTACTGCGAATCAGAAAGATTTCATTGGTGAGTACTAAGCTGCTACGTGAGAGTTGTCTTCCTATACAGCAGCGAATGCTGGACGGTCTCCTCAATGATAAAAAAAGAAACTTGAGGCAGCGTGGATATAGTTCTACAAAAAGATGCTAAGGATATCATGGACGGAGCCTGTGAGCAACGATGAGGTTTTGGAGAGGATGCAAACAAGGAGGAAGCTTATACTTAAGATAAATTAGAGGCAGATGAAATTTCTGGGACTTGGCCTAGGACGGATTCCAAAAGCTGGGCAGAGTACTGCGGAACAAAAGGCTTCTTTGGTGGCAAAGAAAAGACTACTGGGCTGATGCGGGAGATCTGTCTTCCTATACGGCAGGAAATACTGGACGGTCTCCTCAAAGAGGAAAAAAGACTCGAGGCAGCGTAGATATATAAAAGGATGTTGAGGATAACATGGAGCGAGCCTTTGAGCAAGGATGAGGTTTTTGAAAAGGATGCAAACAAAGAGGAACCTTATATTTAACATAAGGAAGAGTCATTTGAAGTTTCTGGGACAGATAATGAGAAAGGAGGGCCTAGAGAATCTGATACTCACGGGTCGAATAGATGGAAAGAGAGGCAAGGGAAAGCAACGAATGACATACCCGGCGGGCTTGAGCAAGTGGATGGCAGAACGTGGTCTGGGGGAGTTGGCAGGGGCAGGGAACTTATTAGGAGTCACAAGGGATAGGGGGAAGTGGATCGACTACGTCCTGAAAAGACATAGCACATAAAAAGAAAAGGTATAGTGTAGATATTGGAAATAATTTTGAGTTGAGAAGGATTACGTCTTTTATGTTGTGTCCATTTTCCTCTCAGCATTTCTCAACTCAGATCACAGTGTTTCAAGCTCTAGTCCGTTGATGTTTGTCTGAATGTTGTCCTTCAGTTTTTGGAGAATCTGTAGATTCTTTTATTTTGAGATAGCCGCATAGAAAAACTAAAGGCTTGTCAGATCGTGGTGGCCAGTTTTTGACGTAACCGTGAGAATTTATTCATTTTTCAAAAAGTTTGCCTCGTAAGCTGGATTATGGACTTTGTACGATTTGTTGATCAATCTCGTTGTACGAAAACAGGTTGATACATTTAAAAATTTATTTGGAGTGACGTCTGAGAGATCCAATCGCCTTCGAAAACACAAGCAGTTACAAGGTGTGGGGGAATTAGTAACAGAAGCATTAATGATGAGCAGAAAGAAAAGAGAGTAAGCAGGTTGATAGTAGATAGCGATTGACATTCCATTTAAATTTTTTGCAGATTAAAGTTATCTGGAAATCATTGAGCCAGAATTGGGTTCAGCAATCGAGAAGTGCGAGAAGAGGAACTGTTAGCATAAAAATTTACTGCCACATCTAGCCAGCTCAACTGTAATTTTATGCCAAGCAAGTGCTGTGTTTAAATTCAAAAACTCTAGTTACCATAGCGAAGAGCTCATCCGAACAATTACCATGAAAGTATTTATAAAAATGACACAGAGATGCAGCTTTACGGCGGTAGGAAAGCCTAGCCGCTAGATTAGGACCAATGATATTGCTGATTTTTCTTTGGATTTTATTAAGGAGATTAAGGTGAATAACAGGGGCACTGGAATATATATGGCGGCAATATTCGAATCATGGACCAATGGTAGACTTACAGATATGTCATATAGATTCGGGAAAGAAAAATTGTCTCGCCCGGCAGTGTGAACTGACTTCTTAGTAGCTGATCGATCAATGGATTCAGTGGGGTTTCCACTTCATATCTACAGAGAACGTGAGCCCAAAGATACGCGATGGGTCAGTTTCCTGCAAAATATCATCAGCCATGCTAATGGAAGGCAGAGTGGAGTCTTTCACATGATAAACGGAGAGAAATTTATTTCTGGAATCGTTAAAATTAATAATCAATCTTTTACGCCTAGCTGACTTGAGGTCGTTTTCGACATCGGCTGCAATTTTGAGCTTGTCAAACTGATAAGCTTAACTATAGAGGCAGGAGTAAATTGTAGTGTCTCAGCGTAGATACCAAGTTTAGATGTAATCAAGAAGGTCATTACTGATAATTAATAATAGAGTAGGACCAAGAACTGGGTCATTGTGGATACCTGCGTTAGCACGAACGGATCTAGACGAGTGGCCGTTACAGGTAACTCTCATTTCACGATTTCATAGGAAAGACAAGATTAGTTTTAAAAAAAAACTGCCCAGAGACACCGTAATTTTCAGCTTGTGGAGAAGACCTCAGTGCCAGTCCATGTCAAAAGCTTTCGAAATGTCCAGTGCATTATTTCTGGAATAATTGTTTTTTCTAGTGTATGATAAAATGTGTGCGCAAGTTTCGTCAGTACATGAGCATTTGACCCGGGGAAAAGAAAACCATATTGCTTGTCTGAGAAAAAGCCCTACGATTAGAGATGTTGAACTAATTGAGCATTACTTAGGGCCACTAGGAATTTCTTAAAAAATAATAGAAGGCTGATAGTTGGAAGGGTCGCACGGCTTAAAGATTGGAACAGCAGATGATGGAAAGCATGGGGCAGTAGCATATTTATTGTAGAGTTTAGAAAACAAGAGCTAGTTCGAAAGCAGACTACTTGATGACTATTACAGGGATGCCATCGGGTCCACGTGTTTTATGTGGATCTAGGTTAGAGTTGATAGCAGAATCCATGGAAGGGGTTATATGCATATCACTCAACAGTCTCAGTTCTATTAGGGAATTTAGTCAGGGATATTCCGGATGAATCAGTAGTAGAGTTTCAGTACAATGTACGAGCAAAACATTCAGCTTTATCGCTAGAGGATGATAACATCTCACAATGATTGAAGAGGCCAGGAATAGAAACCTTACACTTATTTAATGTCCTATTACAGAGCCAATAGTATTCACGAGTGCTAAAGTTCTTAGAGGCTATGTGGTGCTTCATTGCGCGCATCAACGATTAAGCGCCTGTTGTGATGAGAGACGTCATGCTGGTATAGTCGAAAAAGGTAAATTAATAATGTTTCCTCTTAGAAACATTTGTGATAAAAACAACCAAGACAAGGATGTTAGCATGAAAGAACAATTGTATCATGAATAAAATGAAACTGTCAGGTAAGTTAATTACCTGTGTGAAGACATATTCTAAATGAGTAGAAAAGGGAAAAAAAACTTTAAAAAAAGCTCCACTGGGAATCTCAAATCATTGGTAACGTTGCCAATAAACATTTACTACTTAAAAAAAAAAAGAACGAAAGTTTGTAACGATAAAATGGACATATATCGGAAGGATGTTCAATAAAGAAAAGTTTAGAAATAAAAAGATATAACCAAAAGCATTGTATTAGAAAAATGTGTTGTTATTATTTAAAGAAATTTAATCGTCTTTCTTCTATTTCATTTTATTTTTCTTTGTGTAGAGATGAAAAATTCAATATGACGTCTGTTCTGGCTATCAACTTAAATAATTATCCGAATATATAATAGTCCTTGTCTCCAACGCAACACTTTGTTCATAATAAACAACATTAGAGGTCGAGGCAATGCGGGTTTGATAACATCAACGAAAAAGTACACATTGCTTCACGAATATCATATTATAATTATCTTTGTTGTTCTGTTAGGAAGCAAAATTTAGTAAGCAGCACCCTGCGACTACCTCAAATAAATAATGGATCATACCGTTGTGATTGTAAAGAAAGATGCAAGAAAAACATAACAGACGCCAACAGTTATTTAGGAAGGAAATAATAATAATAATAATAATAATAATAATAATAATAATTATTATTATTATTATTATTATTATTATTATTATTATTATTATAATGAAGAAAAGTGCTATTAGTTAAATGACAATTCTCCTATAAGACCTAAGAGCCATAGTTTATACCCGGCTCTACAGAATACAAATCAGGAATAATAATAATAATAATAATAATAATAATAATAATAATAATATTTACAATAATAACAATAATAATAATAATAATAATAATAATAATAATAATTATTATTATTATTATTATTATTATTATTATTATTATAAAGAAAAGTACTATTAGTTAAATGATAATTCTCCTATAAGGCCTAAGACCCATAGTTTGTACCTGGCTCTACAGGATACAAATCAGGAATAATAATAATAAAACTAACAATAATAATAATAATAATAATTATTATTATTATTATAATGAAGAAAAGTGCTATTAGTTAAATGACAATTCTCCTATAAGGCCTAAGAGCCATAGTTTGTACCCGGCTCTACATGATACAAATCAGGAATAATAATAATAATAATAATAATAATAATAATAATAATAGGAGTATTACAGGCGTATAAGTCTGGTACTAAATACTGAGTTAAACACAAAAAAACAGAATATCAGCCGTAAACACATTGGCTGTCCCTGTGGTGCAATACAACTTTAATGTCCTTAACTGGACCATAGCTGAAATTAAGGGAATGGACACCAAAACGAGAAAACTCTCATATGCTACCGCATGCATCATCCCAAAGCTGATGTTGATCGTCTGTATGTGTCCAGATCCGAAGGTGTCAGAGGATGAGTTCAACTAGAATTGTCCTACAAAACTACAACAAGTGGCCTCCAAAGATACTTGGAAACTACAGAAAACTAGATGATAGTATGTGTCAAGGAACATGAAAGCAGTAAGCGTCTTTACTTCGTAATAAAGGAAGCCAACAAATTCAAAATGAAGTTTCAAATGGGCGTAGAGATGCAAGTGCAGTAAAATACTTTGGCTGAAACTGCAAAATACTTATAAAAGACAGCAAAGACGAATGCAACCGACCAGATACAGAAGCGATGGAAAGATAAACCGCTTCATGGCCAATACTCTGCCCGTACCAAACAAGCTGACGTAGACAAAACCCGTACCCATCAGTGGCTACGCAGTGCAGGGTTGAAAGCTGAAACCGAAGGTTTTATCCATGCTACACAGGACCAATGCTTGCTAAGAATTATCAAGCACATATACTAAAATATTGTGTCAGCCCAAAATGCAGATTCTCTGATAAATATCCAGAAACGATTGATCATCTTGTATCAGGTTGCACGATGTTGGCACCCACTGAATATAAAACCCGGCATGACAGACTGGGCCAATATCTGCACTGGAAAATTTGCAACTTCTATGGGAAGGAAACTGGAAGAAAATGGTATGAACACCACCCAGACCCGTTTACGGAGATAGGACCTGTTACAATCCTATGGGACTACACGATACACACTGACAGAACAACCAAAGCCAACTGCTCGGATATTGTTATTAAAGACCACAAACAAAAAAGTGCCTCTTTATTGATATGGCAGTCCCTGCTGACTGCAATGTATCTTTGAAGATATTCAAAAAGCTTTCAAAATACAAGGACCTTGAAATAGAAATCTCTTAAATATGGCATATGGGAACATCAACAATCCCTGTTGTAGTTGGAGCCCTAGGACTGGTTGGAAAAGATTGCAGTGGACTAATTGAAGGGATTCCTGGAAGTCCATGCCTCAAGGAGATACAAAAATTGTTCTGACAATAATAATAATAATTATTATTATTATTATTATTATTATTATTATAATGAAGAAAAGTGCTATTAGTTAAATGACAATTCTCAGATAAGGCCTAAGGGTCATAGTTTGTGCCCTGCTCTACAGGATACAAATCAGGAATAATAATAATAATAATAATAATAATAAGAAGAAGAAGAAGAAGAAGAAGAAGAAGAAGAAGAAGAAGAAGAAATAGAAGATATTGGCCCAATATCTTCAATGAAAAATATGCAACTTTTTCGGGAAGGAATCTTTACGAAACTGGTATGAATACCCCGCAGACACGGTTACAGAGATAGAACCTGTAACAATTCTATGGAACTTTACACTACACACAGACAGAACAAGGAAAGCTAATCTCCCATACATCGCGATCAAAGACGACAACAAGAGAATATGCTTTCTTATTGACTTGGCAGTCCCTGCAGATTGTAATGTATCTTTGGAGATGTTCAGAACACTATCAAAATATAAGGATATTGAAATAGAAATCTCAAAAATATAGCAAATGAAGTGCCATGGGTCCTTACTTATAACTATAGAATGAACTCTTCCTAACACTATGTATACTACGCCTCTCAAGAGACAGAGTCGAATCAAACCGAGCTTCTCGGCTTGACGGTCGAACTTTCTGCCTCTGAGCAGAGAGGAACCCGGACGAGGCTCCGCCGAAGGGCAGAGTCTCGTTCGGGGAGGTTGACCAACCCAATTCCGTTTATACGGGTTCTACAGGCATTTTTTGTCCGAGCCTACGGGTTCGGGAAACCCACGTTAAACTCGGCCTTGTGCCACATGCAACCCTCGTGGGAGGGTGGCTAGATACCGAATCAAGCCGACCTTCTCGGCTTCTTGTCGAACTCTCTGCTTCTGAGCGGAGAGAAACCCGGACGAGGCTCAGCCGAAAGACAGAGTCTCGTTCTGGGAGGTTGACCAACCCGATTCTACGGGCTCGGTCGCCCTGTGTCACATGCAACCCTCGGAGGGGGGTGCTAGATACCGAATCACGCCGACCTTCGCGGCTTGACGGTCGAACTCTCGGCCTCTGAGCAGAGAGGAACCGGGACGAGGCTCCGCCGAAGGGCAGATTCTCGTTCGGGGAGGATGACCAACCCGATCCCGTTTACACGGGTTCTACGGGCATTTTTTGGCCAAACCTACGGGCTCGGGAAACCCACGTTAAACTCGGTCTTGTGCCACATGCAACCCTCGTGGGGGGTGGCTAGATACCGAATCGAGTCGAGCCGATAGTAGTTCACTCCAAACCAGACTGACAGTCATACTAACACCTTTCACATCTTGTATTATTATTTCCTGCAATATACCTTCGTTATTTCTACTCTTGGGTTCGTGTTGTTCTTCATTGGTCCTAACCTGGACCATAACACGAGGGCATCATTTTAGGTGCAACACTCGGATCAATTTGAAAAAATTCCTATAGAATCATTGAAGGGATTTCTGGTACGCCATGTCTTAAAGAAATACAAAAAATGTACTTACAAGTACAGCTGACATATTACGAAGAACTTTATCTATGTAAAATGTGTGTAGTCATAGTTTGTGCTTTCTTTTTAAGAAAAATGATCACTGGAAAATGTCATGAAGCCAGTTATAACCTTATGTCTCTGGTTGGGACCTGGAAAGAAATGTCTATACAATAGAAATCCAAGGGAATAATAATAATAATCATAATAACAACAACAACAACATTTCTAATCAGAAGGAAAAAGAAAGAACGCGTGTTGTTTTTTTTTTAACTATAATATTGTTCGAGATCTGGTTGCAACAAATACCTTGATATTTCAATAAATTGAAATTATTATTATAATAAATTTAAAATGCATCATACGGCTTATGTATACCTTAGAAAAACATAGACTATTCCGATGTGATAGAAACAAAATATATATTTCACAGACGCCGTTGGTTTTAGAGAGAAAAAGAAAGCATTCGTAAGAAAAAAAGAAAGAAAGAAAGAAAAAAAGAAAGAAAAAAAGAAAGAAAGGGTAAAAGTCATAACGCTATAAAGCGCTTAACCTCTGCTTCTGTGAAATGAAAACAAAGGAAAATGAAGAAAATTGAAGGGAACAGGTAGTGGAAGAAAGTAAAAAAAAATGTTTGTAACGCTAAATTGGACATAAATTAATTTTATATTTTATAATTCTATGCATCTAATATACGTTCTTGTATATTAATCGCATTTCAGTGATAATTATCTTATATTAATGAATTAGACTTTAGATCGTTGACAAGATAAAAAGATAGAATTGCTAACAGAAGGACGTAAAATAATGAAAATATGTTTTTTCAAGTTTGTTATTCTGAAATGATTCCCAATATAATCGTGGAAAATGCAATGATATTTTATAGTAGTATAAAGAAGGTATTCAATCATTAAATTATTATAATTTAAAAACTGTAAAAATAAAAACCTGGATAAGAAAGAGCTGGTATAGACATATATTCATACACATTATATTAGGTTGGTGCAAAAAATAATGACGTAATAATGCCGTTTTTTTACGTTACGTCAAAAAACGGCATTATTACGTCATTATTTTTGCATCAACCTAATAGCAATCCACAGACTTTCTGATTCGCTGTTTCGCTAGATGTCCGATTGCTTCAACCGGGATCGAAACCAAACTGATTTAACATTAGTCAGATATCTTACCTCTAGGACATCGTCGCAAGTCAGAAAGGAAAAGAATTTTAACGTTATTCTCTATACCAAATAAAGCAGCGATTATGAGAACTCAATTCATATTTGTAGAGTAATGCTTACTAGCAGTAGGAGCCGCTGTTTTTAAAACTCTCTTTCCCTAGAGAGCTGAACGAGATGTTCGGGAGCATATACATACATTATATATATATATATATATATATATATATATATATATATAATGCGGGAATTACACTTTTTTTATTAACAGTATGTTGCATTTAAAATAGACGGGATTTTAATTTTATATATATATATATATATATATATATATATATATATATATATAATACATAAAAATATTAATTTTGTTTAAAGTCGTGAATATTATTTTAGATTAATTATAAAGTGAGATTACTGGATTAAAAAAAAATTATATTCTTCCATAATGGTTATCTGTAGACCAAAAGAAATAATACAGAATTTAACATTGCTATGGGTGTGTTTGATTCTGCTGATGCATCCGAAGTTGTGGGAAATGTGCTATTCTGGTGACTATGATTTATTTTCGACATTAAGGACACAGGTCTTCGCAAAAAGAAATATATATATATATATATATATATATATATATATATATATATATATATATATATATATATATATATATATATAAGTAATTATTTTATTTGAGAGTGTGCATAACCGTAAAACAAATCCAAGAAAAATAGACCGATTGGGAAAGGGACTGATGAAATTTGTCAAAGTTAACGAGCTAAATATTACCACCAATGCTAAAATAATTAACTC
>OZ010572.1:107845207-107935207 GCA_963932145.1 Acanthosepion lycidas
ATTATTTTTGTCAAATTTTCTCAATTACACAGCGTCCCTTTCAATTTTAATTTCACCCACGCCATCTTTCTTCCCCACCACTTCTTTCCTTACCTTTCCCTCCTTCTTATTCTGGTCTTTAACATCAGATCGTCCATGGTATGTGTATGTCACCACGAAATGTATCTTTAATGTATTTGACATCCGACAACATTCATTTTCCCCCTTCCACTCACACCGAGTTGTAAAAAAAACCTCTCTGTTTAGTTTTAATCTCCCAAATTCTTTCGTATGTTACCCCTCTCTTTAGAACTAACATTCGTCCCACACTCTCATATTCACTCTGTCTAAATTCTATTTTTTATTTCCGGAGTTGTTCTTTTCCGTTTTCTTTTTGAATTTGTAGGTCTGATGAATTGGATCGTATTTACGATTCCAATGGAATAAATTATGACCATAGAATATTAGTGTTTAAGCCTTTTTATTATATATATATATATATATATATATATATATATATATATATATATATATATATCGGTTGTCCTTCGTATCCGAAGATGACGTATCGTTTCTGCATCACTTCTTTGAACATAGACGTGACTCCGCAAACCCAGGCTATAGGCGCAGAGTGTGGAACAGTGGACACACTACTGCCAATGTCCTGTGGCGTTGATCTCTAGCAGCAGTGAGCTACAGTCATCGAGCATTCTAGAAGGTGATAGCAGTAAGAGGGATTGTGATTCGCCAACGTAGTCTATCCCTGGCGCGACATTCCATTTCTTTTGGTTTGAGCTTGAACCTCTGGAGATTTCTTGTCGCAGTGTCTTTGTAACGCTTCTTTGGACAGCCTTGGTTTCTCTTGCCTTGCAGGAGCCCTCCGTACTGCAGACGAATTGGTAAGCGGTGCTCCTCGATGCGTAGGACATGCCCTACCTATCGGATTTCGGCTATAATGAACATGTAATCAAAGCTTGAGGAGTGAATACGATCCAGTGCCGCAAGGTTGGTAACGCGGTCCTGCTAGCGAATCTCAAGTATGTAACGGAGGGCTCTCATGTGGATGTTCTCCAGCTTCTTGATTTGTCTGCGATACAGTGTCCAAAACTCACAACCATATAGAAGGGAGAGCAAGACCACTGCATTATACACTCACAGCTTTGTAGTCAGCAAAATATTTTATTGACTCAGCACTCTGGTGCGAAGTTTTCTTAATGCCTGACTTGCTCTGCTGATTCGGGCATCAATTTTTTTGTTAACGAACCGTCACGAGAGATGGTACTTCGCAGGTATTTGAAATCCTCAACATTGGTAAGCTGTGTGTTATCGATGACGATGGTCGTTGCTGAGGTGTGTGTATTTGGTGTGGGCTAATTAATGACCTCAGTCTTGCCGAAACTGATTTTCATGCCGAAGACCTTGATGTCGTCAGAGAAGCGGTCCAGCATCAGCTGGAGATCGAACTCTACATAGGCTACCAGTACACAGTCATCAAAGAGGACTTCCTGGAGGAGATCTTGGAGGCTCTTTGTCTTGGCAGTGAGGCGACGAAGGTCAAAGAGGCGAGCCCATTCTAACGATAGTGAATGTAGAATTCCTACTCCAGATCTTGGACAGCGTGGGGGCAGCAACCAGGCAAAGAAGACGTTGACTAGGACCGGAGCTAAGACACAAACCTGCTTTCCACCGTTTCTGATCTAGAAAAAATATATAGTGCGATGGGCAAATTATCGCCATTTTACATTTTAATTTCGCGCATGCGCGTTCATTGTTTTTAATGTTATCGACTGAATAGTATAGTTAGTTGTGCACCATCTGTGTGAAAAAGACGACCATGACAAACTTCACTCTGCCAGCAATATGGAAACGTAGTGCTGT
Source organism: Acanthosepion lycidas (assembly GCA_963932145.1). NCBI lineage: Eukaryota > Metazoa > Mollusca > Cephalopoda > Sepiida > Sepiidae > Acanthosepion > Acanthosepion lycidas. The sequence continues at coordinate 107,847,065 of OZ010572.1, forward strand.
CCTGCTTGGCAATCACGTGGGAGTGCTTTGGGGACAGTGCAGAGGATTCGTAAAGAGTTGGATGAGTTGGATGATTATGACGGTTTCTTGTGTGATTACTGGTGACGGCGACGTCATGCCTCCATTTATCATCCCAGAGGGTCTCAGACTCAACACGGAGGCATACATCAAGTGACTTTCGGAGGTCGTGCTGACTTGGCTCAAGAGGGTGGGTGCTGGAAGACTATGTTTGCAACATGACTCCGCACCATGTCACACGAACAGGATGATCTAATCATGGATGTCTGGCAATTTCTGCGACCACACCACCCCTTAAATCTGGCTACCTAACTCCATAGGGTGCAACACCTTGATTATTATGTTTGGAGTGCATTTGAGCAAGAGACCAAGTACATTCCTTTTAACAACAACGATGAACTGATGGCAAGGATTATCCAAGCATTCACCAATGTAACTGCCCAGAAGAGTTGCATGAGTTTCTGACGTCTTCTGGAGGCCGTGGTTGAAGCCAATGGCGACTTTATTGAATAAATTTATTCTTAAGTATTTCAAGATATTTTTGTGTAATTTTGGTAAATACATCTGTTAAAATGAGATGTCAGAGTTATTTTAATTTTTGCGTAACTTAGACGAGAATTTATCCATTACACCATATATATATATATATATATATATATATATATATATATATATATATATATGTGTGTGTGTGTGTGTGTGTGTGTGTGTGTGTGTGTGTGTACACAGGGTGTATTAAAATACATTTACAAACATTTGGAGCGGGTTCCTCACACCAAAACAAGAAAAAAGTCAATATAAATTTGTGTCCGCAAATCCTTCGTTTCTGGGTTATTTAGTTTTAAAAAAGTTTACGGTAGATGGTTCTGTTTTGCCATGAAGACTAGGAAATGTTTGTCATTCGTGTAGCTAGTCTGTGTTGAACGTTTAACATGTGTAGTAGTTGAGTTAACTGAAAATTGTTCCGTTGAGAAATGGCAGGATATTCATTTCATGAACAGGGAGATATGATTTTTACCTCCGGCCGTTTGAAAGGAAATGGACGTGAGGCTGCAGGCCTGTATCAAATTGCGTTACCAGATCAAAGGTAGTCGAGTCATCCAACCAATGCTGTTTATCGTCGCATCGCTGAACAACATTAGATCTACTATCTATGGATCGAGAAAGACCGAGATCCGATCGTACTCCTGATCATGAAAAACTCATTCTACAGGCTGTCGGAGACGATCCTGGTATCGGCACACCCCAGTATATCGTACATCTCATAGTACCGTATGGAGGGTACTTCAGGAGCAGTTCCTGTGGCCGGATTATTTGCAACATGTGAGGTGTCTTTCACCCTCTGATCACTCAGCACGAGATAGCATTTTCCGATGATTTATTGCATAAACTGCTGATCCGCTGTTAGACTCTTCAGTCTTGTATACGAATGAGGCAACATTTAGAAGAGATGGAATAACAAATTTACACATCCAACATTTTGGGGCTGATCGGTATATCCAAATAAGTTTACGGTTAAAGTGTTCGCTGCAATTGTAGGTGAGTGTCTGGTAGGTCCATATGTTCTTCAAGCACGTCTTACAGGAGCTCTCTCCAGAAACATTATTCATTTCAAGAAATATGTAAAACATATGAATATCATTTAAACTGTGATTAGATTTTTATGGTATGGGATGTATGTATATGCTGTACATCTTCGAAAATATGAGGTAAAGAATTTAAATTTTCTTTTGATTTTTTCATCATATTTGTGGTCGTGTATTTTGGTTTGAGAAAGTAGTAATTCTTTTAGATAAGGTGACATTGGACAGAAACCAGGGCGTGTTGTTCATAATGACTAACGTCTTGAGTAGAGAATCCAGAGGTTAGCAGTGAATATCTTGAAGACAGTAGGAAAGCGTTGTTCAGGTTATCAGTGGATATTTTGGTAAAAGGTAGCAGAGCATAGTTCGTCCTTCTGTTTCTCTTTACCTGACAAGCTGGACTGGACATTCGGGTAGAGTGAACAAAATGGCTGCCTTTATACACGACGGATTGAATGTTCTACGTCTTCTGATTGGTTAACCTTCTATTGGTGGACTATAATGTGAGTCAAGTCATTTTGACTAAATTACTAGTACATAATATATACAAAAAACTGCAACAGGGCGTAGATATATATTTTGATAATATTCGATAATGGCACTCTCGGGGATTTTCTTTTTGAGGAAATTATTTTCTTTTTTATGCCATTTTTATATCAAAATTGTGGTTGAATTTCTTTCTTTGTATCGCTAATACATTTGGTAAATTGTTATGTATAAGGTCTCCTTTGTGTACATATATACGTTTTTTTTACATTTTGGATGCTTCCCCAATATATATATATATATATATATATATATATATATATATATATATATATATATGTGTGTGTGTGTGTGTGTGTGTGTGTGTGTGTGTGTGTGTGTATATGGAAAAGAATGGAATAGATAAATACACGTAAGTGCATATGTAACTATTTAAGAACCCTTCAGATTTTGTATACGTGAAGAAAAACATGGAAAATTTTGTTAAATTCATCCAACATCCTATTTCATATATAATGCGAAATGAACAAAAAGAAAAAGAAAACAGCAAAAATAAATTTGATAAAAACGATGTAATCATTACTGCCACTAACCATAATGCCTGCAATTAAAAGAATAATTTAACCAATATTAATAAAAAGAAAATTCCACAACCACTTCAGAACCAATACGAGATTTAATCAAAACAAACAAAATAAAGGTATACACCTGAAGCAGGTAATTACAAAATTACCAAATAAATTGCAAAATATTACAAATTTTTTAAGACATCTTAAATAGAATATCATGTGAACATAAGAGAGATTTTTATAAAACATTACACTCAGCACTTATAGTAATAGATCTGGCAAGAATTTCGATTTAAAAATGTGGTTTAGATTCAAAAAGAAAACACAGTGGGCAATGCCATCTACTCTAAATTTAACTCAAGAATCATGCAACGTACAGAACACCCTCAAATAAAGTAATTACTAATACAATGTGACTTAATTAAAATCAATACACACACACACACACACATATATATATATATATATATATATATATATATATATATATATATATATATATATATATCAGTGTGTGTGTGCTTGCAGTGATCTCCATTGAAAAAGTTAAGTATATATATATGTGTGTGTATGTGTGTATGTGTGTCAGAACGCTTCAGAACTATCGTGTATAATAATAACAACAACAACAGCAACGCCACCACCAACAATAATAATAAGAAGAAGAGTAAACCTATAAGTATCTAGGAATTAGCGAAGCAGATGGTATACAACATACCCAAATGAAGGAGAAACTAAGAAAAGAATACTGCAGGCGTGAGCGTGTGGTATTGAATACCGAGCTGAATTCAAAAAACAAGATATCAGCCATAAACACCTTGGCTGTCCCTTTGGTGCAATACATTTTTAACATCCTTAACGATTCAAATGGACGCCAAAACGAGAAAGCTTCTCACTTGCTACCGCATCCATCATCCTAAAGGTGAGGTTGATCGTCTGTATGCGCCCAGATCCGTGTGAGGCAGAGGTTTAGTTCAACTAGAACTGTCCTACAAAACGACAACAATTGGCCTTCAAAGATAAACGGAAACTACGGAAGTCTAGATGATGATTTGTGTCAAAGAACATGAACGTAGTCTTTATTCCGTAAAAAAAAAAATCCAACAAGTTCAAAATGGTGTTTCAAACGGGTGTAGAAATACAAGTAAGGTACAATACACCGACAGAAGCTGCAAAAGACTTAAAAAAGAAAGGAAAAGCAAATGCAAACGACTAGATACTGAAACGATGGCAAGATAAAACTCTTTATGGTCAATACTCTGCCTGTACCAAACAAGCTGATGGAGACAAACCCCGTACCTATGTAGTACAGGGTTAAACGCTGAAACCGAAGTTTTTTTTATGTTTGTTGCACAGGACTAATGCTTGTTACCTAGAAATTATGAAGCACACTTACTAAAATATTGTCTTAGCCCAAATATATATATATATATATATATATATATATATATATATAGAGAGAGAGAGAGAGAGAAGGAGAGAGAAAGAGAGAGACAGACATAAATTTTGTTAAATGCAGTATACAATGTCTATTTAAATATTTTATTTTTCGAATTTTCGAATGAGTTCGTTATATCAGAATTAATTTCGAGTACATTGCGCCATGTCAGTTATCAATATTCAATGTTTTCAAGAGGGTGCTGAATCTAACATCATATAAAAATTCTCTTTCAACACAAAATTCCGTATTTTAAAATGAGCACAAAATATTTAACATGCATATACAATAACAATGATAATAATAATAATAATATTAAGTTGGTGCAAAAATAATGACGTAATAATGTCGTTTTTGACGTATTAACGTCAAAAAACGATATTATTACGTCATTATTTTTGCACCAACCTAATAATAATAATATTTTATTCTTGCTGCACAAGACCAATGCTTGCTAACTAGGAAATAGCAAGCACATATACTAAAATATTGTGTTAGCCCAAAATTCTGTGATAAATATCCAGAAATGATCATTTTGTATCAGGTTGCACGATATTGGTACCCAAAGAATATAAAACCCGGTATGACACAGTGGGCCAATATCTGCACTGGAAAATCTGCAAATTCTACGGGAAAGAAACTGAAAGAAATTGGTATGATGACCACCCAGACCCGGTTACAGAGATAGGACCTGTTACAATTTTATGGGAATACACAATACACACAGACTAACCGCCTAGACATTATTATTAGAGACCGCAAAAAAACAAAAACCAAAAAACAAAACTCCTTATTGATATGGCAGTACCTGCAGACTGCAATGCATCTTTGAAGATATACAAAAGCTATCAAAATTCTAGGACCTTGAAATGGAAATCTCAAAAATATGGAACATGAGAACGTCAGTTTCAGTTGGAGCCCTCGACATGATTGGAAAAGATTTCAGTAGATTCCCGGAAGTCCATGCCCTAAAGGAATACGAAAATTTGTTCTCACGAGTACTGAACACACATTACAAATGGTTTTATCTATGGAAATGTGTGTGTGTGTGTGTGTGTGTGTGTGTGTTTTAATTGGTCAGTGGAAAATGGCATTATGCCATTCATGAACTTCGGTCTCTGGGCAGGACCCGGAAAGAAATGTGTACACACCAGAAATCAAAGGAAATAATAATAATAATAATAATAATAATAATAATAATAATAATAATAATAATATTTGGTATGAACACTACCCAGACCCGGTTACGGAGATAGGTAACAATTTTATGGGACATTCCAATACAAGCAGAATAGACCACAAAATATGCCTACTTATTGGCATGGCAGTCACTGCAGACTGTAATGTATCTTTGAAGATTTTTAAAAAACTATCAAAATGCAAGGACCTTGAAATCGAAATCTCAAAATGAGGACATCAAAAATTCCAGTTGTAGTTGGAACCCTCGGGTTGATTGGAAAAATTTCCATCAGACTTATTGAAGGGATTCCTGTTTACCCTCTGTCTTAACGAAATATTAAAATTGTCCGCACAAGTACAGCACTCACATTATGAATGATTCTATCTGTGTAAAATATGCGTGATTTTTTTTTTCCAAAACTGCCCATTGGAAAAAGTCACAAAGCCATTTCTATATTAAATATATATTTATATATATATATATATATATGTAGTTACTTAGTTAAACGTAGAGAGCCAGAAAACCTACCAAGGTTTCACCTAAGCTGATCGTCAGGGATTCGAATAGTATAGAGCATAGACTCGATTTTTTTTTCTTTGGGCCTTGAACTTCCATGCGAGACGATTATTTTCGGTTAACGTACATCTTCTTGGTTCTTTCTTTTTTATACCGTTTTTTTTTCCCTTTTGGTATTGGCTTGTTTATTTGTAAATCAAGACACCGAAGGTTTTCCGAGCGAGTATAATTTCTTATACTTATAGGATTTCTATTCATTATATATATATATATATATATATATATATATATATATATATATATGTGTGTGTGTGTGTGTGTGTGTCTGTGTGGTAACAAAATGGTAGACCTGATGGCTGTTTCTGGCACAGTGATTGACTTGCACCCTTGTGCAAATTAATTGAAACAACCGCTTTAGTTTCCTGTCTTTCACTATACGGTCAGTTTCAGACCCACTGGAGTGACAGGGCGTAATCGATTTCTATTTTTTCCTCAGATTACGTCATTTGCAGTGGGGTGCAGTAATATGAATTTATTTTCAGGGTGTATGATGAAATTTATTTGGCTTTGAGAAATATTGCGTAATCCGTGATTGCATCTGGTTTCATCAGGCCCAGACACTATTGTCTCGGCTGTTGATTAGTTGTCCTATTCTCATTGTCTGCGATGGACGTTACTCCAAGTAAGCGTACGAAAATTATAACGCTGCACGAACACACTGGCAACCTTACAAGTGAGGAAATCAAAGTCCTATAGACTGGCTTAGAAACTATCATGATTTCAATTCAATCGAAAATCTGTGGTCAATATGCAAGGAACGACATCATGCAATGGGCACACGAAGTACTAACATGTACAACTGGTAATACTTCATTGGAAAAATACGACAAACAGTAAATAATAGCGGAATTATTCGTTTTGTTTTAATTAATTTTCACGAGGGTGCAAATAGAAAAGTCACACGGATTTACAATGTTTAACAATATTTCTACAATTGGTCTGTTTCTTTAAGTTATGTTTAGAAATTACTAGCAAGTATGAAAATATTAAAGAATACAGTTCTTTGTACAAACGTCGCTTCTCTTGAGAAAAAAATGGAATGCTTATAATCAACGCACCAGAAAGGAAGGTAACCCCGCCAACGGGAATGGAATGCAACTGAAACGTTCGTAACATAATAGGGTTGTACTCATCTTGAAATCTTCCGTTAATTTATTAGTAACTAAGAAGAATTAATCAAATAGTATATATTTTAAGAAACACTCCCGTCGTTTTGTTTATTCCCCCGGAATTGGACGTGTGTTGAATGCGTATGTAACCATAGTCATGCTTTGTGAAATTACAGTCTATTGTAGCAGTATGTTCAGTAAGCTATATTGATGATACATTGTTTTGTGATGCCAACGAACACTCTGTTGACACTTTTTGAATACCAACGAATACTCGTTGTCACTTTTGTTATACTCGTTGTAGTAGAGACTTTGTAATCGCAGATACAACTATAGTAACGCCGTTGAACAATGCTGGTGTCAGACGCCTTTGACTATCACTCGCACTAATAGTACTTACTCGATAACATTCGCTTGAATAGTAACCACCGAATAGTGATCCGAATAGAGAAATAGTATAGTGAATAAAGTAGAGAATAGCGGTCCGTATAGCAATAGAGGATAGAGTAGGAATAGAGATCAATTAGACGCCAAGCTAATTCTTATATATGCGTTTTCTCTATGAAACATCAACTCGCCTGAATTTTCTAGAGTCTCAATTAAAAAAAAAAAGGGCCTTAACCTAGGGTTCGAATCTGCATCCATTTACACGTTTGTTCTCTAAAATTTAACGTTTACTGTAATAAAAGCTAATATAGGATTTAAAATTTTTGTGTTGTCAACGAATACCCGTTGTCACTTTCGTAATGCTCGTTGTAGTAGAGATTTTGTAATCGCAGATACAACTATGGTACGCCGTTGAACAATACTGGTGTCAGACGCCTTCCAATAACACTCACACTAATAGTACTTGTTCAATAATACTCGCTCGGATAGTAATTCGTATAGTTATCAGAATAGAAAAATAGTACAGTCAATAGAGTAGAAAATAGCGTTCCGGATAGTATAGAAGATAGACTAGAAATACGATTCACATAGTATAGAGGATAGACTAGAAATAGGGATTCGCATAGTACAGAGGATAGACTAGAAATATGATTCGCATAGTATAGAGGATAGACTAGAAATATGATTCGCATATTATAGAGGATAGACTAGAAATACGATTTGCATATTATAGAGGATAGGCTAGAATTAGGATTTGTATAGTACAGAGGATAGACTAGAAATACGTTTCGCATATTATAGAGGATAGGCTAGAATTAGGATTTGTATAGTATAGAGGATAGACTAGAAATACGATTCCCATTGTATAGAGGATAGATTAGAAATAGGATTCGCATAGTATAGAGGATAGATTAGAAATAGGATTCACATAGTATAGAGGATAGACAAGAAATAGGATTCGTATATTATAGAAGTTAGACTAGAAATAGAATTCGTATATTATAGAAGATAGACTAGAAAATGCGATTGTTAGTCGTCAGATACTTTCTACATATATGCGTTTCATTCATGGTCACGTGGTATACGTAATTCAATAATGGGATCGACTCTCTTTGCTCACTGGCGAGCTATGTTCAAGATCAAGTGTCGGCAGCAACACTTTATTCCTATATAAGACATTGACATGCCGGTCATCATCCCTGCATTTGGTTCGTCCTATTTTTTGTGAAATTCACATAAATCATGTCATGTCCGTCACATTGGGCGGTGTATATCAGATCCAGAAATATTGCTACCTTTTCTAGAAATCGTATTGTTTCTCTTGTGATGGAATTGTCTTACCTCATCTTTTTTCACAACGTACACGGTTTTACTCTTCTACGACTGTTTTCAGATGTATAACGATCCGAAAACCCAACGGACATTTGAAGGTGATCGTTTATGTTCGTTCAAATTTGACTGATGTTCTTGTTTCGTTTGAACGATTCGTTAGGCGGGTTGGACCCCCCCCCCCAAAAAAAAACCCCTAAAATGATTTTCGGGAAATATATTCATAGATGTCATTTAGTACCATATCAGCAAAATTTCGCTGCCAGTTAATAGCTAACAGGATTCAGTAAAAATTTTGATTATGCTTTTTCAGTGTTTTGATCTTGTGTAAAATTTTGGCAGTCTTTATTTTTAGCTATTTCATTGGCAATTTGTTTCACTCTCGACTCGTGATAACCGCGTTTGACGTAATGCCGAATGAAATCATTGACTTATTTCCAATACTCTTTTATCTACGTGAATATCCGTCTCATGCGCAAAAGACTTTAATTTTGCTTTTATCGTGCGGTAAGGATGATCAGAAGGGAGGTGGAGATAAATAGGTGATGAGGTTGCAAATTAGCTCGTTCATTAGACGACTCATGAGACTTTTGCTCTTTTAAAAAAACAAAATCTAGGATTTCTAAATATTCTATCTAAAAATTCAACGCTATTTTTTGAGAAACCGGGTGTGAATTTTATATTTAGTTGCAAATTGTTCCTTTGTGCAAAAGTATTTTTAAAAAAATGTAAAAATTACAGCAAACATTCCTGTGTATGTTTCTAAGTGAAGAAAATATCTATAAATCACAGCCAAAGTACTATTAGGATGGTGCAAAAATAATGACGTAATAATGTCGTTTTTTGACGTTAAAAAATACGTCAAAAAACGACGTTATTACGTCATTATTTTTGCCTCAACCTAATACAGGGTGTTTCAAAAAGAATACGCCAAAATCATCACGTGATGTGTCAATAATGAAAAAAATTACAAACCTCTAGCATGAACACATGTGTTGTATATACATTCAAGTTTCATTTCATGTTTTATAAGTGCTCAATGTGGCCACCACCGGCAGCGCGGACAGCATCAAGCCAATATGAGAATTCCTCCCAAACACGCCTCAGCATGTCACGGTCCACCGTGTTGATTGCAGCTGTTATTCGATCTTTCAAGTCATCGATACTTGCTGGAAGTGCTGGAACATAAACTTGGTCTTTAACATACCTCGCACAAGAAAAAGTCACACACAGTGAGGTCCGGGGATCTGGCAGGCCAAGCACAGAGAGCAAGGTCTTTAGCACCTCTCCTCTTAATCCATCGCTGAGGTATGTTTTCATTCAGATAAGCTCCAACCCTGAGATGCCAATGGCGTGGTGCTCCATCTTGCTGAAAAATGAAGTCATTCGAATCTGCTTGCACCGTGACAATGGCGTTTGTTTTCGCGAACTCAAGCACACAAAACGCCTTCTGCTGAGGAGTCGCTATTTTGATTGATCTTCCCACAATTCAGCTGCACCGGAAGTTATACTAACGACAGCGGTGAAACTGACACCCAATCAAACTTTGATAACTACTCTATCAAATAACCACTGATTCAGTCCACTACAATGCTATATACCTGAAAAAACAGCGCAATGATTTTGGCGTATTCTTTTTGAAACAGCCTGTATTTATGGCCGAAATTTACAAGTAGTTTTTCTTCGATGTTTGTCATGGAAACATTCTCAAAATTAACAGCTAGGCGGGGTCCCCATTACACATCGTTTGGTTTGGTGGTAAAACTGTTGTCGCTACTACATTGTGTTGTCTTCCAAGACGGAATTTATAAGTCAACAGGTAAAGTTTGAGGGAATAGTTTTTTTTTTTTTACTTTATCTCAAATGCTTTGCTGCATGCCGAAATTCCTTCAACGGGATCAGTGTTGGGTTAAAGAGATATTCTTAACTAAAAGATCAATAATGGAAATTTAGTTTTTCGTTCTATGAATTTATAGATTTTAGAAGTAAAATCAAATCTCCCCGATATGAGAAAGAAGACGGGGACTGTTTTCTCATAGGAAATAAAAAAAAAAAAAAAAAGATACAAAGCAACCTCGGTTCTCGAACGTCTCACATGTCGAACAAATCAGTTTTCGAACAGAAAATTCGAGATGAAAATGCTTCGGTTATCGAACAGAATTTATTTCGGTTCTCGAACAACATAGCCGAACCGAGTTAACCCGAACGGAATCATTTATGAGTCGACCATCATATTGTATACATTTGTCTGCTGTTCCGTGGTTTTCTTTCCAATTTTATTGTACCGTGATTTTTTTCCTCTACATTGATTCATATTGGAAAACTAATTTCGCTTTACGAACATTTCGGGTTACGAATGGCCTTCATTAACAAATTAAATTCGTAAACCAAGGTTCCTCTGTATTCCAACCAGATATTTTGTCAGTGCAATATTCATATCCATATCGGGCTAAGTGGATGGTATTTTTTTTCAACCATTTTGTGTAATTTTGAGGATCCTAAATAATGTTTTGAATTCCGTTTCAGTAATGAAACTCTTTCATTTCATTATCTTGTCTAGCTTTTTTTTTCTGTAAAAAGAGAGAGTGTCTATTTTTACTTATTTATGAAACCCTTTGTCACTGAAAGCATCTTCACAAGCCAAAATATAATTACACTTATCGATAATATCAATGGCGCTTCCTTTGTCTGCGATTTCGATGATGAATGAATTATTATTATTAATATTATTTTTATTATTTTCCTTGCATTTCTTTTGTATACTTATTTCTTTCCGGCACCCAAACAGAAACCTAAGGTCAAAAATGGCTTCATGACATTTTTCAGATTACTTTTGTAAAATAAAAGCCTAAAACTAAACACAAAGATTGGTTCTTCTTACTGTGTGAGCTGTACTTGTTAGTAATTTTTTTGAGTTTCTTTAAGGCTACCAGGAATCCTTTCAATGAGTCTATCGGGAAGTTTTCCAATAATTCTGTGGGATCCAACTCCAACTGGAATTACTGATGTTCTCATGTGACACATTTTTGAGATTTCCACTTCAAGATCCGTGTATTTTGATATTACTTTTTGATGATATTCAAAGATACATTACACTACAAGGACAGCCATGCTAATAAGAAAATAGGTTCTCTTTTTGTGGCTGTTGATCACGTTGTCTGGGCGCTTTGTTTGATTATTCTGTCTGTCTATATTGTAAAGTCCCATAAAATTGTTACAGGTACTATCTTTGTAACCAGGCCGGAATGATGTACATATCAGTTTCTTTCCCGTAAATATATTGGCCCACTCTATCGTGTTTTATATTCAGTGGCTAACAGCATGCAACCTGATACAAGATGGTCAATTCTTTCGGGATATTTATAACAGAATTTGAGTTTAACACTTTCATGGCTACTCATTTGCCCAGTGCTGCCCCCCATCCATCCATTTTTAAAGAAAATTCCAAATTTCAACCTACATATTTTATTACACAGAAAACTGGCACCAGTGTGTTTTACAGCATTCCATTTTCATGGATATACCTTGGAATGACTTACCAGATCAGTAATGGTTATACACATGATATCTTTTGAAGCATTGTCCTTTGTGATTTTACGATAGATGGCGCAACGGGACACTCATACCAGTGGTATGCAAAAAAAACCCGTAGATTTTCGTACTTAGCCAGCTGGAGCAAGATAAAAAAAAATGAAGATCTCCGTAGTTAGCAGCGGAAGTTTTAAGGTTTACGCTATTTTTCAGTATGTGTGCTTGGAAACTTCTAATTAGAAACCATTGGTCCTCGACAGCCAGAACAAACCTTCTGTTTCAGCTTTTAACCTTGCACTATGCAAACATTGATGGTTACCACCGGGTTTGTCTCAATCAGCTTTTTTGATGTGTACTTATCTTGCCATCGATTCTGCATTTGGTAAATTGCCTTTGCTTTTGCTTTGCTGCTTAGAACCTTTACAGCTGCAGTAGGTGCATCATGGGTTATTTGCTCGTTTTTTCCACTTTAAATTCGATTTTTAAATAGTTGGCTTCCTTCAATTCTGAATAAAGTTTCTTTCGTGTTCTTTGACACAGATCATCATCCAGTCTTCTGTAGTTTCCGGTATCTCTGAAGGCTGATTGTAGTCGTTTTGTTATACAGTTCCAGGTGAACTCATCATCTACTTCCTTCGGATCTCGACACATACAGACGATGACCATCAGCCTTAGGATTATGCATGCAGTGGCAAGTGAGAAGCGATCTCGTTTTAACATTCATTCACTTAATTTCAGATATAGTTTAATTGAGGATGTTGAAAAAATACTGCGCCGGAGGAACAGTTAAAGTATTTAGGTCTGATATTTTGTTTTCTGAATGGAGCTCGATATTAAACACCAGAGGCAAACGACTCTAGTATTCTTTTCTTAGCTTCTTCTTCATTTGGGTTTGATGTGTTACATCTTCGCTGACTCCTAGGTGTTTCTAGTCTTCTTATTGATCCAGTTCCCTAATGTTCCTGACAAAATCTAGATCTATTAAGAGTGTTTATGTAATTCTCCCTTTCCTGAACGTTGCTTATAGTCATTTATCTAATCCGAAATCACTGAAACATTGTACAGTATTGAGGATACACTACAACACATTGTCGTCTTTGGCAAAGAGATTGATATCTTTCATATAGGATAGGCGATTAAACAATTTATCTTTTTACTTTGTATGCGTAGTTACATTTCTTTATTTCATGCGAAAGGAGGTTTACCGTCTACATCCGCGTCCTGGGTAAGACGATAAACTACGTCCAACAGCAAGGCCTCTGTTCAGGAGGTTTTGAGAAGCGTGGAACCACCTCTTAATTGCTGGCCCGGGTGGCAGCATCTGTTAGGGTTCTAGCTATGGGCAAATAGTTAACACCCAAACTTGTATAAAAATAGATTTTACTACCAGAAATACTTTGTAAAAAAATTATTACCGGCAATAATTTTTGAAGGAAAAATTATTATCAGCAATACTTTAAAAAAGTATTCCATAAAATAGATTTTTGAAGAAAAACATATGACCAGCAATAAAAATTTTGTCGGCATTAAATAAACCATTGAGTTTGAAACCAAATAAACCAAAGAATACATATTCTATTCATACGAAATGATCCTAAAAATCTTGTCGGTATTAAATAACCCATTGAGGTTGATATGCCGTAAAACAAAATAAACCAAACCAATCTAAGCCAAAGAATACATATTCTATTCATACGAAATGATCCTAAAAATCTTGTCGGTATTAAATATCCCATTGAGGTTGATATGCCGTAAAACAAAATAAACCAAACCAATCTAAGCCAAAGAATACATATTCTATTCATACGAAATAATCCTAAAAATCTTGTCGGTATTAAATAACCCATTGAGGTTGATATGCCGTAAAACAAAATAAACCAAACCAATCTAAGCCAAAGAATATATATTCTATTCATACGAAATAATCCTCAAAATCTTGTCGGTATTAAATAACCCATTGAAGTTGATATACCGTAAAACAAAATAAACCAAACCAATCTAAGCCAAAGAATATATATATTCTATTCATACGAAATAATCCTCAAAATCTTGTCGGTATTAAATAACCCATTGAGGTTGATATACCGTAAAACAAATCAAATCAAAACCAAAGGACGCTTAAGAACAGACAGAATAGAAATGGCGACAGAGAGTTTCCTTGAAATATTTTTGTCAGATATTTAACGAAATTTATTATCACCGAGGAGATTTTGTGTATTTCAAAATCCTTAAGGATACAAGAGTGTGACACACAATCAAAGGCATTGCGATAATCTAACCGTTGCTGACATTTCTACTATTTTTTCCTGCAATTTTCCAAAGTCACTTTATTTATTAGTAGTTTATCTTTGCAACATATGTGAACGTTTTCGATGTCTCTTTTGTTGCAGGGGAAAATGTTTTCATCCAATAAACGGTATGTAAAGTTTGTCAGAACAAACATGATCAATTTATATGTGATGGACAGATATGTTATTGGCTCCTGTTTTATCTATTTTTAGTAGGATATATGGAATACTGTCAGTGATCCATTTTTTAAATTTCATTAGGGGTTTCATTAACTTTGATAAAGTTAGCGCAAGAGTTCTATGGATTTATGTCAGATGATAGAGGCAATTCCTTGGATTTCCATTATTAGTGATTTTGTCAGAGCTTGCCTAACGTTATTCTTCCTTATATTTTCCATTCTTGTACACGTTTAGCCTTCATTCTTTCTTGTTCTCATTTGATCCACTCTGCATTGGGATTATATTCCTTGGGTTGCTCCAAATATTCTCCAAAAACTTTCGCACATTCTTCAGCAGATTTTGACCTTTTGACATCTGTAAGAGCATTTTCTAATTTCTCTGTAAAACTTCTTCAGATCCGTTTGTAATATCTTGTTTTTTTTTTTTTCGATAGAACCTAAAACGCTTATTATATCTTCTTGTTCTGTGTGCATTTAACTGCACTTTCTGTTTAAGTATTCCTTTGATTATTGGAATATCATTTACTGCTTTAACTTTATATTTCCATTATTAGTAATATTAGTATTATTATTAGTAGTAGTATTTGTGCATGTTATGTTTCCTGTTTTGTATCTTATAGAGCCAGATCCAAACTATGGTCCTTAGGTCTTATAAGAGAATTGTTTTTTAATTGATAGCACATTTTTTCGTATATGGGGTGATTCTTGTAGGGCAATATTCTGGACAACTTCTATATTGATGTTACATGGGACACTCTTAGTAAAACTGACCATTCCTTTTCTCACGATGCCAAGTGCTCCGATTACTACTGGTACAGTCTCAGTCTTCATACCCAACAACCGTTAATCTCAATATCCAGGTCCTTGTATTTGGACAATTTCTCGATTATTTTCATATAGGTGTTTCTCTCAGATGCTACTGCTCTGTCAACAAGCATACGCTTCCTGAATTTGCTTTGTTTTATTAAAATATCAGATCTGTTAGCTGATATTTCCTGTCAGTCTGAATTGGCATGTCCCAGAGGACAGTTACATCGTTATTTTGAGTTACTGTGTCTGGTTGGTGCTCATACCATCTCTCAGTGGTTTCGATTTTGTGCGTCTTGCATATCTTCCAGCGCACATATGTCTCTACCGTGTTATGTCTATGAGTATATTGACTTTTTTTGCTAGTCCCGGACATCCTGATATAATATGGCCGACAGCTTCTGCCGGTTCTGCATTTTGGGTTAGTTTCGACATTGATTGTGTAACAGTGATTGTATCTGGTTGTTAGGCGTTGGCCCTGAGCTACAATATGTAGGCCTTCTGTCTCAACTTTCAAGCCACTGACGGTCCACATCTTCTTCTTTCATACTTTTTAGGTATTTGCCAGGTAGCGCTTGGTTCTCTCAGTTTTATTGTATTTTTATTTGTTTTACTTGTTTGGCGTAGGTGGTATTGACTTCTTTTTTATATGTAGGCATATTATTATTATTTTCTTTGATTTCTGGCGTTTACGCATTTATCTCCGGGTCCCGCCCAGGGACCTAAGGTTAGAAATGGCATCATCACACTTTCTACTGACAAAAAAAGAGAAAAAAAATTACATACATAAAGCCCTTCGTAAAGTGTGGGCTGTACTTGTCAGAACAATTTTTGTATCTCCTTGAGGCATGGACTTCCAGGAATCCCTTCAATTAGTCCACTGCAATCTTTTCCAACCAATCCTGGGGCTCCAACTAGAACAGGGATTGTTGATGTTCCCATATACCACATTTTTTAGATTTCTATTTCAAGGTCCTTGTATTTTGAAAGCTTTTTGAATATCTTCAAAGATACATTGCAGTCAGCACGGACTGCCATATCAATAAAGAGGCACTTTTTTTGTTTGTTGTCTATAATAACAATATCTGGGCGGTTGGCTTTGATTGTTCTGTCAGTGTGTATTGTGTAGTCCCATAGAATTTTAACAGGTTCTATCTCCGTAACCGGGTCTGGGTGGTGTTCATACGATTTTCTTCCAGTTTCCTTCCCATAGGAGTTGCAGATTTTCCAGTGCAGATATTGGCCCACTCTGTCATACCGGGTTTTATATTCAGTGGGTGCCAATATCGTGCAACCTGATACAAGATGATCAATCGTTTCTGGATATTTATCACAGAATCTGCATTTTGGGCTGACACAATATTTTAGTATATGGGCTTGATAATTCCTAGTTAGTAGGCATTGGCTCTGTGCAGCAAGGATGAAATATTATTATTATTATTATTATTATCATCATCATTATTATTATATATGCATGTTAAACATTTTTTGCTCATTTTAAAATACGGACTTTTGTGTTGAAAGATAATTTTTATATGATGTTAGCTTCAGCACCCTCTTGAAAACATTGAATTATTGATGACTGACATGGCGCAAGTACTGGAAATTAATTCTGATAAAATGAACTCATTCGAAAATTCAAAAAATAAAATAATATTTAAATAGGCATTGTATACTGCATTTAAAAAAAATTGCTGTCTGTTTCTTTCTTTCTCTCTCTCTCTCTCTCTCTCTCTATACATACATATATATATATATATATATATATATATAATTATAATTATTTTTTTAAAAAATAGGATTCCTTCGCTACATGAGAGTTCTCATGTTTCAAAAACAAGACCCAAAAGCCCTGTTTCATCCTGTTTCAGACGTTTTTCAAGGAATCATATTTTTAAATAAATAATTATAATTATAAATTACGCTCTACTCTTGTATTGAGAACTGTTTTTTTTTTAAATAAAAACAAAAATATTAAAAGACTTCGGATTATTTACCTCACGTCTTCTTTCCTATTTTTCTATATATTTTCACACACACACATGTATATATATATATATATATATATATATATATATATATATATAGCGAGAGATAGAGATAGATAGACGTCGGGAGTGAGACGCTGATAGAGTTTAACATGGGATATTGAATCTGATGTTTGGTGACTGAAATATTGAAAAGGGCGTTCCGAAAGGCAGCCAATACCCCGAGAGCTGCAGGAACCAGGTGTGTCTCGTGCACTCGATGCCTTCATGATATTTAGTACCAACAGCAGCACAGGGAGGGGATGCGATTCTATTAGGTTGGTGCAAAAAATAATGTCGTTTTCTCACATAGTAACATATGTGAGAAAACGACATCATTTTTGCACCAACCTAATAGCTAATTACACTTTCGGGCATGTTTTTAATAAAATTCAGCCAATCAGGTTCAAGTTTCAGCCAATGTAGAGGGTTACTGAATGACGGTTGTGAGACGAATCAAAGAGGTGGACGTAGAAAAAATGTAAATTATTCGGATGAGGGGTATAGATGATGATTGACCTTTGATTTTAAGAGGTTAAGATAATAACTATTCATACTATTTACACGCTGTCTATTATCCTCATCTTTTTTGTTGTTATCACAATATTTCGTTGCACCCTCCCACCTCTCATTAGGTGTATGTCTGTAACCTATAATCAATATCTCATGTAGTTCTTATTTTTAGTATTGCTTAGTTACTTCTCTCCCCTTTACACTGATTCCAAATGCCCACTACCCGGCCCAGGTATTGAATGTACGATTACTAGGTGACCAAATTCCCGAACCAACGCTTTAATTCACTAGGCTATTTTTCCGGATTTACATGCACTTGATAAAGGCCGGCTGGCACTGTTCAGATGACGATCGTCTTCAAGTATAGAATCCAGAGGTTAGCAGTGAATATTTCGGAGACAGTAGGAAAGCGTAGTTCAGGTTAGCTGTGGATATCGCAGCAAAGTAGCAGAACGTAGTACTTCCTTCTGTTCATCTTCGCCTTACAAGTTGGCACTGGTCATTCGGGCATTTGGACTTACTCACTAGTTACATATATATATATATATACACAAAAAAAACTGTAACAGGCAAAACGGTATAAATGTTATGATAAAAACAACAAAGATGAGGACAACGGGCTGAATGTAAAATTTAGACAGAAAGTAGCAGTTATGGGTGAAAATTTGAATGAATGGAACTTTATCCTTAAAATTAGAGCACATTGGATTCCGGTCCGTTCATGTAGATTTACGCGTCTTCTATATAATAAATGCGAATGTCAGTGTGTTATTATGTCACACCTTTTCAATTAAAAGGACACAACTTTCTTTACTTTTAATAGCTCATGTTACAGGAATTTTTGATCCTCAAGTTTTCATTATGTTGATTGTTTTCGCCGATTTTTTTACGGGATATTTGGCGATTAATTTTTTTTGTACGATAACAATTTTTATAACTTGGAAATAAATCTGGGAGTAATGGAAACTGATTGTGAAATCCAACGAAAGTCACCTATGAAATAAAAATAATTCTTTCTACGGACATTAAAGCCTTACGTGTATCAATTCTCTTCAAATTAAGTGGCCGCAGAAGAATTATCGTTGAACTTTTGAAAGGTAAGCTTAAATATTAATTGTAGAAGTCAAGTGATTTACCTGCCAACATGACTGCCTTCTTCTGTTTCCTTGTAAATATTTATTATTGTAATTTAATACAATAAATGTGGCACAAGGCCAAAAGAGGGGATGGGGAAAGAAGGACGGTCATCATATGTCTTAATTTAAACTTAGCTATCCACAACCACTGACCCAAACATACAAAACAATATTCCTTTCACCAAAACAACACATTTATCCATACCTTTCTTACTACATCCACCAAAATACCTCTTTGACTCAATGCAAATCCTAAATACTCCCCTTATGTACAAATATTGTCTGTGGGGGGAGGGGCATAAAAAACAACAATTTTTAAAAAGATCCCCAATGAGTATATACAATATGACAAAAATATCTACAAGGAACCAAACAAAAATTAGTGTTAATAATAAAAAAAAACAAATTTTAAATGTGGCAGGAATATCAGTTAACCGGACGAAATCGATGCGGGACTATGAAAATAAAGAACACATTCATTCCTCCCAAGCATTCACACAGGCACACACTCATTCATACACAACAACAAATACGAAAAATACACACGCGAAACGAAAGGCGCCCCGCATCCACCAGAGAACTGACATCACTGACCACCTAAACGAGGGAGGGGATGGAGAGTTAAACTAAAGGAAAAAAATGGGGACAGAGATAAAAGGGGCCAGTGAGCAAAACACACCCTAGCTAAGTTTACCGAAACAGAAAGGAAAAAAAAACTAAAAGAAAAAATGAAATATCCTAATCTAACCTAATCTCGTGATGGGTTGCCCGTGTTCAACCCAGGAATACAATATCCTAATGCCTAACCGGCATCAAAATGCCACTCAAGGTCAGCCCCTTTTACTCGGCACATACGCGCAAGATTCACCTACCTTTTGCCAAATTCTGATGAGGTGAGCTGCCGCCTTTCCGTCCTAATCTTGACTTTAAGCTGATGCTTAAAGAACACGATCAGTTAGGAAGAAGTGAACTTCTCGCCCTCATAGAATTCCTTCTGACGCGTCGTCCAAATCACGACTCTCATAACCCCTAGCAAGCAACAGAACACATAGTGTTCAGCCTTCGTCATCTGCGGCACCACATTGCTACAAACAGAACTGGCTTCAAGGACAGAAAACTTTCCCTATAGCATGCGAACAATGAGGCCTTCAACAAACCTGCACAACGGCACTACCGCCTTGCACTGAAAGAAGGCGTGACCAGTGGTCTCGACCTCCCCCGTACAGCGACTACAGTTTGAATATTTCTCCAAGTCTGCTGAACAAAGTCTCTTGCCGACCCAGATGGCTTCACGAATCACCAGCCAGGTGAGTGATGCCTCATCGTTATTGAGGCATTTCAACCAAGGCGCCCAAGGTCATATCGAGCGAGCCTCCTGCTTCGTAAGACCGAGCTCGCCAATCAGATCATCTTGAACGGCCCCCCTAACTAATACTTTGCCGAAGGGTATAAGTGGATTTTTGTTTAACAGGGGAAGGGCTGGGAGTATGAAGGGGTGTGTAGAAGGACCTGTGTTTGTAAGGGATGGGATCTCGAGATTTGGGCGGGGTTGACGAAGACGTGGACGGAATTCAGTTCCTTTATTTTCTCAGTTTTTTCGAACCCTGGGTCGTACATTTTTTGCTGCTCCTGAAAGTT
Organism: Acanthosepion lycidas; assembly: GCA_963932145.1. Taxonomy (NCBI): domain Eukaryota; kingdom Metazoa; phylum Mollusca; class Cephalopoda; order Sepiida; family Sepiidae; genus Acanthosepion; species Acanthosepion lycidas. Next base: position 107,867,859 of record OZ010572.1, read on the forward strand.
TTGGAGATCGGCCGGGGCATCGCCCTTAACGTTGCCTGAGTAGGTGGGGCTGTGCGTGTCGTTGGTCCTCGGGGCTTAAGGGGACTGAGGTCCGGCTGTGCGGTGCTTCCCTCTGGCCCTACCAGCTACCAGCCAATCCCACCTCTTGCTTCTCCACAACTGCACTAGCAGCGGGCGAAAACTCTTTGGGGATTGTGGCCCTTGATGTTGAACCAACCGGAGGATTAACCGACCCAGTCCCGGAAGCTGGCACGCCCATTACAGGCGAGGGGGAATGTAGAGACGCGGTAAGAGGAGGATCTTGGTCGACTGGAGCTTGACTACCAGAGACCTTCTTCTCTGGGCAGGAGGAGGAGAAATGACCAGTCACTCTACACCTTCAGGATACCGGTCTTCGGCCGTTACAACCGGTAACTTCAAGCTTCCAACATCCAGACAGTTGGGGATGGAGCGGAAGGCTTTCTCGCCCAACATTATATCAAAGCTCCACCCCCCGCTCAGGCTATCACAGGAGGCGCCCAGAATTTCGCCTCACTGGGAAAAAAAAAACAGCGAAATGTTCCCTGACTGGGAGGGACCTCGTATACTGCTACAATCGTCCTCCTACGGCTTTCGTACTCCATTCTTAGGATAAGCTCTTTCATTATTATCTCGCGGCTAGCCGCGGCAACGCAGTCTTCTGGCGTGGGTAACAGTACGTCATACATGAAAAATTTGGCACGCTTAAATACTCGGAGGGGATTAAACCCCAAGGATTCCAGTGTTTTCAACACTGTGTTTTTCGTCGAGCGACAAATTTTGCGCGTACGCTTGTCGACGACGAAAACTGACACAATTCGTTTCTCAATTTTCTTCAATTCTTGGGGGTCTTCTAAGAGTCCACCTTGTACGACAAGGTCAGCGTAACTCTTAGCACGCTCCAAGAACTCCGCTAAATTGATAACACATTTTGGTGGGGACGACCAACAAGAGGGCGATTCACCGGTCCTAGTTTTTTCCTGTCAACCATTCTTGGCATCCATTTCATAATTGTGATTATGGCCATTATTGGCCACTTTATTTTTTTCTTTGGGGTTATTGCCATTATTGGCCTTCTTATTTTTTTCTTTGGAATTATTGCCATTATTAGCCTCCTTATTTTTTTCTTTGGAGTTATTGCCATTATTGGCCTCCATACTCTGAGTGATTCTATTCAGATTTTCTTTCTTCCCAGCACTTTCATCCTCACTAGAAGAATTGGAATCAAGGGCTGGGTATTCCTTTAAACAGTCTTTATCAGGAGGATCTTTTTTTGGGGGGTTAAACAAATGTTTTCTAATAGACTTTCTATAGTCTGCCAGATTCGTTTTGTTTTTAATTATTAAGAATGAAGGCGCTTTCTTTTCCTTCTTTTCCATTTTTTAAGGGGAGGAAGGGGTAAAAAAGGGGTGGGAAATAATAAATTCCGCCTTAAAGGCGAAAACAAAAATTAAGGAAATATTAACGCCCAAAAAAAAATTTCACAAATATTAAAAATACAAAGCGAGACAAACAAATAAAAGCACAGAAAGGAAAAAGAGATAAAACGTACAATAAAAAAATTTAAATTTTCGCCTAAAGGCGAAAAATCTATAAATATTAAAAAAAGGAAAGCTTGAAAAGAAAAAACGAAAAAGCTAGACAAAAAAGAAAAACAAAGAAAATATAAAAATATGAAAAACAGACAAAGCTAGTCAGAAATACAAGATGGCTGACGCCAAAACAATTAAACAATAAAAATTAAACAATACAAAAGTTTTAACCAAATAAAAGGACAAATAAATTGGCAACTAGACAGAAAAAAGGTTAGACAAATATACAATACAAATATGGAAACAAAAAACACGAAAACTTAAAAGATATTAAAAGGGGCAAGAATTAACGGTAAAAAAAACAAAAAACAAAAAAAAAACAAAAAAAAAAACGAAAAACAGGTAAGGGTTATAAATAAAAGAAAACGAAAATATATTTAAAAGAGAAATTAAAGAAACTGGAAATGAAAAAGGGTAAGACTAAAAAAAAAGAACAAAGAGAATTATAAGGTAAATATTAAATAATAGAGGGGGTTAAAAAAAAAGTAAAAGAAAAAAAAACAGTCGCAATTAAAAAAAAAAGCGGTAATAAAAGAGAAAAACTTAACAAAAACTGAAAAAAGTTCAAAAGGTCAAAAGGTCGGGCGGCAACCACCTGTCAAAAAGAACAGCAAAAATATAAACGACGTAAAGGTCAAAGATGTTCGACGACAACGCGTGTTCGAATCTTGCTACTCGTCTCCTTATGTTTCCTTGTAGAGCAAGCCAGCTGATTTTACCTCATTTTATAGGAGAGTGTCTAATACACCAGTTAGGTTGGTCCATTTTGCTAGAATGGACCTGCCCAATACATTTGCATGAGGGGTCTTTATTCACCCATATATTTCTCCATACAATGACTCAAGTCAGTGTTTTAGCTTTGGCTACACTTGCCTACTTTTGTGTTAAACCACTGGCAAGCTAACCAATATTCTACATTAATGTAATTCTAAAAGTCAGCGATAAATTTTCAGTTATTCTGTAGTTTATTGTATGCCTCGCAAAACGAACACCCCGGCAACAGAAGACCAGATTCCAATCAAATAAGCCAACGCTGCAGGGATGAAAGGAAAGACCCGTGCAAATGAAAACCCAGCTCCTACGGCAGCCAGGAGAGCTTTCAGGGCTGAGAATATGCTAGACTTAAGAGACAAACCAAAGGCCCAGTCAAAAAGAATGTAGCCCATCTGTAAATAGCAAATATACCAGGGATAAGTATTTGACGTTTCGTATTTGGCAGGGAATCTACAAAATCGACAATGTTTTTTGTTTTTTTCTTACAAAACCACGTAAATGAATCCCAACATAAATAACGTAAACAGTAATTTGCATAAGAAATTCATGATCTTCTTTGATTCATTTCCGTTTCTTAGATGATAATTATTTCACTTAGCAACTTCCATAAATTAATTAGATTTTTCAGCTACCCTGATGAATACAGATTAGCATTTGTTAAATTTAAAAATGTTGCAAAACGAACAACATTTTTAGTTTTGTCTATATGTACTTGTTACAAAATGAAATCCATTCATTTGCCTTCATAAAATCCTTTACATAACGAAACGCGTCAGGTATTCATATTGTCCTTACACAGATATATTCTATGTGCAATATTGTACACACACACATTCATATATATATATATATATATATATATATATATATATATATATATATTAAATACGTTTTTATGTTTAACGTTCTTTTTATAGATATAAGTATTTAAGTAAATGCTCTGTTTCTAATAAACAGTATTAAATAACATTTACCGGCCTGAATGTCCGAGTAATTTTCATAGAAGATATTCGTCTTTTGACAGGATTCGAACCTGCATCCTATACTGAACCGTCATTTTATCCCAGCATGCCTAACCGCTCGGCCACAAAGGATCATTCGGTTGGCAAGGTCGAATTTACTGCGTATCATGAGCCGTTATGAATGTACGAAATTCATGGAATATTGAAGTTTATAAGCAGTATATATATATATATATATATATATATATATATATATATATATATATATATATATATATATATATATATATATATATATATATATATATATATATATTAAGAAATGGACAAAGTCCGACAATTTATTTATTAAAGACATTTTTTATGTTTAACGTTCTTTTTAAAGATACAAGTATTTAAGCAAATGCTCTGTTTATAATAAACAGTATTAAATATATATATATAATACTAATAATAATATATATATATATATATATATATATATATATATATATATATATATATATATAATACTGTTTATAATAAACAGTATTATATATATATATATAAGGATCATTTTCCAACTTATTCAAGATGATCTCTTCCCTCTATAATTTTCTAACTTTCTCTCTTGAAGTAATAAGGTGTCTCACAAGTCTTACGTGGGATTTCATTTTTAAGTCTTTTTTCACTGCTGTTTGAACTGTCATTGCTGAAACTACCCCCTCACTTGCAAAACAACTCATAGATTGAGTTCCATATTTTCTAATTGATATTTTTTTTTGAAATGACGATTTTTCCTGTTGAGATCTCCTGATCCAATTTTCTTCTCTAATGCTCCCTCTTTTTGAAAACTTATTCACCGTTCTCTTGATGTTTATTGAATGAACTTTGAAGATGGAAGTCAGAGTATGAATGTTGGTACTATTACTGAAGGCCTCAATGATCTTTTCCTCTCACCATTTGTTAGTGAACATAAAATAAGTGTCTATTAAATAAGTTCAACTGCTTCATGTTATTAAAAAAATCTTTCATACATCCATGCACTTGAATATATATATATATATATATATATATATATATATATATATATATAGCACAATGTGAAGCCACGTATACTTTCTTAATATGTATATATAGAAAAAGTTGCAAATTAAATAAATAATAATGTTTTTTTATTAAAGTGTTTATTTATTTTATAGTTATTTCTGAAGAAAGATTGAGGTCATTCTGAAATATCAAATATATATATAAATAAATACTTTCATAAAAAACATTTTTTAATTTGCAACTTTTTCTCTCTCTCTCTCTCTCTCTCTCTCTCTATATATATATATATATATATATATATATATATATATATATATAATTATTTATTTAAAAATGTGATTGGTTCCAAAAGAAAAAAAATCGCTTGAAGACGGAACAGAGCTTACTTTAATTCAGTTTCAAGGTCTTGTTTTGAAACATGACAACTCTTATGCAGCGTCTTGGAATCATATTTTCAAATAAATAATTATATTTATGCTCTACTTTTGTATCGAACACTATTTTTTAAAAATAATAACAAAAATACTAAAGAACTTTGGATTATTTATTTAACGAGTTCTTTCCTATATATTTTCACACACACACACACACACACACACACACACACACACACACATATATATATATATATATATATATATATATATATTGCTAATACTCTCTTACGAGTGGGCAGAGAGAATGCTGGAGGATCCGTCTACGATAATTTGGTGTCGGGATGTTGAAAGTAACATTAATCAGCTAAGTGACAAACTTTATATTTGTCTTGTCCGCTAATAATAAATCGTGTGATCAACTCGGTGTAAATTTTAAATAAATCTTGTGAGAAGACAAATCCTTTTCATAGGATCATTTCTATTTTGATTTCTGTTAAGGTTGGAAAGTGACTCCGGCCCAGATATTGCAGTAATAATTCATTTAGGGCCTAAGCAATCACTTGCAAATTTAAAAATATGACAGGATGAGTGCCAGTTGAGGTCTGGACTGAAACAGAATTACAACAAACGGCCAAATCGTGGTGTCTCATTGATTATGCAATCGTTCCCCGAGACTGCAGAAAATTCAGGCTTGACCGGTGATAATGAAATGATATTAACTTAGTTTTTTGTCGTACTGAAAGTTACAAGTCAATACTTTTCTCGGTTGATATGTTATGCCAGAGGAGAGATCAACTGAAAGGCCACAGGCATCAGACCGTTAATAAAACACAAAAAGGAGGAGGACCAAGATGTGAGAAATCGGGAATGCCTGCATTGTCATAGCCTACAACAAATAGTGCCTGCATTATAGATATGTTTTTAATGATACACCATTCTATCAATGGCTGTATGTATTTCTCCCCTGACATCCTATATGTACTTTTATATGGCAACACTAATTTTACAGTTCTCTGAATGGAAAGATTTTTTGAGCTTGTTCTTTATCAGTTTTGTAGCTGACACGCCAACTTTAGGCAAAAGTACAGAACATTTATGGTAAAAACCAGATGAAATGTCTGTTACGCAAAATGAGGAAGGACGGTTTGAAGAATATGAAACTCACAAGACATAATGAATTCAAAAATGAAAGACGAAAGCAGTTATTTCTCTAACGAACTGGAGTAAATGGATGGTGAGGACGGTTAATGATAGTATAATCTGGATAAGAGAATGTGGAGCCATGATCGACATTGTTCTGAAGTAGGTAAACGACTAATATTTTATGTCTTGATTCAAATTTACTATTCATTCATTTTTAAAATCATTTCTCCACAAGAAAGACAATAAAACCACTAAAACCTATTGCAGTGCTGAGTGCTAGAAAATAGGAAAATAACTACCAAGACGAGATTACAATAAAAGAACAACAGATAAGACACCAGAAGATGCATTTAAATTTTTGAAGATCAATGTTGACTGGGAAGCCAGAAGCCAGGAGAGAATTCCACAAAATGATGACAAAAGAAAATGTTAGCATAGAACTTACGGTTACAATTGTAAAACGAAGAGACCAATGAACTACCATTAAATTCATAAAATCTAGGTACCATAGAGGAAAGGTCACCCGGATAAATACCAGGAAAATATTCGCAGCAAAGGCACAGAGAAGGTACGTTACGGTGATTGGAATGGGACTTAATCTGAGATACCATTTCAGGACTAATAATGTTGCAGATTCATCTTTGGGTTTTATCAAGAATATCTGAATATATAGCAGGAGTACCAGACCATATGTTGCAGTTATATTGAAAGCAGAGTCAAATATTTAAGATACCTTCTGCCAAGAAAAGAAGTGTAGCACGACATAGCGAACAAAATATCCTAGCAGCAGATGTAGCATTTGATTCAATATAATCTTTCCACTTCATGTCTGTGTGAAGAATTTGTCTGAGAAGGCGAAATGAAGTCAATAAAACAAATATTTCGCCAATATTTACAAGGATTCGGAACCCTTCATAACATAATGTTAAAAATAAAATTAAAAGAAAAGTTTTTGATACTGCTAAAAATACTTTTCTAAATGTAAAATAATAAAAAAAAAATTTACGATTTTTATAGCACAGCTGAGGAACGCTGTTAATTTCCGACTATAATAATATACAACATAAAATATTTGGACTGACATTAAATTTTAAATCACAACCAGTATTTTCTTTTACTTGATTGAGAAACATATAGTGAAATACCAGAGAGAAACGATCTATCATAGAGGGAGAGAGGGAAAGAAATAGCGAGAGACAAAGAGAGAAAACAGGATTTTACAAGAAGAGGTTTCCTTCGGAAAATAGTCAAAATAATGTCATCAATTTGCCGTCTACAAATATGCCTACGGAATTGTTCCGCAGTTCAACTGAAAATGTTTCACTCTAAATTTGGTCAGGAGTAATACGGATTAGAATCGACTAAAAATTCGTGCCGTCAATAAATGAAACAATCTGAAGCTTACCATCACCCATGTTGAGAGAAGGCAGAATGTTTCTCTGCCGATTAATAGAGAGCAGTTTCGTGCTGGAAGCATTAAATTTAACGTAACATCCCTTGCCCCAGTTAGCAACAGTTTACAGGTTGTTTTTTTTTTTTAGATCAGCTGCCAATTTCACCTCATCAAGAGTGACCAGACTTACTATTAATGTAGGAGAAAATAGTTGGATGATCATCGTAGATACCGAGTCTAGAACTGATGATATCAGGAATGTTGTTGATAAAAATAAATAACAACTTGCGTCCAAGGATCTATGTCAGCTTTAAACCAAGAGGAAACATCAATGGCACAATTCTCAATAGGGAGGTGAAGCATATCAATCGAAGGGACGTCACGTATATATATATATATATGCACACACATATATATATAATCCATATAATGTATATATATATATATATATATATATATATATATATATATATATATATATATATATATATATATATATATATATACACACACCGACGGCTGAGTGAATGTTTCTAGCCGCTTTGACTCATAAAGTATGATGTGCCTCAAATGATTCTTGGGTACTTCCATGTTAACAGGCTTTTACTAAAACAAAATTTTATTTTATTTTTCTCTGAAGAAGTCCGGAGCGTACAACGACCCAAATGTGGTAAATATGACGACAAAGATGATGACAATAGTTCGAATAATGTAAATAATGTACATAATACCACATTTCAGAAATATAGACAAACTCCAAAATTTAATCAGTTTAAATGCATCTAAAACATTAAAATAATGTTCAGCTCCATTAGACATTATAAAATACTCTTTAAATGTCGTTCATTTTAACAAAAAGATAAAATTCGGACAGAACTTATGGGATGACCTGATATATATATATATATATATATATATATATATATATATATATATATATATATATGTATGTATATGTATATATATATATATATGTATATGTATATATATATATATATATATATATATATATATATATATATATATATATATATACTTTATTTCAATGCATCATGAGCTTCCAATAATTAGGTATGATTAATTGATGATGATAAAAATCAGAGCTGTTTCATCACACGAATTTCATACCTCATTCTATCATCAGACTAATAATCGCTTAAAGCGTGGAACTGACACTTACTATACAGTGTTTATTTCTGTGTCCACAGCGATGCAAACGATCTGTTCTCAATTTTAATCATTCTTCCACATTAAATATAGCCGATTTTAAACAATATAATGACATACATACATACATATATATATATATATATATATATATATATATATATATGTGTGTGTGTGTGTGTGTGTGTGCGTGTTCGCACGCCCGTGTGCGTGTGTGTGAAATAATCGTATTAATATTGTATATATATTTAATCGTATTATACACAGACACACCCATACCCATGTGTATCTATCTATATATCTATATCTGTATCTATGTATCCATATATGTATCTATCAATATATATATATATATATATATATATATATATATATATATATATATATATATATATATATGCGTGTGTGTGTGTAATTATATATATGTATATTTTAGAAAATCTAATCTGTAAACATCTTATTAAAATCTGCTTACATCGCTTTTACACATAAGTTGCTAAGCCTCATCGCATTTCCTTCTTTCATTTTAATAACAGAGAATAAGAAAATCATTATTTGTAATTTTCTCCAAATATGTTTGACCAATCTAATCCATCACGTCAATTTTTTCAAACACGCGTCTTCTTGTAAAATCCCTCCCTTCATCTATCTCCCTCTCCCTCACTCTTTCACTTTTATCATCCTATCTCACACACTTGATCATATATTTTTCCTCCCTCCAACATAACGTTGTATTTCTCACTTATAAGAAAATAATGGTTGTGCTGCCAAATTTGGTGTTACACCAAATGTTGTATATTGATGTGATATAGACGGTGCGGCAGAAATACCTCCCACAATTTCCTCCCAGAAATAAGTCCTAAATATATGAAATATCAGACAGAAATCTGTAAAAGGATCATATGATCACAGACAATATTAAACAAAGGCAGCGTGTATGTGGTGAGAATAATAATATATATATATATATATATATATATATATATATATATATATATATATGTGTGTGTGTGTGTGTGTGTGTGTGTGTGAAAATATATAGAAAATAGGAAAGAACGGGTTAGGTAAGTAATCCAAAGTTCTTTAGTATTTTTGATATTATTTTTAAAAAATAGTGCTCAATACAAAAGTAGAGCATAAATATAATTATATATTTAAAAATATGATTCCAACACGCTACATAAGAAGTCTCATGTTTCATCTTCAAGCGAATTTTTTTGGGGAATGATTCAAAAAAAAATTTCGTTCGAAGATGAAACAGAGCTCACTTTAACACAATTTAATTCCAATAATTATATTGAAGTTTTCGGCTCTTGTTTTTGAAACATGAGACCTCTTATGTAGCGTGTTGGAATCATATTTTTAAATATATAATTATATATATATATATATATATATATATATATATATATATATATATATATAAGTTATGAAAAACTTGGTAATCCGTATGGGTAATGCCAAGGAGTATGAAATCCTGAGAGCTCAATGTAAATCCAGAGCTAATATTTTAAAGAAAAACTCACCACTTTAAGGTTCCATTATAATAATTTATTTCACCAGAGCCCTTTTAAAGCACGCTCGACCATCAGACAGCACTTACAAAAATGAAACGAAAAATGAAATGAAAATTGATGGGTAGTGTAAGTTTTTGTAATTTAACAGGGAGTTAGAGAGACATGGTAGAGTTTAGGGAGGACTTAATTTAATATCTCTCTGCTATTTGAGCAGAATCAAATGCTCCTATTGGGACATCGAAATTGTCTCATTTTTTTTAATCCAAGTTGTGTCATTAAGTCTTAGTATAGACTGTCTAGAATCCATTATAGTAAATAGCAGACCTAATAGGTATATAAATTTTAGATATTCTGATCAGTTTCCTTAACCCCCAAAATGTAGGGCTTTACAGAGATGACGGACTCATTGTTATATCTAATTCCACTGGTTCTCTAACATCCCAACTACAGAAGAAAATAATTAAGGCCTTCAAATTTCTAGGATTTAAAATCTAAATATCATCTAACCTAAAAATAGTAAATTTTCTAGATGTAACATTTGATCTCGACAGTAACACTTATAAACCCTTCCAAAAGGAAAACCAATCGCCCATATACATAAATATCAACTCAAACCACCCGAAAGCAATTATAAAACAGATTCCTAATACAGTAAATACAAGAATAAATAAACTATCTTCTAGTAAATCTATTTTAAACCAAAATAAATCAAGATACAATCAAGCCCTATTAAAAAGTAAATTTAAACAAACACTAATTTATATAGATAAATCAATTAATAACACATTCTCTAAGTCCAAAAATAGGAAAAGGAAGATTATATGGTTCAACCCGCCTTTCTGTAGACTTTCAAATATTAATATAGGGAAATACTTCCTTGAACTAATAGACAAACATTTTAGAAAAGATGAACTATTGAAAAATATGTTCAATGAAATGAATTTAAAAATTACTTATTCCTGCATGAGCAAATGTAGAAAAAATTATAAGCTCTCACATTAGCAAAATTTTAAGTGAATTTCATAATAATCAACTGCAAAAAGATCTTAATGCAAACCAAATGAACAAATCTACCTGTAATTGCAGGGAAGGATCCGTTGGTCCAGTAGAGGGATTATGCATGGCAGAAAACGTAATATACGAAGCTAAAATTTTTACCCAAGGAAGATATTAAACAGAAGAAGATATACATAGGAATATCGGCGGGAAATTGGAAGCAACGTTTTTATAACCATCGCCAGTCCTTCACAAATAAATGTAAAAAAAACAAACAAACGGCACCGTCAAAACATTATTGGGATTTGTTGGAAAGCAACTTAACCCCAGAAGTAAAATGGAAAATCGTCTCGAGAACAAGAACTCCAATAAATTTCAGAGACCGATGTGACTTGTGCATAAAAGAGAAGATCCTAATAATAAGGCATAAAGATCCGGACATATTACTTAACAAACATGAGTTAATTTTTAAATGTAGACATAAAAACCACCTCAATCTAACTAAATATATTTAGAAATAACTATATAGAAAGGAAAATATTATTTTTGGTTTTGAAATGAATGTATGAACACATGAATGCAGATGCATAATCGTATGTATACAAAAATGTAGATGAACTTGGACATTGATGTGTGATTTTATATATGTATGTATGGGTAGTTTGGATAAGGGTATATATATGCATATGTGTATGTATGAATTGTAGGCACACGTGTGTATATGTATATATATATGTATATATATGTATATACATATGGGTGTGTATGAATATGTATGTATGTGGTGTGTATTGGTTGTGTATTTTAGCTAGGTATTTTTGTATATGTACGTATTAGGTTGGTGCAAAAATAATGTCCTTTTCTCACATATGTTACTTTTATATCTGATTTCTGAATTAATTCATTGATATATATATATAGTCATGTTATATATCATTTTGAAGCGTGTTTTTCGCTCTATCGAATCGTGTTATTCGTTACCGTTCTCAATCTCTTCATTCATTTTTTTTGCAGGCTTTTCGACAGTATGGACAGAATTCAAATCCGCACGATTTTCTTGTTCCAGTTCAAACTAGGCCGAAAAGCTGCCGAGACAGCTCGTAATATCAATGATGCGTTTGGCCCAGGAACCACTAACGTACGTGTGGCACAACGGTGGTTAAAGAAATTTCGCAATGGTGACGAGAGCCTCGAAGATGAAGACGGTCGCGGCCGGCCGACTGCGGTTGATAACGAACATTTGAAAGCCTTAATTGAAGCCGATCCTCGCAAAACCACACGAGAAGTTGCTGTTGAACTCGAGCTCGACCACTCAACAGTCGTTCGCCATTTAAAGCAAATAGGGAAGTCAAAAAAGTTGGATAAATGGGTGAACGATAAGCAAAAAAATCGTCAAAAAACGACATTATTTTTGCACCAACCTAAGATCTATATTTTTTATATATCTATCTATATATATGTATGGTGACATGGATATAAAATTGCATGTGGTCTATGCATGTATGTGTGTATATGTACATAGATGTAAATATTTGAGAATTGATATTTGTAATACGTGTGAATATATGTAAAATATAGTAATATAAATACATATGCATGTGTGAATGTTTATGGGTACAGATCTGCTTTTTATATGCTTAAATATATATATATATATATATATATATATATATATATATATATATATATATATATCATGTCTTCTCCTCTTATATTTGAAGTATCAGTGGATTCGAAACCTTATCACTTTTGAAATGATTCTTGATGAAATGTTCTCAGCTCGCTAACTGAACAATTTGACAGACATATATTAAGATGACAATTTAAAGCGCTTCTTTTGACTCTTAGAGATAGTTGAGAACTCGGTGAATACAATAACTCAGAAATACAAGCCTAAAAAGCCACTCAGAATATAGGGTGACACAATGACGCCTATGATATGAATGTAAGAGACAGACTAGAAAGTGAATATTATGTCTATGAAGAGGATCGTCAACTATTGACAATCGACTTGGAGAGGTTAAGATTGTAGTTTTCAAGGAAGCAACAACGCATTGTCTGTTCCACAGAATAAAACTTTATTCTTTTTCTTCCTCTCTTTTTCTTTTCACCTGGTTCTACTTTTCTTTTTTTCTTTGATTGTTTGTTTCTTTTTTTTTCTTTTTTTTCCTTTTCATATACTCTGTTCTTATATTACAAGCTCTTTCATTTTTTCTTTCTTTCTTTCTTTCTTTCTTTCTTTCTTTCTTTCTCTTTTCTATACTAACTTCTTATATTATTAGGTCTTTCCATTCGTTTTTGCTTTCTTTCTCTTTTTTCTTTTCTCTCAGTTATTATAATACTATGTCATCCCACAGGGAGCACGTTGGAGTAATGGATAGTGACTCGGAGAGTCGAGTTCGAATTTTAGTCGAATCAATTACGTGCTAATACTCTTGGGAAAGGTATGAATCCTCTTTTTCTCCCCTCCCAGCTATGGGTAAATAGCAGGACAGACTGGGTTCTATAGCCTTGGTCTACCGGGGAAATAAATTGCAACCGAATCCGTGGAAAAATCTGCTTCGTCAGAGGAATAAGAAGTTATGGCACATAACTGATCTCTTCCTACACTCTAGAATTTTCTTTTCTTTATATAATTTCTTCTTATGTTACTAACACTTTACTTTCGTTATTTATTTCTTCCCCACCCCCATCTTTAATACATTCTCTTCTGATACTGTAATATTAGGTTGGTGCAAAAATAATGACGTAATAATGTCGTTTTTAGACGTATTTTTTAACGTCAAAAAACGACATTATTACGTCATTATTTTTGCACCAACCTAATACATACTTTTTCCAACAATTTTTTTTTCTTGCACGCTAATAATAATAATAATAATAATAATAATAATAATAATAATAATAATAATAATTCGTATTATTATTAGTTGTTTCTGTCTTTTCATTTCTTCTCTTGGAAACTAGACACAATACACTCTCTCTACCCAAGTTTCTTTCTTCTCAACTTTCCTTTTTTGGTAAGATAAGCTCCATAATTATCTTCGCCGAATATTAACTCTTATCAAAATGTAAACTATCGTCGCAAATTTGATACAATACAATTTGGATAAGATAAAAAAAAAAAAAATCACGTCAGTAGTTTAAATTTGATAAAACACAACTTCTTTCTTACATTATTTTTGGGTCACGAGAGAAAAAAATTGATTCAATAGTCAAATGTTAATATATTTTTAAAAATTTCGTTGAACTAGAAAAATTGTCGGTAATTGTTTTACTCACGTCCTAACATTGGATTTTTTTTAGTGGATTCTAATCCGTGTTGCTCCTGACCAAATTTAGAGTGAAACATTTTCAGTTGAACTGCGGAATAATTCCGTAGGCATAGTTGTAGACGGCAAATTGATGACATTATTTTTCTATTTTCCGAAGGAAACCTCTTCTTGTAAAATCCTGTTTTCTCTCTCTGTCTCTCGCTATTTCTTTCCCTCTCTCCCTCTATGATAGATCGTTTCTCTCTGGTATTTCACTATATGTTTCTCAATCAAGTAAAAGAAAATACTGGTTGTGATTTAAAATTTAATGTCAGTCCAAATATTTTATGTTGTATATTATTATAGTCGGAAATTAACAGCGTTCCTCAATTGTGCTATAAAAATCGTCAATTTTTTGTTTTTAATATTTTAAATTGAGAAATGTAATTTTAGCAGTATCAAAAACTTTATTTTAATTTTTTTTTCAACATTATGTTATGAAGGGTTCCAAATCCTTGTAAATATTGGCGAAATGTTTGGTTTATTTGGTTTAGTATAGTTAGTTTGGTTTATTTTGTTTTACCGCATATCAACCTCAATAGGTTATTTAATGCGGACAAGATTCTTAGCATAGATTCGTTTGAATAGAATATGTATTCTTTGCAAGAAATCAGTTTGTAAATCAGGTTTCATTGATGTGTATTTGTAAAGAAATTTTTTGTCGAGAGTCATATGTATTGCTGGTAGTATTTTTTTAAAATATATTGCTGGTAGTATTTTTTTTAATTATATTGCTGGTAGTATTTTTTTTAAATATATTGCTGGTAGTATTTTTTAAATTATATTGCTGGTAGTATTTTTTTAAAATATATTGCTGGTAGTATTTTTTTTAATATATTGCTGGTAGTATTTTTTAAATATATTGCTAGTAGTATTTTTTTAATTATATTGCTGGTAGTATTTTTTTTAAATATATTGCTGGTAGTATTTTTTTAAATATATTGCTGGTAGTATTTTTCTATTTTTTTTAAATATATTGCTGGTAGTATTTTTTTTTAAATATATTGCTGGTAGTATTTTTTTAAAATTTTTTAAATCATATTGCTGGTAGTATTTTTTTTAAATATATTGCTTTATATTTTTTATTTTTTTTAAATATATTGCTGGTAGTATTTAAAAAAAAATTTAAATATATTGCTTGTAGTCTTTTTTTAATTTTTTTTTAATTATATTGCTGGTAGTATTTTTTTTAAATATATTGCTTGTAGTATTTTTTTCTTTTTTTTTAAATATATTTCTGGTAGTATTTTTTTTATTTTTTTAGATATATTGCTTGTAGTATTTTTTTTTATTTTTTTTAATTATATGGCTAGTAGTATTTTTTTTAAAAATATATTGCTTGTAGTATTTTTTAATTTTTTTAAATTTATTACTGGTAGTATTTTTTTATTTTTTTAAAAATATTGCTGGTAGTATTTTTTTAATTTTTTTTTAAATATATTGCTGGTAGTATTTTTTTAATTTTTTTTTAAATATATTGCTGGTAGTATTTTTTTTTAAATATATTGCTGGTAGTATTTTTTTAAAAATATATTGCTGGTAGTATTTTTTAATTTTTTTTTTAAATATATTGCTGGTAGTATTTTTTTATTTTTTTAAAATATATTGCTGGTAGTATTTTTTTTTAATATATTGCTGGTAGTATTTTTTAATATTTTTTTTAAATATATTGCTTGTAGTATTTTTTAAAATTTTTTTTAATTATATTGCTGGTAGTATTTTTTAAAAATATATTGCTGGTAGTATTTTTTTTAAAATATATTGCTGGTAGTATTTTTTTAAAAATATATTGCTGGTAGTATTTTTTTTTAAATATATTGCTGGTAGTATTTTTTTTTTAAATATATTGCTGCTGGTATTTTTTTTTATTTTTTTTAAATATATTGCTGGTAATTTTTTTTAAATATGTTATGCTTTTTAACATTTGTGTTTTCATAGTATCTTGAACCCAGTTTGGGTGTTAACTATTTGTCCAGAGCTGAGGCTCTAACAGGTGCTACAACCTCGATTCAAGGTGAACCTCGGAACAACAGCAATTAAGATTTTATTTCACGCGCCTCAAAACCTCAGAGGCTTTGCTGCCGGATATATTTTATAGTCATATCCAGGACGGCGAAATTACTTGTGGTCTGCTTTGAACGCGACAAATTTAAATTTTGTTAAATTGGGAGAAGATAATTTGAAGACACTATTTTGCTTATTGGAATTAGCAACAATCTTAAAAAAGCTTCAAGAAACAATGAATTAGATATCGCTAAAAGATCAAAAATATTTATGTATATTTTTGCAAACACCTATCTTTCTGAGTTTGGATTAACAAAACCAATATCTAGCAATTGCTAAGAATACAGACAGACAGTAGCTATCTTTTTCATAATGTGTGAATGTAGATTATTGGTCATAAAATATAACCTATAGAGTTGACCTTTGGACTGCAAATCTATGTTCAACTGTTAGACTCGGCTCCATGTTTTTTTTTTTTTTTTATTAAAGGAAAATATTTATAATCTTCTAATAGATTAAATGAAGGCAAATCTCACATTAATTTTATCTTTGTGCGGAAGAAACTGTCACAAGAAAAATTGGGACTTAATAAACATTTACAAAAAATAGTAATGAAAAATGGTACATAAGATTCAGTTAAATCTTTGAACTTATAATCAGAAAATATTGGCAAATGTTTCAAAAGTCCGATATTTCATGAAATTAGTTAAAAAAGAATGAGGGGAATTATCTAATAGACATTTATTTCGTTTTTGTTTTTTTTCGAAAAGCACCTAAGAATCGGGAAAAAATCATTGCTTGCGCAATATATATATATATATATATATATATATATATATATATTTAAAACATTTCACCCCGAGGAAGGCGGGAGTGCCACTAGCACGCAAGGGGTTACAGAGAGTGAGATTAAGAGAAAAATGGCGGTGGGGTAGGAAAGCATAAAAAGAAGAACGGGGATCAAGATCAAGGCATCAGAAGTATGTCGATTGACATTACATTTAAAATTTTAGAGATTATAGTCATTAGGGAAGCAGGTAAGAGGAAGCGAGTTCCACTGTCGGGAAGTGCGAGAGAAGAAGTTGTTGGAGTAGGTAACGTTTATATTTTCTACAGTAAAAGGGTCGGACCTAGATGCCAACCTACTATCGCACTTAGATATATGTAGTCTGGGCACCAGTGAAAATAGCTCGGCAGAGCAGTTGCCATGAAAATATTTCTAGAAAAGACAGAGGACGCCATACCAAGTCTGTGAGAAAGTGACTGCAGTCGAGATGCCAGATCAGGACAGATCACATTTCATATTCGTTTTATTGTCTAGAAGCTCGAGAAGAACAGTGCAGGAGGGCACCAGAACATATATGGCACGAGTTGCCAATGCCTTTTACAATAAATATACAGTGTAACCCGGATATAAGGGACCAGGATATAAGAGAAACCCGGATATAAGAGAGATTTTCTCTGGTCCCAAATTAGAGCCTGTGTTAATGTATATCAATTAGACCAAACCCGGATATAAGATAAACCCGGATATAAGAGACTTCGTCTCCGGTCCTGACAACTCTCTTATATCCGGGTTACACTGTATTTACTGAAATTTTAGTTAAATTCAGAAATATTCTTTTAGACTTGCAAATTCGTTTTACTGGTCAGTGGCTCCAATGTGTCAGCTTGCACGATGGTAAGTGGACCCCTGATGGAGTGCTCCAAATTATTTAAAATAAAAATACAATAAAAAAACACAAACACCGATAACTGTTTTAGTAATAAAAATGAATAAGATTAAAGTAACCTGCAGACTACTGGTTACTCAAGCCCAATAAGAGAGAACATTTTCGAAGCTAGAGATCACAAATACAAGGTTGAGAATTTGGAATCCTACATATTTCTGTCCTCTGAAATGCAATCGGTAGATAAACGGGGTGCAAAAGCAATTATGTTTTTTTGTGTGTGCATACGGTTGTCTTCTTATATAATTGTGTGGTGTTGTTAGTAAGGATTTTATTGTAGGCTGTCGATTCCATTGTGTATATATTCGTAGTCTTGTCGGCCATTATAAATACCTTATTGGAATTCATTATTTTTTTTCTTATCTTCTCTAATTTTCTTCTGGAAATTGTCCAAGTGTTTTTTGAACTTCAAGTTTCTTACTATATTAGTCATGTCCTCCTCGAATTTCAGTATTTCTTTACATTTTGGAGGGCATCACCTTGTATTGATTGTAATGAAAACAGGACAAGAGATTCTGTCTAGTAATCTTTTATTCAATTAAAAATCTTACTACTCGTCGGTATTTATCAATCCACCCACGAGGATCGAATGTGGCACAAGGCCGTTTTAATATGGGTATCCCCGAGCCCGTAGGCTCGGCCAAAAAATATGGCCTTTCTGAACCCGCCTAGACGGGTTCAGGCCCTGTCAACCTCCCCGGACGAAACCTGGCCCTTATGCAAATCCTCGTCCGGGTTCCTCTCTGCTAATGCAGAGAGTTCGACAGTCGCCGACGAATCTTACTACTCGCCTACTTGACAAGCGGAAATGTACTGCTTTTATAGCTTGGATTTGATAATCCAAGCTATAAAAGCTGTAAAAGAGGAGATAATCCATATTCACAACATTGATGTCAAATGTCTCGGGATTTTAGGGTTGTGGAGAAAGAGGTATGCCTTCCACCTTATCCTTCGTATTAGACTTTCGATTTTCTCTGTTAGCTAAAGTTTATAAGGTGGGTACAGAGATGTTTTTCAGCGAGTATACGAGGTCGAACTCATCCATTAAAAAAAAAAAAGAACAGCGTAAGTGATCACCCTATGGGGGAGCGACGTATATGTAAAATGTGTATGTATATAAATATAAATATATTCTTACGACCCCCCTCTCCTTTCGTCTTTTTCTCCAACCTTATCGACAGCGAAGGTAGAGGAGGATCGTAATTTGTGTTATTTTGTTTAACATTTTTTTTTTTGTGTAATATATTTCTTTCCCAAGGGTCTCTTTCCGATTGATCAGACACGGCCGAGCGGAATCGATTAAGAAACAAACACGGTAGGCGACAAACAACAATGGAGCAGGAAATATAAATTTATTAACAAACATGGAATCGCGGAAAAGATAAAAAAAAAAAAAACGGCCAAAACAAAAATGACCATATGTCAAGACTAAACATTTAAACATTGAGGACAAAATAGTGGGAGGAGAGCGTCCTTTAAGAAAGGTAAAAATAAAAATAAGCGTATGGCCTTGTGCCATACTGCCACGAATTTATAGAGCATGTGCTATACCTGCACGGATTCACAAAACATCAACATTTAAGACAATGGGGAAAGAAATGTGTAATAAAAGGTTTCTTGCTAAATTTGCATGAAAGTACAAATACGAAAAAGAGGTACATTTAAACAAAACGGGGTACAAGAAAAATGAACTTAACTCAGGATAAAGTCCTTTTTCACTAATAATGTCTCTCGGTCTTATCTACTTCTTTTCTTTTTCTTTTTCCTTTTCTATTTCTTTTTATAAGGGTCTATTTTTGAAGTCTTTTCTTACTTCTCTTTTTCTTTTCGTTGACAATTCGGCTGACAATTAAACAGAAGATACGTTCTCTCTCTCTTTCGTCCCGGTATGACAGCATTCTCGCTCGAGATGTTCTTTCTTTCTTTTTTTCTTCCTTTCTTTTTTCTTTCTTTCTTTCTTTTTTTCTTTCTTTCTTTCTTTCTTTTTTTCTTTCTTTCTTTCTTTCTTTTGCCTTTCGTCCTTCGTTTAAAAGGCTTGATGCTGGTTGAAACTGCTTTTTTTTCTTCGATATATCGGCGTTCCGCGTACGTCGTCAAGCGGGTCCATCTATCCAAATCGGAGACCAATTCTCCTCGCACTTTTTGCGAACACATCTTCTCAGTCTGTATACTAAGACATTTGCCAAACGTCCGTCCAGCCCGCAGGCCTGGCGAAGACTTTACTACAGACACATGCTATCGGCCCGCAGGACTGCACGAATACTAACTTTTCCGTTTCACTATATTTCCGTTTTCTTCTTATCACGTCGTAAATTTTCAAAATACTTTTTCCCATTATGGGTGGAATGGGGTCATCGACTCCCTCTCTCATCTTCAGGATCAGAGAAAGTTTAGTTTAAAATGTTTCAACCTATCCCAACCGGAAACTATTCGCGTAGATCATGCTGTCATAAGAGAAGGAAAGTGGAAACTCTGGTCAATCATTGCAACCACGAAGTCTATCTATCTATACATTTTCTGCAAGTACTGGGCTCTTTATTTTAGAATGCTTCTAAAATATATGCAGTTGTATAGTTTTTAATAAAAACATTTTATAATACATTTAGATCGGGGTTCGTAACAATAAATATATATACATATATATGCAATTTTTTAATATATTATTTATATATTATATATGGGTGGTACTTATTGGAAAGCGCTCGATATCAGTTATAAAGCTAACATATATATAATATATCCAGAGAAAATGAGACTAAATGGAGAATAATACCACCGTACGTAACATGTAATTTAAAAGATGGCTTTATACAGAGTAGAGCTATACATTATTTTTTTAGGATATCAAAAAAAGCATGTTAAAAATCACTGCTCTACATAATATATATATATATATATATATATATATATATATATATATATATATATATATATAAGTGAACATTGAAATCAACACACAGAGGTGACAGTCTGTTTCATGCTAGACGCAATCGTCAGGCCTGAACAGCCTGTCACCTCTGAGTGTTGACTTCAGTGTCCATTTTATATTTATATTTACATACGTTCTATCTCTGATATTGGGGACTTTATGCCATATATATAGCACAACTTAAAACTATATATATATATATATATATATATATATATATATATATATATATATATATATATATATATTAGGTTGGTGACGTAATAATGTCGTAATTATGTTTGCACCAACCTAATAATAAACAAGCAAATAGTGTAACTTTGATTCAGTTGGCATCCGCTGATGCATTTGTTTTTAATCATTTCGCCCTAAGAAAGGCGGTAGTGCCATTAATACCCAGAGAGTTACAGGGAGTGAAAATGAAAGTTAAGGAGAATGGAAGAATTGAGAAAAAGACAAAAGAATGAGCCTGGGTCAAGAAGACTGAAGTTGGCGATTGACGTTGCATTAAATTTTTGAAAATTTTAGTTATCGAGGAATTAAGGGAGAGATGGAAAAACCGGGAAAAGTAACGGTGAGAGAAGTGGCGGCAGCATCTAATTAGGTCAACACTAAAACGGTGGGACCTAGTTGCCAATCTAGTAACTCGCTTAAATTCATGTAGTCGGAGCACCAGTGAAAGAAGATCGTCAGAGCTGATGCCTTGAAACTATTTATAGAAAAGACAGAAAAAAAGCCGAGTCACGTCTGTGAGAAAATAAATGGAATGGAGATGCCTGGCCAGGATTACAGACCCTAATTTAAATTTCATCAAGAATCCCTAGGTGTACAACAGAAGCACCAGACCAGATATGGCAACAGAAATAGTACACAGACTAATGTTAGAGTTATATATCTACAAGATAGATTCTAAGGAGAAAAAAACATTTGGCACGGCACAGTGAGCCAACTGTTCTTACAGTAGACGTAGCAACTGATTCGATATAGTCACTTCACTTAATGCCAGTGGAAAATGTGAGGCCAAGAATTTGGTGAGTTTTGTCTCTGCTGCAGTTTAGCATCGCCCATCCTGATGGCAGAGAGAAACACTCCTCTGCGGGGAGTAATCTAAAGCAGTTTTGTTTGGAGCATTAAAAATGTTATGGTCTTGAAAATTGAGTTAAACAAATATATTAAGAGACACAGGAACAAAAAACATATAAAACGAGAGTGTTACAGCAAGAATGTTCGGTTCAGACCTGACTGCTGAAAACTTCCCTCTCCTAAAGGCAGTACCTGCTCCTATTTATAGCTGAGATATTCCATGCGTGCATGGGTAAATTACCGTAACATAAAACTTACAAGCCTCCACTGATTTACGATGCTTTTTAAGAGCAGTTGCCAAGTTTACTTTGTCGTTTGTGTCGGATTTGCTACTATGACAGGTGTAAATGCTTTTGTCACCTGTATAAATATTTACTCCTGTCTTAGTAGCAAATCCGAAAGACCTGACAAAGAATTCCTGGCAACTGCTTTTGAAAAGGACCTCCAATCAGCTATTAGTTTATATTCTTTCTTTATATGTTGTGTTCCCACAGAACGTAGGCGATCATGGCTCTCCACAACATACTGTCCCTTATAGGTCTTAATAAATTTAGCGTTTCTGTTATTTCTTCTAAGCCCTGTTCCAGTATAAATTTACTCAAGCTAAGTATTTATGCGTTCTTTTCCTCTGTGCCCTTTTCCCTCTATCTGTCCTGTGAGTATCAGATTTTACAAGCCCTCATTCACCATTATGTGCCCTAGAAACTACAACTGTTTCTTCTTGATGTTAATTATGCATATGTTTTAATACATTTAGTATAGGAGATAATGACATTAAAAATATTATAGTAGTAACATAGAATAGAAAAGGTTTCGCCAAATACCACAAGTTGCTACATAACTGAAGAATATTCTAAAACAACTTCATCATAGAGAGACTTTCATATAGGAACTTATGCATGCCATGAAACTCGTTCAGAAATATCTAAAATGGCAGCTGTCTACAACCGCTCTTCCAGATCATGGTTAAAAATGGCTTCGAGCAAATAAATGTCGGTTTTTGCGAGGGCGATTGTTCTTCGAACCTTTTAGACTGGCACTACAGAATTGCAAACGAAGAACTATGCCAAATAAAAGATACGGTGGTAATTGAGAACATTCAAGAATGGCAACAGCTAAAATGTGAATTTAAGAGAAAATAATCAAGGTACAAGATGACAGGCTACTACAAAAGTTTAGGAAGGAACACAGGTTGAAAGAGTAATAAAAGGTACTGTATTTGAAAAAAAAAAAAAAAAAAAAAACCTTTACGTGCCGAATCCCTTCAAGAGGTAGGCGATCATGGCTGGTAAACCTTTGTTGCTCTTAATAGAGTTTGTCTTGTTATTTCTTCTAAACCCTGTTCTGCCATCGAATTACACAAGCTCACGCTATCATGATCGACCGTAGACTGTATCATCGAGCCAATGCGAACGGTCCTTCCTTTAGCTGTATAGTAGAGATTTTCCAAGCGTAGCTTAGATGTGGCACAAGGCCGAAAGTATGGGGCACCCAGTGAGGATCGAACTCACTACCCATTCGTAATTGTGCTAGCGAGGCAAGCTTGCTAACCATTACACCGCCTCGGGGTGCCTTATTGATTTTCCAAGCATAGCTTAGATGTGGCACAAGGCCGAAAGTATGGGGCACCCAGTGAGGATCGAACTCACTACTCAGTCGTAATTGTTCTAGCGAGACAAGCTTGCTAACCATTACATTGACTTGGGGTGCCCCTAAGGATTTCCCAAGTGAAGCTTAGATGTGGCACAAGGCCGAAAGCCTGGGGCATCCAGTGAGGACCGAACTCACTTTTCAGTAGTAACTGATCGAGCAAGACAAGCTTGCTAACCATTACACCACGCCGAGGTGCCCTTTAGCTGTATAGTATGTGCTACGTTAGGGCTACATACATATTTGAATTCATAGTTCATTTATCCTAGATCGGTTGCCACTCAAGGCTATAAAACCCAGTCTGTCCTGCTTTTTACCAATAGCGGGGAGGGTGAAGAAGAAGAAGAAGAGTAATCATATTTTCCCAAGGGTATTAGAACGTAAGTAATGGATCCAAATGAAATTCAAACTCGGCCACAATCACAACCGCTATCCATTACTACTCCGTACCTCACATATAGTGTTATGTGTTGTTTTGCTCTGTCTCTCTGACTTGTGAGTATCAAATTTTCCTAGCTGTCTTTCCTCATTTCCCTGGAAACATTAACTCTCGCTTATTGATATTACGTATAAGTTTCCTATTTGTTTCCATTTTTTCTAAAACATTGCCGTTGCTCACATGTTCTGTCCATGGAATATTCAGCATCCTTATGTAGAACGACGTTTCAGTTTTTTCCAGTTTCCTCTTCATCTTCATCTTTGAAGAGATCGTCTATCATACACTGCTACACAGAAGGACAGATATCACGTAGCAGTTTAGTATTCTTTTATTTGTTTCTAGCGAAAATTTTCTTATTACACGTCTTAGATTTTGGTATGCTTCTGTGTCCATCAAAATGCACCTTCGGATTTCAGTGTCTTGATTAATATATGTCTGTATATTAAAAGCAACCATTTGCAATTTACTGTAAGAGAATGTTGCATAGCTGAACGAAGAACGTGACTTGCAACAAATCAATATCTATCTAAGAACAAAAGGACCATAGATTTGTGTCAGGCTTGTCTAATTTTTTGTTAATATCTTCGTGTTAATCACTAAAAAGTGAAAGAACTCAGCAAGTCTTTGTTAGTAGTTGATGTTTTGTCGTTTGGTACAAAAGTCAAAAACAAAAGAAACCTTTCCGGAAGCGTCGCTCTTTATTAATTACGTAAGAAAAGCAGTTTGTCATTTTCTGCAGTAATGTGAATGTACGTTTCTCGTTAAAAAAAATATTAATGAGACAATAAATGATGACAAAAAAATCTGATACGGAATATGTTGTCTTTATTGTAATTGAAAAAAACAAAGAAAAGACAATGAAATTTAGGAAGATTAATGTAATCTTTTGTTATGATTCTCATAGATCTCGCCTTGAAACACTGAAGTCGAGTATTAACTCAGAAAAAACACAATGCATCAATATCTCTCGCTCTATCTATCTATCTATAGATAGATAGATAGATAGATAGATAGATAGATAGATAGATATCACTGGCCTGTCAGTAATTACTCATCATTATTAGTACTTTTTTTTTGTGGATGAAGAGCGCATTTACAGAAAAAAAAAATTGCAATTTAAATAAGACATCTGTTAATGTATAAACATTATACAGATAATAGATCAATTCGTTCAGTTACACTTGTATTAATTATTGATCATGAACAACGTTTTTTTTTCTGATGTTTCATGTATTTCTTTAGTAATTAACAAGAGATATGTATTATACTTCGAATAGGCCAATGTTGTCAGTTGTTCCTGTCCACTGACAAACACTTTCTTCAGATTCCAAATGGCTTTCAATAATATAGTAATTACTAAGGCTTATATATATATTAGGTTGGTGCAAAAATAATTTCGCTTTCTAACATATGTTACTATGTGAGAAAACGAAATTATTTTTGCACCAACCTAATATATATATATATATATATATATATATATATATATATATATATATATATATATATGACTAATAATGGGGAAAAGTTAATTAGTCATCATATAATCGGTTATTAATTTATTTCAAAATCATATATATATATATATATATATATATATATATATATATATATATATATATATATACTTTTCCTTTTTTATTTTCTTTCCGTTTTTTTTAAATGTCTGTTTTTTCATCAAATTGTCTGACTGAATTTATATAATCTAATAAAATGTTGTCGTTTTTATGAGGCATATATATATATATATATATATATATATATATATATATATATAACAAAGAGTTAATCATACCTTGAATCAATTAGCAATATTAATGCAATTATTGGCGAAATCCCTTCGCTAGTAGACATAATTATAAGCATTATACTATTAATAATCCACTGAATGATGAGATCCTTATGTATAAAATGGATATGGGGTATTTTTTAATTCAGCTAGTACTTTCGAGTACTTCACGCATTCATCATCGGACTGTATTTCTTTTTTTTAGAAAGTACTAGCTGAATAAAAAGTTACACCATATCAATTTTATACATAAGGATCTCATCATTCAGTAGATTATGGTATGATTAACTCTTTGTAATATAAAATATATGCTGCCTATTTTATTACATATATATATATATATATATATATATATATATATATATATATATATATATATATATGACCGTTGAAATAAATAAAAACACATATGAATAAACAACCCAGGGTACCCCGAGACCAGGGAGCATTGGATGCCCACTAAGATGGACCAATCGGAAATGCACCAAGATATGGATTTATGTACAACTAGATTGACATGCCTATGTGGAAAAATGAGTAAGAATATGCGCGTGCTAAAAATCCATCTGACCAAAATTAGGTGTCAGTGAAATCAAACCAACAGGAGCGCGCAGAACCTTCTCCTGGTAAGACGCAGGAGGTTCAGGGTCAGGAAGCCTACCACAGCGCCCAGTCCCTCCAAGCAGATTTTCAAGAAGAGCCTGACTCTCCATTTCGAAGGAAAATTAGATACTCCCTAGAAACACGTTTGACACAAATTCGACGTGGACATCGGCTAGATCCTTGAAACAACATCGAGAGGTTCGTTGTATAAACGTCAAAGGAAAATAAGAGGGAAATGAAAACTAAACAATTTTCGTCGGAGTTAAAATCTCTTCGGAAACACTATATAATCGCGACACATTGTAAAGCGTTTTCTCTTACATTCGTATTTTTTAATTATTTATTTTTTAAATGGTTATAAGCATGAAATATTTTGTAAGGCAGTTTGTTCACCTTTCTTTTTGTAATTTAACCTACTTACACGATTATTTCGCATTTTATTGTATTTTGATAGCTTTCATAATTTGTATATAGTGTATTTAATTTGTCTATTTTCTCGATCATTGTTTTGCGTTATATTCTTTACGTGTCGTTATAATTTGAGTATAGTTAAAATGACACTGCATGTTTGTGAAGACTTAAAAATGAAAATAATTATTAGGTTGGTGCAAAAATAATGTCGGTTTTTGACATATTTTTAACGTCAAAAAAAACCTAATGCACCAAAATAATAGTTGAAAAACTTGAAAACACGTCCTTAAAAACGATAACTGACCCGTAATAATTTTAGGAATTAGTTTAAACGATATTAAAAATGGGATAGTAGTGTTGAACATTTTTTTTCGGGACGGATAATTAATTTCAATAGTCATTTAATGTTATAATGTTTAGAATTAGTTTTTAAATCATAGAATTTTAGAGAAGATAATTAAGGAAACAAAACCGAAAATTGTTAGAATAAGGCACCAAAACATATAGTGTTTAAGTTTAAGAATGTTAAATTACCTCCTCGATTATCCACTGAAGCTGCTATCCATTAGATAGAAAAGGAGCCATTCCGCCTGTAGACCATTTAAAAATTCAGTTCGGGCAGTAGATTGGTTGTTATTAGGTTGGTGCAAAAATAATGTCGTTTTTGACGTATTTTTAACGTCAAAAAACGACATTATTTTTGCGCCAACCTAATATTAACACCCAATCAAGTGCGCGGAAAACGTGGTCTACTTTCGTTCAGTTTAGTATAAAGGCTACAGTCTCTGCAAGCGTTTAGTGGCGGAGGGGGAATCTAGCGTGATCTTCCGTGATTGAGCTTGTCTTGAAGATGGACGTGTGACGATAAAACACCCGAAACTCCCTGATGAACCAAGTCAATTTACATCATTGATGATTCCCACCGGCGCCTTATTTAAAAGTGTATATTACAAATTAAAGCTATCAAATCAGTCTCTTAAGATTAAGATAAAATGTATCAAGAAAGAGCCGTATTCTTTATTTTTTAATCTCTGAACATTATCATGATTAAGGTCGAAAGTACTTGGGTAACAAAAGAAATTACATCCCCTTCTTTGATATATATATATATATATATATATATATATATATATGGCGAGAGAGTTAGAGGGAGAGAGTTAGTGTGAGAGATAGAGAGAGACAGAGAAAGTGTTAGTACCTGTAAACAGTTTGTCATTTACCCGATTAATGTTACCTTCAGCATCCCGACTCGAGAGATTTGTAGACGAACCCTGCGGGTATTACTATATCTACTCATGAGTATATATATATATATATATATATATATATATATATATATATATATATATATATATATATATATATATATATATGCCAAACAACTGATGCCAAACAAATCAATCGGATTTCGATCCCGGCTTGAGGCATTCGGATGTCTGAGTAGCGAAACAGTCTTTGTATCACAAATTATAGATAGATAGATAGATATAGATATAGATATATATTTGGTTGGATTGATGTGAGTTTATGACCCTGGGTTTCACGCCTTTGCGATCATCATACAAACTTTATAATTTTTTTAAAAAATTGGGTTTATGTAGATTGCGTGTGTTGGTGTTATTATGGGAGTCGGGGGAATCGTCGTCGTGATGTCATCATGCTAACGCAAACATAGATACATGTCCGTACACCCGATGAGGTACACAGACTCACATACACAATAACTCGCCCGCCGGGACTCATACAGATATAAACAAATGTGGACAGTATGAGATTTGACATATGTATGTGTTTGGGTGGTCGAAGATTGGAAGTCTAGTGAAAATTTTCCGTGAATATCTCGTGAATGTATACATGTCAGCAATCAGAGTA
The DNA here is from genome assembly GCA_963932145.1 of Acanthosepion lycidas. NCBI lineage: Eukaryota > Metazoa > Mollusca > Cephalopoda > Sepiida > Sepiidae > Acanthosepion > Acanthosepion lycidas. The sequence continues at coordinate 107,896,651 of OZ010572.1, forward strand.
TTTTTCTATTTTTTCGCTGAATAATATTTCCTCGCATATACGTATATACGTGTGGTTGAGTCTGTGTAAAATTATGATAGGTAAAAATTACTATTATTTTTATTTTTAATTTAAAAAAAAATGTTTATTTGATATAATTTTAAAGCTGGTTATTTGCTTGTTTTTGATGACTGCGTATATGTAACTGGTAGAAATTTCGGTTTGTAATCCTTATTGGTTATTTTTTATGGTGGTATTAAATATGCTGGGGGAGGGGGTACTTTACGTTAATAATTATAGCGGGTTTATATGAAAATCGTAGATGTGATGTGATAGTAATGTTGTAAGGGATTAGAGACAATGATAATATAAGTAGCTAATAGTTACTGTAAATTGGTAGAAGTGATTAGTAATGGTGGTGGGAGAATGATGAAAACAATAAATGTAATTACTGCGGTGGTAGTTTCAAGTGATTGTTTGTTTTATTTTATTTTGTTATATTTATTAATTTATCTTTCTATGTTAGCTCTATATCTGATATTGAGCGCTTTCTAATAAGTACCGCGCATATAATATATAAATAATTGTATATATATATATATATATATATGAAGAAATTTAGTCTTAAGGTGTGCTATATTTATGGGATAAAGTGCTCAATATCAGAGATAGAGCGTGTGTAAATATAAAAGTGAACATAGAAGTCAACACTTAGAGGCGACAGTCTGTTTCAGGCCTGACGATTGCATATAGCATGAAACAGACTGTTGCCTCTAAGTGTTGACTTCTATGTTCACTTATATATATATATATATATATATATATATATATATATATATATATATATATATATGTATATGTATTCCGAAATCTAGATTTTATGGTTTTAACTAAATATACATTATAAATAGCTATTGTTCGTATATTTTTTATATAAAATAATATTTATATACTTTCATGTTTTGTTTCTGTTTGGGGATTCCCTATTTGCCTATAGCTCTGACACTAATTGATACTGCCCCACCACTACTTGTATCCTCGAATCTCCCAATCAGGTAACTGGATGTTACCTTATCGTCATATCCAAGAGAAGCGAAACTACATCTAGCGCAGCATAGAATCAAAGGATTTCGACTAGAAAGAACATTGGCTTTTAGAGATGAAAACAGTCCAAATACGGCTTTTAGGCAAACATTTTTTTTATCAATACAATGTGACATTAAATGGATGTGATCGCTAGAGTTTAGTGGCATTCACCGACCAACACTAGTTTTCAGCTGTTATCGTAGACAGTAAAAATATATGTCTCATCAAATTTGATGATGGTTTTTAGATAAATATTGAAGGGTCACCTCAACTTATCTGTCATAGGATGTTTTCTAATGCTAACTTCGTGGCGTTGTATAAAGCTGTGTAAAAGAAAAAAAAAGACACACACTTTATCTCTTTTCTGGCACTCCGTATACAGGATATAGAGACGGAGTGTATCTCATTTCCCTTTCTTAGTTCACAGCAAACAACTCATTTAATACAACACAGTCGTACCTGTTGGAATTTTTGGGTACCCTGGTGTACTAGTGAGCCAGCCCAAATGACCTGACTCATTTTATAGTTCACCAATAGAAGGGTTAACCAATCAGAAGGCTCAAAATATTCAAAGCGACGTGTATAAAGGCGGCCATGTTTTAACCGAATATTCACTGCCAGCCTTTGATATCAAAGACTGAAGAATTACGTAACAGCTGTGGGTGGTATTGGCGATATAGTCAGATTCAGTAAAATATTGACTCGAGAGTATTAATCTTTAACGTTGTTTCATGGAACAGATTACGTACTAAGCTGTATTCTATATTTATAGACTATGGTGAACACGGTCAACAATACCCCTACATTATCTCCTGTCACCCGCCTCCATTAAAAAATCATGCGACTGCAATAGTATGTCCACTACGTTTTTAAAAGAAAAAAATTTCTTCAACGAACTCAACAAAACTGTAATCTTTGATATTACAGATAACAAGCAAGGTGTCTAAATTAAAGTCTATATTCATGTAGTTGTTCTCGCCTTCACATTCTTCAATGACGAATATTGACCACCTTGTCGAAAAAATGTTTTCAAATAAGCAAAACTAATAGAACACCCATCAATCTCTCCAGGTATTATTGCGATAGATAATATATGGGCAATAATTAAAAGGTATATATATATTTTTAAAATTATTTCACCTCAAGTAAGACCTAAGGAGTTAGAGAGGGTTGAGAGAATATGAGAAAAATGCTATTAAGGAGAGAAAAAATAATAAAAGAACAAGACTTATGAAGACAGAAGATAATGAGTGACATTACGTTTAAATTTCGAAGAAACCCTGTTGACTTGGAAGCAAGAAGCTGGGAAAGCGAGAAGTGCCATGAAAGAAACGGTTACTTTACGGTTACATATTGCCATTTCAACTGTAAAATGATGAGACGTTGTGGTAAATCTAGTCAGTCAGTTAAGTACCATACGTGATACACGCTTTGGCGATCACGTATCTTTCGATACATGACTGACGAGACAGATTTTTCCCATAAAAGTCGCCATGTTTTTCTGCGGTAGATTAGTTGCCAACCATGTTTAAAGAATCCATTCTGTCCTGCTATTCAACACATAGCTAAGAGAAGAGATTGATTCATATCTTTCCCAAGAGTATGTGAACGTAAGTGAATCTAGCGAACTCGACTGGAATTCGAACTCGGCGTAATGGATATGGATCCATTACGCCACAACGCAATGCTAGTAATTCATTCAAATTCCTAAATCTAGGTACCATCAGAGTAGTCACCATGAAGCTACATTTACGGCAGTAGGAAAGAGACCGAAGACGAGATGCCAGGTCAGGACCAATGACATTGCAGATACTTCTTTGAATTTTATCAAGACTTTTTAAATGTAGGAGCATCAGACCATATGTGGCAGCACCAGATTATATGTGAACGAATGCTAGACTTATAAAAATGTAAAATAGATTCTAGCGAGAAATTATTGTCTAGCATAGAAACAACTGCCCTAGCAGCAGGCCGATCAATTCATTCAATATAATCTTTCCAGTTTATGCCAGTCGGAATTATTAGCCTGAAAACGCGCACGAGTCAGCCAAGCTGATCGAAGGCAGTAACGTGTCCCCCGAGATGATGAAGCAAAAATAGCCAGTTATGTGCCATCCACATTTTTTCCCGCAGTAGGTTGCCATTTCTTTCTACGGTAGACCAGTTGCCATCCAAGGCTATAGAACCCATAGCTGGAGGGAGAGGAGGATTTATACCCTTGGGTATTAGCGCGTAAGTGAATGTAAGGAATTCGACTAAACTTTGCTGCATCGTAGTTATGCTAAATCGGAAACATTAAAAAATATAATAAAAATCAAAGACAAAACGGATAGGATGTGAAAACATGAAAACTAATGTCTAACTATTGTGAGACCTAAACTAACTTCACAATAGACTCTTCCAGGTTTATATTAAGTATGCGACACAACGCTCTACAGAGAGAGACCGACTCTCGGCGACTGTCGAACTCTCTGCATTAGCAGAGGGGAACCCGGACGAGGCTTTGCCGAAGGGCAAGGTTTCGTCCGGGGAGGTTGACAGGGCCTGAACCCGTCTAGACTGGTTCAGAAAGTCCATATTTTTGTCCGAGCCTACGGGTTCGGGGATACCCACATTAAAACGGCCTTGTGCCACATTCGATCCTCGTGGGTGGATTGATAAATACCGAGAGACCGACTCTCGGCGACTGTCGAACTCTCTGCATTAGCAGAGGGGGACCCGGACGAGGCTTTGCCGAAGGGCAAGGTTTCGTCCGGGGAGGTTGACAGGGCCTAAACCCGTCCAGGCGAGTTCAGAAAGGCCATATTTTTTTCCGAGCTGGACTCAAATGTCAACTTCGCCTAAGCGTGTGCAGGCACAAAGAACCGTAAACAGGGATATTTGTCAGGACCTCATACGTCGAAATCGACGGGAGAATCCATCATCGTATATATATATACGATGATGGATTATAAAAATAATGTCGTTTTTGACGTTAAAAAATACGTCAAAAAACGACATCATTTTTGCACCAACCTAATATATATATATATATATATATATATATATATATATATATATATATATGCGTGTGTGTGTGTGTTCTGATTATTGAACGCTTCGAAGAGCTCGTGTTTGCAAAGTTATAAATTATCTTCATCCCAATAGAGCTTGTTGTACAATCTCATCAATTGAGCGATCGTTCATGAAAATTAACCTACTTGGCATCTGCTTTGTGGAGTACGTCGGCAGTCAGACATGACGCTCTTCTTCAATCCGATTGGCCGGCCTTTGGACGGAAGCGAAGAAGATAAAAAAAAAATCTAAAAGGAACATCCGGAATCATCATCGTTTGTTTTCACTAATTGCTTCGTTGGAAATTTGACAAGATTCATTGTCAGGATTGGAGGAGCGAAAAAGACCAGAGAAATCACGTTATTTTATTTCTTCGCCATTTTTTTTTTTTTTTTTTTTTCAAATTGGAATTGACAATCTGTAACAGTGGGGTGGCGTTTTCCAGTTTGCAAACCAGACAAATATGACTCGTTTGAAATTATTTTTATTTACCGCAGTTTACTCTGCAGCTGTTATTGGATCTATGTATCGAAGTCCTACGTGTCGCATGGTCAGGTCATCGTCGTCTAAACCTTTTCCTACCACTGGCGTTTTCTTATTCATTTTTGTCGTTGCACTCCACGACTTGAACGTCTTTTGTGACTCAAGTGTAATCCATTCCATTTTTAAATAATTTAAGATTTAGCAAGGCAATATAGCCACTGAGATGCAAGGATTTCCGGAGTGTCGGATAATATGTGAAAAAGAAAAATTATTAAGATCGGGGAACATAAAAGACAATTAAAAAAATTAAAATAAAAAACAATTACGTTATCTATCTATCTATCTATCTATCTATCTATCTATCTATCTATCTATCTATCTATCTGAGTCTGTTCATATCTATCTATCTATCTATCTATCTATATATATATATATATATATATATATATATATATATATATATATATATGTGTGTGTGTGTGTGTGTGTGTGTTTTTACAAACACACATATATATATGTATGTATTAATCAATTTTAATATTATTAATTCATTAATTAATGATTAATTAATATTATTAATATTTATCAATTCATGGAAGAGCTTAATCTATCTATCTATCTATCTATCTATCTACCTATCTATCTATCTACCTATCTATCTGAGTCTGTTCATATCTATCTATCTATCTATCTATCTATCTATCTATCTATCTATCTATATATCTCTCTCTCTCTCTCTCTATATATATATATATATATATATATGTGTGTGTGTGTGTGTGTGTGTTTACAAACACACACATATATATATATGTATGTATTAATCAATTTTAATATTATTAATTCATTAATTAATGATTAATTAATATTATTAATATTTATCAATTCATGGAAGAGCTTAATCTATCTATCTATCTATCTACCCATCTATCTATCTATCTATCTATCTCTCTCTCTCTCTCTCTCTCTCTCTATATATATATATATATATATATATATATATATGTATGTATAGATAGATATGTGCATGTGTGTGTATGTGTGTGTGTAACACACACACATACACACACATGCACATACATACACACACACACATATATATATATATATATATGTATATATGTATGCAAGTATGTATGTACATATGTATGTATGTATTCATCTTTTCACTCCAAGCAAGTCAGTGAAGACACAAGTTATTACTGTGTGTGTGCAAGTATAAAAAAAGAAACATTATTATGAAAAGAGAATAATAAAAGAAGAGGAATCAAGAAGACAGTAGATAACGATTGACATTGTATATAAAATTTTGAAGATCAATATTGTCTGGAAAGCCAGAAACCGGAAGAGCGTTCCACAAGCAGGAAGTGGGAGAGAAGTAACTGTTTGCATAGAACTTTTGGTTGCATCGAGACATTTCATCGTTCAAAATGAGGAGACGTTGCTACAAATCTTAATTCATTATGTCTAGGTACAATAAAGGAAACCTCATCAGAATAGTTAGTGATTGTTCTCGAGATGCCAGCCTAGGACGAATAACATTGCAGATTCTTCTTGTTATTTTATTTAAGAATCTCTGAATACATAGCCGAAGCAGCAGACTAAATGTGAGAGATGTGATGCCTGGAATGATAGACTTATAAATCTGTAAGATAGAATTTTGCGAGAAAAAATGTCTAGCACTTAACTGTGAACTAACGTACGTCTATGAATAGATTTCTAGCTATACCTGCATTAATAAAATTATATTTAGACGAGTGGCCGGTCAAAGCAATTTTTATTTCGCGATTTGATGAGAACACGTGGGCATCTGTCAAATGATCGATAGACATTCTTGGAAGGTCAACGTGGATCAAACAGCCAGGGCTTGAAATCTAGGTATGTAATCAGCGTTGATACCACGGCATCAATGGGCGGAAAGATTCCTAAACTGAATTCAATTCCCTCAGATTAATCAACGGTCACGTATCCGTGATCAAAGTGAGTTTTTCACGTTGAGGGATAAGCTCCGTCAGATATGCTTGCTCAAACCAGGTTACGTCTGAATATATATCCGACTTTCATCCCAAATACGTGGATGGAGATTTTTAGAAGATTCGTTGCGCAGTAAACTTATGAGTAGACCCAATGATGAGACAGATGATGATGGTGATGATGATGAGGAGGAGGAGGAGGAAATGTTTACATTCAAATCACAGCTGGTGTCCAAAATCTAGCAGCAATGAAAATGTTCACTAATCACATCAGCGACTCTTTGGAAAGACTCAGAGACAGTCCGGATTGTAGGTTTTGCCTCAGAGGAAAGCGAACTTTAATATATTATTAGATGTTAAACTAATCATAGATGACATTGTTGATAGCAGGCTGAGAAAGCCAAAATGAAGACGACGGTAGTAAGTGATAAGAAAGACAAAGTTGAAAATGGAAACGAAAAGAAAGGACGGACTGTCGACAGTAAGAAGATATGATGTAGAGTCGTCAACAAGAATGTCTGAGGCGTGAGCATCAAACTGGAGAAATTAGAATCAAGCAAGTACACACGTTCAACTATATGAGGAGTGTAGTAACAGATGAAGGATAATGTGGTACAAGGATGTAAAGGTGCACTGAAAAAACGAAAGATGCCTTCCAGAAGCTAATCAAAGTATTAGGAAACAAAAAAAAAGAAGCCCGAATGGCTATGCCACTGAGAACCATGATCGACTCTGTCCTGAAGTGCAGTGGTATATATAAAAAAAGAAGCTAACTGAATTGTACAGAAATCGGCTTGATTTTCTTAGACTTTTCCTTTCCGCTTCGTTTTCATGCTTACATACAATCTTAGATACATAATTATGCATACATAGAAAGCACTGAAGATTTTTGGAACGCTGAAATTTTAATTTTTTAAATTTCACGCATTTCTTTTTAGAATTGTCTGCGTTTGTAGTCGAGTCATTTTCCTTCAGTTACCTTATACTTTTGCTTTTGTTTTTTTTTATCACTATTATGATTAATTATCCAACATTATTATAAGATCAGTTAAGATTGGCGAAATGTAAGGACCTGGACGTTAAATTACGTTGCATAATCCAGCGATCAAAACACTTTCTGTACAATTTTGCCTGAACAAACTGCTTTCATTTTTAATTAAACAATGATAATTTTTTTTTTTTAAATCGAAATTATGGCCAAACCCATTATGCTGAGTATCTAATAAATTTAGTGCGTTGTGTTGTGAAATATCTTTTTACGTGATCATATGATCTTTTATTTAAATTTTTCGATGTTTCTCCAATATAGTTCACGTGACAATTATAACAGTTAATAGAGTAAATTCCTCCTTCAAGTTTTAAAATATCTAGAAAAATGAAATCTTAAATATGTAAAATTTCAGCGTTCCAACATCGTCAGCGTTTCACAAAGAGGTTTAATTTTAATCGACGTTTTTATTTCCCCATCACCTTCATACGGTTCTAGGAGAGTTACATACTGGACATTTGTGTCCCGGAAAATTGCGTACCAGACAATTGCATACCTAGACATTTGCGTCTCTAGACAATGTGTTACGTACTTTTGATAAATTTTTTGGAGCTTTACCATAAATTCTGAAAAAAAAAAAAGCATAGATAGTGAATATATTTAAAAGAAAAAAAAGAAGAATAGAATAAAATAAACAAAATTAAACAAAATCAAAAATTTATATTTTTTTTAAGAATGCAATGACAATTATAACCTCGCGTTATTACGTCATTCTATATATGAATTCTTGTTTCGCAAGATCGAATCTACCCATCGCCAGTATATTTTTGTTTCATCAGCGTTTATCTTATGATAATGGTAGCTACATTTTTCCTCGCCAACAAATATGTTTCGACCAGTGTTTGATATTCGGAACTTCGCCATAGGTTCCAAATAAAAATATAATCTATAAAATCCAAAATCTATTAGATGTTTGTGATAGGCACTGCTGGAGTGAACTGAAACGACTAGCTTAATTTTCTCTTATTTAAAAAAAAAAAAAAATTCTTTCTCTTTTTTAATTTATGGTAACTCTATTACTGCTTGTTTAGACTCATTAAATATATTGGTGTGCAAATTTCTGTATTAAACAACACTTTAAAAAAATGTTTTTGTTCTTCCAAAATTTATGGTAACTACTTTTTTGCTTGTTTAGTATAATTAAAAGTTGGTCTACAATTAGCAGATCTTAAGAAAAGCAAGTATGGTAACTTCAAAAAATTATCAGAGGTACCCAATTATCCAGGCACGCATTTGTCTAGGGACGGCAAATCTCCAGGGACGCAATTGTCTGGGACGTAATTATCCGGGACACAAATATCTAGTATGCAACAAACCATCCACCCCTTCATACACATATATAATTCCACCAACAAAAGAATTACTTTAGTTCAATGTAGACAGTCTAAACACAGAAAGAAAACTGCAAGAACTTCAACAGAAGGTAGTGAAGGAAAGCAATAAAAAGATCTTGCAAGAAGACAGAATGCATGATTCTTAGCAGAAGGAAAAAAAAAACAGTAAACAATTTAAACATTGTAGGCACCAAAATCAAACAAGTACAACAATTTAAATATCTGGTGAGTGTTTTAACAGAGGACGGAAAACGCGACATTGAAATTCGAAGGCACCTTGAGATGGCTGAATATGTCTTCCAAAATAAAGATACCAAACAACGTTTGAAATAAAAGAAAAAAAATGAACTTTTAGTATACATGACAGTGAATAAAGAACAATCTTCTCACAGATAAAGAAGAGACTTGAGGCGGCAGAAATTTGGTTCTACAGAAGGATGCTGAACATGTGAGCAATGATGAGGAGAAAAAGGAATACAAATGAGCACTTATAATTATCTTCCGAAAGAACTAGTTGAAATGTCTATGGTATATACTGAGGAAAGAAGGCATGAAAAATTTGATACTCACAGGTCAGATTGAAAGCACGAGGGACATAAGAAAGCGAATACCTATCGAGCTTGAGTAAATGCTCTTCATAATAAGCTTTAGGCGAGAATAATATAAAAATTAGTAAGAGTTTCAAAGAACGGAAGATTGAGTAAAACCAGGATCGTCAACACCCTGACCAGAGACGGCATATAGAAGAAGATATTCTAGAGGGCGAAACACTTTACAATGAATTTGTTCCACTTTGTCTTTCATTAGTCTAAAATTGTTCTGATATATAGAAATATACCGTATATACTCGCATATCATGCGAATTCTGAAGACGCCATATTTACAGTGTTTATTTAACTTTGGACTTTTAAAACCCACCCTGTACTGTTAGCAACCGACTCATTAGAGTACTCAATAAATATCAAGGACAACTGTTAAGCAATAACACTTTAGATTAAAAAAAAAGAAAGTTTGCTACTGTATTCAACACGAAAGAAGTTGAAGTAGAATTTGAATGATAATGGTGATGAATTTGCTGCGCAGTAGAAATGATGATGATGATGATGATGATGATGATGATGATAACTTCTACTGTGCAGCCGATAATTGTATTTTACGCCTCTTCAGACGGCGGTGTCCTTTCTATTGCTATTTTACGATTGTTTTGTTTTTCCTAGACAAGGAAATAATATTTATTATTAATATTTTAATGGGTCGCATCGTTCACGAGATATAAAATTAACGTATATACTGCAGGCCCTGACTACGCCTTTTGCTGAACTATATATCCATTTATCATGTAAATTAGCTTCAAAATTAGGTCTTCAAGGTTGCATGATACGCGAGTATATATGCTATATAACTTATTCTCCTATACAAATATAAATACCCAATATTAATTGACACCAAGAGAATGCTTACACGCTCAAATATAATTTGAAAAATAAGATTTATTTCGTCTTTAAATAACGCAACAGTGGCTGACATGACGTAAAATTAACTGCCAAATCGACAACCATTTTATATATGCGTACAGTTTCGTCCGACATACAATCACATACAAATACATATACCTACGTCTCAGCTAAGATCTTGTTTACCGCTCAGCATCATCTGGACGTTCCTGGATAAACTGTTCCCGTTGAGAAAATAACAACTGGTGAACGGGACAAATTTGAAGATCTGAGGAAAGATGGCCGAAAACACTGGCTGTGTAACGAATCAATTTAGAAATAGGACATCGAAATTTTCTCAAACTAACCAAATCTTCATCAGTAAAGAGGAAATCTAAAAATCTGTTCCAACATTGAGTGGAAGAGAAATCTTTGAGTATTTGACATTCCCACGATCTGACTAGAAAAATAACTAACAAAAACTTGTAATAAGTTGATATTTCATAACTAAGTTGATTAATTATCAATATTCTTGTTTTATTTCCAACTGTTGTTCACATCTTGGAATTAGGTTGGTGCAAAAATAATGACGTAATAATGTCGTTTTTTGACGTTAAAATACACGTCAAAAACGACATTATTACGCCATTATTTTTGCACCAACCTAATAGATATAAATGCTATTGTAGAATGCTGTTTCGACCAAGCACACTGATCATAATCAGGTGTAACTGATTGATATGTGGGATTTGTTGATTATTATGATATTACATGTCATTTATCAGATTATAAGCCATGTATTATTTATTTCTCAACTTGATGGATATAAATATTATTATAGAGACAACAGATTCAATAGGGCGCTAAATACCTGATATCAGAGGGATAAAATACCAAGAATTGTCAACAGATATTCCATATCAGCAAATCAATAAACGAGTCCTAACTTAGTATTAAATTTCAGAGATGAGTAATTGTAAATATATTTTATTATCTCTTCTTTGTTAATATAGATGTTATTACAGACACAATGTTTCGAAAATGTTTCCTCTGGTTATCATCAGCTCGCCATTGATTGGCTCATATGGGATATCTCTTGATCATTGAGATATTTCGTCACTTTGATATCAGTTATTGAACGTTACTTCTGAATTGCTTCGACATTATCAGATCCAAAGATAACAGTAAAATATATATAGTGATCCCTCGTTTATCGCAGTAGATTGGTTCCGAAACTGGCCGCCATAACTGAATTTCCTCGGAGTATGGTCGCCATATTTACAGTATTTATTTAACGTGTATTTGGACTTTTAAAACCGTCCCTGTACTGTTAACAACCCACCCATTAAAGTACTTAATAAATATCAAGGACAACTGTTAAGCAATAACACTTTAGATTTTAAAAAAAATAAAGATTGTTATTGTATTCAACACGATAGAAGTTGAAGTATAAGTTGAATAATGATGGTGATGAATTTGCTGCGCAGTAGAAATGAGGATGATGAAGTTGATGATGACTTCTACTGTGTAGCCGATAATTGTATTTTACGTCTCTTCAGACGGCAGTGGACTCTCTATTGCTATTTTACGCTTGTTTTGTTGTTCCTAGAGCAGGAAATAATATTTATTATTCATCTGGAAAATTCTAGAAAAATCACGATATATGAACACCTAAAATGTTTCATTAAAAAACATTAAGTTTTTTAATGAAACATTTTAGGTGTTCATATATCGTGATTTTTCTAGAATTTTCCAGAAACTCCGCGATATATTTTCCATATATACATTTTAAAAATCCGTGAAGTCGTGCGAATTAAGAAACGCGAATTAGCGAGAGATCACTTTATAACTAAATCATAGAACCACTATATCACAACCCCGAAAGATTTTAGCGAGTGTATTGAAAGCCTTTTATATTTCGTATTGTATTCTTTGATTATTTAATAATACAAGAATGTTGATAATTAGAAATGAAAAACTAATGATGAAAGAAGGCTCAGAAAATTTGACACGCTTAGGATATAGTGAAGGTAAGTGGGACAGAGGAATGCTTTACCTAGTGAGCTTGTGGAAATGTTTGTTAGAACAGGTTTTGCGAGAGAGAGCAAACAGTCGAAATTTACTAAGCGCTACAAAGAATAGGAAAATGTAGAGAGCCATGATTATCTCTCGTACTGAAAAGATACTGAGCATAGAAGAAAAATAGGCATATATTTTATACACATTTTAAGATTGAAAATATTTATTTTAATACAGGTTTTTTGTTGTTTTTTTTTCTTTTTTTTGATTGGTACAACCATCATCTTCAGGTTGCGTCTGCAAACTAAAGTTTGCGTACAATGTTTGAACACCGGATGTGACCAATTCTTTGATGTCGTAGCCAGTCCATGTCTTGATATTGTCTGAATATGTCTACGCTACCGACTCTGTTCTCTTTTTCCAATGATTTTTCCGGTTAGGAAAAACGACAAAATTCTATATCGTCTCACCGAATGTTCGAATTATATGCTTTTTCTGCCCTCGCTAGTATCAGATAGAAGGTTAATTGCTCATGGCTAATTTCTTGCCTCACAGAGTTTTCCGTCCTCTTATCGCAAGACACGTCGATAGCAACTCATCCAAAGCACCTTGATGCTTTTAACGGTAGACATTTTGAGCGTCGAAATGTCTGAAATGTATCAAAATACAAACCGCAAGTCTAGACATGTTTTTAACTTAAGATACATGTTCACCACCAGCTTTTTCAATTTTATGAAGTGGCTTTCAGATATTGTTACCCAATGCCTGATTTCTTCGGATAGGAGGGGAAGATAACGCTTAACTCTAGATTTGTCGTAATCGGAGAAACGTCCACTTTGGACTCGGTTCCACAGAGATGTAGTTCCTGGGAAGAATCTGATCGAACGGAACTTACTTTGCACTAATGGAATACTGCGGGAATGACGGTGGTTTGCAATAATGGGAGTGACATGGCAGATCCTAGCCGTGATATTTAGATCTGGTGGAACCAAGGAATGCATTTCGACCGCGCACTTTCCATGGAAATAACGATAGAACAGTGAGAAGCTTGCTGTGAGAGATTGGTTGCAGAGTAGAAAATAACTTGTTACTCACAAATGTACCGAGAAGCTGTTGGGTTACATCGAGACTGGAATGTGAGGGATAGGCAGCTCCAGACCAAATATACAACAGTACTCAATTTTAGGTTTGATCTAGCTATTGCAATTAGTAGAGAGGTACAAACAAAAGACTATTTTCCCTGAATCTTTAGCGATGGATCCTATACCAGAGTTCAATTTGAGGTCTGGTTTTATTTAAGGTCCAGTAGACTCTCAGAGTGCGGAGCCCATGTTAAGGCGTTCATCGATTTGGTATTGCTTGTATTGATCTTCAGTCCGTATTATAAACTTGTTGCTTCCCTACAGCATCGATGTTACGTCTTCAATATTTTCTGCAATTAACAGTGTGTAGTCTGCATATCTGCTATCATTCATCCTCCTGCCATTTACTAGGAGACCAAAATTTTCCACCCTATCTTCGCTTTGATTAAAGATTCAATCTGAGTACATCATACTTATTATAAACCCAGGTTGTGTGTGTGTGTGTGTGTGTGTGTCTGTTCGTTTATATACTGGATCGGAATTACTACATTTTTCAACCGATTTCAACAAAACTTCACAGGACTACGTAAAATTACCTTGCGGTGGTTCTGACAGCACCAAAAATTGAAAGCACCCAATTGTTTTTGCACGAAATCAATTTGAAAACACGATTAAGATGTATTACGAGAATGAAGGGGGGACAACTCATATCGAGTTATACTTATTATAAAACCCAGGTTGTTTGTGTGTGTGTGTGTGTGTGTTCGTTTATATATGGGATCGGATTTCCTTCATTTTTCAACCGATTTCAACAAATCTTCACTTTTTTTTGGCAGGTAGTGTTTCTTATTGTCTTCCACACTTTTTTTTATTTTTACATTCAGAATGCTTTAAAAATTCCATTTACAAGACAATTGTTTATAATAAAATTCCATTCAATCGGTAGACTCATAACGATTGAAAACAATGTTTTTGTTTGAGCCTGACCAATTCTTAAAAAAAAAAAAAATAATAATTAAGACATGCGTGTCCTTCAACCTTAAACAATAATCTTTGTCAATTTTATTTTTCAGTCTTTATGATGGTCGATACTTGATCTATTTCTCACTGTTACATCCCCGGACAAAGCCGGGCTCTACTGCTAGTACTGAATAATATTGGTACAATAAAACTTCGAACATTTTCTGTACGGGATATGCTGTATAATACCTGGCTGCTCATATCCGAGAGCACCTGTTTTTTTTTTAGGGCGGCTAGCCAGTCTCTGTCGCAGATGCCTGCTCAGGCATATCTGTGTTCAACTCGCAAAGAGTCCACCTGGGGTCAATACTGCAACTCTGCTAAGCGGAACTTAGAGGGCGTTATCAACAATTGGATAAGGCCAGTAACCTCAAACACTTCTATCAAAGTTTGGATCAATCAGTAGGTATGTTTTTAAGACACTTTCCAACGCACCTCCGAAGTCATCTTACTGACAAATCGCCCAAGGTGAGATTCGTAACCGGGTTGAAAGCAGAACATTGAACGTTCCACCATGTTTGGTGTAATATACGAATATTTATCTTATGTTGAATATTTATTTTTTGTATTTTTTGATAAGATGATCGACATGTGTACGAATTGCATTATGTTTCAACAAGGAAGATGTCAGCCTGCGGAGGAGTGTGGGGAAGATAAAGCAAATGTAAGAATTTTGATAGGGGCACTTAACATCAGAAAGCGATTGTTGAAACTTCTAAGGTACATAATGAAGAAAAAGGACTAGAAAATTTTGATACACACACATCTATTTGAAGGCAGGAGAGGCAGGGAAAAACAAAGCATTATCTACCTAGCTAGCTTGAGTAAATGGCCACCATAACACAGTTTGGGAGAGATAACAAAAAATATTAAGAGCTACAAAGGACAGGAAACTGAGGAGAGCAATGATAGTCGACGTTCGAAATAGACATAGCGTATAGAAGATGAAGAAAGAAAGAAATAAGAAAACAAAGAAAGAAAAGAGAAGAAAACGAAGAAGAAGCAACGCGGTTAGATGTTTAAAATTCTTTGTAGTAAATGATAAATCTGTGATCTTTATTTAAATCGTTAAAGTAACGAAGTATGTTAGTAATGAAATGTTCATATTGTTAGCATACTGTATTCTGTTACGGGCGCATATCCTAATGTTTATACTGCATTCTGTTACGGGCGAATATCCTAATGTTTATACTGCATTCTGTTACGGGCGAATATCCTAATGTTTATACTGCATTCTGTTACGGGCGCATATCTTAATGTTTTTACTGCATGTGTGTATGTATTTATATACGAGGAATCATACGACCGGATGGAAAAATGGGTTTAATTACATCTATGATTATAATAGGACATATGTTGTGCTACAACTCCCCCAAAAATACACGCCTTTTAAAAAACACAAAATTTAAATTAAGCTCCACCCACCCATGTATGTAATACTGATTGGCAACAATATTAGTGCTAAGCCTAAAACCCATTGGATTTTGTCATTTATTCTTTTCCCTCACTACACAGACTTTAATGTACTCTCTCTCTCTCTCTCTCTCTATATATATATATATATATATATATATATATATATATATATATATATATATAGAGAGAGAGAGAGAGAGAGAGTGAGAGAGAGAGGGAAAGAGAGAGAGAGAAAAGGTTTTTGCAGATGGTAATCTAAAAGCGACACACACACACATAGACATAACCCCTCTTCTCTCTCTCTCTCTCTCTCTCTCTCTATATATATATATATATATATATATATAGAGAGAGAGAGAGAGAGAGAGAAGAGGGGTTATGTGTATGTGTGTGTGTGTGTCGCTTTTAGATTACCATCTGCAAAAACCTTTTTCGGTGTGTCCCATATTAACAAGTTCGCATGTTTAGAATAATTGCTAACGTAGCCTCACACCAGTGTCAACATCTGTTGCAGTTTCTTGTTTCAAGACAAACATTTTCAAAACCAATGTTCCAGGAACCCGGCCAAATAAGAAAGTAAGACGAATGTAAATTCTAACCACATTTTTTTTATTCAAACAAATAAAATTCACTCTAGAAAATGAACTAATATCATAATTGCAATAATATTATTCTGTCAATAATGCTTGCATTAATTTATGTGAGCTGACAACCAAGTTCGTTCTCTATTCCAATGAACGGGCAAAATATTTATATCATATATCGTGTTTATGTTATTTTTAGGGGATGCACAGATTTGAGTAGACGCCTCGCTTATTTATTAAACAGTATGCGAGGTCTGATCAAAAAGTAGCCGGACCGATGGTATATAATCTCCTTCCAAATTATCCCATTCTCTAATCGAACACTTTATCCAGCGTCGTTTATATTGATGGAAGCATTCTTTTGGTGGGCGGGGGTAGCCGTCTGTCTCGTGCCATTCATGTAGATTACCTCTTTTGTTCCTTTCGAGGAGGATTTGAATTTTGGAGCGGAAAAAAAAAGTCGCAAAGGGCGAAAACTGCGGGCATATTTTGCTTGGTCAAAACCTGCTGCACAAGGCGTAATCCCTGATGGAGCCCCTGTGATATGGTGAGACGACCGCACTGTATACATTATCCTTCCAGGCACTGCTTTAAATATCGGAAGTGAGCAATAATGCTATAACTTATCTTGCATGGATGACAGAGTTCCAAGGTTAATCTATACCAAGTGGCTTCGCTCGTAGCAATTGTCCCAGTTACTTTTTTGATCAGGCCTCGTGTTTATTTATTTTCGTCTGGAAGGCTGAATATACTAGAAAAATTTAAAAGAAAAAATGCGCATATTTATCTTTAATAAGATTTCTCGAACATTCAGGCCGGTAGACGAAAACAAATAAATATACTGCTTAATAAATAAACTGATCGTCGACTAAAATATGTGTATCAAATATAAAAAAAATAATGAGTAACGTAATAAAATCTGATTAATAAATAAGAATTATATTACTTCTTTAAAAATTGGTTTGTTTACGTTTCGATACGAAACTGAGGAGATATGAACGTTCAAAAGTTCGAGAAGAATTTACAATTTTGAGACGCTAATTGGGCACCTCGATGTCATGTAATGGTTAGAAAGTTTGTTTTGCTAGATCAATTACGACTGAGTAGTGAGTTCGATCCTCAATGGGTGGCCATACTTTCGACCTTGTGCTACATCTAATCCGGGCTTATAAAATCACTATACGTCGTTATTTGGTTTTGCTTAATCGGGGAAAACCTTCGTAGCCAAATCAGTAAAAAAAAAACACATCAAATCTCATGACGGTTTCTTCTGAAAAGGAGAATACATGTTCGAATTCTTTTAGAGGGCGCATATTTTTCCTTACTAAGGTTTCTCGAATATTCAGACGAAAATAAATAAATATAGTCCTTAATAAATAAACTGATCATCAACTATGGGTAACCTCTAAAAGTAACAACTAAAGTGAAATGATCTGTCTTTTTACTTCATTACAAATCATATATAGTATGACCTTTTTCAGTCAGTAATACTTGCAATAATCTTTATCTAATGATAAAACCATCCCCGCATTTCTAAGACAAATGTTCATACTATCTACATTTCTGAGAGCCACCAGTTCAGACCTTCACAATTAGCACATACACGTATACGTCGCCAAATCATACTCGCTCTCGCAGTGCTTTGGTAAGAAGGAACTTCTATTCTTCTTCCCCGGAACTATAACTTTGCAGAATAGAGTTTTCAAGAGGATACTACTCCGATCTATATAGGCTAAACTCTTCAACGGTAGGGTAGATCTATATCTTTCCTACGCATGCTCATGATATTTTAAGGTCTACCATTAGTGGCGGCTGGGGCTTCTATTAGGCGGACATAATTCTCAATAAAGCTCGATTCTTTAAACGTCTTTTGGGCCACAAGTTCACCCTTGAGAAGTCATATGTGTAATCCATTTCTGAAGATGCTGGAAAAATAATAGTCGGCTCATTTTATTGCGCGAGAATGTACTCGACTCCTTATGATACTCGTTATCTTTGCAAGTGATATATTAGACCAAAAATAAATTATTGCTGTCATATCTGGGATCGAACACCTCATTCCTTATTTCCAACCGCTCTAAATCATATACGCTCTCTTATAGGGAGTGAGGAATTTTTTAGCCGACTACTCTATTCTCGCAGACGCAACGTTGCAAGTCCATCATTTTTTTTACTGTTTTTTTTTCTCATGTATATTCGTAGATGAGCTACACATCGGTTCGAATATTTATCAGCAAGTTATACCGTGCCATTACCAAGCAGTCGAATTAACGGTTCGGACATTTATCGGCAAGATATGCTGTGCCATTTCCGAGAAGTGGAATAATCGATTCGGGAATTTATCGGCAACATATGCCGTGCCATTTCCAAGAATTCGAATCATCGAATTAGGCATTTATCGGCAACATATTCCGTGCCATTTCCATCGAATCAGGCATTTATCGGTAACGTATTCCGTGCCATTTCCGGGAAGTCGAATCATCCTCATTTTCTCGAGATTCAAATGCAAAACGTTTCCCAGATACAAAAATGTATTCTTGAAAAAAAAAAAAAATCATCTTTTTATAAATGGCCCCCGCGTGGATGCTTTCCTGGATACTTAAATCTTCATGTTAAGCATCATCATTCATCTTCGCTCCTTATTCTCATAATCGTGTTAGAGAGTGCGTAACCACGCGCCGGTGTGTTCGAAGTCAGACTGGAAAGATGTGTAGAATTCCCATCTTTAGTTGAGGTCGAAAGGCTTTCGAAGAATTTCGTTACTGTGCTTTGAATATTTTGAATATCTTCAATAATCTCTAGACTGTGAAGATAAAAATTTACCAAATGAATATTACAGATTAGCTATCTCGTTAGATTGTTGCCATTTTTTTTTTTCTTAACGACGTCATTCATTCTCCATTTGGGAATGAATTCATTCATATTATTCAGCGTCAATTTAAATTGACGCCTTGTTTTTTTGCCATTCATCTAAAGTGTAATTATAAATTGTTATTGTGGAAAGTTAGAAATTTAATCGACATATATCGGAGAATTCTCGTTTTCATTTGAAATAAAGAAATTTTATAGGAACAGAAAGTCAATCAGCGAATTAGTCTCCAAGTCGACAAACAATAGCGGAGGCGTGTGAATGAAACAACTTGAAAATAAAATCTATTAACTTCGAACCTTGGGTTTTATTTACATTTGCAATAAAACGCATGGGACCAATTATCCTTTCATATTGTCAGTGATCATTTTATTGAAAAAGTTTCACGGCCTTTGCTGTAAGGCAACAACAACTAGTGTAGCACTCACAAAAATATACACCAGCCAAAACGGAAAGTAATCAAAACGTCTGTCTATATATCTGACATGATATATTGTAATTATTTACATTGTTCGTTCTGTCTGTCTCATCTTTATTGCCATATTCATGACGTTTCGGCCTTTTTTCGGCCTTCTTCATGTGGTTTCGGAGTGCTAGAGAAATGCAATAATACCAAAAAAATTGTAATATGAGATCTAGTAAAAATGTTTACTGAGACACTAAATTTATGAGTTTCAAAAATTCATACATTCCTGTTCTCAGTGACACATGACACAGTGGATAAAAACGTTGGTTGGATCAAGTGAGCTGACCCAGAGTTGTGTGTTCAATACCAGTGTATTGGTAAATAAAAAAAAAAACTTTGAGATTTGAGTTAAAGGAAGGTAACTGAGATACCCGGAATAGGTGTGGCACTTGGGACTAGAACATTCTACCTTTGTGGGCGAGAAAGAAGGTTCAGTTTGAAATTCCAATCACCTGAAGAAGGCTGGAGCGTACAAGGGCTGGAACGTTATTAATATGGCAAGAAAGATGATGGCAACAGTCCAGATGATGTTGATAATCAAAACGTATTGTAAATAACATGAAAAGTAGTGTTCAAAAGTAATAACGTAGCCCAAGAAGGAACGTGACCTTCAAATATCATCCAGTTTTCGAACACCAGCTGCTGGTCGTGAAACGGATAAATAACTAGGCCGTTTCATTTTCTTCAGTGTGGCTGCCTTGATGTCGGCAATTATTCCTCACAATTATCCTTTTTAGCGCTTAGTAACATTTGTCTTTTTGATATCTCTCCCAATTCATACAACCTTGGTATCTCTTGGTTTCAATATGTTTGTATGGGTGTCAAATTTTCTAAGCCTTCTTTCCACATTATGTACCATATAAATTTCAATTGCCTCTTTCTGATAGTAAGTATAATTGTACTTTTTTTTCATTTTCTACAAAACTTCGGCATTACTCAAATGCTTAGACCATGGTATCCTCGGAATTCAGCTGCAAAGTCTGTTGCTTCAAGTTTCTTCTTCTTCATATGAGTGGACATTATCCAGTATTTACCTCCATAAAAGAGGATTGACATTACGTAAGAATTCATTACTTTTATAGATTTAATACCTGATTTCAAAACAATTACTCATTATTCTCTCTGCTTCTTTCTGTCCCTGAATATCTTCAATATTCCAGTGAAAGTGCCAAAGACTCCCTTCAGGCCCTCTTGTTTTATTTCGTGTCCTAGAAATTTTGAATCTTAGTATAAGCGTCCTTTTTGTTTCTGTTTTACTAAAACTTACGCATGTTCAGTTAATCGTATTCTCTGCAATCTTGTTTAGAATAACATTTCTTTTGTCTAATTATGAACTATAATTTTGGAAAAAGAAAATGTCAGTGATTATTTTTTGGAAACTTTCTGTTTATTTTTTTCTGAAGTAAGGAACCACTTAATGTTAAACAAAATCGTCACAATTTAAAGGAAAAAAAACTGAGACCAACAGAAAAAGACCAAATTGATTCCTGTTTCCCAAGAATATCTAAAATATAATAATAAAGCATGCTTTCAGAAATTAAACTTTCACTGAAATATGTTGGAAAATTTTCTAAGTATACGGCTGAAATCGAGAAACTACTAATTTAAGCAAAATAATCTCAAAATACCAAGAGAAAAAAGTCGTCAGTTTAATCTGTCACCAGAAGAAAATCTGTTACTATGAAAATACCCGACAGTTAGGTTATGTCAGGAAAAGAGAATGGGTCAATACGACAAAGTTTATCGCAGGGTAGATACGGGAATTAAGTTGTTAGTCAAACTCGAGAAATTTCAGCGGAAACTTCTAAAACGTCCAGTGTTGAATTAAAAACAAAATAAAACAAAAAAAAAACACTTCAGGCTTTCAGAGTGATATCTCGGTCCTTCTGAAAGTGAATGGACAAGTTCCCTCCATCTTGTTTCAAAATCTGGCGGTAATTACCTCTGCTACGGCGATTACCGTGCTCTGAATAGTAATACAAGAAGTGATCGATATCCCATAGAAAATATCAATTCATTTATCTCTAAACTTGCCAACAAACGCTGTTTTTTTTTCAAAAATAGACATAAATTCAGCTTCTCACCAGATACAATTACATCTTGATGATATGCCTAAGACAGCAGCAACTACAGCTTTCAGACTGTTTGAATATAATTATATATCTTTTAGATAAAAATAAAATGCGGCAATATTTATACGCATTATGCAGAATATATTTTCTTTTCTAATGAAGTCTCTATTGGGATGGTATCTTTATATCTAGCCATATTCATAAAAACACATGCAGTTATTTAGTGTTTAGAATGTTGATGTAAACATAAAATTATTTCGTATTTAGCACTTTTGTAAATAAATAGAAAGGTATTCAGTGTTTAAGATTTTGTTAAAAACACATAAAATATTTTGTATTTATGAGTTTGATTAAAACACATAAAATTATTTAGTGTTTAGGATTTGGTAAAACATGATATAAATGAAATTAGTGTTTAGGATTTTGATAAAAGCACAAAAGTATTTAGTATTTAAGATTTTGATATAAACTGATAAAAGGATTTAGTGTTTAAGATGTTGATAGAAACCTCGAGTATTCAGTGTGTAGGATTTTGATAAATCCGTCTGAATGTATTTAGGGCATAGGATTTTGATAAAGATGTAATAAAAGATGTAAAAGATGTAATAAAAGATGTAAAAGATTTAATAAAAGATGCAAAAGATAAAAGATGTATAAAAAATATTTAGAGCTTAAGACTTTGCTAAAAAACACATAAAAGTATTTTGTGTTTAGGATTTTGATAAAAACTGATAAAAATATCTAATGTTTATATTTTGGGAGGAAAATATTTTGAAGTAAAATATATAACTTTAATAACAGATGTTTCGTGAGGACGGAAGGAATTTTACTTTTTGATAAGAAGTTTCACGAAATCAATTTTATACATAACCAAAAGATTTATGTAGATTGTTTGGACAGCTAATCTATATTTCTGCCAACATTGTATGAATTCAGTCTGAACGGATGAGATCTTTACTAAAATGATGTTCTTTTTTCCTAATTACCCGATTGAGAACAAACCCTTCAATAATAACATGCAATAAATTTGTAATTTCACCACTCTAACAGTCAGTTAGCTATGTACCATGCGTGATACATGACTGACGAGGCAGATTTATTTTTAATTTGAACTCAGCTCTTCCGAGCCGCTACCCATTACCCGACCATGCCCCCTCATTGCCATATAGAAGGATTAATATTAATAGCAATTCGATTTCCACACTAAAAAGAAAAGGAACATGGCTGTAAGTTTATAGCTTATATAATTTTCATCAAGCACCTTGTCAATGTCCTCAGTTCTTGACTCGGTAACTATGCTGATGAGACAACTATTTACTCATGTCTTAATGGTAAGTTTCATAGGTTAAGTCAAATTGATTATTAAACTGAAATGCAAACTTCCAAAGTATATGAATTCAACATATATATATATATATATATATATATATATACATACACCTAGTGAGCCAGACAAATCTACCTAGGTTTCATCTAGGTACTTTCCCTGACGATCCGTTTAGGTGAAACCTAGGTAGGTTTTGTCTGGCTCACTAGGTGTATCTAGATCTGCTCTACGATTGTATTGAGCTCTTTTGTTAGTTAGTTGTCTACTCGTATTGGTTTTTTTTCTTTGGGCTTCAGACCTGCATCTGTGCGATTTGTTCGACAGTAGTTCATGTTTGTAGCTCTTTCTTTTTTTAAAGCCTTTTTTTCCCTCGAGATTGATTTGATTATTTACAAATCAAAAATTCGAGGGTTTTTCGAAATGAGTCTAGTTATATATATATATATATATATATATATATATATATATAATCTAAAGAATAATCAATCAGTTATGTACCATGCGTGATAAACGCTTAGGTGATAATGTATCTTTCGATACATGACTGACGAGGCACATTTTTTCCCGCAGTAGGTTGCCATTTCTTTCTCCGGTAGACCATAGAACCCGGTCTTTCCCGCTATTTTCCCATAGCTGTGTGGAGGATTCATATCTTTCCCAAGGGTATTAGCATGTAAGTGAATTCGACTGGAATTCGAACTCGGCTCTTTGATTTCTCAGCCCGCGTCGCTATCCATTACTCCACTATGCTAATGCTAAACCGTAAGCATTAAAAAAAATCACAGACAGAGAACAATATTCAAAGCAAATATGGTCAGTTATGTGTCATGCAGATTTCTTCCTGCAGTGGGTTGCCATTTCTTTCTGCGGTAGACCAGTTGCCATCCAAGGCTATAGAACCCTGTATCTCCTGCTATTTACCCATAGATGGGGGTGAAGAAAAACATTCATATCTTTCCCAACGATATTAGCACGTAAGTGAATATAATGGATTCGACTGGAATTCGAACTTGGCTTTCCGATTCCTCAATCCGAGCCGCCATGACTCCACCTTACCTACTCCTGCATCCTCTAACACGTATCTAAATTTATGTCGGCTTCGTTAATTAGCTGTTCTAATTTATATATAGGGTTGAAATAAACTCTTTTAATAAAATATTGAAATAAAGTATTGTATTTGAATCAAGCCAAAGATAATATTTAGATACTTTTAGAGAGATATATTCAACCTCATTTGAGTCAATTTGTTCCACTACAATTTGCCATCTTTGAGGCACCCAGAACTTGGCATTCGGTGTTTTCTGCAGGTTTCAATATAAATTCTGTTGTTTCCATTAAGGGAATTGTGTAGGGATCAAAATAAATGGTGATCCGAGGGTGTTAATTTAAATGAGTACAGCGGCTGTAAAAAGAGATCCTTGATAATCTGTACCCATTCCAACCGAGTCTGGAAACAGACGTGATGTCTGGCCTTGTCATGTGGCATCCTTCTGATTGGCTGATTTCGGGCGCTTTTCAATTACCGCCTTTTATCGGCACTAGTGGCTACATCACTTGTCTGAAATCAACGTCTGATTTGACGGAAAGAGTTTGTGTGTGTAAGGTGATTTTCTGCGATTAGACAGGAATAGGAACAGATACCTTCGACAATTTAAATAAAGTATTAAAATTATCAAACATAATACTAGAAGAAAATGCTGGACAATTTTATCATAAATTTAAAAAAAAAAATTTGAAACCTCAAAACAAAATTATTTTAAATTAATCACCGCAGAGAACCTTTTCTGCCTGTCATAAGTATGGTTGGTGCTAATCTCCAAGAGAGTAACACATTCCAGTTACTTGACCTCACTTTTTCCACTGACATGAAATGGAGGGACTACATCGAATCAATTGCTTAGTCTACTGCAAGGAAAGTTGGTTCAATATGGCGTGACAGACTTTTTTTTATCGTAATTCATTTTGCAAATTTACAAATCTACCATTCCTCCGTGCATTGAATATTATTACCATATCTGTTCTAATGCTCATGATGTAAATCTTGATATAATTAAGACAAGGGTGTGTAATGTAATCAATCCTTTAAGAGAACTAAGTGAGCAGTCTTCACTTCATAACCATGGACAAGGTGCTCCATGTTTTTAAATACATGTACACCTATTGCACACACATACACACATACACATATACACACACACACATGTGCCTTGGGATCTCTGAGGATTAGTGGGAAATATAAATCAAATTAATTACCTTATCTCCTAATGCCCAGATTCTTAATGTCTGGATATTAGAAGCTAAGGTAATTCATTTGATTATCTCTATATTAATTAAATATATACAGTGATACGTAACAGGAAGTGAACCCCTGAGATTATATTTAGACAGAATGTCTCTGTTTTCCAAATAATAAACAAATTGTAATTAAGAAAAAAATCCTTTATTAAACGAATTACAAGCACTTTACAAAAATGTTATCAAGCTGGAATAATAATAATAATAATAAAAAAAACGCCGTTTCGGTCAGATCTAGCTCTTGTAAATATTGAAAATATCAGATGGAGTCATTTACTTGCTGAAGCGGTAAACAAAACCGACCATTTTCCCAGCGTCTCTAGCGATGGATGGTATATATGTTCCACTTAAGTTCTGGTAGAAATCCAGGTATGAGAAAACCTTTCATGATGACAGGTGAAACTTCGCTAAGGGTCGAGCCATACTACTTTGGATATCGAGGCAATGAATGTTATTAGGTTGGTGCCAAAATAATGACGTAATACTGTCGTTTTTTGACGTATTTTTAACGTCAAAAAACGACATTATTACATCATTATTTTGGCACCAACCTAATAAAAAAAATCTATGTCCCATTCAGTCACCAGGGTTAGGTGAGACGGGAGCTCAGATGAAAGGTTCTGGTCACCTAGATTCTTCGAGGTACAGGCAATTGTCTACTCTGTGTAGTTATTCCCAAAAGAGCTGTGAATATTCTTTGTCGGGTCGCCAATAATGTAACAAAAAGAGGAAAGGATTAAGAAATGACCTAGGGCGCTGCCGATATCGATGTCACATGCCTGACAGGATTGGCTATTATTAGGTTGGTGCAAAAATAATGACGTGATAATGTCGTTTTATGACGTTGAAAATACGTCAAAAAACGACATTATTACGTCATTATTTTTGCACCAACCTAATAACAGCAGCTTTCTTGAAACCATTTGCGTGCAAAATACTTCATAATTAAGAAAATGCTTCCAAATATTCCACAGTGTTGATTACGCCTACGTCACACTTGTCGAAGGCTTTTGTTATTAGGTTGGTGCAAAAATAATGTCGTTTTTTGACGTTCAACTTCAAAAGAAAAACGACATTATTTTTGCACCAACCTAATATCTCTAAAGCGATCGTCCTCGTGATTCATTCAATATCTTGCGCCTCGCTGATTCTGTGTGTAATGACAGATACGACATCAGCAGTGGATCTAGCAGAGCAAAATCCATATTGGATATATCTCAGGAGGTTGATACTGTTGAGGTTTTGCAGCAATCGACTTGTTGATTATAGACTCAGGGAGTTGACTGATGACAATAAAGAACCGCCATTTTAAAAACACGCCATACAGTTGACACATTTCATAGATTTGGGTATTATGTCTCCATCAAGCAGTGGTTAAATGGTTTTTGCAAATTTTGGAGATAGTTCTGTGTTAAACCTTCTTTAAGCATGCTTTCTCCAAAATTGCTACCTTCATCACGGAATGGATCCCTTAAGCAACAGGGGGGACGATGGGGCTGTTGGTCAATGGTGAAAAGAGGATAGGCGCTCACACGTATTCTTGAAAACAGGAAATATACTTGACACCTTCCACAGACTTGGGAAACATTTCTCCTTCAAGCATCAGTTAAATAATTTCGCTAAGAACCGGGAATACCTCAGGACTAATTTTATTAAGGACAACCACTGATATCGTATCTGGACTAGTAGCTTTAAATGATTTGTAACAGCATGCTGCTGATATATGTATCGGTGCAGCTCCAAAGCTCTAGATGGTCAGAGCATGGCAGCTGATATCTCCGGACCGAGCAGTAACAGCTCACTGGGAGAGAAATATACTGGCTGTTTACATTCAATGCCTTGAAAACTAAACTGATGATGTTCCATAATCATCGAGTGGACCCAGAATTTTCACCAATCGCGATAAACAGATGTGCTCTCATGGAGGCCCCGTACCTTGAGCTCCTGTTGGGAGGTAAAATAAAACCAGACCTCAAATGAGATTCCTACGTTCGATCGATCGCTAAAGATGCTAAAAAACTGTCAGTTTCGTATAACATTCCAGTAAATACATGATTCCTCCTGCTATCCTCTACTTCTACTACGCAAATGGTGTACTGCTGCCATATATGGACAGGAGCGGTTCAGTCTTGGCATTCCTATCTAGATAGAGCCCAAACACGTCTCCGCTTCCTTTTAAGTGATGAATTATTTTCTCTTCTATAACCCTTCTCCCAGAGACGAAACGTTGCATGCCTTTCATTATATATCCTTATTTACGTGGAAAATGATCAGACGAACTACATGACTCGCACGTTGTAGTGATCCAACTTCATTCTCTTCATATTCTATGTGTGAGATGTAAGCTTCACCCTAGCAGCTTATACCCCCGAACCGGTGCTTTGTGGAACCGAATCCCAAGTATTAGGTTGGTGCAAAAATAATGTCGTTTTCTCACATAGTAACATATGTGAGGAAACGACATTATTTTTGCACCAACCTAATAGATTCTCAACGTGTTCAAGTCTGAAGTTAACCGTCATTTTCCCCACATGTTCGAATAAGTTGTAACACCTACTCTGTAAAAATATATCTCGAGTGGCTCTTGGCCACAGAACAGGGTGATCACTAGTACCAAAAAAAAGTGTAGCCGTCTAAGAGTCAAGGCTTTTCATAATTCTGGAAACTTATCTATCCTTGGTAGAGATACGACAAAGTTTGTGAAATTTGGTAAGTTTATAGTCAAGAGCAAAGGCACTGCCTCACTCCTTTAGAAGAACCTAAGAAGAATCAGTGTTCAAATAACATATCTTGGAAAAGAGGTCCGTCAGATATACAACTTGAAGTTCTGTCCGAAGGTAGAATTGTACTACGACATAGAAAGCAAGAGATTGATGGTCATCGCAACCCGAGACAACACATGAGAAGAAAACAAAGAACATTGGAACTGGGATGTTATATACATTTCTGTATGTAATCACTCTTGAAAGTGTTATCGGGTGATATCCCCGAAGACCGGATTTCCGGTTCTCAAGAAATAATGAAGCATATCGTCCCGAATAAACGCGCATGGAATTGAATCCGTGTTGGTTTTCTTTTTCATAAGATGGACACATCGACATGGTGTAAGAATTAGCAATCTTGTCTCGCAAGATCGAATTACGACTGAATAGTGAAACCGATCGTCGCTGAGCAACCCATGATATCGACCTTGTGCCACATCTGACCTACGCTTAGTTTTGGCAATCCAACGTGATGTAATGTTTAGCAAAGCCAGTCTTCTGTACAACTGAATATTGAGTTTGATCCTCACTGGGTGCCTCGCACTTGTGCCACACCGTAGATGCTCTTAGAAAATCAGCATATCACACGTCAAGATCATTTCACGGTTCAACACCAAGAAACTTTGTTAAAACTTTATTTACCGTAATTTCGCAAAATAATAGATCTTAGAGTCCGACTGTAAATTATGTAAATAACGATAATTTATATCCCAGAAATTGAAACGGAATGACTCTTTTCTTATTTGGTCAAAGTTAGATTTTGGAAATGTGTGTAATTACGAAAATAGGTAATTTCCCTAAAACAAATTAAGTGACGTATTATATTACACATTCAGACATTAGAATATGTCAAAACAAATAAAGAAAAAAAATGACTCTTCAGTTGTAATTTTCAACAAAAATAACAAATCTCCTTCAGCTAAAACTATTTCATTGATTAACCCTTAAGTGAACTTAGAAAAAAACAGAACAGAAAAGCGAAATTAGTTGTGACAAATATATTCAATCTTAAAGAAAATATACCAATTGATTTAAATGGGGGAATACTTAAGGTTTTTAGATGTTACCTTATCGGATTTGTGGCTAGAATAACGGTTAGCTAAGGGAAAATTGTTATGACTTGGCAAGAACCGAGCGAACGTTGAGGAGACAAAGAATACCCCAGTCATTTTCTTGGCAGTTATAAAGAGAAGACGCTGGAAGGCCATTCTGTTTCAGAGCATTAAGTTACCAAGCCATTTTTACTCTCGCATTTTCCTATATTTCATCAATTAATGTTACAAAATGCGAAGGTCGGGGCCAGAATGTTCAGCAATTAACCGGAGTGACTTGTGAGTGGGACCTTCTGACTGTGGTGGATTGCCTTTGGGTTTTGAATATAACTCCAAAAACGGCGAGAATTCAACAGAAGGTGTCAAGAATTCTGACGCATCTTTAGTCCTTCCGCAACCAGGTTTGCGACCGGCTCATACCATCCGCAGAAGGACGCTGAGCGAACGTGCGACAGACGTTCTTGTTACGTCAGTCCTACTAATACCTCTTAGAATCCAAGCATGGTTTAATAAAAACGAATTGATAATAATATTTCTTTTTTCAAAAATATATTGCAGTTTGTTTTTTTTGTTTTTTTTCAAAAATGTATTGCTGTTTTTTTTACTATAAAAGTCTATTTTTATACTTTCATATTTTTTTTACCCCAGTTTGAGGGTTGTTGTCGGATGTAGAACGATCCATAATCTAGCTCAGTAAAATTACTATTGAAGAATTAGTTTTCATCTAATTCCTCATCCAAATTACGGGTTTATTTTATTTCTTCCTTTTAGATATTTACTTACAGTTGGTAGTTTTGTTAGTTTCGTATTTTTGATGTTCTTAATATCTGCAGCATTCCTCTGTTTATGTTCGCAATATCAATTGCTTCAAATAATTTCTTGCTGGTTAATTCAGTTCTCAATCTTATTTCACTTTTATTGTTTTCCAAATCTCTTTTTTGCAATAATCTTTTTTCTTGTTCTTATATTGCTATTCATTCATATCTGTTCTTTGATCTCAAGAAAAATAAGGTAGCAAAAAATTTAAGATTGTCTTTCTCGTGTAGGTTATATTTCCCGCAAAGAAATTTTTAGAAACTGATAATGAAAGAGTTAAAATTCATCTGTGAAACGAAGTTTGAGAGAAAATGGAAACAAAATGGACACTTATACTTACCATCAGAAAGAGACAGTTGAGATTTCTAAGGTACAAAATGAGGAAGAAGGCTTGGCAAATTTGATACTCACAATACAGATTGTGGACAAGAGGTACAGTGGTAATTAACGATTAACTCACCTGGCAATCTTGAGTAAATGGATGCCAGAGAAAGGTTTAGGAGGGATAACAAAAAAGTTAATTTTATTAAGAGCTACAAAGGACAGAAGATTGTGGAGAGCCATGATCGCCAATGTCCTGAAGGGACACGGTGCATAGAAGAAGAAGAAGAAGAAGAAGAAGAAGAAGAAGAAGAAGAAGAAGAAGAAGAAGAAGAAGGAAAAAGTAAATGTCGATGTGAATTATGACTTGGAGACACCAAGTGCGAAAATTTAAATATCTCAAATGTCTTTTACCCGAGGGCCGAAATTGCGAGACAGAAATCCAAAGGTGCATTTGAATAGAGAAGGATGACTTCCAGAAGGTATGCAATACATTAAGAAACAAAGAATAAACATTGATAAGAAACAAAGAAAACATTTCGGAACTGCTATCTAATATGAATCTTCCTATATAAGAATAAATGCTGAAAATTTTTCTTACAAATGATGAGGAGATTTGAGGCCGAAAAGATGCAGATAATAGCTTAGACGGATTATGTCAATAATTAAAAGGTTTTAACGAAAATGGAAACCAAAAGGAAAAATGTACTTAGAACAGGGTGCCGAAACCTTCCTTGCCCCATGCACCTCTATCCCCATTTGTCAGAATGCTAATACCCACCTCCTTTTCAGGGTGACGGGTCAGATAGGCCAAATACTGTAATTGCTCTCCATCCCCACCAAACTTAGAAGGAACAGTGCTCCAGCCTGTTCAACTATCAATCTCTCTGACTTGAGCAGAGAGGAACTCGGACGAGGCTTTATCGCAGAGTAAAGTTTCGTCTGGGGAGGTAGACAGACCGGGGGCCGTTTATGCCGTTTCTATGGGAATATTTTTGCTCGAGCCTACGGGCTTGGAGAACCCACGGTATACTCGGCCTAGTGCCATATACATCCTTCGTAATGGGGGCTGTTAAATATTAACTTAATGTGGTCACAATTCATCCATGAAAATCCAAAATGCACCCACTCGGGGGGGGGTGAATTTCCTCTCTGTTGAGAACCCCTGATTTAGAATGAGAAAGGGACACTCACTAGGCTCAGCAAGGGGAGCATGCGAAACATTAAACTAACAAGTGGCTTTAGATAAATTAATGTCAGAAAAGGGAGTTGGAGGGATAACAAAGAAACGAACATTATAGGAAGTAGTGTAGAGATATGATTGCTTACGTCTCTCAAGTGACTGCGTACAGAAAAACAGTAATTTGTCATATTACTTAAAGATGTTTTTCCCTCCCTGAACACCGAAACAATTACGGTTTTCCATCTTAGCAAGATCACTGATAGATCAATGTTCCTTATCTTCATTAACAATCTTCCCGATGTCATCAGTTCCCAAGTAGGCATCTATGCAGACGACACTGCAATTTACTCTTGCCTCAAAAGCAAATCTGTTATCGCTGAAAAAACTAACCTGGCCGTTAGCCTCGAAATGAACCTCCAATCGGTTGTTGACTGGGGTAGGAAATGGCTGGTTAACTTTAATGCCTCAAAAACAAAACTGCTCTCAGTTACTCACCACAGGGAACCATCCCATCCCACCCATTAGAATGTCTGATGCTCAGTTCCACGAGAGAACCTCTTTGCAACTGCTTGGTCTCACACTGTCTGCTGACTTGAGATCGAACAAATACATTCAATCAATAGCTTCATCCACTGCAACGAAAGTTGGTTCCTTGTGTAGCGCCAGAAAGTTTTTTCGTCCCAGAAAGTTTTTTCGTCCCAGAAAGTTTTTTCTCGTCCGAGTCCATCCTTCAGATCTATAAATCAACTATTTACCCTTGCATGGAATATATGGTCTGGTAACACTGCTTTTCATCTTAAGGTCCTCGACAAAATCCAGACGGATATGCAATGTGATTGGCGCTGATCTAGCATCTCGTCTACATTCACTCCCTCACAGACGTGCCATCGCCTCCCTCTTTTCTACAAGTATTTTCTCGGTAACTGCTCCGACGAGCTACATTATTTAGTTCCCAGACTGCATGAATTTGAACGAGCAACAAGGCTGACATCTCGATCCCACTCTTTCATTGTCGAAGCGGTTAATATGTAAGCATCTCTTCTACTCCAATAGCTTCATGTCTCGCACCTGCCGTCTGTGGAATTACCTTCCTATTAATTGTTTCCCTGATAGTTATAATCTCCATTTATTCGACATCTCCAGATGCAATGATCTATTCCCTGTCCTTCTCTTCATCCTTTCCTCCATCACGCTTCTTTACTCTTGCTCCCACTCTCTGTAACCCCTTGCGTGCTAGTGGCATCCCGCCTTGCCTGGGGTGAAATGCTTAAAATAATCAGATATCATCTATATCATCACACTATCAATGTTGGGACAGTCATAGAATTATTATGGAACATTACATCCGTGGCCAAATGTAGTTGAATTTGATTATGGTACTCAAGATTTCTAGCCATGTTTTAGACATAGTTAAACTCTGTCCATATCAACAGTATTATATGTAGTTGATGTTTCCTTAAAGCAAGAAGAGTATTCTCCAAGGCGGAATGCTCAGCTATCGCGGTTTATGACAGGCATTTTTTTTTAGCCCACATCGAAAAAAATCTGTTCAATGGAAACTATTAGTTTGATGCAAAATAATGACGCAATAATGTCGTTTTTTGAGGTATTTTTAACGTAAAAAAACGACATTATTACGTCATTATTTTTGCACCAATCAAATATTATACTGGGATAGTAAGCAAAATGGCCTCGCAAGACATGCCTAGTAAACCATCCCACAAAATACTCTGGCAACTAATCTTAAATGCAGTTTCAATAATTTCAATATATAAATAAATTAATACGAATAAAAAACATGTTTCAATATTTGAAATACCACCAGGGTTTCGTTTAATGCTTTTAAATTGCCAATTCTCACGTAAAAGTTTGTTTTTTTCATGTGCCGAAATTGATAGGAATTTTAAATAATGTTCTCGTTGTGGAGTAAATAGTACACTCCTAGTGACTATATTAACAAGTTCATGACAATAAAGAAAGAGCTTCAGGTCAGAAATAACTGTTGTGAACTCAGACCTCTTACGATATTACAGTAACGAAGATTCAGAAACTCATACGAGTTGTAACTTGAGTTACAAGGATTTGGGAAACTCATACTAAGTGAACAAGTACGGGAAATATACTTGTTGCTTCGGAAACAAGGAAACGAGTGACGACAAGAATTTTAAGCACGTTGGTTTAATTTTTTTCTTGTGTAGAAGAAAAAAATATCTATTGGATGCAGGAAAAATATATCCTTGCAATTATGGAGCAATTTTTAGCTTTGATAGTTGAAATTCAACAACAACATCAGAAAGAGCAACACTAACAAAATCAACAGTTGCTAGAACTACAAAAACATCGAGATTTATTGAATATAATTCTGAAGAAAACTAAAATTTCTTCTGTGTCTTACGTCAGACGCTGTCCGATATACCATATCAGAATTTGTGTACTACCTCCGAACGTCCGACGGGTAGGTCAAGCCTGATTGGAGACCCCGGAAAAGTGCTTTGTAACCCTCGCTATGTTACCAGCATTTACTTTTTTCTACCTACATTTATATACGTTAAAAATTAAAGTAAACACAACTGTCTATTAAAGGATGAAAAATATTTCGCGGATTTTGATGTTACTCTGGGTTCTTTTGTTTTTCCTCAAAATCCGTGTATTTTTTTTTGCTGGTGCTAAGTTTCGAACAACAGGACTATATCTCAAATTGATGTTAAAAACTGGCGCAGAAATTTTTAATTTATTTATGATGGTATAATCTATTGTGACGTGTCT
Source organism: Acanthosepion lycidas (assembly GCA_963932145.1). NCBI lineage: Eukaryota > Metazoa > Mollusca > Cephalopoda > Sepiida > Sepiidae > Acanthosepion > Acanthosepion lycidas. Next base: position 107,931,091 of record OZ010572.1, read on the forward strand.
CTAATTTTGATTTAGATGATTTCCAGTTGTTTCGGACTGATGGTAGACTTTGTGGAACCCTTTTGAAAAACACAGGTTAGTGGGAATTCAATAATTCTCTGGTGTGTGTTCAAGAGGTATTGATAGATTCCGTTCGTATTTTTTTTCAATTGTTCTAGTTGAATTGTTCACCTACATTGCATATGCTCCATTATTGTATATAAATATTAAGTTCGTGCAAAAATAATGACGTAATGATGTCGTTTTTTGACGTTAGAAAATACGTCAATAAACGACTTTAATACGTCATTATTTTTGCACCAACCTAGTAGGTTACACTAAAATATGTTATATGAATACTACCTTACAAAAATTGAGATGTAAAAGAGTGGGGACCCGTATCTTAGAGTGGAGACCCTAGTACCTAACCTTGTTAGTAATATTGAATCTAAGAGCTCAGAATTCTTTGGTATGCGCCATACATAGCTAAATAATGTAAATATCTCCAATTTTGTGTTCAATAACGGCCACTGTTATTCGATGACTTGGCATAATATTCTCGCAGATAAACGCTAGCAAAGCATAAATGACATTTAGAAAGACAATTTTTAAAAATCTTTTCCCCCTTCTCTGTTTGGCCTGAAAATAGCTTAACTGTTGCATTTTGAGGAGGGTAATTACAAGGGTTCAAAAGCTTTCTCGACTTCCCACTGATTCTGTCATTTAAGGTCCCGTTTGTAATGAGAGACGAAGAAGACGAACGACAAGTGTCTTTAATGTTTTTATCAGAGAAATGATAAGACTATTTACGTCACTGCTGTTTCAAAAATAGATTAAACCCGACCCTCAGCACTCCAAATAAAATATATGTGCCTCCGAAAATTACAGACGGAATGTTAAATTTGAAAAAAAATTAAAAAAAAAAAAAACAGGCAGAAAAAAATTAAATAAAATGTCCAATTGAGACGCAACGAATGTAAATGGACACTGAGATGACAAAAGCCACGGGTAGTAGTTTGGAAAGGTAATGGAAGTTAACGCCATCGTAACGTGACGTCATTTAAAGTTTTAGTCATGCTCAACACCGGTTACGTTGCTCAATGCAAAGCTACTTATCTTAGCGCATTCAAAATGGAAAATGTTAATTGACACCAGGGATATTCAACTTCTAAAATTATAGAGTCAGGCCAAACAAATCTACGACCTAAAGTTTTACGTGTTTGTGGGGAGGTATTACCGTCCACCATAGAAAGCACTGGCGCTGACCAAGGATTTGTAAAGATAGTGATTCTTACTACTTTGGCTTGTTATCTACAAGGAAAAATAACAAGGCAGCACCTGTGTTACTATAGTACGTACGGTGTAGACGTTTTAGACGATATACACGATGTTTATCGGTAGAACAGAAATAAAAGAATAATTTTTTCAATATTTTAATTACATTTTCTTTATGTTATAATATGTTTTACTATGTAGATATCATTCCGAAATAAAATTTGTATGGTTTAGATATCAAGCCAAACTAGATTAGTCTTCTAGTTCTATATGTCTCAATTTAACAGAAGTAATACATGAGCAACAACTGGCACAAACCCAATCATCATTCAAGGCAGTAGACACAAGACATGTACCCAGAAAATCAGTTTTTTTTATTTTCCATTGTATATCTCAACAGAAGCCCCACCATGTTGTCGATGGTAGCACAACATCGCAGCAAGCAGGACCTCAAATAGATTCGTGATGTTTCAAATTGAAAACAGAAGGAATGGAAATATACATTATAGGCCAAAAGATCCTTTTAATTCATAATTTCCAAGAATCACCTGAAGGTTGCGTGTCTTTCAAAAAACTAATTTACTAACTCACTTCAGACCAGAGGGACTTTCTCGTTCTGAAGAAGTCTACCATATATTGAATTATAATAGTAGTTTCGGAACAGATAGAAGCGATATTCAACTTCTGAAATTGTAGAGTCAGGCCAAACAACTCTACGATCTACAGTGTTACGTGTGTGTGTAGGGGGATCTACAGACTACCGTGGTAACCACTGGAGCTGATCACGTGTTTGTAACGACAGCGCTCGTCACTACTTTTACTTGTTATCTACATCATTACTGCATACATATTTCATAGACACATTCACATATCTATCTATCTATCTATCTATCTATCTATCTATCTATCTATCTATCTATCTCTCTCTCTCTCTCTCTCTCTATATATATATATATATATATATATATATATATATATATATGTATATATGCTTTTTATTTACAATTGGAATTAAAATACCTTGAGTAAATGACTATTTTTCACCTACAAATATTAAGTTTAACATTCGCAGGATTTTTCAAAATGTTTCTGGTATCCGTTTGTAGTGTACTACATTACAAAATTATACTATCAACAGTGTGAAAAATCCTGTGAATTTTAAAATTAAAACTCGCTGGTGAAAATGGCCATTTACAAAAGGTATCTTAATTCCAATTGTTAAAAAAAAAGATTTGCTCTGTTTATTGAAAATAAACCTTGTGCGCTCTTTTGTCAGTCAGTTATAACATAATTAAATTCTATGTTGTGTTATTAGCACTCGACTGGATTATACCAACGGATTACTACACACACACACACAAACACACACGTACATATATATATATATATATATATATATATATATATATATATATATATATATATAAAAAAAGTTGGTGCAAAAATAATGACGAAATAATGTCGTTTTTGACGTTTTTTAACGTCAAAAAACGACATTATTGCGTCATTATTTTTGAACCAACCTTCTCTCTCTCTCTCTCTCTCTCTCTCTCTATATATATATATATATATATATATATATATATATATATATATATGTGTGTGTGTGTGTGTGTGTGTGTTTGTTTGTTTGTTTGTTTATTTGTTTCCGACTATTGAATCCATTAATATTTCCCTCTTGCCGAAAACAGTGTATCTGCGAAACTGAAAGTCGAAAGATAAGTCTTTCGAACATTTATATTAAGTATTGTTACTATTAGGAAGTAGAGTACTCTCTGGAATAGACGTTGTCAGGTCAACAGACAGTAGCTTGTGTGGCATTCGTAGTGTTTATAGCAGTACCTCATTTACATACAATACTAAACTCCCTAAACCGAAATGAACTTACGCCCTTTGTTGACCTTTGACATCTTTTCATTATTCTTGGGAATCTAACCCGTCTTTCTTGGTTTGCTTGATTTCTTCTTATAGGGATTCTAATCTGAGTTCATTTTCCTCGTCCTACAACTGGTTAGATGTCTTTAACATTCCAAATTTATATCAAATATTGCATAGATTGTTCATTGCTGTATAAATATTTCTTAAAAGCTTAGCTCTTTTGGCATGATTTAACTTCCTAGTATATATTAATCATAGGGTTGATGGATGGGAAAATTTTGGTAAAACCAAGCCTTCAACATTAAAACCCATGCACTTAATAGATTAAATAGTTTAAGCATCCTTTGCTTAGTACCTGTTAATTAAATCAAAGACGGTAAGTAATAATTAAATCCAGAGGTTGACCCCAAGAATTTGGCATCGACTCCATGTCAAGATCAGATGAGATTTCCAGTTGTTTCGGACTGATGGTAGACTTTGTGGAATCCTTTTGAAAAACACAGGTTAATGGGAATTCAATAATTCTCTGGTGTGTGTTCAAGAGGTATTGATAGATTCCGTTCGTATGCCTAAAAACTGACCAGTGACCATTAGGCTGAATATCCACCTATTCAAAGATCATCTCACGATAAACATTTCCAAATTAGAAACTGAGATTTTGAATTGAATTGAAAGTAGCTGTAGGACATATCCTGAATCCATCATGAAAATTCAGTATATGGAATTAGTAACTTCAAATACCTCAATATATTGGTCAGTTGAGGAGGTACGGTGGAGTAATGGATTGGGGCTCGGATTGAGGAATCGGGGAGCCGAGTTCGAGTTCTTTATATTCTTTTCTCCCCGCAGCTATGAAAAAATAGCAAGGCATACCGGGTTGTATATCCTTCATTGTCAATCTGTCTGAATTCAAAACCTTCAGTTATTTGTAAATAGAGTATTCTGTGCTCTGTATCCATAGTTAAAAACCGAACTCTAAGAAGGA
>OZ010572.1:107942707-108065207 GCA_963932145.1 Acanthosepion lycidas
AGTGTTCTTAATATTTGTTTTTATTAGGGGTCCACCCCTTTTTGATATACGTGGACTCGACCTTCTGCCGTTAAATACTCTCAGTCAGTCAGAATATAGGGAAGAGGAGCGGAGTGGAAAGTACATAGACATTGTGATTGAGTTGGAGGTAGAAGTCACAGTTACAAGCATGCCCGACTCTAAGGAAGTTTATATAGCGATCTTTGATTAATACTAACCGGCGTTCCTGGATTTACTAGAATTTAGATCAGTCCAAGGCCTTCGATAGGGTTGACCATCGATTTCTTGAGGCTGTCCTTTCGACGGCCGGTTTCGGAGCCGACTTTCGCTCCTGCATCCGACTTTTGTATGCGACCCCCGGTGCGCTGGTGGAAGTGAATGGGGTAAGATCGAAGCCTTTCGTATTGTCTCGCTCCATTCGCCAAGGTTGTCTGCTCTCGCCTCTGCTTTACGTTCTTGCGTTGGAACCATTCCTTCGCAAGTTAAAGGCGAATCCGGTCCTGCGCGGAATTTCCCTGCCTGGGGCTTCCACCTCAGCCAGGTATTCTGCCTATGCTGACGACGTTTCGGTTCTTCTGTCGAGCAGAGCCGAGATCGACGAAGTCAGCAAAGAGATCAGTGGGTATGAGATGGTGACAGGGGCCAAGATCAACCGCGATAAGTCTGTGGGCTTGCGGTTGGGTGCGTGGAAGGGAGTTTCTCTTCCCGGATCTTTCCTCTGGACGGATGAGCCGATCAAGATACTCGGCGTCTGGTTCGGTCCTGATATCCAGTTGGAAATGAATTGGTCGGAGGTACAAGGGAAGGCCGAGATCCCGGTTAATCTGTGGTCTCGGAGGAGACTTTCCCTGAAGGGAAGGGCGGGGGTATGTGTTTCACACATATATCCGATTCTCCTTTACCGACTCTCTGTGCTTCCACTCCCGTATGCCAGACTAATGTCATTAGTCCGGACCTTGTTCTCTTTCTAGTGGAGAGACAAGGCCCCTTTGGTATCTCGCGAGATCTGTTGCCTTCATCTCTCTGAGGGCGGTCTGGGTATGCTTAGCATTGAGATTCGTCAATATATGCTCCGCATTACCTTTCTAGACCGAATGTGTCGCGGATTGGATGAGGTGGGAACCTTTTGGAAAGAAGATCTCCGAAAACATTTCCTATCCCTGAGAAGTGTGCACTCGTGCGAGGAGGAGGCCGGCCGTAGACCTCGTGCCGAGTGCTCCTTCTACCGCGAATGTCGTAGTGCTTCAAAGCTCCTCTTACGGACGACGGATGGCCTCTCCGACGCCCAGGCGTTGTCTCGTAAGGCATTGTATCAATTGTTAGTTAGGGGGTCCGTTCAAGATGATCTGATCGACGAGCTCGGTCTTACGAAGCAGGAGGCTTGCTCGATATGGCGTTGGGTGCCTGGGTTGAAATGTCTCAATAATGATGAGGCATCACTCACCTGGCTGATGATTCGTGGGGCCCTCTGGGTCGGCAAGAGACTTTGTTCAGCAGGCTTGGAGAAATATCCAAACTGTCGTCGCTGTACTGGGGAAGTCGAGACCATTGGTCACGCCTTTTTTCAGTGCAAGTTTGTTGAAGGCCTCATGGTTCACATGCTGCAGGGAAAGTTCTTTGTCCTGGAAGCCAGTTCTGTTTGTAGCAATGTGGTGCCGCAATTGACGAAGGCTGAACACTATGTGTTCTGTTGCTTACTAGGGATTATGACATTCGTGATTTGGACGATGCGTCAGAAGGAATTCCATGAGGGCGAAAAGTTCACCTCTTCCCAACTGATCTTATTCTTTAAGCATCAGCTTAAAGTCAAGATTAGGACGGAAAGGCGGGGGCTCACCACATCGGAATTTGGCAAAAGGTGGGTGAATCTTGCGCGAATGTGCAGAGTGAAAGGGGCTGACCTAGAGTGGCACTTGGATGTCGGTTAGGTACAGGATTTTGTCCTAACAGGGTTGAACAGAGGCAACCCACCCAGATATTAGGTTAGACTAGGCTTTATATTTTTGGATTCTTTAGTTTTTCCGTTTTCTGGTTAACTTAGCTAGGGTATGCATGCGCATTGGTCCCTTTTATTTCTGTCCCTATTTTTCTTTTGTTTAATTCCCCATCCCCTCCCTCGTTAGTTATCTGGTGGATGCGGGGCGCCTTTCGTTTCGTGTGTGTGATTTTTCGTATTTGTTGTTGTGTATGAATGTGTTTGTGCCTGTATGAATGCTTGGAGGTATGAATGCTTTTTTCATTTTTTCATAGTCCCACATTGATTTCGTCCGGTTAACTGATGTTTCTGTCACATTTATAGTTTGTGGGGGGTTTTATTACTAATACAGTTTTCTTTAGTTTTATTGTAAATATTTAACTCATATTGTAAATACTCATTTGGGGATCTTTTAAAAGTTGTTATTTTATGACCCTCCCCCCACGAACAATATTTGTACATAAGGGGACTAGTTAGGACCTCATAGAGAATTTGAGGTATTATGGTGGACGTAGTAAGAAAGGTAGGAGTGAATGTGTTGTTTTGGTGATTGGGACATTGTTGGTGTGTTTGGGTCCATGTCTGAGACTAGCTAAGTTTAGCATTAAGACAGAAGAAGACCGTTCTTCCTTAACCCCTTTGTAGGCCTTGTGCCAAATTTTATACAAATCGTATAAATGAATATCGTTCCTGGATTTACTAACAGCATTACCTTTTGTATTTTGTGTAAATACATTTAATTTCTTATCTTAAGTACTTGCGTTTGTCATTTATTGGAGACCGATTTTTCATCTCGGAATCCACAACAGTTTTATAGTGGTGTTTTGTTTTGTTTTTTTCTGTCAGCAACACTAATTACATCGACCAATTCTGAAAATGATTTCACTAAGATTAAAACTTATGACATGATCCATATGTATCCGAGCCTATGCTTCTTTTTCTTTAGGCAACGAGTGAATTTTGTTTTGCCGAAAGATTATTTTTTTCCTTTATTTCAGCACACTTTAGGCATCATTTTACATAGTCTCCTACATATATTCTAGCCACCACTCTTGTAATTTTAATGTCTTTTCTGTCGCTGTCATGCCACACTCTACATCATCGGGTACACTTTTTAGAACTTCTTTTCTTAAACTAAAAAATAAATTCACGTACAAAGTCAAAGTTGTTTTTTTTAAATTAAAAAGAAATATGATACAAGTATTTAAGCGTAAAAGAAATATACCCTTTGCTGCGTTGGAGTCTATTAACACTGAAATGGATAGTTTAGAAAACTACGGAGTTATTTAAAAAAAATAGAAAACTCAGAATGGGCCAAGCCAGCGGTTTATATGAGAAAGAAAGATAAGATTCGTTCAAGTGCAGATTTTTCAACTGGTTTGAATGACTGCCTCTTATCCCATACATAAACCCTATTAACGCCAGAGAATATAATGATTATCCAAGCGTAGCTTAGATGTGGCACAAGGCTGAAAATAGGCGGCAACCAGTGAGAATCGAACTCACTACTCAGTCGTAATTATTTTAGCGAGACAAGCTTGCTAACCATTACACCGCCTCGAGGTGTCCATGATTTTCTAAGCACTACTTAGATGTGGCACAAGGCCGGAAGTATGGAGCACCCAGTGAGGATCGCACTCACTACTCAGCCGTAATTGTTCTATCGAGACAAACTTGCTAACTATTACACAACGCCGAGGTGCCCCATGTGATTTTCCAAGCGTAGCTTGGATGTGGCAGAAAGCCGAATATAGGGGGCACCCAGTGAGGATCGAACTCACTACTCAGCCGTAATTGTTTTAGCGAGACAAGCTTGCTAACCATTACACCACCTCGAGGTGCACCATATACTGATTTTCCAAGCGCAGCTTAGATGTGGCACAAGGCCGAATATAGGGGGCACCCAGTGAGGATTGAACTCACTACTCAGTCGTAATTGTTCTAGCGAGACAAGCTTGCTAACCATTACACCACCTCGAGGTGCACCATATAGGGATTTTCCAAGCGCAGCTTAGATGTGGCACAAGGCCGAATATAGGGGGCACCCAGTGAGGATCGAACTCACTACTTAGTCGTAACTGTTCTAGCGAGACAAGCTAACAATTACACCGCCTCGAGATGCCCAACGCCAGATGATATATTTGCCAAATTAAATGGTGCTAAATCTTTTCTAAAAATTGAACAGTCTGAGAAATGTCTTCAAATCGAAGTGGATGAGGAATACCAAGTTTTGACTACTAATGAGCATAAAGAACTCTACAAATTTAAAAGATTACCCTTTGGTGTAAAAGTAGCCCTAGGTATTTTCCAGCAAATAATGCTTAGTGTTGTACGGACTTACAGGACCACTAATTGGTTCATACTATTTAAATATGGTCGACAAATGGCATGTGATATAAAGTGTAAACTACCTTCTTCCGCAATAACGATTAATTTCCTGTATAATTAATAACTCAAAAACGATGGATTTGCTGACATATATTTATATGGACTTTTGTCCTTGTTCTGGTGCGAGGAACACGCCCCCAAAGTTTTTAAAAGTATTTTTGGTACTGTTGTAACCTACGAAGTGTTACTGAATGAGGAATAACCAAAACGGCGGTTGGAAATGAAATGGTAATCTTTATAACATCAACAAAATACAATACTCGCCAGCGGTGTGAAGTAGGTAAACCACTGCTAGAGGTGGACTACTTAGCATATTACCTCCACTTGCAATAGTGTCCAACGTATTTATGAGGATTAAGACATATACATTAGTGTTCATAGTTACGCTATGTAACTGTCATGCTCTGTATATTAGGTTGGTGCGAAAATAATGACGTAATAATGTCGTTTTTTGGCGTTAAAAATACGTCAAAAAACAAAATTATTACGTCATTATTTTTGCACCAACCTAATATTAAATATTAGGTTGGTGCAAAAATAATGCGGTTTTTGACGTTAAAAAATACGTCAAAAACCGACATTATTTTTGCACCAACCTAATATATACATAGTAATAAAAGGGTAATAATGATGATTAAAATAAAAACAACCTTAGTAAAGTAAAAAAAAAAAAAAATATGTATATAACAGAGGAAGTACCTAGAAGTAATATTTATCCACCAGAAGAATTTTTTGAATATCACAAATATTCGTAAAAACTATAATTAAAGAATCTAAGATGAAAACATTATGCAATCCAATGTTTAACATTTGCTTTTAACATGTGTATCAAAATTACCATCCAATAAAAATGCGTTGATATTTAATACAGACTTTAATTACCCAAACAGTTCAAGAATTAAGCACACATACAAAAGACATGCGATATCTTTGCCAGGTGACCCGAATCCATGAATTTAACAGTGCTACCAGATTGGTAAACTGGGTCCTACCGTTTTATTGTTGATGCGGCTAAATGCGGTTGCCAATTATTACCCAATATTCTCTTTTCTCGCACATCCCGCCTGTGGATCTACCTTCAGTTTTCTTGCTTTTCTGATAACTACAACCTTCAAGAAATTGAATGCGACTTCAATTGCTGTTTTTTGTCTTCTTACATCATGTTTATTTTTTGTCCTGTCCTGTCCTCAATCCTCCCTCTTCTCAATCTTTTCAATCTCTTTCACATTCACTGTCTTTAATCCCTTGCGCACTAGTGGCATTGTCGTCTTCCTAGCGGTGGGATGATAAAAAAAAATATAACATTTACATTTAAAAGGTTAAGTCAGAAGCATTTTCGTATTTCAAACTTTAATAATTCAAGTAAATCAAAATACATACCATTATATTCTGTTGTATGTCATCGTCCTTGTTCCAGAAGCTCAAATCTACGATCATATTATTTGGCTAGTTTAGAGGCAAAACATTTCCTGCACCTGTTTTTAATTTCATCCATATTGTTAAACCTCTGTCTGCGCAAAAAATGAGCCATGGCTAAGGAAAAGCAGTAATCTGATGGTGGAAGGTCTAGACAGTACGCAGGTTGGAGAATATTTTCAACCCCTCAAGTTGGTCATATTGGCTGTAGAAGTCTGCGTCTTTGATTGACCAATACCGCTTTCAAGGCGTCATATACTCTGCATTTGTTGAGCATATAGGTTAGCGTTTAGGGCATAGACATCTTAGACAAGCTCAAAGTGCTACAACTTGAAATGCCATGAAACACCTATATCCTTCTGTTCAAACTGCCTTTGTTTGATAACAGGTTTTGAAGCCCGGCTGGAACGAAGCCACTGATTTCTCTTATTAGGATTTCGAAAATAGATCCATTTTTCATCCACAGCTACAATTCGACACCAACAACGGGCAACTTGTGGATTTGCCAACAGTTGTTTGCAAAAGTTCACACATCATTGAGGCTAGTCATTGGTCTGTTCATGAAGAACTTCTCGACAGCGTCTGTTTAAAAGGTCGAGCTTATGACGGTGTCGATTAATGGCGATTTGTGAAGGAAAAAGTTCTCCTGATAATGTACGCGTGCTTGTGCTTGGCCGTTATTCAAGCGTTTTCAAGCAAGGCCTAACTTTTCACAAGTTAAGGTCTCCCTGACTCTGGTTTCTCTTTGAGGCAGGTGTCACATTCTTTGAACCGCCTGAACGAATTTTTTTGCTATCTTTCGTTGACAACATTATTTCTATTACGTTGGTGCAAAAAATAATGACGTAATAATGTCGTTTTTTGACGTTCAAACACACGTCAAAAAACGACATTATTACGTTATTTTTTTTGCACCAACCTAATATTTACAACTGCGTTTGCGTTCAAAGTAAAATGACTCTAAATGCCTTTTTCACCACAAAATATGCGTTATATCTCGAAAGAAAAATATAAACAATGCAACAGCGACTGGATAAGTTATATTAATATTTAATGATATAAAATAGGGATGAATTTCGACAAAGATCATCAGCAAAAATCCGAAAAAACAACTTTTGATTCAAACTTCATTTCTTTCTATGTGCCATGTCCTTTCAGGGCATAGGCGATCATAGATGTCTACCACTCTCTATCCCTTTCAGCTCTCAACAAACTCCTTCCCTCTGCCACCTCCTGTTATGGCCCGGTTCCTTGTACCACGGTGATAGTCCAAGGTAGAACCAATAAAGAAGAACTCGAACACGGATATGGAATAACACAGATATATTACAAACAGGAATATATACAGAGAAGTAGAAAGTGTTAGTACGAACAATCAGGTTTAGTAGTAATTGTCTGAACGCGACTCTGTTTCGGACTGCCTCTGACTCGATTGACTGACTCGCTCGCTCTGACTGACTGACTGACTTACTGACTGACAGATTCCTGACGGACTTCACTCCAGACTTCAGACTGAACCGGTATTTAGTCATCGGCGTAGCGTCGATCGGGTTCCTCCCCGCCCGAAGGTAGAGAGTTCAACCGATCAGCCGGTCAGCCCGTCGCCCGACTTCAGACTGAACTGTATTTAGTCACTTCCCACCCCCCCACGGGGGCATCATGTGGCACAAGGCCGGTTTAACGTGGGATCTCCGAGCCCGTGGGATCTCCGAGCCCGTGGGCTCGGCCAAAAATATGCCCTTTGAACCCATATAAACTGGTTCAGGGTCGGTTTACCTCTCTGAAAGAGACTCTGCCCTTCGGCGGAGCCTCGTTCGGGTTCTTCCCCGCCCGAAGGCTGAGAGTTCAACCAATCACCCTTCAGCCAGTCGCCCGACTTCGGTCTGAACAGTATTTAGTCCCCCCCCCCCACGAGGGCATCATGTGGCATAAGGCCGGTATAACGTGGGATCTCCGAGCCCGTGGGCTCGGCTAAAAATATGCCCTTTGAACCCGTATAAACGGGTTCATGGTCTGTTTACCTCCCTGAAAGAGACTCCGCCCTTCGGCGTAGCCTCATTCGGGTTCTTCCCCGCCCGAAGGCAGAGAGTTCAACCGATCAGCCGATCAGCCGGTCGCCCGACTTCAGTCTGAACGGTATTTAGTCACCCGCCCCACGAGGGCATCATGTGGCACAAGGCTGGTTTAACGCAGGGTTTCCGAGCCCGTGGCCTCGGGCAAAAATATGTCCTTTGAACACGTATAAACGGGTTCAGGGTCGGTCTACCACCCCGAAAGAGACTCCGCCCTTCGGCGTAGCCTCATTCGGGTTCCTCCCCGCCCGTAGGGAGGGAGTTCAACCGATCAGCCGATCAGCCGGTCGCCCGACTTCGGACTGAACTCACTGCTTCCTCTTGAGGAGCAGTATTTATTACGTATGGAATAGTCCATTGTGTTATTATCGGTAAGGTCCCTTAACACATCCCCAAGACCACTTTCTGTCATCCATTTGCTTAAGGCCACTAGTTATGTCATGCGTTGATTTCCTTTGTCTCTCTTTCCCTCTGTTTCCTTCTTTGCATCCTTGAGTAAAGCCAAAATAAAAAAAAATAAAAAAATAAATTCTATTAAAATTTCTGAGAAAGTGTGCTTCGAGAATCTAACACTTACAGAACTGACTGAAGTAATTATTGTCTAGAGAAAAAAGGAGTAGCGTATTTAAATTATTTACATGTTGATTATTTCCCCCCCCCCACACCCATTGCTGTTATTATCCAAACATTTCGGCCGTTTCATCTCCGACCTTCAAGAGGTGCTTGGTGATGCTATAACATTCAGGGAATTTCGAAATAAAACCCTTTATATAATATACATGAGTACATTCTGTCTCGTTCTACCGTACATGTCTTGGGAAATCTCGTTTAGTTTTGATTTAGTTTTGCTCAAATACTTGATCGGTCACTCTTACATTTACAGAGCTCGCCCCAAGGATTCAACTCGAAGCAACGCTTTAATCTAATAGCATATTCTTCCGTAATGGCCAACATAACGAGTTGGGGTAATGGGTGACAGGACGACGATAAAGAAGGTTGGTAAACAGTCAAAGTTTGCTTAGAGCTACAAGAGAGAGGATGTTCTGGAGAGCCATAATCTCCTGGAGGGAAACAAAACAAGAAGGAAGAAACATCAAATCGCTCTAAGCTGTAAGAATAATAATTCTAGTTATTTGATGTATGAGAAAAGTATAGTAACAGCTGAATAAGTTCTCCTACTAATTAAGGCAATGGTCATTACGTAGATGAAAAATAAGCGACGATAAATAATTGGCAATTGAACGCTTCAGAATAAGTGCTCTTGGTTAAAGAATGTATAAATAGATAATTGTAAGACAGTTTGTCATCTCTTCAAAGCAACCGAATGACTTTGCTGACGTTCCAGCGATTGCAATATGACTTGCTCTTCTATTAATACGTAAACACCTAGCGGACTTTAATTTAGTAGACTTGCGGATGACAGTGGGTGGAATATTTAGCCGATCTAAATCACGTGACACTCTCTCCAGTGCAAATACCGAAAAAAAAGTAAAGACTCTTCACCTACGGCAAAATTCGCTACTCACACGACTAAAGAATTGTAGTCGCTATGTCTTTTCTGGCGTTGATACATCCTGACGCATAACTAAGGATTGCTGTGATATTGGTGATCTTATCGAGTCAGCATCTCTAGAACGGTTACCAAACAAGGCTACATAACACAGTCAATAGTGATATTTAACCCATAGCCAGGGGGAGATTAAATTCATAATTTTCAAAACCATACTTGAGCGTAAGTGGACCTAAAGAACCTGGGGTAATTCAAGATCGGTTCTCCGATTTATCATCCCGGGGTCCAATCCGTTAGACCTTTGAGAGTCTTTTATCCTTATTTGCAAAATACATAACCAATAAGGGGTCATGTAAATTAGAAACCGCATTAAGGAGCCATTAAATTCCACTTCTTTTCGTGAAGGTATTGAAGCAAAACTCTGCAGTTAATTTAAGTTAAGATATTAAATATTTTCAATGGTTCTGACGCAATTTTATTTGTCGACAGTGAGACACGATGGTGTTTTGACAGACGTAAATTTTGACAGCATTCATCTGATAAATTCATTTATTGATATTAATTCATAGCGTCGTTACTCAACTGCCAATAAATTATCCTCGCTTACTTTCCCGATAAAAAATGGCGACTGCCTTAAGTAGTACGGTGCACTTATTCAACTGTTTTTTGATGCATGAACATATATATATATATATATATATATATATATATATATATATATATATATACATGCACACACACAATCACACACACATATATGTATATATATATATATATATATATATATATATATATATATGTGTGTGTGTGTGTGTGTGTGTGTGTGTGTGTATGTACCATTTATATTAATTCACTAGCAGCGTGGCCCAGCGTTGCCCAGCGTTGCCCGTGCTTGATTCAAAAATCGTACGACTCATACTGCAATCGCTATCACTTGACTTAAAATATGTTTGCCCTTCCTTGCCTTTAAAGGAGTGCCCTTTGCCGTGCTGATGTTGCTACATGCCTTACTTCTTGCCTATCTCTCACTGCGAATTTTTTTCTAAGCTCTATAGTAAACATTAAATCTGTTACGAAAAAAGAACTAAAGAAAATGAACACAAAACGATCAGCTTTAAAAAAGGACTCGTAACTGGAAAAACCGAATGAAAAAAGAATGTTAACACGAAATGCTTCTTCACACCCAATCCAATTCTGCGAAATCAGAATCAACGTTGAGTTTAAGCAAGCGAATGAGCCAATTGGAGTAAAGTGCCGTGCAGATTTAAATTTTTCCCACTTTTGACGAATGCAGCTATCGATATTTTTTGCATGCTAGCATGCTAGTTAACAGTCGTGTCAGTCAGCTGTTGGCTCTCATGCTGGCCAAAATAATCTTCCTGCCTATTCGTGGCAGTCAGCTGTTGGCTCTCACACTTGCCAGTACAAAATGACCGCAAACTGCATGAAAACTGCCGTAGAATCATGAAAAAATCGATTATTTCCACTATCGATGGGATTTGGGAAATGCAACGTCGCTCTTGGCCTTACCGCTAAGTTGGAGCATGTGCATGTAAATTTTGGTGCAAATCCGTCGAAAATTGTGGCCGTGCGTTCGTTACACACACACACACGACAAGAAGAAGAAGAAGAAGTAGGAGGAGAAGAAGAAGAAGAAGGAGGAGGGGGAGAAGAAGAAGGAGGCGGTGAAGAAGAAGAAGAAGAAGAAGAAGAAGAAGAAGAAGAAGAAGAAGAATGTAACAGGGGACTGTCCCTGTTCAACGTATAACTGCATAGAACCGTTGGATGGTGATTGGGGGCGGCACTAATTCGGAAATAATTATTAAAATTCTCAGGAGAATAGATCTGCTGGTTGGAAAAAGGTTGGAAAAAGAAACGAATCAATAATTATGTTTTAAACAATAAAATGAATTTAAGTACGCTTCCAAAGAGAATCGAACCCAGAAATAAATTGTCAAGTTTCAGTAAAATTTAGCAAAAACCAACTTCCCTCCGATAAGAAGATGGCAGAATTAATGTATTGTCAGAATGTATTGGTTCTGAGACCTCAAATTCGGGGTGTGTTTACATTAATACTATTCCCCCTAAACGCTTATATTCTTACAGAAAATGAGTGACGTGATTTCTTTTAAAAAATCACGACACGTGATTTATTAAAAGATCTCCGAAAATAGAGTGTTCGAAGGTGATAAAATAAATACATCAATCTCAAATTTTCCGTGGTATCAATATAAAAGAATACTCACGGAGCCCATACAGAATTGTCTCAGATTAGCGCCGAATATGCCTTGTAGACATCTGTCGCCGTCACAAGACCACACTCGCATTCCCCTGGCCGAAGTGAACATGCAAGTACAAACAGGGCAGAAGAATTAAGTGTATGGCGACAGACGAATGTTGCTTCAACATTTACTGCTACATTTCTCAAGCTACCATCCAACAGGGTAGAACATGGCCTTTTCAATAGATTATAGAGATATTGTATTCCGCAGTTTTAATATTAAATAAACGTTTTTCGTGTGAAAGAGGAGTTTCAACTATGGCAGACAAAAGAGCAATAATAAAGACTTGTACATGAAATGGGAGAGGCTCCTTGTTACTCCAAGACACAAGATCGGACAGTTAGAGGGAGAAGATTATCTGGAATAAGTAGGAAAACGATGCTGGAATAATATTTATATATATTTGAACTTTATTTCAATGCTTCCTAAGCTACCGATCCTCAGGTATAATTAATTAATGATGAACATGTCTTTTTCTTTTATGATCGATTTAATCACAATTCTACTGTTAAGTTTGGAGAGTAATTATTGATTCTTATTGTTCAGAGTCCAATGCTGTTATCAAAACATCGAAGAATTCCAGCAAGATATATTTAATTATTTCTAAGATACAACGGTTCAGAGCTTAAGCTAACAGTTGGACAATTTTGCTGTTACACGATTTGGACAATACTGATGTTCAGTCTTGCTAGGACATTGCCTAGTAAACCTCTAAGTGACGATTCGTCTTGCATATAGTTACCATGAATTTGATTTTTTTGTGTATATATATATATATATATATATATATATATATATATATATATATATATATATATATACTATATATATTATATATATTAATAAATATACATACACCTATGTTTTTGTATATATATTATATATATATATTAATAAATATACATACACCTATGTTTTTGTGTGCTATTTAATTATCGCTGGTTTTACAGCTTATCAGACACAAAGTATAATTGATCTATCTATCTATCTATCTATCTATCTGTCTCTCTCTCTCTCTATATATATATATATATATATGCTCTCGGGAAATCCGGTTGAGCTCGCCTGAGGAAAAGGTAATTAAAAAAAAAACAGTGGCTTTTACTGCTATTAACGAATTGCTCTTAAACTGAATTAAGTTATCCGGGCTAGTGGCGTATGTCTTATAGAAAACGCGAAAATTTCCATTCTCTCTGCCGTGCGACGATAGCCTAGGTGTGGGATCGTTGTCTAATAACAAATCGCTCAGATTTCGATCCCGAATTGAAAGAATCGGACGTCATAGTCACATTGATGAGCTGTGATACGGCGAAACTGTCTGTCTGCGGATGACTATATATATATATATATATATATATATATATATATATATATATGTGTGTGTGTGTGTGTGTGTGTGTGTGTGTGTGTGTGTGTGTATAAACTGTCAATAAAACTGTCAAAATGACCAAGGGAATTCAGAGCAGCATGAATCCACCCAGCTCTTATCTTAAATAACAACTTAAAAGAGACTGTTTGACCAACACATGGACTAAACAAAATTCATGTTAAAAAAAATAAAATAATAAAAAACAAATGAAAACTACAGACTAAAGTTCATTTTCTCCATCAAGACATTCATTTCTGTAGTTCACTTCTACCAGCAAGCAGAATTATTTTTTTCCCCTGATGATGGCCATGTTGTCCGAAACTAGTCGAGGAATCTAAATGAAATAATGATGAAAACGAAAGTATATCAATCTACAACCCAGTGTGTCTGAAGATTTTAATTTTTTAATATTTTTATTGTTCAATATACATACATATATATATATATATATATATATATATATATATATATATATATATATATATATATATATATTGTTGATAAGATTCTTCATCCAATCACCCGTTTTTACTAAATTGATGTTGAACAAATGCTTGATGAAAAAAATGTCATTTTAAAAAAATTAATACATAAATAAAGTCAAAATTGAAATTAAGAAAATCTTATTTCAACAACGATCGAACTTTCATCTCATTAACCGGAATCACTTTCTGTCTCGGCAATGTAAAAATTGTTGACATAAAATCCATTTTTCCAATGTCTCTGTTTCATCAGTGTCATATGATATAATAAGTGTTAACGAAAATATCTTATATATTTTATATATATATATATATATATATATATATATATATATATATATATAGTTGTGATAATAAAATGCTATCAGTCTTTTGGAAACAGCTATGTGGTTGTTGTGATTTGATTAGTTTTCTGTCGTAAACTGTTCATGTAATATTCTTAGTGTTGTATTATGGGTGATAAAATGGAAGCGGAAGTAACCGCTTCAGCCATTTTATATCTAGCTTGATATGTTGCTTTGATTTTATCAATGGTAATCTATGTACGACGTGACAGCTGGTAGTTTAACAGGAGATCGCCATAGATAAGTGTATTAAATAATATCAAGGAAAATTCTCGTATGTCGCCTATCTTTTTAAATTTGTCTTCATGTGCACTCTTTATATCTGCTTTAGCAATAGCAGAATTTGTTATAGACATTTAATTCAAGGAACTCAAATAGCGGCGTCAGGATTTACATTTTCTTCTTTTATCAGCCGTGTCCCTTTAGGACGTAGGCGACCATAGCTCTCCACTTCCTCCTCTCTCAATATATTTTGTCCTTTTGCTACTTCTCCCAAACCCTGTTCTGTCTTGCTTAAGCCCGTTAGGAATGTCACGCATTGCTTTTCCTTGTATCTCTTTCCCTCTATCCGCCCGGTGAGTATCAGATTCTCCAAACCCTTCTTTCTCGTTACGTCTCCCAGAAATTTCAGTTGCCTCTTCCTGGTGTTAAGGAGAAGCTTCCTTCTTTTTTGCAAAGGAAAAATCCTTGTGATATAACAATATGGAATTAAAATTGAAGTAGAATGACTTATGATAGAGTATTAGGTTGGTGCAAAAATAATGTCGTTTTCTCACATATGTTACTATACGAGAAAACGACATTATTTTTGCACCAACCTAATAAAAGGAAGAAAGATAAAAAGTAAGTAAATAGTAAACGTTAGTAGAAATAAATAAACATATGTAGAAAGAAAGAAAGAAAGAAAGAAAGAAAGAAGGAAAGAAAAAGAAAGAAAGAAAGAAAAAAGAAAGAATGAAGAAAGAAATGTTAATATGTAAGTATGAAAGCAATTGAAGAACAACAATTCTAGTTAAACCAATTCTTCATCCTACATAACCCGTCGTGTTTGGAGACAGAAAAGAAAGGAGAAACAGAGATAATGGGGTCTGCGTTCGCCAGAAATGGAATAGAGAATAGAAACTTCTGCGTCGATAACATTTATCCGACCGACACATCCCTTAGCCTTTCTTAATAGTTATTTAGATTCTGCAAATAGAAAAGGACTAGGCGTCGATTGGAGGTTGTGGAAGACAGCATTTCAGCAAATTTCATATACTGTGTGTATGCGTTTATGGTTTATTGTATTTCTTTGTGCTAAATCATGAATGGTTAAATTCATATTTTAGGCCTAATATTTAATTTGTTGAAAGATGAGGGAAAAATAAATCCATGCCTTTCTCAAGGGGAGCAATATAAAACGAGATTCATCGATTTTAATTCCAGTACCGATAGTCATTAATCTACCCGCAGAAAGAAAGAAAGAAAGAAAGAAAGAATGAATGAATGAAACGTAAGTCGAGGGAAAGAAAGAATCGAAGAAAGAAAGAAACAAATAACGATAAAAGAAAGAAAGAATTAAAGAAAGAAAAAAAGAAACAAACAAACAACCAGAGAGAAAAAAACAAAAACAAAAACAAAACAATGAAATAAAGAAATAAATAAACAGCGAAAAAAGAAATAAAGAACGAAATGAATAAAAAAAAATTAAATGAAGAATCAAGGAAAGAAAGAAAAATAAATAGCAAACAAGAAAGAAAGAACGAAATGAATTAATAAATAAATAAACAGCGAAAGAAAAAAAGAACGAAACAAAGAAAGAAAGATAGAAATAAACGTCGATATAGAAAAGAAATAGACAACGAAATGAATAAGTAAAGAAAGAAAGAAACAAAGAAACAAAGAAACAGAGAAAAAAGAAAGAAAGAAAGAAAGAAAGAAACAACGAAATAAATAAAGAAACAACGAAAGAAAGAAAGAAAGAAACAACGAAATAAATAAAGAAACAACGAAATAAAGAAATAAACAGCGGAAAAAGAAAGAAAGAAAGAAACAACGAAACAAAGAAAGAAACAACGAAAGAAAGAAATAAACAGCAGAAAAGAAAGAAAGAAACAACGAAAGAAAGAAACAACGAAATAAATAAAGAAACAACGAAAGAAAGAAATAAACAGCGGAAAAGAAAGAAAGAAACAACGAAACAAAGAAAGAAACAACGAAAGAAAGAAATAAACAGCAGAAAAGAAAGAAAGAAACAAAGAAACAAAGAAACAGAGAAAAAAGAAAGAAAGAAAGAAAGAAAGAAACAACGAAATAAATAAAGAAACAACGAAAGAAAGAAAGAAATAAACAGCGGGAAAGAAAGAAAGAAACAACGAAATAAATAAAGAAACAACGAAATAAAGAAATAAACAGCGGAAAAAGAAAGAAAGAAAGAAACAACGAAACAAAGAAAGAAACAACGAAAGAAAGAAATAAACAGCAGAAAAGAAAGAAAGAAACAACGAAATAAATAAAGAAACAACGAAAGAAAGAAATAAACAGCGGAAAAGAAAGAAAGAAACAACGAAACAAAGAAAGAAACAACGAAAGAAAGAAATAAACAGCAGAAAAGAAAGAAAGAAACAACGAAATAAATAAAGAAACAACGAAAGAAAGAAATAAACAGCGGAAAAGAAAGAAAGAAACAACGAAACAAAGAAAGAAACAACGAAAGAAAGAAATAAACAGCAGAAAAGAAAGAAAGAAACAACGAAATAAATAAAGAAACAACGAAAGAAAGAAATAAACAGCAGAAAAGAAAGAAAGAAACAACGAAACAAAGAAAGAAACAACGAAAGAAAGAAATAAACAGCGGAAAAGAAAGAAAGAAACAACGAAACAAAGAAAGAAACAACGAAAGAAAGAAATAAACAGCAGAAAAGAAAGAAAGAAACAACGAAATAAATAAAGAAACAACGAAAGAAAGAAATAAACAGCAGAAAAGAAAGAAAGAAACAACGAAATAAATAAAGAAACAACGAAAGAAAGAAATAAACAGCAGAAAAGAAAGAAAGAAACAACGAAACAAAGAAAGAAACAACGAAAGAAAGAAATAAACAGCGGAAAAGAAAGAAAGAATCAACGAAACAAAGAAAGAAACAACGAAAGAAAGAAATAAACAGCAGAAAAGAAAGAAAGAAACAACGAAATAAATAAAGAAACAACGAAAGAAAGAAATAAACAGCGGAAAAGAAAGAAAGAAACAACGAAACAAAGAAAGAAACAACGAAAGAAAGAAATAAACAGCAGAAAAGAAAGAAAGAAACAACGAAATAAATAAAGAAACAACGAAAGAAAGAAATAAACAGCGGAAAAGAAAGAAAGAAACAACGAAACAAAGAAAGAAACAACGAAAGAAAGAAATAAACAGCAGAAAAGAAAGAAAGAAACAACGAAATAAATAAAGAAACAACGAAAGAAAGAAATAAACAGCAGAAAAGAAAGAAAGAAACAACGAAACAAAGAAAGAAACAACGAAAGAAAGAAATAAACAGCAGAAAAGAAAGAAAGAAACAACGAAATAAATAAAGAAACAACGAAAGAAAGAAATAAACAGCGGAAAAGAAAGAAAGAAACAACGAAATAAAGAAAGAAACAACGAAAGAAAGAAATAAACAGCGGAAAAGAAAGAAAGAAACAACGAAACAAAGAAAGAAACAACGAAAGAAAGAAATAAACAGCAGAAAAGAAAGAAAGAAACAACGAAATAAATAAAGAAACAACGAAAGAAAGAAATAAACAGCGGAAAAGAAAGAAAGAAACAACGAAACAAAGAAAGAAACAACGAAAGAAAGAAATAAACAGCAGAAAAGAAAGAAAGAAACAACGAAATAAATAAAGAAACAACGAAAGAAAGAAATAAACAGCAGAAAAGAAAGAAAGAAACAACGAAACAAAGAAAGAAACAACGAAAGAAAGAAATAAACAGCGGAAAAGAAAGAAAGAAACAACGAAACAAAGAAAGAAACAACGAAAGAAAGAAATAAACAGCAGAAAAGAAAGAAAGAAACAACGAAATAAATAAAGAAACAACGAAAGAAAGAAATAAACAGCAGAAAAGAAAGAAAGAAACAACGAAACAAAGAAAGAAACAACGAAACAAAGAAATAAACAGCAGAAAAGAAAGAAAGAAACAACGAAATAAATAAAGAAACAACGAAAGAAAGAAATAAACAGCAGAAAAGAAAGAAAGAAACAACGAAAGAAAGAAACAACGAAATAAATAAAGAAACAACGAAAGAAAGAAATAAACAGCGGAAAAGAAAGAAAGAAACAACGAAACAAAGAAAGAAACAACGAAAGAAAGAAATAAACAGCAGAAAAGAAAGAAAGAAACAACGAAAGAAAGAAACAACGAAATAAATAAAGAAACAACGAAAGAAAGAAATAAACAGCGGAAAAGAAAGAAAGAAACAACGAAACAAAGAAAGAAACAACGAAAGAAAGAAATAAACAGCAGAAAAGAAAGAAAGAAACAACGAAAGAAAGAAACAACGAAATAAATAAAGAAACAACGAAAGAAAGAAATAAACAGCGGAAAAGAAAGAAAGAAACAACGAAACAAAGAAAGAAACAACGAAAGAAAGAAATAAACAGCAGAAAAGAAAGAAAGAAACAACGAAAGAAAGAAACAACGAAATAAATAAAGAAACAACGAAAGAAAGAAATAAACAGCGGAAAAGAAAGAAAGAAACAACGAAACAAAGAAAGAAACAACGAAAGAAAGAAATAAACAGCAGAAAAGAAAGAAAGAAACAACGAAAGAAAGAAACAACGAAATAAATAAAGAAACAACGAAAGAAAGAAATAAACAGCGGAAAAGAAAGAAAGAAACAACGAAACAAAGAAAGAAACAACGAAAGAAAGAAATAAACAGCAGAAAAGAAAGAAAGAAACAACGAAAGAAAGAAACAACGAAATAAATAAAGAAACAACGAAAGAAAGAAATAAACCGCGGAAAAGAAAGAAAGAAACAACGAAACAAAGAAAGAAACAACGAAAGAAAGAAATAAACAGCAGAAAAGAAAGAAAGAAACAACGAAAGAAAGAAACAACGAAATAAATAAAGAAACAACGAAAGAAAGAAATAAACAGCGGAAAAGAAAGAAAGAAACAACGAAACAAAGAAAGAAACAACGAAAGAAAGAAATAAACAGCAGAAAAGAAAGAAAGAAACAACGAAAGAAAGAAACAACGAAATAAATAAAGAAACAACGAAAGAAAGAAATAAACAGCGGAAAAGAAAGAAAGAAACAACGAAACAAAGAAAGAAACAACGAAAGAAAGAAATAAACAGCAGAAAAGAAAGAAAGAAACAACGAAATAAATAAATAAAGAAAGAAAGAAACAAACAAACAAACAACGAAAGAAATAAAAAGATGGAAACACAGAATTAACAGTAAAGATACTGGTAAAATATGTAAACTCTGTGACACTTGCGTATTTGGCTATTTAGCTTTTAGTATCTTTCATATCTTTTCTTTTCTTTCCTTCTACTTAGCTTCTTGATGTATTTCTTTCCGCTTACGTATCTTTCTTTCTTTCTTACATTATTTTCTTTTGGTCAAGCTTAAATTTAATTTGCCTTTCTACGTACATGTTTCTCTTGGAATTCTCCAACTTCTTCTTCCTGCGTCTTGATTCCTTCAGACATCGAACAGCTGACATTCAATGCTTTACGGTCAAATGATACTGCAAGCTAGCGAGCAATCTTTATAGGAAGAGTTCTAGAAGATCTGATTAATCTAGTGCCTTCCTTTACTGATAAGCACATCTCTGTATTTACAAGCAGAACATGCAATCTAAGTACAGCGGTGTCCGCTTGCCATCTGGCTGAAATAGTTGCGTTTATTTCCGAACGCACATTTTCATATCAAAATATTAAGTTTCTTTAAACTAAAATGAAGGAGGAAATTTTCGTTAGATATTTAGAGGAGATCTCTCAACTTCTATAAAATAACAATATATACGACATCCCCTGCTATATAGCAGGGTATGTTGGACAATTTTCTTACAGATGAAGAAAAAAAAACTTGAGACAGCTGAGATGTGGTTCTAGAGAAGGAATACAGAGAATACTATAGACGGAACAGGTAAGCAACAAGTTTTAAGGAGAATGGGGAAGAAGACACTTAAACGTTGAATAAGAAAGAGACAGTTAAAAAGATAAACATATATTGAGGATCGGTAAATTTAACATTTACAGGACATACGGAAGCAAACATGGACACCAAGAAACAGCGACTAACCTAACGAACGATTTTTGTAAATTGATGGAAGAAAATTCGGTGAAAGTGATATTAAAAAGATAAACATATATTCCTAAGAGTTAAAATGAATAGAAGGCTTTGGAGAGCTAGGTTTCACATATACTTGAAGATAGAAGAAGAAAACTGTGGAATTCTCGCAGAAAATATTTTCAGTTCTCTATTTAACTTTTAATCTTTTATCACTTATACGTTTCAGAACATCTAACATATTTTTCTATATAGATGGGCAAAATCAAGTGTTTGCATAGTTTCAAATGAATCACTTTCCTGCTCAGTCATGTATTCATTTGTAACTGTATGTAAATTTAATATATATATAAATATATATATATATATATATATATATATATATATATATATATATATATATATATATATATAGATAGATAGATAGAAAAACCTAGTGAGCCAGACAAACCTACCCAGGCTTCACCTAAGCGGATCGTCAAGGAAAGCTGGCTAAAGAGGCAAAAGAGAAACAGTATATTTATAATATTTATAGGCGATAATCAAAATCGTCTGCTCTACGGTTGTATTGAGCTCTTTTAGTTAGTTGTTTACTCGTGTCGGGTTTTTTTTCTTTGGGCTTTAAACCTGTATCTGTGCGATTTTTTTCGACAGACTTTCATGTTTCTAGCTCTTTCTCTTTTTAAAATCTTTTTTTTCTTCCTGATTGATTTTATTATTGGCAAATACAAAATTCAAAGGTTTTTTGAAACGAGTATAGTTACCTATATATATATATAATTCAAGAAAGAAATTCGAATTACAAACACAGAAAATGTCTCATATCGAGAATATTTAACATTGAAAAACAAAAGAAAAAATGAATTATTTTTAAAAATATGTGGAAATCTCCGCTTTTACCTGAAGACGGTCATGAGACCAGAAACACGTGTAGTGTAACATTATGTAAAACAAAGCATAATATTTTTTTCTAAATAAATCCACATTACAACCAAAAACGTTTACGGCACCTCTCTTCTCTTCTTTTTAATATACATACTTTTCTCTCTTTGGAAGCACTAAAACCTCTTTCTTTTATATATATATATATATATATATATATATATATATATATATATAATATGAAAGCTCCAGTCGGTTTCGACATATAAGGATCTGACAGCTTATTTTTTTCAGTTATGAAATTATGTGCGATAATCTTAAATGGCATTTAAGACCCGCTATTGATTTACAAAGTAGGCCACATATAGAACAAGTGTGAGGATTGGCTGACCTCTCGCTTCTTGAAGACGATTCAGACAAGCAGATTGAAAACTGCTGATAAGAATGAAAGAATCAAGGTTAACAGCCAGAATACATGCATGCATACATACATACAAACATACATACATACATACTTATATATATATATATATATATATATATATATATATATATATATATATATATATATATATATATATATATATATATATATGACTATATTTCTGAGATGAGGTTTATGTACACTATTTACATTATTCGGACTATTGTCCTCATGTTTGACGCCACTTTTATTGTAACGTTTCGGCTGTTGTACGCCCCGGCCTTCTTCAGGTGGTTGGAATGTCGAACTGGACACTTTATTTCGTACACTGTTCTAGTTCCACGTACCATGTTTAATGGATATCACTGGATCTTTCCAAGTTCTCCACTACCTTAAGCGAGTATTGAACTCACACTCTTGGTGTCCTATCACTAGATCTAACTAGTTAGATCCAGAGACATAACCCAGGGATTTTGAGTTCAATACCCAGTTAAAGCAGTGGAGAACTTGGAGAGGGGAATTAACAGGTGATAACTGATAACTGACATCCATTATACATGGCACGTGGACATAGAACAGTTTACCCCAGTGAGCGAATAAAGGGTTCAGTTCGACATTCCAACCACCTGATGTAGGCTGGACCGTATAACGGCCGGAACGTTGTAATAAATATGGCGACAAAGATGAGGACAATAGTCCGAATAATGTAAATAATGTTCATTATTTATTATAACATAACCTATGTATTTTTACAGCCATAAAACAAAAATTACCTGAATATAGTCTATTTCAACCCGTTCTATACGAGACTATCATCAGCCCCTAAGTGTCTGGGACGAGTAACGCAATCCACAGAGACGATCATCAATTGAGTGTGTTTCCATTTATCTTACTTTGACACCCAAGTCACCTTAGCTGTCTCATCCGACTTAACGAAAACAACTCACTTGTCAACGGGCTATGAATCTATCTCAATAATCCTGCTCATATACTGAGTCACATAGCAGTGGTCTAAGATGGGTACTTTGGGTTTCGTATATTCTGCAGAGCAGCCTCACTTTGTTGGATTGCTTGTTCCTAAATAATAATGATAAAAATAATAATAAAAATAATAATAATAATAATAATAATAATAATAAGAGAGGTCTCGAAAATGTGGCATATGGGAACATCAACAATCCCTGTTGTAGTTGGAGCCCTAGGACTGGTTGGAAAAGATTGCAGTAGACTAATTGCAGGGATTCCTGGAAGCCCATGCCTCAAGGAGATACAAAAAATTGTTCTGACAAGTACAGCCCACACTTTACGAAGGGCTCTATCTATGTAATTTTTTTTTTTTTTTTTTTTTTTTTTTTGTCAGTGAAAAGTGTCATGATGCCATTTCTAACCTTAGGTCCCTGGGTGGGACCCGGAAAGAAATGTGTAAACGCCAGAAAGCAAAGAAAATAAAAATAATAATAATAATAATTAATTAATTAAATTACTACTACTACTATGAATAATAATAATTATTATTATTTCTTTCTACATCAGTTTCACTTCTAATCAAGATAGAGGTAGAAGGAAAGGAACGTTAATATGAACAAAGAGGACATAAATAACATTGGCTAATTTAATCATCTATTAATTTTCTTTCGTTAATATATATATATATATATATATATATATATATATATATATATATATATATATATATATATTCCTTACTATAAGCCAAATATGGGACGGCGTCATAACAGACGTTGCAAAATCTTAGCGGAAAATGAATAAACATTTCGAGAATTACCCGCGAGCTATGTTATCATTCCTGGACTTGGGTCGCAAAAACAAAATCTTTCTTAGCAAATTGTTTATTGATCTGATTGGACGAAGAAAGTCGTCATGTCTGGTAGTGGAAAACCCGTTAAGTATTTACCAAGTATAATTTTGGGTGTCAATCTTCTAAATCGAGAGTAATATACTCACGTGAAGATGGTGCAGCGCCAATTTTTAAACCTTTTTGAAGTTTGCCACAGCGAAAGAAAATTCACCTTGTTCACATTAAAGATTAAATGAAATTTTACATAAGTTGTTTCCTATCTATCTATCTATCAATCTATCGATCTCAACCTGTTCATATCTATCAATCTCTGTTATAACATCTCTCTTTTTCATATCTTTCACTATTTATATATCTCTCTCTTAATCTCAATTCATTATTTTTATAACAAAGCATATATATATATATATATATATATATATATATATATATATATATATATATATATATATATGTCCACCATAATGTATAACGTACTTGTCCGAAGCCCAATGTACCCATGGTAGTTTATCGTATTTGTCTCAGTACATGAAAAGGATTAGTGAGGTAACTTCATAGCCCGTTGCCGTTGTCGAGAGATAACACTTTGTTAGAGCGTATAAACAGAAAATATTACATATATATATATATATATATATATATATATATATATGACGATATATAATTTTGTATATTTTTTGTGATGCGTTTCATCTGTTATGATTTCATCGGACTGGGCTTTATTGATGGTGTTACGTCTACACATGTGCATGAAACGAGAGACGCTGGTTGTTTCAAAATGTTTGAATGAATATTTTTGAAACAATTTTTTTTTCAAAGAATATTTTTTCAATCTATCCAAATTCATCTGTATTCTTTTCTTTTCTTTTTCTCCCCATCATCTTTGTCCCTGATTATCCCATACTGTGACAATATATATATTAAAAATTAAATTTTCATCCAACATAATTTTAATAAATTATCGTTTGAATATATTTACATGTGTGTGTGTGTATGTGTGTGTGTGTGTGTGTGAGAGAGAGAGAGAGAGAGAGAGAGAGGTAAAATAGTATCCAAAACAAAACTGAAGATGATGAGTGAAAGAGGAGTGAATTTATTAACGTCGCGTTTCGCCAGAGCGTCTGATGAATGACAAAACTATGAGAAATAAAATATTTTGGATATCTGAGTATAAGTCGTAATCTCAAATAAAATTAAATTAAATAGCTTATCACCTCCATTTTTATGCATAACCGGGGTATTTAAATCAGTTCACCGAAACTAGCAAATGTTTTTATTATTATACCCAAGTATATATATATATATATATATATATATATATATATACACACAATTCCAGCCAGACATGTACTTATATTAGAGTCAGTTTATTTTTTTTGTATACTTGTACATACAGATAAGCAAATTAGGCATCCCAATGCGACCAATAATGTTAGGGAAAAACCGAACACAAATTTGTTCTGATATATATTATACTTTGTATGCACATATGTTGTACATACAGTATGCGATGCATAAATTGTCGTCTAAAGGACGCGAAAATGAAAATATCACTGATATCTCATTTTAACAAACATATTTACGAAAATTACTCAAAAATATCTTGAAATACTAAAGAGTAAATTTATTCAATATAATCGTCATTGGCTTCAACCATGGCCTCCAGACGACTCCTGAATCTCTTGCAACTCTTCTGGACGGTCTCCTTGTTTGAGTTCATGAATGCTGCCATAATCCTTACCTTCATTTCATTTTTCATGTTACAAGGAATTTTGTGGGTCTCTCACACTGCTGCGCCCCACGCATAATAAATGAAGGGGGTTGCAGTCTGGGGAGTTAGGGGGTCAGATATAAGGGGTGATGTGGTTGCAGAAATTGTCTGACAGCTATGACTGGGTTCTGCGCCTTACGTGGCATGATACAGAGTCCTGTTGCCAGACATCAAGTTTTCCAGCAGCCACCCTCTTGACCCAGGGCAGCACTACCTCCTCTATGCACGACGTAGAACTCCGTATAGAGTCTGAGGACCTGTGGAAAGATGAATGAAGGCGTGACGTCGCCATCACTAGTGATCACTCCAAACACCATGATGTTGACTGGATATATCATCCAACTCATTCTGAATTCTCCGCATTATCCTCAGATTGACACAAAAACCTCAGGAATTGTATTGGAGCTTCTGGTATGAATGCCAAGGAGTACAGCATGCTGTTTCCAGATTTCTGACGCAGTGAATTGCCTCATAGTGCTCCCAAAATTGGTGCCCAACAGACCCCATTATACTGTACAGTCACTGACACGGCCACTAAAAAGCAAAAACAATGCATATGTGTGAAATTAACAATCATGTTCGTACAAGTATGCCAAAAAAAAGGCTCTAATGTAAGTACGCGCCTAGGTGGCTCCGTATGTATGTAAACATATATGTAGCTATAATAATAGACACTCTCTAATTTCGATGGACTGATTTAAAATCCAATCAAACCCATCTGATATAGATAAAACAAGGAAGCAGACACTTGTGTCCTGGACGCTGGGGGTGATAAGGTGTCTAATTTAATTTATGATTACTAATTATCTCCAAAGATCCCAATACGTTTTCGACTCACAATACAGATTTTATTCCAATCTTAGAGTGGGAAAACGCAATGGCGAAACGCACCTTTAAGTATATATATATATATATATATATATATATATATATATATATATATATATATATATATATCAATCATTCATACAAAAAACAAATATATGTATGAATGATTCATGAATTTATAAATTATAATTGCAACGTTTAATTGATATATATATATATATATATATATATATATATATATATATATATATATATATATAGTTTAAGAAAAACTAGATAATCCCTATGGGTAAGCCTGATGAGGATAAAATCCAGAGAGCTCAATGTAAATCAAGAGCAAATAATTTAAATAAAAATAGACCACTTTAAAGTTCCATGTAATAAATTATTTCACCACAGCGTTTTAAAGGACTGAGTATCATCAGACTTTACTCCCAAATGAAAAGAAAATTTATACATTTTTGACGGGCCGTATTAAACATATGTAAATTAACGAAGTGAGGAAGTGAGGTGGCAGAGAGAAGACATTAGTGAGTTAGCAGATATTGACACATTTAAACGGTTAACTTAACGGAAGTTATAATTTAGTTAAGTTAGTATGGGGTAATAACTTAAAAATTTAAGTAGAAGAGATTACCTATCTAGAAACAATCACGTGTTAAATTCATGAACAAAATTCAAACAGATAGAGATGTCTATTTAATAATCAATAATGAAAATTTTTAAAGAGATTAAAAAAAAAGATTACCAGAAGTAAACTTATATTTTAAAATAAAATTTTATTCTTTTAATATACTTCCTATGAATATTTTTCTAATCGACTATTTCATAGAAAATCCACAAAATTAAAAAAAAAATTAAATCACTAACAAACATCAAATTAAATTATTTGTAGAATATTTAGAGACATTCAAATTTATATCAAACATTATAATCTTTATGAACCCCCAAAATAACACTTTCAAAGTAAAACAAAATGACAGCCTCTGTTTCCAAACTTTTTTTACAAAGAAAATTAGTGACAACTCATAATTTCCTTCACTCTTTTACTCTCTATGGCTTTTTTCTTCTCTACCCCTTCGATATCAATATATAACTTCCGTTAAGTTAACCGTTTAAATGTGTCAATATCTGTTAACTCACTAATGTCTCTCACTTCCTCACTTCGTTAATTTACATATGTTTAATACGGCCCGTCAAAAAATGTGTAAATTTTCTTTTCATCTTTGTTAGGAAGTAAAGTCTGATGATCCTCAGTCCTTTAAAAGGTCTGTGGTGAAATAATTTATTACATAGAATTTTAAAATGGTCTGTTTTTATTTAAATTATATATATATATATATATATATATATATATATATATATATATATATATTGTCATCCACAAACAGAATGTTTCGCTGAATTACAGCCCTCTAATGTGGCTAGATTGCTTCAAGTTTGGATGGAAACACGACCTAGGCTACCGTCGCATGGTAGAGAGAAAAGGAAATTTTAACGTTTTCTATACGAAATACGTCAGTGGCCCAGGAAGCTCAATTCAGTTGAAGAGCAATGCGTTAATAGCGGTAGGAGCTTCTGTTTTTAAAATAACACTTTTCTCAAGAGAGTTCAACCGGATTTCCCGGGAGCATATATATTGTCATCCGCATACAGACTGTTTCAGTGTAGCTAGACCTCCAATTACTCTAATAGGCCGATAGATGTATGGGTCAGACATTTCGCCAGAGTTCTTAAAAACTGGAACAGACGATGACTTCTAGAAAGCGGGAAAGCAGGAAGCCGCGAGACATTTATTACACAGTTTAGAGAGGAACTAGTTCGGAAGCACATTTCTTGAAGACTATATATATATATATATATATATATATATATATATATATATATATATATATATATGTATGTATATATGTGTGTGTGTGTGTGTGTTTGTGTGTATGTGCGTGCGCGTGTGTGTGCGTGTGTGTATACCATCCAAATACAAGCCTTTTTCGCTGTATCACAGCTAATAAGTATGACTACACATCCGATTGCTTCAATCTGGGTATCGAGACTCGACCGATTTGGCATCAGTCAGAGACAGTGAAAGGGTGTCTTTTAGCGTATTATATACGTGATGTATATAAACAGTGAGAAAAGGAATCTATTAACGCCAGAGAAAGGTATCTTTTAATGTATTATATACCTGATGTATATAAACGCCAAATCAGCAGTCATAACGCTCATATAGTAGTTGAAATTATATCTCTATCACACAAAAACAATAACAAGCAAAAATAAAAATCCTTGGAGCCCTTTTAAAACACACGATAAATAAAGTCAAATATGTGAATAGCAACAAAGTGCTTAAATGCTTATGAAATATAAATTACATACGTATGAACAAAAACAAAATATGTTAACTGAAGATTAGTGCGTTAATAGCATGAAAAGCCACTTTTAAAAATTCCATTTACCCAGTGTTTAATCATTGAACGAGAGCATAGTTATCCATATGCATGCCTGTTTCGTTGTATCACAGCTCAGCATTGTGACTAGACATTCAGTTATTTCCTACTGGGATAGAAATTTAACCGAATTGGCATTAGTCAGAGACTCTAGCCCTAAGCAATCGGCACACAGCAGAGAATAGGAATCTTTTAATGTATTATATACGGGATGTATATGAGCGCCAAATCAGCAGCCAGAGCGCTCAATTCATAACTAAAGAGCGATGCGTTAATTGCAGGAGCAGCCACTATTAACATTTCCCTTTTCTCCATAGTGCTGAATCGGGTATATATATATATATATATATATATATATATATATATATATATATATATAATTATTTATTTAAAAATATGATTTGAACACGCTACATAAGAGTTCTAGCGTGTTGGAATCATATTTTTAAATAAATAATTATATTTATGCTCTACTTTTGTATCTAGCACTATTTCTTTTTTTAAATAATAACAAAAATACTAAAGAACTTTGGATTATTTACCTAACGAGTTCTTTCCTATTTTCTATATATTTTCATTTGTTAAACAATATATTTATTTATTTTCGACTGCGGACTTGAATGGTCAAGAAATGCCATTAAAGAACATTTGCGATCTCCGGTACGATTTGAACCTATATCATTCAGAGCAGAGAAAGCTAGCGTTAAGCCCGGTACGCATTAACCGACTTTGGCACGAAAAGCAGTCGGTCAGGCGAGTCCAAATGTAATGCCTTCAAGCGAAATTCTTCCCATCATAGAATCTTTTTTTAGAAGTTTATATATATATATATATATATATATATATATATATATATATATATATATGCGCTTCCTTTATTTGTTAAACATAGCCAAGTCGGTTTTCTGGGCCTCCTTATTGATTTCGTGTTCTTCATTTTTCCCATAAATACTAAAATGGTTTAATAGAGATAAGATTTTATCGATTTAAGTGCTAGCATTCATATTCCCAAGTCTTCGTGGTTTATTCTTGTTTTTAGATACTAATCTAAATTATTTACGCCTTTTCTTGTTGATGTTATTTAATATTCTGTTGAAAAATGGTAGTCATACAGAAAGAACTAGTCCGAGTTAGTGTCCTGCTATCTGTAATTTTTATTATAGTCCTTAACATTGCTAGTTTTACATTCCAGTTGTAAATTCTAGTCCGAAATGACTACTGTATGTTGTGTTGGGAAATTATGTACATTTACGTTAAAATTTCCCTTTCTCCCTACCGTGCGCCTATAGCTTAGGGGTGAGATCTCTGACTGATGCTAAATCGGCCGAGTTTCGACTCCGGCTTGAAGTGATCGGACCTTTAGTCACACTGATGAACCGGGAAACAGACTTGCATATGGATGGCTATATATATATATATATATATATATATATATATATATATATATATATACAGTGTAACCCGGATATAAGAGAGTTATCGGGGCCGGATAAGAAGTATCTTATATCCTGGTTTCTCTTATATCCGGGTTTGGTCTATTTAGTTTAGGTTATTATGGCTCTAATTTGGGACCAGAGAAAATCTCTCTTATATCCGAGTCTCTTATATCCGGGTTACACTGTATACATATATATATATATATATATATATATATATATATATATTTGAATAAAAAACAGACCACTTTAAGATTCCATGGAACCTTAAAGTGGTCTGATTTTTATTCAAACATATCTGCTCTGAATTTTACATTGAGCTCTCTGGATATCTTAAACTATATATATATATATATATATATATATATATATATATATATATATATATATATATATATATTCGGCTCTACTTTTGTATTCAGCTCTGTTTGGTTAAATAATTTAGAGGTATCATGTCAATTAGTTTTCGATATGATCCTTTCCAGTTCAGAGATTATTTTTTTTGTAGATTTTGAAAATTGTGTAAGAAAAATACAAAAATGTTCTTTCGAATATTCCCCACCCCAGTAATTTCAATCTTTCTGTGAATTTAAATCATTTAAACTGTTTGTTTTTACTGCTTTTTTATTCTACATTTTAAACTTCAAAGTTCGGGTGTTCTTTTCTTTTCTGTCTTTTCTGGGTAAGGCGGAGTAACTTCATGCGTATATAATTTTTTTTCATCTGCATTTAAGTACTTTGTTGCTATACTCATAGTTGACATTTTAGTTTTTAACTCTTTTATACACAGGCCTTTAAGGATTTTTAAATGTTGCTTGTTATTATTTTTGTGATATAGATGACTTTTTAAGAAATATCTGTTTAATCTGTGAGTGTAAGCATGGGTGTTCCTTTAAGTGCTGATGTATTGCTATGTTCAGGCAAGTGTTTTGCTAGAATCGTCGTATGAAAGCCAACATTTTTATCAACGATACAATATCCTAAAGGAGATTGAAATTGATATATATATATATATATATATATATATATATATATATATATATATATATATATATATATATATATATTGATTTGATTATTGGCAAATCAAAAATTCGAGGGTTTTTCGAAACGAGTCTAGTTATCTATATATATATATATATATATATATATATGTGTGTGTGTGTGTGTTTGAAAATTCAAACAACCACTACAAAACTGTACGATTCGTGATTTCCCACCTGATGAGACGTGAAAAAAGATTTTAAACGTTGAAACATGTACAGTTTTGTAGTGGGTATGTGCATGTTCTGATGTAACAGCATAGTAAATAAATATATACGGCTCTACTTTTGTATTGCTCTCTGTTTTAATTTACTGTTTTGAACGCTCTTCATTCTTTTACACACACACACACACACACACACACACATATATATATATATATATATATATATATATATATAGAAAGAGAGAGAGAGATTTGAAAGTAATCAGGAGAAAAATAAAAGTTAATACAAATTTTGACAAATCTTTCGATAACACAGAACAACATAAATTTGAAAGGCTTAATATTAGGTTGGTGCAAAAATAATGACGTAATAATGTCTTTTTTTGACGTTAAAAAATATATCAAAAAACATTATTACGTCATTATTTTTGCACCAGCCTAATAAAAACATTGATATACAGAACTTGTCTGTAATATTTAACAAAACACGTATGAAATGATTGTTGCTGTGGAAATAAGATCTTATTCAACTTTAATAGGTAGGTACGTATGATGGGCTTACGGCTATATAATGTTGACACAATTCTAGTACGATCACCGAAGTTAACTAAAAACGATCCTGGTTAGTACTTACATGGGTGATTGCTTGGAAATACCAGATGCTGTGAGTTTATATTTGCGGGTGGTGTAATAGTTATCGACTCGTAATTTTGAAGTTGCATAGCAGAGTTTCAATTACAGTCGGGTTCGCTATATTGACATACGCGGAAATACAATTGAGAAATACATGAATCCACCACTTATGGGCTAATTAATAGGACTTGTATCAATAAATCATTATTATATCAAAAAAAAAAAAAATTCTTAGAATCTAAAAATATTTTCTGGCTTTAAATAACCTACAATATGTTGCTAAGTCGTAAACAATTCACAAATTAGTGTCTCTTTTTGATTGTAAGTGTCGGTTTACTTGTAAATTCTAAATTTCCTCAATCCGTTTTCATATTTCTTGTCTATAGAATCCACAACATTTGTCGGCAGAACGACATCTCTGTGCCTTCAAGTCTTTGGGGTCGTTCAGCTTTCTTTTCTTTCTATCAACATTCTCTACATTCTTATACTTTGATTAGTTTCTTGAAAAGAGAGTTTCTGTTGAAGAGATTTCATTCTTCATGGATAAAACTACATACCTTTCCACAAAAGCATCTTTATTAAACGAATCCAAAGCCTGCTGCCTGCGTACGGAAACTAATAAAAACCAATTTCAATAAGACTGAGAATACTACTACAAAATGATGTCTATCACACAACACAATTTAAGATTCTTATAGCACAAGAGATGTTTATTAGACAACGCAAGATATATATGCTTATCACAAAAGGATGACTATCCCAGAATACAAGATGTCTATCACGCGAATGATGCCTATCACACAGCACAAGCTAATCTGCCTATCACATAAAAGATGCCCATCACACAATACAAGATGCCTATCACAAAATATGCCTATCACACGACACAATATATTATGTCTATCACACAAAAGATGCCTCTCATACAACACAAAATAAGATGCCTATCACACAAAATATGTCTATCGCAAAATATGTCTATCGCAAAAACAAGATATACTTATTACACAAAAGATGCCAACATACAACAATATAAGGTGCCTATCACACAAAAGATGTCTATCACACAAAACAAGGTAATATGGCTATGCCACAAAAGATGTCTATCACACAGCACAATATAAGATGCCTGTCACACAAAAGATGCCTATCACACGAGATAAGATTCCTATCACATAAAAAATGCTAGCATACAACACAAGATAAGATGCCTATTACATAAAAGATAATTTTATGTATAATCCTGCCTCGGGGTTGTTTTCAATTTTCTCAGCCTGTGCAACCATGTTTTTTTTCGACGGATATGATTATAGAAACCGACTTTTTATGATTTCTACCGAGGAAGGGATCCTTATCAAATCTACTATTCAATGACGAGCAGAGGACGATAATGAGACGCAGTCAGATGATGATAAACATATTGTCCATGTTTAGACACCTATCTGAGTTAGGGAAAATGTTTCAGGATGCAAGTCTGACATATTAAACTGCCTTGGTAATTCTCGCGCCGTTTGCTGAGGATTTTTCTTCAACTGCAATATACAGAAGGCCAGAATTAACAGAAATGAATCGTTCAAATCGAGTGGAATATACGAGAGAAAACTTTTTTCCCAATTGAAAGTGACCAAACGATCATTGACATGTTCGACAATTACAGTTTCATTTACGTCGAGGAAGCGAATATTTATTACCGTTTCAATTGCTCAAAAGATCTTTTTGAATTCATACAGCATACGCTGTTTGATATGTCTTTGATCTAAAGTCATTTTAAAATGGCAAAATCGATACAACATTGACCCATTCTGATATTACGTAATGAAAAAATATTAGAACGGAAAAATTATATTAATTTTAGCGTAAGTATTGAAATATTACCCATAAATTGATCAAAGGTGCGACAGGATCTATTGCATAAACGTTATGAATGTTAATTTCTCAAATAAAGGTTAACTTCCACCGCTGAACCTGCAGTCCAAGATGACATTTCTTTCTGGTAACTTCATTGATCATTTTGTTGTAGAATGAATCGACACGCATACAAGCTCAATATTCTTCAAAAGGTTTTGTATTCATTCAAATGGAAATCGAATCACTCAGTCTTGTCTAAATAGTATATCCGATAAGCATGATTAAATAAAACTGGCAACTGGTCTTCAAACATTTCTTAGTTGGGACAAGAAATGGTTTGTAAATTATACCAACTCAAAAATAAAAAAAAAGGACACAAGAAATGAAATTGTTATATTTTAGTCATATTAGAGAACCATTTTTCACCCGCTTCAGCATGGCTAATTGTATCAATTACTTTGTCCGCTGCTAGAAACACTGTGTCGTTTCAGACAATTTCTTCTCGCCAGAGTCTAATTTGCATGCTTATATATATATACCTTTTGTCCGTGCATTGAATAAGACTGCCGTATATGTTCTGGTGGTCCTCTTCGGATGACCAAGGAGGCATTCCAAAATCTGAGCAGAGTATTGCGAGACAGGAGCATTTCTTTGATAACAAAGAAAAGAACACTGAGCTGTTACGTGACAGCTGTCCTTCTTTACGACAGCGAATATTGATTGATTTCCTCAACGATGAAGAAGAGATTTGAGGCGACTGAGATGTGGTTCTACAGAAGGATGCTAAGGATATCATGAACCGAGCGTCTGAGCAACGATGAGTTCTTAGTGATTTTGCAACCAAGGAGGAGGCTTATACTTAATATCAGGAAGAGGCAACTGAAGTTTCTGGACACATAATGGGGAAGGAGGACCGGAAGAATCTGAAACTCACGGGTCGAATAGAGGGAAAGAAACACAAGGGAAAACAACACGTGACATAACTAGCAGGCTTATGCAAGTGGTCGAGAGAACGTGATCTGGGGCAGGTAGCAGAGGGAAGGAACTTGTTGGTAGCACCAAGGGATAGAGGGAGGTGGAGAGCATGATCCCCTACGTCCTGAAAGAATATGACACAAAAAAGGAAAGAATGTCCTGGAATTCTCAGCAAAATCCAAAAAAAGGGTCTGTAATGTTATCGGTCTTGACCTGGCATCTCGGCTTCAGTCACTTTCTCACTGCTGTGACTAGGCTTCTTTAAATATTTTCATGGCAATTTTTCTAATGAACATTCATCCTTTGATTATCGATTGCATTCATTTAAGCGTGCTACTCGATTGGCAGTTAGGTCTGATCGTTTTATTTTTAAAACAGCTAGATGTAATCGTGAATTCTACTGTAATAGTTTATTTTCTCATTTGCGGAACTATTTTCGGTTCATTTTCTGTTCATCTTTTAACTTTGATCTTCCAAAATTTAAATGCAACATCAATTGCCATCATCTGACTTCCTTTAACCTGTTATTTTATTGTCCTTTCTGCTTTCTTATTTTATCCTCTTTTCTTTCAATCTCAGTAACCACTTGCATCTTAGTGGCATTCTCGCCTTGCTTTAGTTGAAATTATTATAAAGAAAAATTTACCTTATCTTTAAGGAAAATAAGGAGAATATAAATCAACTGCTTTTCCTTTCCCTTTTTCTAATTCATTGAAACTTAACCCTTCAACATACTTTCTCTCTTCTCTAGGTGTATGGGACTGACGCGGAAGTCGTATACGGAAGCAGGGCTTTCGCTGTCTACACTACTCAACTAATGTCCTTGTTCATAATATATCCAAAGAAACAAAGCAAAGGTGTGGGGGGCGCTCATATCATCACGTGTATGAAGAACAAATATGCATGTATAAAATATTTATTTAAACGGTGTATGTTTCATTTTGGCTTATTTTGAACATTGTTTGGGTGCCGAATGTTACAGTTTTTTGTGTATATGTACATATAACTAGTGAGTTAGTCTAAATGCCTGGACTCACTTTATAGTCCACCAATAGAAGGTTAACCAATCAAAGGACGCAGAACATTCTATCCGTCGTGAATAAAGGCGGCCATTTTTGTTTATCCTACCCGAATGACCAGTGCCAACTTGTCGGGTGAAGATGAACAGAAGGAAGTACTACACTCTGCTACTTTGCTGCGATATCCACTGCTAACCTGAACTACGCTTTCCTACTGTCTCCGAAATATTCACTGCTAACCTCTGGATTCTATACTCAAAGACGACCGCCATGATGAACAACATTATAACACCGAATCCAAGAATTACGACCATTTCTATCGTTATCTTTTGTCATCCGTTTCCAGAATACCATATAAGTTGCACAAGATTCTGTCACAAATATTTAATGCTGGCTATGTAAATATTTTATACCCAAGAACATTATATTATTTCCATTCACAGCATAAATAAATACACTTACCTGCTATTATCATAATATATTATATACAATGATTTTATAATATTTACACCATAACTTCTAACAATACAGATGTACTGCCATTTTGATAATGCGTTATCATAACACAAAATACTGTTATGTGAGTAATAAGGTATACAATAACATCCATATTTTTACAGGAAACGTTCAGAATTCATTTGAGTATTATGGGAAATTTAGCTATATACTATTTTGTTATAAAAAAAAGTACTGCAAAATAAAGAGTTAACCTAAAAAAGAGTCTCAAAATAAGCTACGAAAAAGTATAGGCTGACTTACCTCAAAACCTATGTAGGGCAGAGCGTTGCGTTCCGTGTCGTCACTGGCTTCAGATCCCAACACTATTTAAGCGATTGCGTCAACAAAATACAGTTTCTTTCTTCTCAATCGTTTTATGAGAGGTAACAACTTGGGAGCATCGGTAGTAGTGGAAGGAAGTACTTAGTAACGTTTACCTATTCGTTGGATTAGTATCCCGCCATTGGCTGCGAAAAGCGTGTCAAATTCCGGCGGCTCGATGCGGACAATGCGCCGATTTGCACCTGTATCAAAAAACTGAAACAAAAGTAATTCATCACCTTCAAAATTTCACGCCCACAAAATATTCTAAGCAATCACTTGCCATTCTAGCCCAGACTCCCAATTCCGTAACAGAGAGTGATTAATAATTAAGTTTTTATTACAGAAAATATATATCTTGGAAAAAGCCTAACGGATGAAGTTCTTTCATTGTATACATGGACCTTAGATCACAGGTGATTTTATGTTCAATTTTGTGTGTTCCGTGTTCAATGTTCAATTCCCTTATGCGTCTTATATGTCAGTGTATTATGTAATCTTAGATTTGTATAGGTCGAAATGTTCTTACTTCGGTTAAGAAGAAAAAAAAATTGCATTTTCCGATTTAAGATGTTTGGTATTGAGTTTGGTGCCACCGGCGTCAATCTTCTCTCTGTCAAATTGTAATAAATCCTTTTTGAGTCGAAATTTGTTTACGGAACACAGACTGTTGGCAATAAAGCGTTGATATGTCGACACAGCATTCAATATCCTTCCTGACCTCAGCACGAATTCTAAATTTGTCCGCTGCTGATCTCAATCAAATAGGATTGGCTGTTTCTTCAGGTGTTGCAGAGTTCGACTCCTAATAACAATAACTTACCATTCTGAAAAGAATCGAAAAGATTTAGAGGCTCTTGGAGGATGGAGAGAAGGAAGACAGGACGGACAAGTGTATAAGTAAATGAAGAAAGATGAAAACAGAACTATTAATAGGACAAAGGAAAGAAAGAAAGAATGAATGAAAAAAGAAAGAGGAAAGCTAGGAAAGACAAAAAATCCAAAGAAAGAAAGACTGAAAGAAAGAAAAAAAAAACAGCTGAAATGGAAGAGCAAAAAGTGAAAAATCTGAAGAAAGAAAGGAGGAAAGTAAGAAAGAAACTTAAAAGAAAAAGAAAAGCAACAAGAAAGATAAGAAGAAACGAAGAAAGAAAAATATAGAAAAAGAAAGCTTAAAAAGAAAGAGAAGCAGAAAAAAGAGAAGAAGGAAAAGAAAGAAAGAAAGAAAGTAAGAAAGAATAAACGATATAAAGCGGAAGTTGAAAAAATAGGGGAACATACAAAAGGCAAAAAAAGAAAGAAAGAAAGATGAAAAAGTAAAAGGAACAGCAGGAAAGAGACAAAAAGTAAAATAAAGAAAGAAAAAAGAAAGAAAAAAGAAAGAAAGGAAGAATAAAGAAAGAAAAATAAAAGCTGAAAAGAAAAAAAAAAGAAACAGCAATTTAAATTCAAAATGCTAAAGAAAGAAAGAATGAGACTGAACATGAAAAAAAAGCGGCAAAAAGATAAAAACTAAGAAAGAAAATTAGAAAATAGAAACATTTAAAAGAAAAAGAATCAGTAACACAAAGAGAAAAAGGAAACGTAAGAAAGGTAGAAAGAATAAGAGAAATAAGTGCTGAATTTGAAAAATACAACAGGAGGCAAAGAGAAACTTCAAAAGAAAAAAAGAAAAAAAAGAGAAAGCTGAAAAGGAAAACGTAACAGTAGGAAAAAGACAGGAAGCAAAAGAAAGAAAGAGTGAAAGACAGCCGAAAAAGATAAAAGCAGGAAAAAATATAAAAAGCAAAATAAAGAAGAAAATGAATGAAAAAGAGGAAGTGACCCAAAAAAATGGGGAAGGAAAAAAAATAATATAAGAAAAATAAAATTTCCCTCTTCAGAAATTACTTGTAATACCGAAGGAAATTTCTAATTTTCTTTCTATAAGGTTGGTGCAAAAATAATGACGTAATAATGTCGTTTTTTGACGTATTTTTAACGTCAAAAAACGACATTATTACGGCATTATTTTTGCACCAACCTAATATTTGAAATTACTGATGAATTTTAATTCTGAAGTTCATGATTTAATTACGCTGTCCTCCTTCTATAAAATATATATGAAAATACTCATATTGCTTCGTTAAACATTTGTGTTTTATCAAATTAAACAAAATATTGCAATAACGATCCTAAAATTGAATACTAGGAAGGTTCCATTCTTTATCTGAAGTAAT
Source organism: Acanthosepion lycidas (assembly GCA_963932145.1). NCBI lineage: Eukaryota > Metazoa > Mollusca > Cephalopoda > Sepiida > Sepiidae > Acanthosepion > Acanthosepion lycidas. The sequence goes on from OZ010572.1 coordinate 107,981,133, forward strand.
AGCCGTGCATATCGTACGTGCTTAGGGGAGACAAGGGAACAATCGTAATTATAACTAAAAATATCGGCCCAACCTACTTTCTGAAAATTCATTTGAGATTTTTCCATTATCAATTCTGTCCCGAAAATAATTTCTAGAGCATTCCATATATATATATATATATATATATATATATATATATATTGAACAATAAAAAATATTAAAAAATTAAAAACTTCAGACACACTGGGTTGTAGATTAATATTCTTTCGTTTTTATTATTATTTCATTTACATTCTTCTCCTGATGATGGCCATGTTGGCGATCATCTGGAGAAGAAATATTTCTGCTTGCTGCTAGCACTAAACTACAGAAATGAATGTCTTGATGGAGAAAATGATTTTGTCTGTAGTTTTCATTTGTTTTTTTTATTTTTTTAAAAATCTTTTTAACATGAATATTTTAATATTCCTTGTGTTGGTCAAACAGTCTCTCTTAAGTGGTTATTTGAGATAAGAACTGAATGGATCTATGCTGCTCTGAATTCCTCTGGTCAGTTTGACAGTTTTATTGGTCCCTGGAGAAGGGATGTGTATAAGAATATATATATATATATATATATATATATATATATATATATATATATATGGAGGGAGAATATATAAATATATATATATATATATATATATATATATATATATATATATATATATATATATTCTCCCTCCAACTATGGATGAATAGAAAAATAGACTGAGTTTTATGGCCTTGGATGGCAACTGATCTAGGAGAAGGACTATCTGAATTCAAAATCTGCGGAGGATCGTTTGGGGACCTTGTGGCATGTAGTGCTCCAGCTCTCTGTATTCGGCCCTTTGAGAAGTGTGGTTGGTTCTGCACAAAACCTTCACCACTATAATCAAAATATATGTGCTGGTGTCAGGGCTTTCGGTTACTTGATCCTCATACGTCGAATACGACACGAGAGTCCACTATATATATATATATATATATATATATATATATATATATATATATATTCATAATACATGAATCGGTAGTCCAAATAGGAAAACTGTATTATTAGACGACACGTTTCGTCCAAAGTGAATTTTAAAGAGAAAAAAGAAATCTATTTATTAAAACAAAGTAACTATTAATAATAAAACAAAATGTCCTTAACAACTGGAAGAATTTAGAAAACGCTATTGTATTAATATTGCCAACTGAATATTACGTCACGTACTGCCACGTGTGGAAATATTGTTTTTATTGTTGTGTTGACAGATTCAACCATTTTCTTTTGATTTTTTGATACATTTGTGCACGTTTGCTTGGGAGGTGAAACAGGGGAAAAGCCTGGCCGTAGATTACTATTTGGATAATATTCAATGGCGGCACTCTCGAGGATTTTGATTCTGAATGAGTTCTTTTCTATTTTTATGAGTGTAGCATTTTAAAAATCATAATTGTGGTTGAATTTATTTCTATGTATGACTAGTGCATTAGCTAAGTTGTTTTTGTCAGGTTTCTTTCGTGCTCATAAATGCAATAATGTTTCTGAAGCAAGCATTTATAAAATAAATTGCCAAAATTGTTCCTCCCAGTATATTGGAGAAACAAACAGAAATTTAAAAAAAAAAAAATGAGTCTATCGTTTTTATTTATTTATTTATTTTTTTAAACTGTGTATGTTTTCTTTTATGAATCTCAAGTTATAGGAATGTTTTATATTCCGCCATTCCTATAAATTCGGATGTATGCATACAAATATACAAGAAATGACAAATAAAATGTTTAATCGCAGTGCCTTGTCTTTAAAGCAACTTGTATAAAAGAGGTAATTATAACTCAAATACATACACACACATAAGGCGCGCACTCGCGCGCACACACAGACACACATGCATATACATACATACATACATATATATATATTATATGTTATAGGATAAAGAACGAGTAGGAGACGTTTATAAATAATTTAAAGGAAAGAAAGAGAAAATGCACGTAATTTTTATTTAAGAAAACATCTTGTGCATCTGTCTTGCCATGCAGCGTACGTGTGTACAATTCAAGTGTGTAAGTTTCACATAATTCTAGTTTTGAGAGAGAGAGAGAGAGAGGGAGAGAGATAGACGGAAATTCCTAGAGAGGCGACTGAATGAGAGAAAAACAAAAATATGAAAAGTATAAACGTTAATATTCACCGAGACAAAGTGTGTGTTTGCGTGTGTGTTAGAGATAGAGAGGAAGAGAGAGAGAGTGAGATAAAGAGAGAAGAGATAGATAGATAGATAGATAGATAGATAGATAGATAGATAAACAAAACTATCAACCCCAACCCCTAGAAAAACAAAGTAGACCATTCGTATACCATCTCCTACAACAAAGTGACGGGGCTACGTTCCAACATCCCAGAAGTGAAATTTTTTTTAACCATTTCACCCCAAGCAAGACGGGAAGCCACTAGGACGCAAGGGGTTACAGAAAATTTGAGAGCAAGATCAGATAGGAGTGATAGAAGAAAGGATGAGAGTAGTGGATAGATCAAGGCAACTGGAGATGTCGATTGACATTACACTTGAAAAGCTGGAGATTATAGCTCTCAGGGAAACAGGAATAGGGAAGGGAGTTCCATAGGCGAGAGGTGCGAGACATGAAGCTACCTTCTTCTCCAATCTAAATCAGACCTACTTCTATTTTCTAAAACCAGTATCAACGCCTGATATGCACTAAGGTAGTTCCCAGTCCTGCGCTGCTCACCTTTCATAGCCAAATATGACCACCTAATTCGTCACAGTTATGGACTCAAAACCTACATCAAGGAAGAGTTTCCCTGCGAGAGGCACGCAAAAAACGAGAAACCCGCCCTCCCGTATATGTGCTTCCGCGTGACACATATCCATAGTACCACATTCGTCATTGCTCTCTACTGTCCTCAGGACGAAGGGACGGCAATCTTCGACCGAATATCTAAGAAGATTAACAATATACCCACTGAGTTCCACCTGGACAGCTTTCATATGATTTTAATATTCACTTTTTAGAGTTGCTAGTTCATTCCAACAAAACCGATCAAAACCCAGATCATCGGAGAACCTAGCCGGATCAGGGGACACGTCGGGACATCAAACGATCCTCCTTGACCTATTCCTAACCCCCTGCCCTGATAAATGCCTCCACTATACACGTTAGACCATTCCCTACCGAACCGAAAAATGATAACAGCAAAAATTGAATTATGAGCATTGGTAAAAAATCGTTGATGAAGACATTAATTTTATAAGTCCCAGAAATTCATACACAGATGTTCTTAATGTGACGTCACCCCGTCTGTCTCCGGGCCGTCGCTGTCCTATCCTGTCCTGTCACGACGAATCTGACTTGGTATTGGTCGCGGCACCAAATGTGACGTTCTAACCTTTTGCTGATTCGGATGGGAATCTGGTTAGATTCGGTATCAGCCTTGTCGTTCCCAGTTCGCCTCCAACTTCTGGTTACCGAAGTAACTCTTTTAATTTCTAGTCTAACCTACCTACGTTGATTTGATTTTAGGTAGACAAAATCAATCAGTCGCCGGGCCGTAATGCAAGTCGAGTCCAAACAAGGGTAATACCGCACAAGTATATGTAAAAGAAAAGAAAATAACAACTCGAAAAGTTCAAATATGTTACAAAAAGGATAACGATATTTTATATCTGGTTTCTGAATACAGGACTGCGTCTTTCTACCAAACCGCTAATATGGATTCGTGACATTTTTGTTTGTTAGACGACTCTTAACATCTTAAATTGTTCATTTAAGAAACTGGTTTTGGTGTAACTTCAGGCGATATTTGTAAAACTTGTTTTCGTGGTGTGAGTCTAAGTCGTTCTTCAAAAAATAAATTGTTCTTGGTTAGAAGTTGAGGTCGAGAATGCGTGGATATTAAGTCAGCTTTCTGCGAGGCGGGTCTCAGAGCTCACAGCTCAACTGCAACTGCTTGCCTGTCTGTCTAACCCCAACTCAACTGCCCTCCACTCGCTGCGACTCTGCTTATATGGACGCCGACCAAACCCGGGGTGGGCTTGTCGGGGTTTGAGGTTCCTTGATAATTCTAAATCCGCATCAAGGATTTCCTTTGTTTTCGGTCAGGAAAATTTATTACTTTCCATTTTTGGAAGTCCTTAATTTCTAGTTTAAGGGAATCGTCCTCCCAAATTCTTCCTTTCTCATATTGGTATTTCATACCAATCCCTTCAGAGGCGTCAACAGGTTCCCCTCTCTCTCACAGTGGCATCTCACATCAATCCCTTCAGGGGGCGTCGACAGGCCTCCCCTCCTTCTTCATGGTTTACCTTCGCCTACCGCTCACGCCACCCTTCAGCTAAAGAAAGCTCAGCAGCGTGGGTGTTTGCAATTATCGCTCAAAGGAAAAAAAATATCTTCCCTGTTTTTTTTTTCTTTTCTTTCTTTTCTTCTTTCCGACAACTATCCCTTACGACTCTTATCTTAACCGAACGCCGTCTGGAACTCGTCAACGAGACATTCGCCAAACAAGCACTGAAGCTGGTCAATGATCTTCCGCACCCTGTCGCCAATTATTCGTTCCGATAAAATAATTTTTCTATCATGGCCATCTCTGACACAAAACAGGTGCTCTTCTCCAATGATATCTCCGCAGATAGTTAATGGTTTAATCTTTCCTTCTTTGTACTCTGTGGGTGTTCCAGCGGACATTTTTTTTCGGTCAGAGGGCGACCCTATTAATTTTTATCTCTTAGCATTCTGCCTTGTAGGCCACTTGACCATCCTGAAATTTTCATTATTGCCATGGGCAGATTGCTATCTTCTTTCGCCGCGTCGTAACATAAATCAAATTAAATCCAGTATCTTACTTTCTTCGCCAATGAAAATAAAATCTTTACCACTTTTCTTTGTTAGAAAAAATAACATCGCTCAGTGTCTTTTCGTGATAGCTTCTTATCACCTAAATTAATTCTGGCCTTTTTTTTTCACGCAACCCTAAATAGTGTCACATTAAGGCCACATGGCACAGTGGATAAAGGCGTTGGTTAGATACAGCGACATGTGAGTTCAATACCTGTTTATAGCAATGCATAACGAGGAGAGATGAATTAACAGGAGATAACTGACAACTGACATCCATTAGATATGGCACGTGGAACTAGAATAGTCTACCCCATTGAGCGAAATAAAGGGTTCAGTTTGACATTCCAACCACCCGAAACGTTGTGATAAATATGGCAAAAACGATGAGGACAATAGTCCGAATGATGTAAATAGTGTTAATCTATCATTTCAGATACTACCTAGTTTCCAGCAATGCCCCGAAAGTGTTTTCATATTGTTTCTTGACATACAAATTACAGAAGTCAGCAAGACAAAACTCTGTGTGTGATGAGTAAAATATCAGTTTATCGTTTTCCAAAAGACAAAAATGAGAGCGAACTATGGAGAAAATCAGTTTCAAATGCCAATCCGAACATTACAATGAATACGGATATTTGTCATCTACATTGACCTTCAAATTTTGATACTATAAAAGTTCATGGAAAAACGCGCCCCCAAAAAACTACCATCTGTATAGCCAGGAGTCAAATACCAACACGCTCTGATATTCAAAGATATATATATATATATATATATATATATATATATATATATATATATATATATATATATATAAACAAACTCCAATATAGCTCGAAAACAAATTTATGTTGAAATGAATGCATTTTTTTAGAATTAAATAAGATTAATTATGAAAATTAAAAAAAAATCCTAATAGACAACAAAAAACACATTGTGTGTCCAGTTGTAGCATTTTTGAAAATATTTTAACTGCTCAGTCGTCAAAAAGTTGTCGATAGTATTCCTCGCTTTGTATTGAGAATTTATAAACAATGGCGATTTGAAACCTTTCATTATGGAGTTAAATCTTATATTAGCAGGCTGTCCAATAACCACATAAATACAGTCGATATTTGGTCAGCATTGAAAGAAATTATCCGTTATTTAAATTCTGTGGCTTTCGATCACAAGAAAGATAACTTGAGGCACCACTTTTCAGCAATCTCCCCCAAAACGGTTGGAATGAAATACAGCTCAGATATATTAATATGTTCTTTTGAGTAATATGCAACACATCGATCATTGTATAATAGATTAAAACAGGATTTTCAATTAACAACATTAGCAACATTAAAAAGTTTCCAACTTAATAGTTTTTGCTCTTTGTATTTAATATTCTTAATGCTAGTCAAAAAAGGTTTCTAATTCTCCATAATGAAGCATATATCAAGAAAATCTTACTATATCATGGCAAACAAGTATTTGCTACGTTAGTTGTCAATCCATCCCTACTTGCTCAAACAGATCTTGGTATGTATTGATATGACTTAATGGGGGCCCAGTTTTCTTACAAGATTGATTCCAATTTCAAAATTAATATCAGCCTTTTTATTTGAACAAATTGAGTTAAGAGTTCAGGCAATCACCTCTGTATCAGATAATGTAAAGTCTATTATATGTGATGGCGACCGAAATTATATCCCAAATTCCCTGAAAAAACTCGGTTAACTGAAAATAATAAAAATATACTTTTTCTTTTTCATCCGTTGGAAAATATTCACAATGTTTAGCTCACGAGAACTAATCTTTGATGATAAAGGAGTCAAACGAATTACAAAACTTAAACAGTTATATCGTTTTGAATCTGTAAGATTAGTTAAACTTGCAGATTTAAATGAAATTTCCAAAGCCCGTAGAAAGATAACAAGTTTCTAATTGCCTCAGAGTGTTTTCAGAAAAAAAATATAATGCACTTCTGACTCATTCTGGAAAAAGTGTGGATAAGAATGATACTGCCATTTTCATAAACAAGGTTTCAACATGGCGGAAAATAAAACAAACACACTCACAAATAAATCCATCCGTATATATATATATGGTGGAATAATATAGACATGTCTATTTTTCTATTAATCCTCTCAAATTCACCGATCAGTTAGAGATTAAGAAATTCTGTACTTTGGAAAATAACAGAATTTCTTTACATTAGTCGAACTATTGTCCTCATCTTTGTCGCCATATTTGTCAGAACGTTTCGGCCGTTGTACGCTCCGGCCTTCTTCAGGTGGTTGGAATTTCGAACTGAAACCTTTATTTTGATCACTGGGTAGACTGTTCTAGTTCCACGTGCCATGTTTGATGGATGTCAGTTATCAATTATCTCCTGCTAATTTTCCCTCTGAAAATTCTCCACTGCCTTAACCGGGTATTGATCTCACACTCTTTGGGTCCTGTCACTGGATCTAACCAACGCCTTTATCCACTGTGCCATGTGCTTGTGGACATCTGGGTATGAATTTCTGGGTATTATAAACCTAATGTTTTCAGCAACCATTTTTTACCAGTGGTCATATTGCAACTTTGTTATCATTGCTTTTCTCTGGCACTCCTTATTACTGGTTCCCATATTGTATTTATTTCTATGCTTGGTCGGCTCAGGAGATTTTTGTTGCCTAGCATATGTGCTGATTCCTTAAGTTTACGAATTTTCCAATGGTGTTCCCTGTCTATGATCTCAACATGATCCCACAGGTGACGGTGATCTACCTTCTCTCTCCATATGTGGTCAGCCATGCCAGATTTTTCTACTTCCCCACGTGTTACAGCTTTCTGGTGTTCTTGAAGCCTTACCTTGAGGGGGCGAGCTGTCTCTCCTTTATATTACTTTCCGCAGCTACACAGGATAGCGTACACACAGTCTTTAGTCATGTTCTCCTTTATGGGGGGGTCTCACTGGAGAGAGATATCTGCGAAGTGTTGTCACGCTTTTGAAGGTTGTCCTGATGTTATCTGGACCGCAGATCCAACATGGCACGTGGAACTAGAACAGTCTACCCCAGTGATCGAAATAAAAGGTTCAGTTCGAAATTCCAACCACCTGAAGAAGGCCGGAGCGTACAACGGCCGAAACGTTGTGACAAATATAGCGGCAAAAATGAGGACAATAGTCCGACTAATGTAAATACTGTACATAATACCTAATCTCAGAAATATAAACAGAATTTTCCAAAGTACTTTGTATCTCATCCAAGATAATCTTCAGTGGGGAATGGCTAAGATAAGAAAGAATGAAATTGATGTGCATGAAACTAGTTAAGTTATGGTTAGTTTGAATATTAACTGTTAAGAATAAATCTGCCTCTTCCCAAGGTTACGTTTAAATTGGTTTGGTTTGATTTTTGTTTTAAGGCATATCAACCTCGATAACATGCATACTAGAAGAGACTAGTTAATACAATATTCGTTAGTATTAATATTTTCCCATAACGGATCCAAAAGCGATTGTGTTGTATGTGTGATGAAAAGAATAAGAAGCTTTTACGTGACATCTGTCCTTCTTTACGGCAGCGAATGCTGTACGATTTCCTCAACGACGAAGAGACTCGAGCTGACGGAGATGTGCTTCTACAGAAGGATGCTAATGACATCATGGACCGAACGTGTGTGCAACGATGAGGTCTCAGAGAGGATGCAAACAAAGAGGAGGCTTATGTTTAACATCAGAAAGAGGCAGTTGAAAGGCAAATAATGAGGAAGGAGGGCCTTGTGAATCTGTTACTCATGGGTCGAATAGAGGGAAATAGAGACAAGGAAAAGCAGCGCGTGACATACGTGGCGGGTTTGAGCAAGTCGATGACAGAACGTGGTCTGAGGGAGGTAGCAGAGAGAAAGAACTTGTTGAGAGCTGCAAGGGATAAAGGGAGGTGGAGAACCATGATCGCCTCCGTCCTGAAAGGACATTGGACATAAAAAAATAAGATGGTTTTGAGAACGGCCTAGTATTCCCATGATGCATTAATGCACGATATGAATCGGGATGCGCTTTTGATTCCTGACTTCCTTCAGGAAATCGAGAGAAACACAACAAAAACGACAACAATAACCTTATTAAAATTTTGCTTTTCACTCCTTTAGCTAGCACGACCGTTGCGCCCTGTCAATATCCCATAAATAATGGAGTATTCCGTTTGGATCGCGTGGAAAGAACGTGAAGACATATCAGTCACGCTACTTGGTTTCAGTGAGAAAAAGAAAAAAAGCAGAGATGATAGAAATGTTTAGCATCTTCTGCCAATCCCTCATAAATAATGGTCTATTCCATTTTAATGCCATATGGAAAAGACTCTACTTGGTTTCAGTGACAAGATGGAAGAAAGAAAGAAAGGGAAGATAGAAGTGATTAGCGTCTGTTTCAGTGGGGTGGAAAAAAGTTATCAATTTCAAATCTTTTCATTTGTACCTCCTCACTTCTTTAAATAAAGACCAGTATTCATATTTACAATTGATATTGCAATATTTTTTTTAAAAGTTCTGAAGCTCAAATATTTAACGATGGAAAAGCGGAATTTCTATCGATGTATTATTGTCGGAGAGCATAATAATAATAATAATAATAATAATAATAATAATAATAATGTGTGTGATCTTAGAGATAGAGGTGGGTAAGTTGATCAGTGGACAATGTCATGAAGCCATTTCTGACCTTCGGTCTCTGGATATTTACCGGAAGGAAATGTGTATACAACAGAAATTAAAGAAGAAATAATAATAATAATAATAATAATAATAATAATAATAATAATAATAATAATAATAATAATAATAATAATGATGATGATGATGATGATGATGGGCACAGTGGAGTAATAGATAGCGGCTCTGATTGAGGAATCGGAGAGCCGAGTTCGAATTCCAGACGAATCCATTACATTTACTTACATGCTAATACCCTTGGGAAAGGTATGAATTCTCTTCTTATCCCACCAGCTATGGGTAAATAGCAGGACAGACCGGGCTCTATAGCCTTGGATGGCAATAGGTCTACCGCAGAAAGTAATGACAACCTACTTTGGAAAAAATCTGCCATGTTAGTCATGTATCAAAGGATACATGATCGCCTAAGCGTGTATCAAGCATGGCGCATAACTGATTGAATAATAATAATATTTTTAACATTTTTATCTTTTATATGATGAAGTGTCACATTTTCGGCGTGCTTCACTTTTACGTAATAATAAAAACAACAACAACAACAACAACAACAATAATAATAATAATAATAATAATAACAAAATACAAGGACCTTGAAATAGAGGTCTCGAAAATGTGGCATATGGGAACATCAACAATCCCTGTTGTAGTTGGAGCCCTAGGGCTGGTTGGAAAAGATTCCAGTAGACTAATTGAAGGGATTCCTGGAAGTCCATGCCTCAAGGAGATACAAAAAATTGTTCTGACAAGTACAGCCCACACTTTACAAAGGGTTTTATCTATGTAATATAATTTTTTTTGTCAGTGAAAAGTGTCATGATGCCATTTCTAACCTTAGGTCCCTGGGTGGGACCCGGAAATAAATGTGTAAACTCCAGAAAGCAAAGAAAATAATAATAATAATAATAATAATAATAATAATAATAATAATAATAATAATAATAATAAAAGGAAGTCTTAATAATGTGGCAGATCAATAATTCCAGCTGTATTTGATGTCCTCGGATTGATTTTAAAATGATCCAATAGACTCATTGAAAGGGTTCCTGGTAGACCATCCCTTAAAGAAACACAAATATATTGTAGTACTGAAAAACCTCATCTCAATTGAACCCTCATCAACGGACTTCGGATGCAATGGACAAAATCTACAGGCAAAATAAAAAAAAAATCTACTGGAAAAAACAAAACAAAACAAAAACATCCAAATCGTCAGCGATGTATTTCTAAATTAGTAGAACGAGTCGTATTAGTTCTCAAAGTGACCGCTTGGCGGTGGTAGCGAGCCTTTTAGTTGTAAACAAAGATGTGTGTACAGTGTATATATAAGTACGATACATTGGCGCATATGTTGTTATTTTGACTAATATATCTATATTAAGTATATATTTATTTGTCATATATACATGTTTATAGCATTTACATCATGATCATAACTCCTGGTAGATAATACTATGGTGGTTTCATAACTGAAAAATAATCCCTTCCCATCTTCGGACAATCGGCTTTAACGGACCACTAATTCCCCTTTGATGAGATGTTTGTCTGTACTGACAAGTACAGCTCACACATTACGAAGAGATTTAACTATGTAAAATGAGTGTGACTTTAGGTTTTATTTTATTTTATTTTTAATTTTTTTTGTTTTACAAAAATGATATGTGGAAAATGTCATAAAGTCATTTCAGACCTTAAGTCTTTGTTTGGTCCCCGGGGTCAAATGAGTGTAATAATAATTATGCAGTGAAGAGAAGACCGCGATTTAAGAAAAGATAATTAAAATAAAAAATGTTTGACAATGTTAAACAATATTTCAACAGAATATCCGTCTTCAAGTTATATTTAAACAATTATTTGAAAAAATTGCTTGCAATTAAACAATTTAAAAAATGTTTAAATATAAAATGAAGACAGACATTCTGTTGTAATATTGTTTAGCATTGTCAAACACTGTGTTTTTTGGAGTCTGTCTATATTTCTGAGATGAGGTATTATGTACAGTATTTACATTATGCGGACTATTGTCCTCATCTTTGTCGCCATATTTATCACAACGTTTCGGCCGTTGTACGCTCCGGCCTTCATCAGGTGGTTGGAATTTCGAACTGAACCCTTTATTTCAATCACTGGGGTAGACTGTTCTAGTTCCACGTGCCATGTTTGATGGATGTCAGTGATCAGTTATCGCCTGCTAATTTTCCCCCTGAAAGTTCTCCACTGCCTGAAACGGGTATTGAACTCACACTCTTTGTGTCTGTCACTGGATCTAACCAACGCCTTTATCCACTGTGCCATTTTCAGAGGGAAAATTAGCAGGAGATAACTGATAACTGACATCCATCAAACATGGCACGTGGAACTAGAATAGTCTACCCCAGTGATCGTAATAAAGGGTTCAGTTTGAAATTCCAACCACCTGAAGAAGGCCGGAGCGTACAACGGCCGAAACGTTGTGATAAATATGGCGACAAAGGTGAGGACAATAGTCCGCATAATGTAAATACTGTACTGTGTTTTTTCTTTTCTTTATTTTTTTCTTATTGCGTTCTTATCTTAACTATTATATATATATATATATATATATATATATATATATATATATATATATATATATATATATATATACTGTAGATTTATATATTTTTATATTTGCAAAAATTGTTTCAGTATAACTTGGAGAAGACAGACATTCTGTTGAAGAATTGTTTAAAATTGTCAAACACTGTGTTTTTTCGTTTCTTTATTTTTTCTTAAATCGCGTTCTTTTCTTATATATATATATTTTTTTTTTTGTAGATTTATATATTTTTTTACTTGAAAAAATTGTTTAATTATAACTTGAAGAAGACAGACATTCTGTTGAAATATTGTTTAGCATTGTCAAACACTGTGTTTTTTTTCTTTTCTTTATTTTTTCTTAATTCGCGCTCTCTTAATTTTTTAAAAATTTGGAAGATTTACGTCAATCATTTTGTCTGTTTAATAATAATAATAATAATAATAATAATAATAATAATAATAATAATAATGCTTTATCAAAGATCTTTATTTTTAACATTTTTATCTTATGTTGAAATGTCACTATTTGGACATGCTTCCCTTTTATGCAATAATAATAATAATAATAATAATAATAATAATAATAATAATAATAGTAATAATAATAATAATAATAATAATAATAGTAATAGTAGTAATAATAATAATAATAATAATAATAATAATAATAATAATAATAGTAATTTTAAAAAAACCTGCAATGATGAAGTATAATAAAACCATATTAACTGTATTATACCAAATGCACTCTACTGTAGTAACTAGTTAATATTCTAAATACACAGTGAGAAATGCTCATCTGGAAAGTAACAAAGATAAAACCGAATAAAAGAAATGACAAAATACTAATGCTATCGTTGCTACTAAAAAGGAAAGAATACATTGAAAGATGCAAGGACATTAGCGAGAAATCAACAGCCTTTGCCGAAGTACAAATCTGTTATGACCTTTTCTTTGCTTATCGTTATTCTGCTTCAATACTCTTGATAGCTACACTTTGGGAAATGGCTTTATCTAGTCCCCTGTCTTTTGTCGCTCTCATGTAAAGGCAATGGTCCGTTGCAGGGCGTACTGACATATCAAAATGGCTTTTATAGACCGATGGGGGAAAGCAATTGGAAATATTTCCTCCGAGTGATTATTAGTGTGCTTATACATATATATATATATATATATAAATATATGTGTGTGTGTGTGTTTCTGTGTGTGTTTCTGTGTCTGTGTGTGTATTCTTAATTTTGGTGTGGGGATTACGCCTAACGAAATATTTTCTGCCTGTCCATTTTGTGACGCAAGCAGACATTCCCTTCTATTTGTAACAATAGGAAACGTTTTCTGGCTAATTGAATCTCAGAAAATATTTTCGCAAAGAGCTTTCGAAACAAATGTGGGATAAAGAAAAGCAGAAAGACATTCTCTTTTGTGAACTGAATTATTATTTACTAACACGAATGTTTGCTTGATCATGGCAACTTTTTTTTTCTCTGTTTTTTTCTCTTTATTAATTTATTTATTGGAAATCGGTTGATATCAGAAGTTGATCTTTTGGTTACTTTTCGCTGATATTTTTTCTATTTTTTTGTTTTTGTTTTTGATAAACCCACATTCTGAATGAAAGAAATAATTTCTCCGCCAATAAAAAATAATAATGATCAGTCTTTTGTGCTGGCCTTAGTTTAAGTGTAAAATCCTGATCCGCTGTGATTCAGAAAAATAGATGTTAAAGGAATCGATTAAAACATATTGGGACACTCCTTACAACTGAGAAGAGATTTTGACTCACAACGACACATAGATAGGCAGAGCGATCGATAGATATGACCGCATAGATAGATAGATAGATATGAGTAAATTGGCATAGATAGATAGATAGATAGATAGATAGATAGATATGAGTAAATTGGCATAGATAGATAGATAGATAGATAGATAGATAGATAGATAGATAGATAGATAGATAGATAGATAATTAGTAAACTGGCATAGACCGAGATAGATAGATCGATAGGTAGATATAATAGACTGGCATAGAGAGACAGCCATAGACAGATAGATAAGATAGATACATATTATTAGACTGGCATAGACAGACAGAAATAGATAGATAGATAGATAGATAGATAGATAGATAGATAGATAGATAGATATGTATGTTTTGATAGAAATTTCATTTTACTGAATTTGATTTAATTAAAGACATCAGGAACAGTTTAATTCAAAACTTCTGTCTTGTTTATTGCAAAAACCTTCCGTGTATATATATATATATATGTGTGTGTGTGTGTGTGTGTGTGTGTGTGTGTGTGTGTGCGTGTGTGTGTGTGTGTGAAAATATTGTGGAAAATAGGAAAGAAACTGGTTTGGTAAATAATCCAAAGTTCCTTAGTATTTTTTTTATTATTTTTAAAAAATAGTGCTCGATACGAAAGTAGAGCATAAATATAATTATTTATTTAAAAATATGATTCCAACTCGCTACATAAGAGGTCTCATGTTTCAAAACAAGAGCCGAAAACATCAAAATAATATTTGAATTAACTTGAGTTAAGGAAGGCTCTGTTTCATCTTCAAGCGAAATTTTTTTGGGAATGACTTATTTCTGAAATTTACGAGTTTTAATAGTATAGTCAGAATTGAAATCGAAAATTTCCATGGTAACATCAAGGGCGGATTGTTTAGAATCGACAGGGGTGGGGTGTTAATAATTTGTATCAGTATAGAGTTACTTTCATAGATGCCGGGTCAGGGTAAGGTGGGGGTGGCTAAATTTACGACGGAGGAAGTTTTCGCATAGTCTTGCTTGAGCGTCTATGGAGATTTATTTATTTTTTTTTTTATTTTATTCTTTTATTATATCTCTTTATGAAAGGGATTTGTGTATATAAAAAGGCCGTAACGTTTGTTTTTTGACGACTTCATAAAGGGTTATCATTTTTTGTAGGGAATTAAAACTATGTATATGGGCTATGGATTTTAAAATTTATTTTATTGTATGCGTGTTTTTAGCTAGTTATTCAGAGCGTAAGTTCGGTTGTGTCGGCAGAAAACCGTTAATTCTTGCCTGTTGTTTAATAGGTTTTTATTGTTTAGAAGTTTTGCAAGTTCTATATATATATATATATATATATATATATATATATATATATATATATATTCCTCAGCCTTCTGAAATACATTATTCATTTCTAAGGATATAATTGTACGTTTTTTCGATTTAACAATATATGCTGGCGTACACATACAGACAGAAACAGATAGATAGATAGATAGATAGATAGATACACATACACACGTGTATATGATTAAAAAAGAAAAACAATTAACATGATCACCTATTTATTGATTCACCTCGGAAATTTAGTTGACGTTGAATAATGTGGAAATATGGTTCCAATTTTTAATTCTCTGTTGTTTTCTGTAATTCTTCCTGAGGACACATGTTCATTTTATAGCATCTGTATGTATCTATGTTTCTTTATCTATATTTCTTGATATGTGTATTTATGTATGTAAGTGTGTGTGTGTGTGTGTGTGTGTGAATGGAAGTTGTTTATGCCTTCCCACGGTTTTCATCCGATTTCGATTGATTTTTTTTTGTTTGATAGATATTGCTTCAGTGCCGGTTTTTAGTTCAAATAGTTGACGATAATGGCTCTCCACTACTTCCTGTCCATTATAACTCTCAGCACCGTTTTACTATCTGTTCTTGGATATATATCTTTCATAAAAAATTTTAATAAAAATAAATAGCCTAAATTATTACAATAATATCTATACAATTAACAAAATATGTGTGAATATATGTGTGTGATCGGATGTTGTTTATGTGTTTCCACAGTTTTTTTCCACATGAATTTTTTGTTTGTTTGTTTGACGGTTTTGTGACCAAATTGTACATTCCTTTTCTCTTGGACAGGCTTCAGTTCCTCTCAAGTAAGATTACATTTTCCTTTGCATAAAGCCTACTACTACATTTTTAATGCATTGTTTTCATTTTCGCTTATAACCGTTCCCAATTTAAGTCTTTTATTCTCCAGACAAATTGCATTCACCGTAGTAGTAAGTAAGCTTGCTTTTTAATTATACAACATTAATTCTTTCCAAACTTTCCTCAAATTATTCGTGCTTAGTGATCTCTGTAGTTTTGCAGTGTATTATCCCAGCATTACATTTAACAATTCATACTAGCCTAAAACATGCCACCAAAGAAAAGAACTTGACTAGGTCGTAAAAACCGCTGCCGTCAGATCCGCCATGCGAATAAGAAATAACGAATCGCCTTTAGAACGTTTACTTTGCCTGTATCAAAATGCTTTTTGAAATGCTTCAATCGGAGCCACTGAGTCTGAAGATCAAAGTAGCCATCTGCTTTCCAGAAGAGCCTACCTGAACGCTTCTGGGGCACCCCGTGGCGGTGTAATGGTTAGCAATCTTGTCTTGCTAGATCAGTTACTACTGAAAAGTGAGTTCTATCATCACTGGATGCTCCTTACTTTCGGCCTTGTGCCACATCTAAGCTACGCTTGGAAAATCTCTACCTGAACGCTTCTGCGCGCGATGATGAAAATGATGATCAAAGGACTTCACGGCTGAGGAAAAACACCTCTTCAACTGCTGCTGCGCGTGAAGCTGAAACAAGATTGAGATCGCAAAAAAAGACCTTTTCCGGTTCCCCCCCATTCAAAATTGTTAACCCCTCCTCATTTGGGGATGTGCCTCAGTTATACCCAATCGTTGTTACTAATATTGATTTTCGGCCGGGATGATTTTTTTTTTTAACTTAAACTGCTCTAATTGAGCGGTAAAAATTCCCAATAATTAAAGACCCAGTAGATGTAGGGTTATACTGCTAGTATATGTATATATAAATTTTGCTTGGGTGTCAAATGTATGTGTCATATCGTCTCTGAGTTTAATTCTTGAAATGTTGGTAATTGCTATCGTCATTCCTCAGGGAAAATCAGCATTCAATCAACGAGGAGCTGGTCAATGGATGTCGCTTGAAGTTTATAAAATCATTCTTCTAAAAACTTTTTTCAGGAAAACAATTTTCTGAAGTTCAGTAGCTGCCATTGCCCTTTCTGTTATCGATGTACTTCCTGGGTATGACGATAAACTACATCCGGCAGCAAGGCCTCTGATCAGGAGGTTTCGATGCGCGTGAACTCCATGTCTTAATTGCACTTGTTCCAAGGTCCAGTATAACGCGAGGTGCTAGCACCTGTTAGGGTCTCAGCTATGGGCAAATAGTTACCCACCACCTCCAAACTATGAAAGTATAAAAATATTTTTTTATATTAAAAATACAAGCAATGTATTTTCGAAGAAAAATCTTACTAGCAATACATTTGACTCTCGACAAAAAGCCTCTTTACAAAGACCCGTCAATGAAACCTGATTTACAACGTGACTTCTTACAGGTACTTATATATAGGAACCTATACTGAAAATCTTTCGGCATTAAATAAAACATTGGTATGCCGTAAAACAAAATAAAGCAAACCAAACTATTGACCCGTCAATGAAACCTGATCTACAACCTGTCTTCTTACAGATACTTATAAATAGGAACCTATCCTGAAAATTTTACGGTATTAAATAAAATATTGGTATGCCGTAAACAAAATAAAACAAACCAAACTATTGACCGGTCAATGAAACCTGATCTACAACCTGTCTTCTTACAGATACTTATACATAGGAACCTATACTTAAAATCTTTCGGCATTAAATAAAACATTGGTATGCCGTACAACAAAACAGAGCAAACTAAACTATTGACCGGTCAATGAAACCTGATCTACAACCTGTCTTCTTACAGATACTTATAGATAGGAACCTATACTTAAAATCTTTCGGCATTAAATAAAACATTGGTATGCCGTACAACAAAATAGAGCAAACTAAACTATTGACCGGTCAATGAAACCTGATCTACAACCTGTCTTCTTACAGATACTTATACATAGGAACCTATACTTAAAATCTTTCGGCATTAAATAAAACATTGGTATGCCGTAAAATAAACCAAACCAAATCACATCGAGGGATGTTTTCTTCCTAAACTTCAAGATCTTGATTATGCCATTATTTTATCTTCGTGCTGCACGTGCTCTCCGTTTTAGTTGTTGTTGATATTGAAACTCCTCAAGTGAGGTGGTTTCTGTTATTTCCTACAGAACTTTCTGATTCTGTAACGCGATGCTCGATGAAAAAAAAAAAATTCTTGCAACGATCCACACGTTTCAGTCGCTGGAAGCCATTTTTAACAGTTGATTTGTATACAGTAGACATTTTTTGATTGGATGCATCTGGCGCCATGCATGACACCCATATGAAAGTCTCCATCCGACGAGACTATTTAAGAACATGATTCTAGTTTTTATTTATTTTATTTTTTTTGTGTGTTGTTTTGTTTTGTTTTGTAGTAGCTTGCGCTGTTGGGCGATACACCACATTTTTGTCTCCAGTTTTTTTTGTTTTTTTCTGTAGAAAGTTTTCTTTTATTTTTAAATTCTATGATTTCTGCGCTATTTTCAAAAGTTCAGGCTCAATTTCAAGTGACATTTTACTATTATCTATTTGTAGCTTTCCATTGTAATCCTCGAATGTATATTCTTGTACATTCTAATTCGGAATTGTCGAAGAGTTATTTTTTCAGACCAGCATATCGCTTCTGATTTAGTTTCGATTGTAGTATGCTTTTCTCTTTTCTTCAGATTCCACTGCTATATATTTACATGTAGAGATTCTTGTTAAAATAAAAACATGAATCTGCAATGTTATTGATCCTAACCTGGCATCTCGGCTTCGGTCTCTTTTTCACCGTAGCTACCCTTGACTTTTTCTATAAATATTTTCATGGTAATTTTTCTGATGAACTTTCCCCGATTTTTAAATTGTTATTTTATTCCCCTCACCCACAGACAATAAATTCTACATATGGGCACCAGTTATGATATTCATAGAGACAATGTGGTATTATGGTGAATGTAGTAAGAAAGGTAAGTAAGAATGTATTGTTTTGATGTTAGGAATATTGTATTTGTGGCTAGCTAAGTTGAATGTTAAGACAGATGGAGGCTGTCCTTTTCCTGCATTCTCCCTTTTGGACTTGTGCCGCATTTTGTATAATCATACAAATAAATATTACTTTCTTCGATGGTACCTAGACTTTATGAATTTGAGCGCTGTATTAGATTTGAGCCATCATTTTACAGTTGAAATGGCTAGATGTAACCGTAAGTTTTATTTAAACAGTTTCTTCTATCGCACTTCTCGAGTGTGGAGATCTCTTTAGGCTTCTTGCTCCAGTCAATTTTGATTTCAAAAAAATTAAATGCAATGTCAATCGTTATCTTTTGTCGTCTTAGTTCTAGTACTTTTATTGTATTCGCTCTTTAATAGTGTTTTTATTTTCTCATATTCTCTAACACTCTGTAAACCCTTCCGTTTTGATAGCTTTATTGGCTTGCTTGCCGTGAAATGATAAAAAAAAAACAAAAAAAACAAAACAAATGTGTTTATTAAATTTTTATTTTCCTTGTTAATTGTTTAGTAATCTCATTCTCATTTTTCTTTCTCTTTTGTTTCTTCATTCAAGTACCATTCTTTTCAAATCAGTACCATTCTTTTCCTATCGTCTGCTTTTATACTCGCTCCCGGTCTTTTGAACATGAGTAGAGATTTAGTCTTTCTTTCATGTTTAGGTAACCGGTTACTTCTTCAGGCCTTTCATTCACTTTCGCTCCTAGTAGCCCATTGCGGTCAGGTGAAGTCAATTATAAAGATTTTTTTTCCATATCTGCACATAGTTTCGTATCCAACAGTAAACAAACAAAATTTTTAGAATATATTTTAATTAATTCGACAGATTTGTACCACATTAAATGTTATTTTTAGTGGATACTCGTATTTGAGTAGACGCTCCGTTTATTTATTAAACAATATATTTATTTAATTTCGCCTACTCACCTGAATATAGGACAGATCATATTAAAGAAAATTTGCACCTTTTGGAATGAATCGAACCTGAATGTAGAATTCTAATATTATTTAGAATTCTAAAAATCCTCTTTATTTACGTGTCGATACGAAATGTGCATATATGAAAAAACCTCGGGCGATTCTATGACGGGAGAAATTTCGCTTGAAAAATATCGAATTGACATCGCCTGGTCCGTATCTACCTTCGTAACCTGCCGGGATAAACATGAACGCATGTTTAATTGTTTTTTTAAATAAATTTTTGTGTGATCATGATTACAAGAGGCGGTGATATCGGTCTTTTATGTTTTGTTGAAATATATTTTTGAATAGAGTTTGATTTCTTGGGGACAGTGCCATAGCCTGTTCAACCGTCGAACTCTTTGCCTTGAGTAGAGATGAACCAGGATGAGGCTTTGCCGAAGGGCAAAGTTTTGTCCGGAGAGGTACACAGACCCTGAACCCTTGTTGTAAGGGAATTTTTTGGGCCGAGTCTACGGACACGGAGAACCCACCGTAAACTTGGCCTTGTCCCACATATATCCCTCGTGGGGGCTTGTTAAACTTTTACAGTTTGATTTCTTTAAGTAATTTTAGGATATTAGATGGATTAATATCATGAAAGAGTTCTTTCATGTTGTTTGTATGGTTGATTTTGTTTAGCGACATATCAATCACGATGGGTTATTTAATGCCAAAATCTGAATAATTCTAACAATTTTAGGGCTTCAACTAAATATACTTTTAACGAAGTTGTATGCCTTGAACTACAGACAAAATGTATTGTTTGTAATTTTTATATATAAATATATATCGCTGGTATTTTTACTATATTTTTTTTTAATTGCATAGCGTTTTTTTTTTGTTTGGGAGTTCAGTATTTACCCATAGCTGGGGCCCTAGGAAGTGAGACCATACCGGGTTATTGTAAACCTGGAAACAACAGCAATTAAGAGTTGATTCCAAGCTCCGTAAAACATCTAATCTCAGACATCTTGTTGCCGGATGTAGATTATCGTCCTACCAAGGAATAGTTGCTAAATTTAAAATATGTCTGTCGCCAAAAGAACACGTAAACGTTTTTTCTTTAAATTCTGTCAAGGCTGGAAAGTGCGGACTGCGCAGCGCCAGCCCAGATATGGCCCTAACTTCCCGTTGCTTCGTCGAATCTGGCTCCTGTAAAAATCAAGTATGGCAAAAGAAGTTAGTTTCTTAAGCGATGGTTTGTCCTTTTTTAAGAGTTGGTTGAGAGGTCGTTTCAAATTTTGCATGTTCTTAATGAACCCTTGGTAAAAGTTAGCTAGGCCGAGGAAGCTTTGTAACGCTTGAACGTTATCTGGGGCCGGCATTTTTCTGATCGCGTTGGCTCTTTCTGGATCCGGCCAACGACCGTCTTTTTTTATAATGTGCCCTAAGTATTTAATCTCTGGTAAGAAAAAAACACACTTTGCCTCTTTAACCGTAAATCCATATTCTTCTATCTTTTCGAATACGTTTATTATATGGTTCCGGTGCTCTGCCGTAGTTTTACTAGTAACCAGTATATCATCCAAATAGGCTGTTGCGTAGTCAAGGTCGCCCGGCATGGCGTCCATGACCTGCTGGAAAATTGCAGGCGCAACTTTTACTCCAAAAGCCAGCCTGTTGTATTTGTACAACCCTCTATGGGTGTTTATGCAGAGCAATTTGGAACTTTCTTCTTCCACCTCTATCTGAAGGTATGCGTCCTAGAGATCGATTTTCGAAAAAAAATTTCCATCATTTAGTTTATTGAAAATTTTTTCAGGGCTTGGGAGAGGATAATGGTGATCTTGCAAGGCATCGTTTAACCCTGTGGAAAAATCTGCGCATACTCGTATTTGATTGGACTTCTTTTTTTTAAATAGACCGTAGGTGTTGCCCACTCGCTGAAATCTGTTTTTGACAGAATACCTGCTTGTTCGAGTCTATCTAACTCTTTGTTGATTTGATCTAGAGCAGCGAAAGGGTCATTCCGTTTCTTTTTTAATACCGGTTGTGCACCGTCCTTCACCTTGAACTTAGCTTTCATTTTAGTACATTTCCCAAGGCCTCCAGAAAAAACCTGGGGAAATTGTTGTTTGAGTTCTTTTTTGAGATTTACCAAATTGGACGTTGTACTTTGTATCTTGCGACAAAATGTACTCATTGGACAAGCCCAAAGATTGAATTTTTCTATCCAATCTGTTCCAAATAAGTTATCTGCAGTTTACAATACGTAGGCTTTGAGCTTTTTGGTAACTCCATTTAGTGTTACTGTAAGTATTACCTCGCCTAAAATGTTAATCTTTACGGATTTTGCTGTTTTATCAGTTTTTATTAAGGTCGGCTTGTATAATTTTTGCCAAGTATTCTAGTTAATGGTTGAAATATCAGAACCCGAGTCAAGCTGGAATTTAATGGAATTATTGAAAATATCCACAGTTACATATTTCCTTAAATTCCTATCGACAATATTCTCAGATTGAGCATGCCTAATTTTATTTTTGGGTTTTCTCGTTCTGTTGGAGTACCAGCACGAAGTTAAAGTATGCCCACTTTTATTGCAATTTTTGCAATATTTTTTTTCTTAACAGGACAGAATTTCATCCAATGCCATTTACCACAATGGTAACATGGTCCGAGCGGTTTCTTTAACCTATTTGTGTTTTGGTTACTGCGTAATTTAGGACATGATATTTGCCTTTTGACTTTTTGAGGGGAATAGGAGGTAGACTTGCTTCTGATTTTATTAATCTGGGCCACACCTGATTCCTCGATAGTGTTTGAGTCACGCTTTACAGATATTACTCTTTGACAGTCCTCTGCCAGTTTTTGGAGAGTCAATCCTTGTTCGTTCTCAAGCTTGGTCAGTACCCGTCGTCTGACTTCGGCGTCTTCTGCTGATACTAGACCTTGTGCAAAAATTAAGCACTTGGAATCATCAGCAGTCAATTCGACTAGTTTAAAATCATTACATAGCTTGTTTACCGATGCTGCAAACGTTAGAAAATCTTGCTGGTTGTCTTTGACTGTGTTCAGACATTTCCAACATTTGTGGAACAAGGTTGTGTTAGGCCCGAATAGTTCCGAAAAGAGCTTAATAGTCTCTGAAAAATACAAGTCTGGTTTTCATGGGTAGTATGAAATCTACGAACCTACTAGGTTCTGTAGTTCCCAGTTTTCTCAATAGTAGACGTACCTTTTTTTACTGGGCCATTGTTCACAGTCTACGTTGACAATATCTTGGTAGCGCCTGTAAAAAGCCTTGAACGTTTTGTCGTTTTCTGGTACGTATTCAAAGGTTTCCATTGAATTGTAGATTGTCCTCTGGGACAATATTGTATCTTTTTCAGAGTTTGAGCCTTTTAATGCATTTACGAGTAATTCTTTAAGTTGTTTCTGTTGTAGTTCAGCATTCTGAAGCGTAATTTGTTGGAATTCCATTTGTTGTTTATGTAATTCCATAAATAGTTGTTGTCTTCTGATTTTTGTTGCTGATCAAAATTTACTTTTAGCATTTGGACGATTACATTTTGAAAATCTTCCACATTTAGACAAACAAAAATAACAGCGATTTTTTGTTGCTTTGAAACCCGTGTACCAAGGGGAGGTACACAAAAAATCTTGATAGGTTTTTTTCCTTTTTTTTTCTTTTACACACACTCAAAAAAATGGACAGACAATTAGTTAAACTAAACTAATTATGTGTTTAGCTTTTTTGCGATTCCGTGGTTTCGTTAATTTTAACGTCTATTGTATAAATTTTCACCACATTTATTTTTTTATTTTTTATATATAGAGTTACAAAAAGAGAAAACTCGCCTCAGTGAATTTGAGGGGAGAATAATTTTATGCACGAGTTCAACTCAGTTACATAAAAAAAAATTTAGACAGTTTTTTTCGAAAACTTGAGTCGTAAGTAATATTTCGCCTCTTGTGTTGTCAGTTTGTTTTATGAACAAACTGGGTTTTTCTTTGTGTGCGTGGGTGTGTAAGAAATCGTTCTCGTAATGTTATTTGGACAGACTTTAATATTCCGTAGATATCGAATCGCTAGTTCGTCACTGCTGTTTGGTATCGGAACATATTTTTTATATGTAGACGCTGGGTGTTGCGTTTAAATAGCTAATGTAGTAATACCAGCTTAATTTCTCGTTCAACACTGCTGTGGTAACGCGTGGAGATTCTGTGTATTTTTCGAGTTCTCTTCGCTATTGATATGGTGAGAACGAAATTCTCGAATCTTTCTGTCGCCACTGATGTGGGACTGGCAAGGTATTGCGGTTTTCGACGTGAATGCGTTTCCCGAATTCTTCGTCGACACAGATGTGGGACTGGTAAGGTATTGAGGTTTCGGCGTGAGTGCGTTTCTCGAATTCTCCGTCGCCACTGATGTGGGCCAAAGTCGGGACCACAGAAGGAAAACACGGAAAGATATATTAAACAGAAAGGTTACAAAGATAGTGTAAGTCTAAGCGGAGATTACTATGTGCTAATGTCCAATATTGGTAGTCATACGCGGCTGATAATACGGTATTAGAATACTCTTTCTTCTTCTTCTTCTTCTTCTAGAGTGTTATGTCGCATACTTTATATAGTCCTGGAAGTTTCCATGTTGTAGGTATGTTACGGTCTCACAATACTATGTTTCGCCCAATAAAGATTTTCTCAAAGTCTTCTAAATCACTTGTGAAGTTAACCTGTTATTATAAGAGAATCGCATGCCATGAGCTCAATACAGAATAACAAACGATTGACTCGAACACCTATTGAAATAAGCATTAGAGGCTGGGAAACGTACATCATTAATTGACACATATCCTGGAAGATAACGCTTGGCCGCGTATTTCTTTGGTTATCAAAGTTTTGAAAGCTTGGATGCGTAATTTTCATTTACCAGGTATGTCGAGCGGATATTGCAAGTGCCAATGAAATTTTTTTTTAAAGAAATGAACAGAAAACGAGCGAATGAAAAAACAACAACAAACACACACACACACACACACACACACACACACACAAAAAAAAAAAAGACGATGTAAGCAGTTCTTTGTTCCGAATGATAAATAGTTTTTGGTGGATAGATTGACGTTATTGGCAGAAAAAAATGGTTAAACGAAATTGCAAATATGTTTTTCAATGAAGTTAATATTTGAAAATAATATTTTTAAAAAATCACTTAGTTTTACTTGAGAAACCGAAGGCATTTTCGAGACAAGGTAATAATTTAATATTCCTTACGGGAAAGATGGCAGTATAGAATTTAATTATAGATAGATAGATAGATAGATAGATAGATAATGTAGAAATAGAAATGTTTCGATATTTAGGTATCTAAAAAGAAAGATACATAGATAATGAATAAGTTGATATATTAGAAAAGAACGAGGCACACACACACATATATATATATATTTACGTATATATATATATATATATATATATAGAGAGAGAGAGAGAGAGAGAATATGTAAATGTTATCCCTTCAAAAACATACCATAAACATACCATCATTTTTTACGGTTACTACGCGAGTTAAATACGATATATATATATATATATATATATATATATATATATATATATATATATATATATATATATACCTGTTAAAAATATATATTATTTACGGTATTAGGGATCTAGAGTAAAATTTTCAAAAGTCTCTGTTTTCTAATCTTACTTGCGAATAATGAGTTTTGATCTTGGTACTGACTTTATCATATTTACATCCATCATGTGATCATCCATCACAGACATTGTCCTTTGCTTCTGTGTCAATTTTTGAATGAAAGACATCGACTTGCGGGAAATAATTGAAAGACTGAAATAATATAAAGAACAACTGAACAAATATATTTTTTTTTCAAGAAGTGAGAGCAAGATCTAAAAGGTCAGCCAATCTAACAATGAACTCATCCCACAATCATTACTCTTGCACCGTATGCAGCCTCCTTTGTAAATCACTAGCGGGTCATACGTGCCACTTGAGATTATCGCACAACATTTCACGTGAATCAATTAAGTTGTCAGGCCCACATACGCCGAATCCATTATATATATATATATATATATATATATATATATATATATATATATATATATATATATATATAAACTTGCATTAAGATCCATTTAGGTGTAACCAAGGTAGTTTGTTCCTGGATCTTTAGGATTTATTTTATTTACCTTTACTCCACTTAGCATATTAAACCCTATACGTATTATCTTAGTTACTCGCTTGGCTTTTTGGAACGATTTATTCAACCTGTTTGGATGTTTCTTGTTCTATTTTTTTTCACATTTTTCCTCGGATACCAATTTGTTTTGATATACATGCAAATTATACCATACGGTATTTTATTTTACATATATATATATATATATATATATATATATACAACTCTCATCAACGGACTAATAGTGGAATGGGATGGTCCGTTAAAGCTCAGTGTCCGTAGATGTTAAGGGATTATTTTTTTAGTTATAAAAGCGCTATAGTAACTTACAGTACTTATGACCATAACGTAAATTCTATGGATATATAGCATAAATAAATATATACTTAGCATTGATATATTCATTAAAACAACAGAAATAGTAGATTTCGCACAGCTACTTTCTCACGCACGCACTAATGTATCGTACTTTATATACTGTACACCCATCTTTGTTTACTATTGATAAGCTCGTCACTGGCGTTATGCCGTCAATTTGAAAAATAATACGACTCCTCATGTTAAGCCGGCAATTTGTGTAAGGCATCGCTGACGAACTGGAAGATTTCTTTTATGTAAACTTTTAAAAATTTTACCTGCCGATTTTGTCCGGTGCATCCGAAATCCGTTGATGTTGTGTGTGGGAGACATCCCCCAGATGAGAAGTTTGTTTATATATATATATATATATATATGTATATATATATATATCACAGTTGTAGTTCATAGTGACATTCAAGGCATTGTTGCGCAATGGCTTACATGATTTCTTTTGCACCAGGTAGCTTTACGTCACTTTTATCAGAAGTTAAAGAGGCAGAACCTAAAAAGAGGTTTCAATTCAGAGTTTTCCTTCTCCCAAATTAGTTTCCAACCAAGTCTATAATGTCCTCTGCTATTTAACCATATCTGAGAGTAGAAGTAATGGATTCATACATCTCCCAATGTTATTAACACGTAAATGAATGCAATGAACTCAACTGCGATTCGAACTCGGCCCTATGATTCCTCAAACATAGCCGCTCTCCACTACTCCACCTCGCCACCATTTAGAACTACATAGCATCAAAAACTCTAGTTTTAGTCGTTAAATAATTTCGACGGAATATAGCATTCGTATAGAATCCAGTCTTAAGGCCTGCTGGGGAGAACTTTTGGAAAGCATTTTCGAGTAACTGTTTCCCCATCCTTATCGCTGGAATACAAAGTTCACAACTCGGCTTATCAATAGTGACAATGGGTCCTGAGCTTAACACATTTTCTTAAACTTTTCACACTCTCGTCACTCGCACATGCATCGACATTATCCGTACAGTAATATACACTGTTCATGCGATAGAATCCTCCAATCCTCACACAATTCGCCGACATGACTACAACGCCTGACCAAATGTCCAATCAACTTTACTGAAAACTTAATTTCGCTGTTAGGAACTTATTCCTTGTTTCCCAAGAATGGGTAGCTTTTCATTGATGTGTATTTTTCTTTGTTGCTTCACAAGTACCAAAGTTATGACTTTTTTTAGCGTCTCTACATTCATTAGTCATTGCATGAAAGTCCGACTATTACGTTAACAACGGACTACCTCGGATCACTGTGCCATTTATCCGATCGGGTAATTATTATTCAGATTTCTATGACTTGGTGGATAATCCTAAATTTAGTGACTGGAATCAATTTACTACTCTATATAAAATAGCGACCTCAAGTTCACGAAGACTGACTACTATATTACAAATAGAGTGTGTATTGAAACACCGTGTGGACTGCCCGATCGCGTAATTATATTCCAGATCTCTATGACTTGGTGAATAATTTACAATTTAGTGACTAAAATCAATCTACTACTCTCTGTAAAGTCGTGCCTTCAATGTTACAAAGACCAACTACTATATTATCAATGGAACTGATCGGGCCACTGTGCCGAATATCCGAACGTATAATTATAAATATTTATTACCTGATGAATAAGCTACAATTTAGTAACTAAATACGAGTTATTCTCTATAAAGTAACGACCTCACGAAATAATACAAGATAATTTACAACGACTAAAGTACTTAAAATAAAGTGTAATATTACTACGAAATAATAACATTATTATGCTGGAAATTTTCAATTTACCTTCCGGAGCGTTTATTAAATAAAAAAAAATTAAAGAAAGCATATTTCGATTGAACTCACTTTTCGTTTTTAAAATTCCAGATCCAAATAGGCCCCACTTCGTTTCTCAACTCTATTTCTTTAGTCGCCCTGGGGAGCTTATTCGAAAGGTAGCGCTTATTTTATATTCTTTATAGAAAAGAGGACGCTTATACATGAGGGATGTATTGCTAACTTGATTGCAACCCCCTCAACAATTCTCACTATATGCAGAGAATGTACTCTTTGTAATATATTACGGTTGCAATCAAGTTAAGAAAACCTAGACATCAGTTTATTTTCCATTTCTGGCGTTTCTTCCTGTTTGTAATCAATTTTCTTCGTTTTTATTAAACAAAATAAACTGGATTAGGAATTGATAAATTTTGACTATTTATATTTTAATCTTGCACTAGTGTATTCTACCATATTAGTTCCCACATATTGTCGATTGTCTTGTCAGTAATAATAAAAAAAATTCGGAGGCGACATATTCTCTGACGAATGGTTTCTCGAAGGGTTACTTAGATATTTTTAATAGTATTAAAATCCTTCCATTATTTTTATTTAAAACTTCGTTAAATTTTCCAAAACTTCCATCGCAGACAATGACTCTAAGACAACTAATTGACAGTTCAGAAAATAGCGCATGGGTGTGGTGAAAATCTGAAGCAATCACGGACGACGCAATATTTTTCACGGTCAAACAAATTTGATCATACACCCTGAAAATAGATTCATATTACGGCACACCACTGCAAATTACCTAATCTGAGGAAAAAACAAAAATCGATTACACCCTGTCACTCCAGTGGGTGTGAAACTGATCGTATGGTGAAAGAAAGGAAACTAAAGCGCTTGTTTCAATTAATTCGCACAAGGGTGTAAGCGGATAAAAGTTAATGATTGGCGTTGCATTTAAATTTTTGAATCTCAAAGTTGACTGGGGCGTAAGAGGATGGAAGAGAGTTACAAAAGCGCGGAGTGCGAGAGCAGAAACAGCTAGCAAAGAATTTATAGTTATATCTCGCCAGCCCAAATGTAAAATAATGAGACCTAGCTGCCAAACCTGTACGGCGCTTAAATAAATAAAGTTGATATAGAAAAGAAGACAGTCAATTATGTGCCATGCGTGATACACGCTTAGGTGATCATATATCTTTCGAGACATGACTGACAAGGCAATTTTTTTCCCACAGTAGTTGCCATTTCTTTCTACAATAGACTGGTCTGTCCTGCTATTTACCCATAGATTGGGGGAAAAGAAGATGCAGGCCTTTCTCAAGGGTGTTAGCACGTAAGTGAATGTAATGGATTTGACTGGAATTCGAACTCGGCTCTCCAATTCTTCGAACCGTGCCTACAAAAGATTGCAACTGAAAACTTACCACAGCAAGGTACCTGAACCACAACTTACTACAACAAGGTACCTGAAAAGGTTACCAGAACAAGTTGGCTGCACAAGGTGCCTGAAGAGTTACCTGGACAAGATACCAGAACATGGTACCTGAACAAGGTGCCTGAAAAGGTTACCAGAACAAGTTGCCTGCACAAGGTACCTGAAGAGTTACCTGGATAAGATACCAGAACATGGTACCTGAACAAGGTACCTGAAAAGGTTACCAGAACAAGGTAGGAGGACAGTTACCATGATAGACGGCGGTGGGACAGTGACTGAGGATGCCAGGTCAGGACCGATATGGATTTTATCAAGTATCTCTAAATAGATAAGAGAATCACCAAAATATATTTAAAAACAATATTTAGATCGTATCTGTTTTCTTCTGCTATGTATTTACATCTATCTATCTATCTATCTATCTATCTGTGCATAATTAAATTTTAGATTAGCATTTTGTCATAAGGATTATTAAATTGATTAGTTATCTCGAAAATGACTTCGGTTTCCTTATTAAAACTAAATGACATTTATTCATTCATATTATAATTAATTTTCTTGAACAGAATATTTTGGAAAGTTATTAAGACATTCAAGTGACAGGAAGTTGTGGAGGGCCATATTCGCCGACGTTCTGAAGGGACACGCTACATAAAAAAAAATAGATTGGAGAGTTTACCCATTGCTTTCACGAAAGTTTTGAATTTAGAGTTGCCTTATTCCTAGGCTGGTTGTCCTTCTAAGGATATATAGTCCAGTCCTTTTTTATTATTTTACCCATAGCTTGGAGCGGGAAGACATTGATTCATATCTCTTCGTATAAGAAATCCCACACTTAGCACAATAAATATGTTTACTTATTTTAAATGTGCTTGTAATTTCTTCTTTTTATGCAAAGAGATTTCCCAATTAATAACTGGAGTATCCAGAACATTGCAAATACACAGTTCCTGTTTTGCCATCTTTTCCTCTCTCATACCTGACGACTGCACGACCATTATACATCTTCCACTCTTAAACAGATATTTTTATTTCATTCTTCTTTTTTTTTAATTCTGTTTCTACCATCTCATTATGACAATTACATGTCTCCAGAATTAGTTTTATTTTTCTCCATACTGTTTTTGTATTTATTTATTTTTATTCTATTCTTTGAGCCAACGGGCATGAAATGCTCCAATCTTTCCACATCCATTCGGGTCTATTTTTTGTACCGTTTCCTTATATAAGATTCTTCTTTCTTCGGTTCTAGTGGTCACCGCTTAGCATCCACTTGACGATCACAATGTTGAGTATAATATGCCCAGAAGGTAAGAGCTTTACTTGCAGTAATCATACGCCGAGCAAAAGAAAAAAAAAAAGACACGAAAACGCTAATTTGAGGTTGAGATGACCTAAACCTATATATCATGTTTCCATTCACATGAGACAGTATACTTTCCACAAACTATATTTTCTCATAGCTCAGTAAATTATTATTAACGAAACTAAGTAAATTATTAATTTTTAATGTCTTGAAGGGAAATTATATTTTTTTTTTTTTTAAATTAGTAATTTTACATAGTTTCGTTAGTAATTTCCCTACATGACTTCGGTGATCATGACTCTCCCCGCACTATATTTCCGTCCAGGGTGTGACGATAAACTACATCCGCACCCTAGGTATGAATATAAACTACGTCCGACATTAAGGCCACTGATTAAGGAGCGTGAAACCACCTCTTAATTGCTGGTGTTCCCAGGTCCAAATTGACCCGTGGTTCTAGCACCTGTTAGGGTCCCAGCTATGGGCAAATAGTTAACCCCCCCACCCAAACTGAGGCCAAAACAAAATGAAAGTTTAAAATAGGTTTTAATACCAGAAATACTTTGTAAAAAATTATTACCAGAAATAAATCTTTGAAAAGACAAAAATATTACCAACGATACGTTTTGGAAAATAAAACATTACCAGAAATATATTTTTGAAAAAAACTTAAATATATACATCTTTTTTTTTTTTTAAATATTACCAGCGATACATTTTTGAAAGAAAAAAAATATTACCAGCAATAGATTTTTGAATGAAAATATATTCCCAGCAACAGATTTTTGAATGAACAAATATTCCCAGCAATAGATTTTTTAGTGAATAAATATTACCAGCAATAGATTTTTTAATGTAAAAATATTACCAGCGATACATTTTTGAATGAAAATATATTACCAGCAATAGATTTTTGAATGAAAAAATATTTCCAGCAGTAGATTTTTTAGTCAAAAAATATTACCAGAAATAGATTTTTGAATGAAAAAATATTACCCGAAATACATTTTTGAAAAGAAAAAAAATATTACCAGCAATAGATTTTTGAATGAAAAAAATATTACCAGCAATAGATTTTTGAATGAAAAAAATATTACCAGCGATACATTTTTGAATGAAAAAATAGTACCAGAAACAGATTTTTGAATGAAAAAATATTACTAGCAATAGATTTCTGAAAAAAAAAATATTACCATCAATAAAAAAAATTGTCGGGATTAGTAACCCATTGACTTTGATATGCCATGAAAGTAAACAAATCTAACGGCACTAATTTTATTATATAATCTCGGAGTGGTTTCTCGTTGCTTTCCCCACGAATTATTATTCACCTTATTTTACTATGGACCGTGTCGCTTCAGAAATTGGGCGACAATGGCTCTCCACAATTTACTAACGGTTGTAGCTCTTCGTAAGGTTTGCCTATTTTCTATTTCTCCCATCCAATGTTCTGTCATCCAGTCACAAAGCCTTAAGTGACCAGCTGCCTACCCCTGAACTTATTTCCCTCGTTATGCCATGTGAATGTTATATTCTCCGATCCTTTTTCTTCATTATGCGTTCAAGTAATTTCAGTTCTCTTTCTGATTCCGAGAATTGGTATCCTTTTAGCTTCCCGAAGATTTCCCTCGTTGCTTACAAGCTCTCTACCTGGTATTCTCAGTAACCTTCTGCAGTACCACACTTCTGCTGTCTCTTGTCTTCCCTTCCTCTTTGAGGAAATTGTCAAACATTTAACTGCCGTCCAGAAGAATCGATATTATATAAGAGTTCCGGACTCTTTGCTTTGTCGCCAATGAAACGTTGCTTGTTATTTCACGCTTAGATTTTGGAATTCATTTTTTTTTTATTTTAATGGGTGTCCTATTTTTGGTGTCTAACTATCCGTCGTCTGTCAAAAAACTTGCCAGATACTTCTGTACTTATTTGATGTTAACATCTCCAAATCGTAATTCACATCTTTTGTGAATTTTGTTATCTCATATGTCAACCATACATTCTATCTGATAATTGATGTCTGGGTTTTTTTCCGTTAACAAGCTTACCATTATTACCTTATCTACGAGATCCTCTTCTATGAAATCCTGTAAACTTTCCGGGTCTACCATTAAGACAGCATGATCTTCTTGACTACATTGAATACTGTTTCCATATGTTGTCTGGTGCCCCTGCTGTTCCTCTCGAGGTTCTCAATAAAACCCAAAGAAGGATCTCCAATGTAATCGATTCTTTTTCCGGCATTTCGACTTCAGTCACTTTCTCACAGACGTTATGTGGCTTCCCTCTGTCTTTTCTACAAATATTTCCATGGCAAATACTCTGGCGGGTTATTTTTCCTGGTACCCGACTACATGAATTTAAGCGTGTTACTGGGTTGGCACCTATGTCCCACCCTTTTATTGGTGAAACAGCTACATGTAACCGCCAGTTCTACTTCAACAGCTTCTTCTCTCGCACTTCCCGACAGCAGAATTCCCTTCCTCTTACTTGATCCCCTTAATAACACAACCGTAAAAAAATTAAATGCAACACCACTCTTCATCTTCTGATGACTTGATCTGCATTCTTTTTTTTTATCCTTTCCTCAATCCCCCAATACCCAGTGTTTTCTCTTACTTTCTCTTTGTTACCGTCTACTATTTACACTTCCTCATTGCTTGGGGTGAAATGCTTAAAAAAACAACTTATATTGTTAAGATGTTGCCGGCCGGTAATAAATCTTGGCAAGTTTTTCCAGCTCTCGAAGTCACATGAGTTTCAATAAATCCGATGAGTAGAAACATCTTTTTCTTTTACCCCTTTCTAATTCTGTATACTTACTGTCTTAGCGCACTTCCGGACGAATGTCCCCATTCACATAAATATAGTAATAAATACTGTATGTTGGTCTGCAGGAGCGAGAACAATAAACGAGTAATCAAAAAGACAGTAGATAATGACTGACACTGGATATAAATTATTGAAGATCAAAGTTTGCTGGAAAGCTTGGTCCCGAAGAAAGTTTCACAAGCGAGAAGTGCGAGAAAAAGAAACTGTTGGCCTACTTACGGTAACATCTAACCAAAAAGACTGTGAATTGATGAGACCTTACCGCCAATCTAGTACTGCAGTTAAATTCCTAATATCTATGTACCATAGTGAAGAGCTTAGCCGAACAATTGCCATGGAATTATTTATAGAAAAGGCAAAGGGAAGTAACATTATTACAGTGGTAGGAAAGTGACTGAAGCCGAGACGCCAGACCAGTACTAATAATGCAGCTGATTCTTTATCAAAAATTTATATATGCAGAAGGAACATTGGAGAAGGTGTGGCAGCAATATTCAAAGCATAGAGGAATGTTAGACTTATAAATATTAGATTGGTGCAAAAATAATGACGTAATAATGTCGTTTTTGACGTATTTTTTAACGTCAAAAAACGACATTATTACGTCATTATTTTGCACCAACCTAATATGTGAGATAGATTCTGGATAGATAGATTATATAGTACGACACAGTGAACACACTTAACTCGTGTTTTTGAGGTTAATGTTTTAGTTTTGTAGCATGTTAATGTTGGAAAAAAAACTCTCCGATGCGCAGTTTACTTTCCTGATACTAAATTCCTCCTGTGATGACCATATATGAAAGCATTTGAAGTGTTTTGTATTTATTAATTTCACATGCTGACTTTCTTTAAGGATTCATGGTAGATACCTCGTCCTTGGTATGACTATAAACTACATCCGACAGCAAGGCCTCTGATCAAGTTTTGAGGAGCGTGGAAACACCTCTTAATGGCTGTTCTTCCAAGGTCCTATTAAGGTCCCAGCTATGGGCAAATAGTGAACCCCCAAACTGGTGTCAAAACACTATGAAAGTATAAAAATAGATTTTTATGGTAAAAATACAAGCAACATATTTTTGAAAAAAAAAATACCAGCAATACATCTGATTTCTCGTTAATAAATACATCAATAAAACTTCATTTACAAATTGATTCCTTACAAATATTAGGTTGGTGCAAAAATAATGACGTAACAATGTCGTTTTTTGACATTAAAAAATACGTCAAAAAACGACATTATTACGTCATTATTTTTGCACCGACCTAATAAATACATATTCTCTTCATACGAAACTATCCTAAATATTTTTGTCGGCATTAGGCCGCTCATTTAGGTTGATACGCCGTAAAACAAAATATACCAAACCAAAGAAAAGCATAATTGATTAATTCCAATATTGGTATATTTTACTGCTTTTGGAATTGTCTGTCTGTAGTTCTATATATTGCAGCACGCGGGAAATCGTTATATGGTGCACCCAGTGAGGATGAAAATCACTGAACAGTAGTTAATGATCAACCAGACAATCCACGCTAAGCATAAACCAACGCAGATGTGAAAAATGGTTTGAGGATTTAAAATGTGGTCCTACAGTAGGCGACTGAGAATACTATGGACGCTATGTGATTAACGATAAAGTGTAAAAGAAAGAGGAAACCGAAACGACATTTCTCCTTAGAATCGGGGGCATCTCGAGACGGTGTAATGATTAGCAAGCTTGTCTCGCTAAAACATTTACGACTGAGTACGATCCTCACTGGGTGCCCACTACTTTCGTCCTTGCGCCACATCTCAGCTACCCTTGGAAAATCACTATCCTTAGAATCAGAAATAGGCTGTTGAAATTTCAGAGACATATTACAAGGAAAATAGGCTACACACACTCACAGGACATATCGAAGGAAGAGCGTTTCTTTGGACTGTTACCTGCAAGGAAGAAATAACCTATTTTAGCTTATTTATCGACAAGATATCCAAACGGTACAAATTTTAGTTTGGAGTGATATCTACATACTAAAATTATAACATACATATAAAATTAAAAAATTGTAATTAAAATACTAAAATTTTTCTTTTATTTATATTCTAGTGATAAACAGCATATATATCGACTAAAATGTCTACACCGTTTAAATTTTAATTTGGAATGCGATCTACAAATTAAAATATGGTTCTACTTTGGCTTGTTATCTACAAGGAAAAGATAAGTAGCATCTGTTTTACTATATAGATATCACTCTAAAATAAAATTTAGACTGTATGTTTCATTCTTATATAGATAGCAAGCGAAACTAGATATTCTATGCCTTGCAGACAAAAGTATTTTTTATGTCTTGTAGATAACAAGCCAAAGTAGATTTTATTCTTATTTTAGATAAAACAAAAATAACACCGATGGAAGTATGGCAAAGGGAAAGATCGAGTAACTAATGAATTCTAATTCGTTATAATTTGCAGCAAGGGAACAAAGAAGTATGGTAAAGAGTCAAACGTTGTTTTGCTTAACAAGTGAGAGGAGATTGAGGAGAGCCATGATCACATACATCCTGTAGTAGCATGACACACAAAAGAAAAAATTTCACTGTTAATGCTTCCCAGCAGTTTAAGCGTCTGGTAAACATTTCTGCTGTGGACTCTGTCATGTTTGTTTTCTCAACACTTTTTTTTTCCTTTTGCTGTTTCTTTCATATGTTTAAGTTTAATTGAATTTAATTGTATTAACAAATACCTGTAGAGACTTTTCTCCTTCCAGTGTTTTCGATTATTCTCTCTTCGTTAATTTCATTCTTTCAGTCAATTATGCTTTCCGTTGCACTTCACAAACTTTAGATATTTTTAGATACAGTTTGATTCCAAAATCGTGACTTAAATTCGAAAACTCCGGGCGAATGTTTACTGTTTATTGCTAGTTGAAACACATAATTCATAATCCTGCACGTACATTAAATCATTCTGTTTTTGTTTTTGTTTTTATTAAATAAAATTTAATGAGCTTCTTTCTGCCTTGACCGCTGTCCAAGATAGAACTAATTGTTGCCAATGCTATTATGAAGAATGTGAACGATGGATTTGTATTTTAAAGCCGGATCTTATTTTCTCTTGTATGGTATAATAACAGCTCTTACTAGAAGATTTATTTGACTAATTCTGCTTTAACACCGGAAACGTTTTATTCTACAGTAACGGATGGTTATAAGCAAGAGGTGGGGTGGGATGTACTTATTTTATTACCACTGGTTATCGGAATATTTTTTTTTAATTACCAATGTTTTTGAGATAGCAAGTCCCACTAATTTGTCCATAGTTCGTAGTAAGGAGATGAGATTGTTACACACCTTTCCGGTGGTGGGGTCGCGTAAAGTAAATATAACGAACCGGACTCGAATTCGAACTTGGTTCTACAATTCCACATTGTACATAGTCATTTGGGGATCTTTTTAAAAATTGTTATTTTATGACCCTCCCCCCACGAACAAATTCTGTACATAAGGGGACTAGTTATGACTTCATAGAGAATCTGAGGTATTATGGTGTACGCAGTAAGAAAGGTAGGAGTGAATGTGGTGTTTTGGTGATTGGATTATTGTTGGTATGTTTGGGTCCGTGTCTGGGACTAGCTAAGTTTAGATGTAAGACGGAAGAAGACCGTTCTTCCCCCACCCCGTTTTAGGCCTTGTGCCACATTTTATACATCTTGTATAAATAAATATCGTTCTACAATTCCACTATACACTAGCCGCATATGAAGAATTTTAGAAAGAGCGTTTCCTTGACAATTACGTTGTTGATCCTCTTCCTACAATTAACTCCATGGATATAAATTTGACCACGTGCAAATCTGTTGTTATTATGTATTCAATATTGTTTGATATTATTTCCTTCCTTATAAGACAGTCATTACATTAATTCTAATCTTATTCTTTTATTAAAAACTAGTGTACTCGTGCCGTCAAAATTGAGGGCAAGAAGGAACGTATTATAAATAAGTAATTTTCGTTTAATCCAAGTACAATTTTGAAATTTAAATTTAATTCGTTGTTAACATTAATAATTGAACATTGTACAATTTATAAACACCTAAAGAAAGATATCCGTATATAATCCTCATAAATGTTACATATTTACATCCAAAATTATATTTACTGCAAAAGTTCCCAAAGCACAATATTTTTGTGGAAACTTTCGAAGGTCTGACTAAATCTAGACTGTCAGTATATTAAATCTGTAATTTCTGAGTTTGCTTATTTGTCGTCCGAAGAGCAACGTATCATCAGACATATTTTTTAATTTATTATAATTTCTGAGGCTATTAACAAATTCCACAATATATGCTCCAAACTGTAACATACAATAATTAACGACAAAATATATATATATATATATATTTTGAACAATAAAAATTAAAAAATTAAAATCCTCAGACACACTGGGTTGTAGATTAATATTCTTTCGTTTTTTTATTATTATTTCATTTAGATTCCTCGACTAGTTTCGGCCGAAATGGCCATCATCGGGAGGAGAAATATTTCTGCTTGCTGCTAGCACTAAACTACAGAGATATACAAACTCAGTATCATCCAACCCACCTTTTTGCCAAAACATTTTCATCGTATGATTTGTATTAGAGAAGATATTTTAAAATTAAAAACACGTAATAATTGCATCAGAATTCAATTTTAGCAAAGTGTTTCGAAATTATCAGCAGAATTAAAATATAAAAACGAATAGCAATAATTATTAGTTCCGTTCGTTTTTACTTTTTAATTCTGCTGATACATAATATGTATTTTTAAATTTTCTATTCTGTTGAATTTATTTCCGTAGTTTTTTTGTGTTATTATTTTAACTTATTATTCATTCATCATTGCAGATTTTAAAAACGAAACTTAATATAATATCTATTCTTCATTTATAGAAAAACAAATTTCAAACAAAATATATTGAATTAGTCCAGACCAGGACGGCACAAGTATCTCCGCGTCACACCGAAACTATGATCCGGAAAAATAATTTATTGTTATGGAAAATAATTTTTTACTCAAGCAAAAAAAAAAAAACTTCATTTTTGAGTGTTTTTTTTTTACTAACAGGAAAAAATAAATAATTTTAAATTAAGGTGTATTGAAGCAAAATCTGTAGCGAGTTTCATTTTTCGAAAATTAATTTAAATAAGATAGAGTTAAATTCGTAAAACGAATATTCAACACGACTAATGTTGCCCGTAACTCATATCTTTCTCTCATAGTTTTTAGTTAACTAAAGTACTTTTCTTTTCAAAAACAAATATAACTTGGATTTGGGTGGGAGGATCATCGTTATTTTGCACAATTCCCTTCAGTTGTTACACAGAAAAAAAAATTGGCCCCTGCTCCTAAATTGTTACACGCACACACACACAGACATATATATATATATGTATATATATATATATATATATATATAGAGAGAGAGAGAGAGAGATGATATTAGTGGTCAATATACATACACACACACACATATATATATATATATATATATATATATAATATATATATATATATATATATATATATATATATATATAATATATATATATATATATATATATAATATATATATATATATATATATATATATATATATATATATATATATATAAATTCCCAAGAGGATAGAATCCAGGTAGAACTCAATGTCCAGGACAGAGTAAGAATATAATATATAAAGGCTCAAACACTAATATTCCATGGTCATAATTTATTACATTGGAATCGTAATCACGATCCAATTCATCAGACCTACAAATTCAAAAAGGAAATAGGAAAATATATTTTCCGATTTCCTTTTTGATTTTGTAGGTCTGATATATATATATATATATATATATGGAGTGTTATATATTTAGATGCTTACACCAGGATCGAGTTTAGCTTTTCCAATCTCTACCAAGTATGTCTGCTTATTCGCACTTAATTTTCGTTGTCGCGTAAGTTCTTCCAAGTGATGTTTTTAATCTTTTGTTTTTATATTTATTATAATGAATTATTATCATTTCAAGCAAAACATTTACTGCACTTACATGCTTTCGTAATTTCATTTGTATTCACTTTCCTTTTCTCGTTTGCTGAATTCAACACTTTCTTCTTTAACAGTTTTGGGATAGACCTCGAATAATACCATACACAGCCTGTATAGGTATCATTTTCTAATGGCTTCTTTTACGGTGTTTAATTTATAATATTTTATTTGTTCTTTTCTGGGATTTTCTTTCTTATTTGATCGAAACTTTCCATGTATTCCTTAATGTTTGTTCCAATTGCGAGCCGTTATCCATTACTATTCTGGACAGCACTTGGCATTCCAAAGTAGCCAGCCATCTAGGTACTGACATGCATCGACGTTGCTTAACTTCGATCAGAATACAAGCTGTTTTGAGTTTTGGGTATGACGATAAAACACTTCAGGCAACAATACCTCTGATCGGGAGTTTGGAGGTTTTTAAAAGAGCGGAGCTACTTCCTAATTACTCCCAGATCCACTTAATTATGGGAAAATAGCAAACCCCCAGTCAAAAACAAAACGAAAAAAAATACGATTTTATAGTAAAAATACCAATAATACTTTTTTTTAATAAAAAGTATAACAAGCACTATATATTTATAGCATATTTACCAAAATTACATTCCGTACCAAAATGACCAACAATATATTTCATCTGTAGCTGAAGGCATACAATTGCGTCGAAAATATATCTAAGTGGAGCCATAAAATTGTGTTCAAAATATTTAGATTTCAGCATTAAATAGCGCATAAAGGTAGATATGCTGCTAAACAAAATCAACCAACCAAAACACGTGTTTCAACGTCATATGGCCGTAACTCGAGATAGCCATTGTCTATCGGCGACATGTTTCATTTTAATTCTTCATTAAAAAAAAGAAAGAAAATATGGCCATATGTATATCACCAATCAATTAACTTTCTAGGGACGCATAAGGACATTATTATTATTATTATTATTATTATTATTATTATTATTATTATTATTATTATTATTTCCTTTGATTTCTGCTGTATACAGGATGTAACGGGAGACCTATGCTCAGAAATGGATTCATGACATTTTCCAGTGTATTTCTTTAAGGCATGGGATACCAGAAATTCTTCAATGTGTCTATCGGAATATTTCTAATCACTCCGAGGGCTCCAACTATTAGGTTGGTGCAAAAATAATAACGTAATAATGTTGTTTTTTGACGTTAAAGAATACGTCAAAAAACGACATTATTACGTCACTATTTTTGCACCAACCCAATACAACTGTAATTATTAATATTTTCACGTGCCACATCTCTGAGATTTCTACTTGAAGATCCTTGTATTTTGCAAGTTCTTTGAAGATCTTCAAAGAGACATTACAATCTACAGGGACTGACATGTCAGTAAGAAAGCAAATTCTGTTCTTGTGGTCATTGATCGCGATGTTTGGACGATTGTTGTTTGTGTGTATTGTAAAGGCCCATAAAATTATTACAGGTTCTATCGATCTAATTTGGTCTGGGCGAGGTTCATACCAGTTTCTTGCAGTATACTTACCATGAAAGTTTTATATTTTCCAGTGCAGATATTGGCCCAAACTATCATGCTAAGTTTTATATTCAGTGGGTGCTAACACTGTGCTACCAGATACAAAATGATCAATTGTTTCTGGATATTTTATCACAGACTGTACATTTCGGGTTAACACAATTTTTCAGCATGTGTATTTGGTAATTTCGAATTAGCGAGCATTGTTCCTGTGTAGCAAGAATAAAATCTACGGTTTCAGCTTTTAACCCTGCACCACACAAAATATGACGGGTTTGTGTACATCAGCTTGTCGGTTATGAGCTTGTATAAAACATGGAGAGCCTTATCTTGCCACCTTCTCTGCATTCGGTACGTTGCATTTGCTTCTACTGTCGTTTTGTAGGTTCTTTATCATTATTATTATTATTATTATTATTATTATTATTATAGTTCTTCTGCGCGCAAAGATGGATAGTTTTGAAACTATCATGTTAGGTTGTCCCAAAAGTTCGTAAACACTTGCGAAAAATTGAATTTTTATGCAATTTTTAATTGTTTTTGGAAACGCATTGTGACATCAGGCGAGAAATGGGTCTATCTGGTCCAGCACAATCGAGACAAACGATGGGTTCAGAAAGGGTAAAAGACACCGTCGGTTCCAAAACAAGATCGATTCGGCAAGAAAGTCATGTTGTGCGTTTGGTGGAACTTTGAAGGAATCGTGCATTTTGAGTTGGTTCCGAATGGTCGTGCCATCAGTGCTGAAATTTACTGTCAGCAACTGGAGTGGGTCTACGAAAAGTTGAAACAAAAGTACCTGGCTCTGATCAACCGAAAGTGCGCTTTGATGCAGCAGGACAATGCCAAGTCACACACCGCCACGAAGACCAAAGACAAGTTTGAAGAGCTGGACGACGTTGAGGTCCTGCCACATCCAGCCTACAGTCCTGACTGTGCTCCATCAGATCACGGCCTTTTCCGCTCAATGCAACACTTTCTGAAGGGCCGCCGATTCGACTCGTTTCATGAAGTCGAGGAAGCGTGTCAAGAATTCTTTGATTCGAAGCCGGCTGAATGGTACTTTCACCAGATCCGAAAGCTTGCAGATCGATGGCAGAAAGTCTTGGAAAATGATGGTCTCTATTTTGAGGAATAATTTTGGTTGTTTTTGTTATTATTTGGCGAGTAAAATTTCATTTTTTTTTCAATTTTTTGCAAGTGTTTACGAACTTTTGGGACAACCTAATACGCCGCCGACTTCGATGAGCCGGACATCTTGTCCGAATGCCAGATATTCGGCTACTCAAAAATCATCTTCTCGGAGCTGCCCTCTGGAACGTGACAACGTTGAGCTCCAAGTAGTCAATACGAGGATCAACTTAAAAATATCTTGCTCGGAACAGAAATCGAGCCGGAAACTTCAGGTAGCAACCAATTGGAAACGAGCAGTCAACAAATAAATCAACATCCTTCAAAAACGCCAGAAGACAAAGAGACGGAGATAGACCAAAGAAAATCCAGAGCACTCCATCCCTTGAACCCTCCTACCATATCATACGGTGGCTTCCGGCATCTCTTCAGAACCAACATAGAACTCAGTTCAACACAGAAGAAAATGTCGATGAGCACCGCAATACCTGTCAACGAATTCCGCCAACGACGATTCGTTCTTCAAAAAGAGCACGACGTTTATTCCAGAACTTGCATCTTTTCCAATAATGATATCACGTTGGTTTTTTTCACTGTTCAGATGTTTTAACAATGGCGTCATCCTTAATTAGCTGGACACCGAACAATTCCTAAAAAAATTACGACCGACAAAGAAAAATAGAATTACACGCACTAACATTTAACAAAACGATCTATTGCATCGCTCACTCCCCCTCAACATCCCAAAATACAAAACAAACCAAAAACCAAAAATCGAAACATATCTCTCCTAGTATTTTTCTCAGGGAGAGAGATGCGCATCGGTATATCAAAACAAGTCAAAGCCAAATTTTGTGAAAGAAACGTTGTGCTAATAGAGTCAAAATAAATTTGATGATAAATTTCTCGGGAATGATCA
Organism: Acanthosepion lycidas; assembly: GCA_963932145.1. Classification (NCBI taxonomy): domain Eukaryota; kingdom Metazoa; phylum Mollusca; class Cephalopoda; order Sepiida; family Sepiidae; genus Acanthosepion; species Acanthosepion lycidas. The sequence continues at coordinate 108,024,739 of OZ010572.1, forward strand.
CTAATATATACAGATTTATTTCAAATGATATTATCATAAGATTTTTTGTCTTGTTTTTCTTTTTAATTATGCACACAATAGAAGTCCCTAGTGTCACTCAAAATAGAGAGTTCCTGAATGAAGTCTGTTCGGAGGAAGTGAAGATTATGAAGATGTGTTGAACCGATTCTGTCAGTAAACCGCTTGCGCGCAGAGAGGAAATTAGTTCAGTAAATATGGCAAAATAATAAAGGGGTGAAAGGCAGTTATGCGTCTTCTAACAAGATCTTTTCAACCTATACCGTAAAGTCATATAAAAACTATGAGACCCAGAATTTTTAAAACACCTGTATTGAAAAGTTCATAAATATTAGTAACTGACGAATGTACACTTTGGAAACTGACGTAAGTATTTAGTCACACTGATGAACCGAGATACAGCGAAACAGACTTGTATGTGACTATATATATATATATATATATATATATATATATATATATATATATATATATATATATATATTCCAATAGGTTTGGTTAAAAAATTTAGACATATCATGTCGATTACTTTTTCCTGTGATCCTTTCAAATTCGCGGATTAATTTTTTGGTAGACTTAGAAAATTGAGTAAGAAAAATACTAAAATTTTCTTTCAATAGTTTTTAGTTTCCCAAGTACTTTCAATATCATCTGAGACCATCTTCAGAGTGTTAAGTTGTCTGTGAGTATGTATATACGTTTCTGTGAAGTTAAAACATTTCAGCTGTTCGTTTATTTTTACTGCTTATGCAGTATTTTAGATTTCAATGTTCAAAGTTCACGTGTTCTTTTGTTTTTTTACAGTATAAGGGAAGTAACGTTTTTTTTTGTTCATACGTATATGATTGTTTTTTTTTTGTTGTTGTTGTTGTTGTTTTTTTCTCATATGCATATAATTTTTTTATGAGGATCTAAGTATTTATTTCTACACTAATAGCTGGCTTTATTTTGGGCTTTAATCCTCTTCCATAGAGGGCTTCAATGATTTTGCTTATTAGTGTCTTTATGTAATATAGATGTATTTTTATCTAATATCCGTCTAATCTGTGAGAGTTGGCATGAGTTTTCCTTTAAGTGCTGAAATATTGAGCTATGTTCAGCCAAATGAATTTGTTTTGTTAGCATCGTCGTAGTAAAGCCAACGTAACTATTGACATTGACGCACTACCTACCCAACGTGCACTGAACGAATGGATAGCAGAGCACAGTTTGGGAGAGGTAACAAAATGACAAAAATTATTAAGAGCTCCAAAAGATAGTAAATTGTAGAGAGCCATGATCGTCAACCTGTTAAATGGACACGGTAGATGAAAGAAAAAGGTGTGGGATAGATAGCGAATGACTCTAGTCGTTCTTACGAATGGAATGCATAGAGACTCGGGGGGGGGGATTAAAGCTAATGAATGTAACAAGGAAATTCTAGTTATTGTATATCTAAGCTTGTGGCATTAATGGAGAGAGGCCATCGTAACATTTGCCAGGGAAAAACCTGCAACTTTGCGACTGTAGGTCAAGTGATATAGAATGGGAAATAATTGATGCCCAACACATCCGCGTAAATGATTTTAGACTCTGCCAAGATTGGAAAGTGGGACTGAGATCGCCAGCCCACACATAGTAGCAATATATATTTAGAGATTCTTGATACAATTAAAAGAGGAATCAGCAATATTATTGATCTTGACCTGGCATCTCGGCTTCAGTCACTTGCCTCCTTGTGCCTTTTCTATGAATACTTTCATGGCGATTGTTTAGATGAGCTTTTCGCTGAGATACTTGGATTTTATAAATTTAAATGCAATTACTAGAGTGGCTACGAGGTCACATCAATTTACAGTTCGGCTAGTTAGACGTAACCGTAAGTTCTATACAAACAGTTTCTTTTCTCTTACTTCTCGCTTGTTGAACTCTCTTTTGGTTCCATGCTTTCCAGTCATCTTTAATTGTCAAAAAATTATATGCAATGTCTATCATTATCTACTGTTTCCTGATTCTGTCGTGCACTCTCCTTAGTAATGTTTCTGTTTCATAATTCCTCTACATCTAGTAATGTTTGTGTCTTGTGGGGTGGGGGGCTTTATTCGCTTGCCTGGAATAAATTCGATTAAAAAAATGTGGCGGCTGAATCTAATTATTTCAACGGTTTTAAAGTAAAGCATAGCTTGTGGATTCAGATAATTTCAGGAATGATAAAAGGAACCGAATAGTCTTTAAACATCTTTAACGATGAAGCTTTATATGAGGTTCCCTCTGAGGTCTTTTGGAATGAATGCATGTGTCCCCCAAGTTTTTATCCTTGGACTTAAGCTGCTCCTAATTTCATATGTTTATAGACAACCACCTTCCTGATATCATCGGTTCTCAACTCTATAACTTTCCTGACGACACAATTATTTACTTCTATCTTGCTGGTAAGTCCATACGGTTCAAAATAGTCCAACTAGTAGCTGATCTCAAAAATGACCAACAATCTGTTATTTACTACGGCAAAAAATATCTTGTTAATTTTAAAGTCACCAAAACGAAACTATTCTCTTTTAATCCTCTCATAGAACATTTTTCGTCATCCATCAGCCAGCCTGAGGCTAATCTCCACGAGTGTGACTTATTTCTGCGTCTACTGCTGGAAAAGTTGGTTCCCCGTGTCGTACGAAACAATTTTTCTCGCCATAATCTATCTTACACATTTTTGTTGAGAAATAGGTATGTAAATCTTTGATGTATAGCTATGCTTGATGTACGATATGTATAATTGTGTTCCTTATGTCTTATGTCATAAAACAAATTGCATTACTTTTTGACTCAACCTCGTATATCAGTCACCATATAAATATGCTACAGATATAGATATGCATGTAGATATGCTACAGTAAAAGAGAAACCAGGCAGAAGTGCATTCATGTCTTTCTTCACGCCAATTATTTTCTGTTTTATTATATAAGAAACAGGGAACACTGTCAAACATATCTTAAATCAAGATTTAGCTATACCTCACAGGTTCACATCCCTTCTTTTCAGCATATTCGCCACGTGTTTCAATGGCATTCTGCCACCATGAGAGCATGTATCCCAACTTTGTAAAATGTGACGTCAGTATTGCATCATCTGCATATTTAGTGCATCTATAACAATGAAAATTAGGACATTAGTTCAAATGAATCGCTGAATAATGAATAAATACGTTGTCTTTATATAATTTGACGAGATTCTTTTTTTTTCTTTCGACAGTTTTGCATTTTGAATAATAGTAATAGAATTTTAGATGGCTACCTATGTAAACAATTCCTTACTGCAGTTTTCAATTTTTTATTACAACTTGACTTACCACCTTCAGGCATCCATCTCTTTGGTATAGTGAAAGAAAGGTGATTATATTGAGAAGTTGGGATGTGAATCTGTGATGTATAGCTATATCTTGATGTACGATATGTATTATTGTGTTTCTTATTTCTTATATCATAAACAGATTTCATTGCCTAGGATTATTCTGCCCTGTTCTTTTTTCTTCCTTTTCTTATTGTTGATTGAAAATCTTGTCTATTCCGTTTCTTGAGAATTTTGTCAATTACATTTAATCATGGCCAATTATTCCACAAATACATTACCTGGACAGTTATATTCCTATAAATGCTTGATACTGACGACCCCAGTATAGAGTTTATGTATTGGACCTCCTCTATTTCTGACGACCACCCATTAATTGATCTTAAAAATAGTGAGAGTACATTGTTCAATATTTATTTTAGTTACATTTCTGAATGTGCCGTTAGTAATGCGTCACCTGCATATTTTAGTGTGTCTATAACAATGACAATGAGGACATTAGTTCAAATGAATCAGTGGATAATTAAAAAATGCGTCATCTTTATAAAATTTGACATTTGTTTTTCTTTTGAACACTTTTGCTCTTTGAATAATAATAATAATAATAATAATAATAATAATAATAATAATAACCAGTGACATTTCTCATGAAACAATGGCTTCCAAGCGGATCATTGATAGAGGAGTGAGTGCATGTCAGAGTCATTACCGCAGTATTTGTTGCTCTCGAGACGATTAAGCTACTGGCATCGGTCAAAATGTAATACTTGCTTTAATCTTTTTTTTTGGAAATATTAGTCAAACTTCCAGGAGAAATTTCGTTAACGATGAAATACCAAGAATTCCAGGAAAGAAATGTTTGTTTAATCATTTCCTCTTTTGGTATCTGTCTATATTTCTGAGATGAGATAATATGTACACGATTTACATTATTCGGACTATTGCATGCTAGGCCCAAAAATCTCCTGAGCCAACCAAGTATAGAAATGAATACATTATGGAAACCAGTAATAAGGTGTGCCAGAGAAAAGCGATAATAACAACAAAATTGCAATATGAGCTCTGGTAAAAACATGATTTGATAACAGCAAAAAATTGCAATATGAGCACTGGTAAAAATGGTTGCTGATGACATTAGGTTTATAATACCCAGAAATTCATACACAGATGAAGGGCAAATGGCACAGCGGATAAAGATGTCGGTTAGATCCAGTGACTGGACCCAAAGAGTGTGAGTTCAATACCCGGTTAAGGCACTGGAGAAACTTGGAGAGGGGAATTAACAGGAGATAACTGATAACTGACACCCATTAAACATGGCACGTGGAAATAGAATAGAACAGTGAGCAAAATAAAGGGTTCATTCCAACCACCTGAAGAAGGCTGGAGCGTACAACGGCCGAAACGTTGTAATAAATATGGCGACAAAGATGAGGACAATAGTCCGAATAATGTAAATAGTATTTCCTCTTTTACTATCCATGCTTAGTGTTTTTCGAGCGTAAAATCTGTAAGAATTATATTAAAAGAAGAGATTTAAAAAAGTGTGATGAACAACTATGCAATATCAACCATTGTATATGGCAGTGATTTAGGGCAGTGCGCCCACAGACGAGAAAACTGGAAGAAACGGAAATGTGCTTTCTAAAGGAGGATGATGAGGATGCGATGGGCAGAACGCCTAGGCAACGAAAACCACTTTTTTTTTACAGTAAGGTTCATGCTGTTCAAAGCCTGGGGTCACTCAAAGTAGACGGTTACATTACGAGGCAATTTGGGTGGCTACGATGGGGAAAATAACGGTTAACAGGACAGTGGTTCGTGGGAAGAAATCCTTCAAGTGGAACTTACTTCTTGCTAATGGAATACGGAGGGAATGTGTCCTTGATGTGAAGATCTGGCCTGGCGGAGGCCAATGAATGTAGTTCGTCCGAGCCCTTTCCATGGAAGTAGCAAAAAAGTAGCGAGAGGCTCGTCACATCCCACCTGTGAGAAATTAAAAAGAGACAGCTAAAATTACATGGGCACATAGAGAAGAAGGAGGGCTTGGAGAATTTCACATACACAGAACATGTCGAAGTTAAAAAAAAAAAAAAAAGACAGGTGGAGGAAGACGGTGACCTAATGACGAACTTGTGTGAATGGATAGCAGAACCGAGAGACGTTGCTGGGAGGACTGGCAAAAAGACCAACGCTGAGAAGTTGTAGAGACCCATGATGACCAATGCCCTGAAGGAACACGGCACATACAAGAAGAATATTTCTTTTGACAGACACGCGTATGATGATTAGGAAGAAACGGAAACTATTTTGCTGAATAGATTTGGAATCCGCTGGCTTTTGCGTTTACTTTGGTACGATTTATGTTCTTCTGCAATTAGGTCTGTTGGAATTCAAAGAAAACAGATATATAATGTTGAAACTCTGAGATGGCTGGAGATTATTTTGAGGATTAGGTTCTGAATCCTGAACATCTGTGTTTATTTTGCTATCATTTATGCTGTTCTAATATAAAATCTGTTGTAATGAAATGAGAACAGACATTGTTCGCTAACACGCGTTTCACAGTAGCAAGATTATAATGAGATGTAAGAAAGTTATGTCGATGACTAGTTTAGGAAATGTTTGGCGTGTGTTTCCATTTTGCTAAATTTCTAGGCTTCTACGATAACATCTATTGTAATTCAAGGAACCCGGCAAGTCAGGGCTTTGACCAAGAGGTTTTGAGGAGCGTTGAACCACCTCTTAATTACTGGTGTTCCCAGGTCTATCCTGACCCGAGGTAGTAACACCTGCAAGGGTCCCAGCTCTTGGGAAAATAGTTACCGTCGCAAAAGAAGTCAAAACACTATGAAAGCATAACAAATAGGTTATAATACCAGCAATACCTTTTTGGAAAAATTGTTACCAGCACTATATTTTTGAAGAAAATGATTATTACCAACAATACTTTATCGCAATATATTTCTGAAGAAAATATAACCAGCAGTACCTTATTAATTGTAATACAATTCTGAAGAAAATATAACCAGCAATACTTTATTACTGGCAATACAATTCTGAAGAAAATATAACCAGCAATACTTTATTACTGGCAATACAATTCTGAAGAAAATATAACCAGCAATACTTTATTACTGGCAATACAATTCTGAAGAAAATATAACCAGCAATAATTTATTACTGGCAATACAATTCTGAAGAAAATATAACCAGCAATACTTTATTACTGGCAATACAATTCTGAAGAAAATATAACAAGCAATACTTTATTACTGGCAATACAATTCTGAAGAAAATACAACCAGCAATACTTTATTACTGGCAATACAATTCTGAAGAAAATATAACCAGCAATAATTTATTACTGGCAATACAATTCTGAAGAAAATATAACAAGCAATACTTTATTACTGGCAATACAATTCTGAAGAAAATATAACCAGCAATACTTTATTACTGGCAATACAATTCTGAAGAAAATATAACCAGCAATAATTTATTACTGGCAATACAATTCTGAAGAAAATATAACCAGCAATACTTTATTACTCGCAATACAATTCTGAAGAAAATATAACAAGCAATACTTTATTACTGGCAATACAATTCTGAAGAAAATATAACCAGCAATACTTTATTACTGGCAATACAATTCTGAAGAAAATATAACCAGCAATAATTTATTACTGGCAATACAATTCTGAAGAAAATATAACCAGCAATAATTTATTACTGGCAATACAATTCTGAAGAAAATATAACAAGCAATACTTTATTACTGGCAATACAATTCTGAAGAAAATATAACCAGCAATACTTTATTACTGGCAATACAATTCTGAAGAAAATATAACCAGCAATAATTTATTACTGGCAATACAATTCTGAAGAAAATATAACAAGCAATACTTTATTACTGGCAATACAATTCTGAAGAAAATATAACCAGCAATACTTTATTACTGGCAATACAATTCTGAAGAAAATATAACCAGCAATAATTTATTACTGGCAATACAATTCTGAAGAAAATATAACCAGCAATACTTTATTACTGGCAATACAATTCTGAAGAAAATATAACCAGCATTACTTTATTACTGGCAATACAATTCTGAAGAAAATATAACAAGCAATACTTTATTACTGGCAATACAATTCTGAAGAAAATATAACCAGCAATAATTTATTACTGGCAATACAATTCTGAAGAAAATATAACAAGCAATACTTTATTACTGGCAATACAATTCTGAAGAAAATATAACCAGCAATACTTTATTACTGGCAATACAATTCTGAAGAAAATATAACCAGCAATAATTTATTACTGGCAATACAATTCTGAAGAAAATATAACCAGCAATACTTTATTACTGGCAATACAATTCTGAAGAAAATATAACCAGCAATACTTTATTACTGGCAATACAATTCTGAAGAAAATATAACCAGCAATACTTTATTACTGGCAATACAATTCTGAAGAAAATATTAAAAGCAATACTTTATTACATGCAAGACATCTTTGAAGAAAATATAACCAGCAATACTTTATTACTGGCAATACAATTCTGAAGAAAATATAACCAGCAATACTTTATTACTGGCAATACAATTCTGAAGAAAATATAACCAGCAATACTTTATTACTGGCAATACAATTCTGAAGAAAATATTAAAAGCAATACTTTATTACATGCAAGACATCTTTGAAGAAAATATAACCAGCAATACTTTATTACTGGCAATACAATTCTGAAGAAAATATAACCAGCAATACTTTATTACTGGCAATACAATTCTGAAGAAAATATTAAAAACAATACTTTATTACATGCAATACATTTTTGAAGAAAATATTACCAGCAACGCGTTTTTGAAAAAAAATTACCAGCAATATATTTTTGAGAAATGAATCCATCTTTTCTCTCGCAGCAGTTGGTTAATTTGCAAGAGTTATATCAATAACCATTATTCTCTCAAAAATACCTTTTATTAGGCTGGTGCAAAATAATGACGTAATAATGTCGTTTTTTGATGTAATTTTTAACGTCAAAAACGACATTATTACGTCATTATTTTTTCACCAACCTAATATAATCTAAAAAGTATTTTTACTACTAGATAACCTTCAAAATGGTTGATAAACCGTAAAAACGAATGAATGAATGAATGAATGAATGAAGAACCACTCAAAGTAGAGTCGGTTGGCTGATTTTGTTTAAAGTGGCACATGGGTTGTTCAATGCCGAAATCTAAACAATTTGAACACAATTGTATGCCATCAACTACAGATAAAATATAGTGTTGGTAATTTTGCTTTAAAAATTTATTCTTACTCATAATTTTATATAAAAATATATTGCTGATATTATTACTATAAAAATGTATTTTTACACTTTCATAGTGTTTGATCTGGACGTGCCGATGTCTAGGATCTTCACAGGTACTGCCATCCAGAGTCAGCGTGGTCATTAGAGCAACAGTAATTAAGAGTTTGTTACACACTTTTCAAAACTTCCAATCTTTCGATCAGAGGTCTTGCTGTTGGATAGACGCAAGAGTGTTACAGTATGGCGTTTTATGAGCATAAGTAAGGGCAAGAAGTTGAATTGAACATCTGTGCGTTTTTTTCAACCATTTCGGTGCATCCATTATTAAGTGTGTTGTAATTAAATAAGAACAGATATTACTTATTCACCAACACATTATGAAGATTATATCGAGAAGTAAGGTAACTATATAGATGGCTTCTTTACATATCCTCTGATGTTTCTTTTAATTTTGTCGTAGTTTCTATGCTTCGCTATTTAATCTATAACCATTTATTTACTATCTTTCATTCAATACAAGCCCAAGAGCCACTCAAAGTAGGTGCTTACTGTATATGGTTGTTGTCGAGGAATCAAAGCAAGAAGACTTCTTGATTTATAAACATCATTCGGACATCATGCAAGCGACCCAGATACCGAGAAGAGTTCGATCGGTTTTAGGACTAAAAGGCGTTTTGCGAGTAATGGATGCCACACATTTTGTTCTGGGATGAGTTTATATCCGACACCCCATTTCATTTGGCATTATAGCACTTGTCTGGGTATTAGGCTTGACCATATATCTACAAGAGCTGATATAAAACTAAATCGGTGTAAAAAGATGAAAAAGGAGATATACCTATCTTTTATAGATTATGGATAAACTTTTGATAAACTATTTCACAAAGATCTGTTGGAATTTCCTCCTAATTTTGGCATAATTGTGAAGGATATTAGAATAATATAGAACATGTAATGCCAGCAAACAGTCTGCATGCCTATATAAAACGAATCTAGTAAATCAAAAATAGACTCTTCTCACCACAGATATTCAACTTATATAGTGAGGTGATTCCGAGAGAATTAAAAGTCCTACCAGGAGTCATTATTTGGCGACCGCTACCTTAACAAAATAATAAATGTCGATATCACTGTGTTGATAGCAGTCACAGAAAAGAAACTACAATAACTGTGACAGATCCTAGAGAAGGAAGGTTACAAGAAAGGACTAAGTATCAATTGCAAGAAGACAGAATGCCTTGGTTGTCAGCAAATAGAACAGCCCGACATGCAAATTAGAAATTGGTGATACTAAACTAAAAACAATGCAGCAATTTAAATATCTAGAAAGTATTTCAGCAGAAGAGGGTAAATACGACACTGAAAACGGAGAGAACATCAGGAGATAGAAATATGACTTCCGAAAGCTAAGCAAAATATTAAGAAATAGTCAAATTTCGTTAGAATCAAACAAAATAAATTACTGAATTGTTATATAATATCAGTTCTCCCATATAGCAGTAAGTGGTGGACAATCTCCTCGGAGATCTAGAAGAGAATTGAAACAATAGAAACATTGTTCTACTGTAGGACAAATGTAAAGGTAAATATGAACAAAAAAAGGACACATATACTTAACATTAGAAAGAGACAGTTATGGCATATAATGAAGAAAGCCGGCTTAGAAAATTTGATACTCACAGGAAAGACTGAATGTTAGGTGTGCTTGAGAAAAACAACGCGATCTTGAGAAAATGGATGGTAGAACGGTGTTTATGTGAGATAACGAACAGACTAAAGTTATTAAAAGCTACAAGAGACAGGAAATTGAGGAGATCCGTGATTGCCAAGGTGCGACAATAAAGCGACAAGTGAGTGTTGAATTAATAGCATAAGACATGTAAAAATAATAAATAAAAATACCTTGATCATGTGCCTTTGATTTCTTCTTTTCTTATCTGGGGTATCTAATTCTAAACAAACAAAAAATAGAAGGTTGAATAAACCCTTCCAACAATTAAGATTCATTTCTTTTCATTATTGTTTTTAAAGAAAACCATGTCATATCGTCTGTACAAGCGAACTGAACTTCGCTACGAAACTGAAATGCAAGAAGCAACAACAAAAAATAATATCCGTAAAGGTAACTCAACCGGTTGGTTTACATATTGAAAGAACAGAGTTTACGTTTTGACCGACAGACATAACATAGTTTACATATTTGAAGGATACTCGAAGTGTAGCGTTTGTCAGCAAACTAATTTTGGAAATTATTACATGTGCAATCTTTGATCTGTACTGAGCGCTTCATACTTTTTAGCTTTGTGTCATCTTATTGCAAATATTGTCAGGTTATTGGAAGTAAGGCGAGGATTAGTAAGCGTATCTCGAGGATTATGACGTGACAAGACAGTTTCTAAATCCAAAGCCAGTGAGCTTGATCTAATTGTCTTCCCTAGGAAGGCAAATATGAAACTAGGTCAGAAAATATGGGAGCCCTAATCCTTTACTTGAGGATAGAGGCAAAAAATATCTTACGCCCCAAAATGTGTCAGACTATTCAGTGTTGATCTGAATCTAATGGGGATTATAATTTATTGTATTTTAAAAATTGTACAAATATGGCACAAGGCACCAAAAATGGGGAATGAAGGGGCTGGCCATCTCTGTTATAATCTAGCCGGTCACATCCACTGAGGCAATAGTATTTTGATATTCTTCAAACCATAAAAGCACATTTATACAAGTATGGCACAAGGCTCGAAAAAAGGGGAATGAACGAGGCTGGCCATCTCTGTCATAACCGGTCACATCCACTGAGGAATATAATATTTTAATATTCTTCACCCAATGAACGACATTTATACAAAAAAGATACATATCGTAAACACCAAAACAACTCATGTTGGCCATGAAATCATGAACTAATACCGCATATCTAAAAATGTGGAAAGGTGTATAGAACAAACATTTCTTTTTATTTACATAATAAAAATAAACCAATGACTCTGTCTATATTTCTGAGATGAGGTATTATGTACAGTATTTACATTATGCGGACCATTGTCCTCATCTTTGTCGCCATATTTGTCACAACGTTTCGGCCTTCTTCAGGTGGTTGGAATTTCGAACCGAACCCTTTATTACGATCCCTGGGGTAGACTGTTCTAGTTCCACGTGCCATGTTTGTTGGATGTCAGTTATCAGTTATCTCCTGCTAATTTTCCCTCTGAAAGTTCTCCCCTGCCTTAAGCGGGTATTGAACTCACACTCTTTGGGTTTGTCACTCGATCTAACCAACGCCTTTATCCACTGTGCCATGTGTCCTTGAGGACATCTGGGTATTATAAACCTAATGTTTTCAGCAACCATTTTTACCAGTGCTCATATTGCAATTTTGATGTTATCATTACATGTTTTTATCAGAGCTCATATTGCAACTTTGTTATCATTGCTTGTCTCTGGCACTCCTTATTACTGGTTCCCATATTGTATTTATTTCTATACTTGGTCGGCTCAGGAGATTTTTGTAGCCTAGCATATGTGCTGATTCCTTAAGTTTACGAATTTTCCAATGGTGTTCCCTATATATGATCTCAACATGATCCCACGGGTGGCGGTGATCTCCATTCTCTCTCCATATGTGGTCAGCCACGCCTGATTTTTCTACTTCCCCTCGCGTTACAGCTTTCTGGTGTTCTTGAAGCCCTACCTTGAGGGGGCGGCCTGTCTCTCCTTTATATTCCTTTCCGCAGCTGCACGGGATAGCGTACACACAGTCTTTAGTCATGTTCTCCTGTATGGGGGGTCTCACTCGAGAGAGATATCTGCGTAGTGTTGTCAAGCTCTTGAAGGTTGTCCTGATGTTATATTTTCTCTGATAACCCCTTCACATCAGGCAGGCAGACTGTTTTCTGGGTGTTGTTGTCCTCCTCCTCCTCCTCATCCAACCACCTGAAGAAGGCCGGAGCGTACAACGGCCGAAACGTTGTGACAAATATGGCGACAAAGATGAGGACAATGGTCCGCATAATGTAAATACAATAAACCAATGATTTAGATTAAAATATATACAACGAAAAATGTTAGTATGAGGTCGTCTCCAAGTCTAAACGTAAGAATTGGCCGAAAATATAGGATATAAATAAAATAATCACCGCTCCAGACAACTGTGTCTTCTGTCACCCAAAAGGGTTATGGAAAGAAAGAAACAATGCTCCGTGAACTTCATCCATCCGCGTCGACTATAAAAAAAAAAACATTCGCATCACAGCTAGCAAGCACGGAAGCATATAGTGCTTCCACCCATCTGACAACAACCTAGCGTTGTTATAAACAGAGCTCTCATCCAGAACAAAGAATTATACTTGCAGATTGCAGACCACGAAACCTTCAATAATTTCGCACAGCGAGAGTACGACCTGCTAAATAGATTCGTGTATTTCGCCACTCGGGACGCATGTTGCCGATCCAGAGCGCATTCCGAATCATTCGCTAGGTGAGTGATGTCTCATCATTAGTGAGGTATTTCCTCTCAGGCGTCCAAGGCCATATGGAGCGAAACACCCTACTCTCCTGAACTAGAGACTCTATCATATCTTCTGACTTACCCAAAGTAATGCCTCCCTCGAAAACGGCCTGATCTCAGCGAGATCAGCCTGTACCCGAGAAAAATACATGATCCATGAAAGCATTCAGGGTAGAAGGAGCACTCGTTACAGGGAAAAGTCAGAAAAACTTCTAAGTCGAGGGCACGTTACTTAAAACCTGGAAAGCTGTTTTTGCATCTTCCTTACAATACACATCCGATCACGGAAATGCAATCGTAAAGGGTCTTTGTGTCCAGTATTCCATGACCGTATAGATGCAGCAGATCTCACGGTGCATCATATCGGCTTTGAGGCCCATAGTAGGCGAAACATTGCTCTCACAAGATGATGATAATGGCAGAACTGAAACACCGTAAAGGGTCAGAGGGTAGATGTACGTAATGCACCCCTCCTCCCTTCTCTACAAAGAAGGATTCTTTCGAAGCTACAGATTAACTACGGCAAAGACGTTTCTCCAGAAGTTCCGACCAATTCTTCTCAAAGTGAAAGTCAGGACAGAAACAGATGCCGAGTATCATGCAAGGACCGTCTGTCAAACTGAAAAGGCACAGAGAGAACGAACATTCCGCGAATCCGAACGCAAGCCATAAGACTGTACGCGTTTAATGTTGATCGTTATGACCGGATTTATATCCTTACTTCAACGTTCTTAAAACTGTTTGTTAAAAGCGGCGTAGACTGTATACGTGACTGAGGTAGTAGCACCAGGTTACGCAGTCCAGCCAACGACCAGATTCGTATTCAATCTGAAGAGAAAAAGCACACAGAGCAAGGGCAGAAGTAAACAGCCGTGCCAATCTAATGGTAACGACTGCTAAGAACATCTACTCCCAAAGTTTATTGACGAATCCTCAACATGAATGCTGGTATGTCATCCTCACGAACAAAAATCGACAATTGCCTATAGTTTGTTATTTCTTGTCTTCAAATCAAAACGCAGTAATCTCTTGAAATCTGTTTGCGAAAACCATTCTTACTTTGTAAACCCCTTGTCTTATTGCTATTGTTTAGCCTAGTTTTGACTTGCATATATATTGTTTCTTTAGTATCAGTTTGCTTTGTCCTTTTTCTTTGTTTTTCTTCATTTTTTTTATTGTTCACCTATTGAGAATTCTGTTAATTACACTTAACCATGACCAATTAATCCCCAGTATGAAACCTCTATTTTTTTTTTTGCGTAAGTACCTTAGGAAGAGACACGCTTCATTTGTGCAGTATCACGTTTTGGGGCTGGCGACTGTAGTTAAAAAGCAATTCTATAAAAGAATCACTCGACAGGTTTCCTGCGTGTCGTAGTGGTTCTTGTATAGAAGTTAATACGAAGACACTTCTATTAACAATATTTTTTGCGCAAAACAAGGATCCTGGCAAAGTTGTTAAATACCTTACAGCGAGTAAATGTCAATTTAAATTCATAAAATATACTACAAGCCACGAAGTTTTAGAGGTGGGCGTAGTAGAGAACACAATACACGGTTTCAAAGATACTTTTGAAATCACCAGGTGATTTTATTCATTGAGGTCACATGCTGACCAACAAATTTGCCACCAGAAGATATGAGGCCACATTTCAAAAATCCTGAAATTCTGTTTATCTTCACATTGAGAATATCCTTTTCGATCTATCTCATTCCATATTCAACAAACAATCGGCAATCAATGAAACATGTATGGATACCCCAGGTTAAGAACCCTTGGTGTAAGGCAAACTATGATCCGTTCCATAGACATTTGCAACGAGACGCAGAGTATAACTTTGAACCTACGCTGTGTATGAATTCGTGATATGATGCCGGGGAGATGAGACCTTAGGGAGACGGTTCGCTGCATTAAGGCCTTTGCTAATAGCAATATCTAACAGAAGCGATGGGTTTAACTATTATCCCCCAGTTTTGGTGTATGGCATATAGATAACCTTTTATTTTAGTGTCAGAACGTATTCACATTTATAAATGAACAGATTAAGATATCGTTCAGTCTCTGCGGCCAGCAGCGCCACAAATGCTTCCGAGCGATCACTGACTCTTGGGGAATGGAATATACTGCCCCGTGATCGAAGGCCTCGGGAGTAGCCTCACTCCATTTACGCCGTGCTGCACCAATAGCGATACACACGATTGATCCCCATCAAAAGAAAAAAGAAAATAATAACCAACGTGATATCATTAACCAGCCATATCCACAGATTATTTCTTTGGCTCTAACTTAAACCTTTTTATGTATTGTGTGGAATTCTCTCGGCTTATATATGTTAAAAATAGATGGCGCCACCGGTACCATTTACCATTTTATCTGGTCTCTACTCATGTTAAGAATTTGCAAGAAAACACTAACAGCCGCAAGTTATTAAACCTTCAGATTTATGAGTCGCAGGGGAGGTAGAGTAAGTTAAGAGATAGCCAAGGAAAATAATTTCATTGCTGAACAATATGAAAATGATATTTTATAAAATATATAAATATAAATGCAGTGAGGTTAACAGTGTTCATTAATCAATATCCGCTGTCCTGCAACATTCATCTTTGGGTCAACAACAACAAAAAAAAAATCGACCGTTATCTTCTTGAGTCGTCCTGTTCGGCCTGATGAATTTTCCTGATTTACCTCTACAATTCGTTATTTTAAAACGATATATCTCAAAACCCATTTCTCGTAAGTTCGTATCACATGGACTAGGCCTTAACCAATTTAATCACGGAAGACTGGTTACAAAATGAAATCCTAAATCCATCGTTAAACTGTTCGTCTGCGATATATTAGTAGATTATATAAGAGGTATTTCGGCAGGTATAATTCACTGAAATGTATCTGTCTATATTTCTGAGATGAGGTATTATGTACACTATTTACATTTTTCGGACTATTGTCCTCATATGGCGACAAAGATGAGGACAATAGTCCGAATAATGTAAATAGAGTCACTCAAACGCGTTTGGTTAAATAATATGGCATGTTTATTTTTTATTAATTTTTTAAAATTTCCGAAAAATTTTAGGTCATTCGGAAATTTGCAAAATTTCATATTTATTATTATTTTGTATGATTTTTCCGAGCACTTTCGAAAGTTGCTACATTCGTTTCAAGGAATGTTCTGTTTGTAGCTACGCAAATATTTTCCTTTAATTCCGTCGTTCCGATGCTTAATGAAAACAATTTCGAATCACTTAAGCTGACGTCATCTGAACGGTCCAACTGATTTATTTTTATGTGCGTGTTTTTTTTTTTTTTGTTTTTTTTTAATGCAGTTCAGGAAAGGCTCCCCTATGTAGAAAGATGTCATATTTAATGTTGGCTGCTACTCTTTTACTACAATAGCCACCAGAATTTGGAGTCTGTCTTCGTAATATATCCTATATAATATTTTGGTGCCATCTACTAAATTTTTTCTTAGGTTATTTTTACTAGACACGCGTAAAGATATACGTTCGCGAATTGCACCAAATTTTGACATATGACAATTCACCACAGGAGAGAATGTGCTGTATGCGAGACCAATGTAAGAATATTGTTTGATATTTTAGGATATATATATATATATATATATATATATATATATATATATATATACACATATATATACACACTAACAGCATGGAGCGGCGTTGCCCGTGCTTCATTCAAAAATCGTACAACTCATACAGCAATCGCTATCACTTGACTTAAAATGTTTTTGCCCTTCCTTGCCTTTAAAAGAGTGCCCTTTGCTACATGCCTTACTTCTTGCCTATGTCACACATTGCGAACTTTTTCTAAGCTCTATACGAAAAAAGAACTAAACAAAATAAACACAAAACGATCAGCTTTAAAAAAGGACTCGTAACTGGAAAAACCGAATGAAAAAAGAATGTTAACAAAAAATACTTTTTCACACCCAACCCAGTTCTGCGAAATCAGAATCAACGTTGAGTTTAAGCAAGCGAATAAGCCAATTGGAGTAAAATGCCATGCAGATTTAATTTTTTCCCACTTGTGACGAATGCAAGTATCGATTCTTTTTTGCATGCTAGCATGTTAGTTAACATTCGTGTCAGTCAGCTGTTGGCTCTCACGCTGGCCAATAGAATGTTTTTGTTTTGTTTTTTAAATGGATACAAATATTTTTGAGTAGATGCTATGTTTTTATGTATTTATTTATTTATTAAATGGTATATTTACTTATTTACATCTACTGGACTGAAAAATATTCGATAAATTTTGTGAGAAAAAATATGCGCGCTCCGGCAGGATTCCAACCTGCGTCCCTTCAGGGTGACCGTCATTATATCCGATGTGCCATAGACGATTTCGGCCAAGTATGACCTCTCGATTGAATGAAGCCTCAGTAATGCTTTTGAAACACAGATTTTCTTCCCGATTCTCTGTTTGCTCTGTTTGTATCCTCATGTAATCAAAGACATCTTTTCCAAAATGGATTTTTTAAAAGGATAATCATATTTCAGGTTTATTTATTTATTTATTTATTAAGCAGTATATTTATTAATGACCGTTTTCTCTAGGGTACGCAAGTTCGAATCCTGCCGGAGGATACATATTTTTTATAACAAACACGAATTTCATGACAGTAGATATATATATATATATATATATATATATATATATATATATATATATATATATATATATATATATATGTCTTCCATCTCAGAGCACCTAATAAATAGCCATGATTGCGCAACTAATTTCACTGCGGACTCATTTACTATTCTTAGCAAGTCCCACTCGAATTACGACTCAAAAGGGTTGGAGTCTATTTAGATTTTATCTTTAAGGACCTCTCTGTGTAAACAGAAGAATTTCATACTGGATCTCAAACTAAGTTCCATATAAGCAATATTCCCCCTCTCCACCAATACATATTATCCACATTTTTAGTGATCATTCGATTATAATTTATTAATCTCGATTAAGCTCTGTTAAGCGAGGTTCGAAACCGGTTAGCTAATACGTTTTTTTAGTTTTCCAGGAGGTCCTAAAATTTTGTACCACAAATCATATCTTTGATATATATATATATATATATATATATATATATATATATATATATATATATATATATAAAATATACACTAAAAAATCCGTTGTGATATAATCCAAGTGGATCGTAGTAATATAAAAATATTGAATACTGATTCACAAAAATGAGTTCGATGTATTTTATTTATACAGACCAATGTAATTAATAATCAAACAAACCCTTTTACATTTATATGGGGAAAAGGATAGTTCGGCAACGACGAAATTTCCCGGTGATATGATCCCCGTTTTTATGAAAGATTCATGAATTTAGAAATAATAATTGCACCTTTTAATTGAAATTAAAATAACTGATCCAACGTGCAACTCTCGGATAATAAGTGTGATATTACTGTAATTATTGAACAATATAGTTCATGCCATATTCACGGAAAATCTACCAGTAAAAAAGAATTCTCTTATTGCTATATTTGTACAAAAACGCACAACCTTAAAATTTAAATTCATACTCAGCGTTGCAACCGCACGTTCCAAAACAATAAGACATTTCTCATAGCAATTTTTCGGATTACATCTCTATTTTCGTTGTACTCTTATTACTAAGAAGTTAAAACAAGAACAAAATCTACTTCCATACCTGATGATGTCTGTAGGAACAGACGAAAGCTTGTAAAAAATTAAAAAGACCTTGTGCAACTGGAATTTATAAACAGGGATCATATCATTCATATACAGGTTCGGGGTTGATGTATCTTATTTATATTGTTTGCGACGATGTATTCTCGCCATTTAAATAATTAACCACTATATTTGTTTTTTGTATGAATGATTCATGAATTTATAAATTATAATTGCACCTTATAATTGAAATATATATATATATATATATATATATATATATATATATATATATATATGTGTGTGTGTGTGTGTGTGTGTGTGTGTGTGTGTGTGTGATTAATACAAATTATTCACTTAGAAGATTGATGTTTTTTTCAGCACATTGAATCTGGAGTTTCATTCTCGTATCTTTTTGCAATTGTTTTGCTCACTCTTCAGGAGATATCAGCAATGGGGTTTTTTGTTTGGTTGTGTTGTTGTATGCTTGTGTCAATTTCTAATCACTCTTACTGTTTCTTCCTTGATTTCATGCAGAAAACTGACGAATGCAGATCATATATTGATATTTTCTCAACGGAATTTGAGACTAAAACTTGTTGTAACTAGCGTTCAATCATTTTTACTGCATAAACAATTCGTTCATTTATTTATTTATTTCTATTTTACATCTGACTGAATGAGCTGAGGGAATCTGCTCTGACGCCATATATTTTGACTCTGAAAATGTCTATGATTTCTTTGGGAAATCCTCCCCATGATATAACGGATTACATAAACAAGTAGTTAAGAAAAAAAAGTCCAGATTTGGTACGAGGCTTCATCGCCATCTTAAATAATAGGCTATTGACATCATAATGTGATAAAAAAAAAGAAGAAAAAAAAAAAAAACTTTCCACACCAGACTCTCATTATTTCGAGAATAATCACTGATCAGCTAATTTCGAATTCTGAGGAAACAAAGATAGCCCTTCTCCGAGATTAGTCTGTCTCGGCTACGCCTGATTAGATTTATTGCTTGCAACGTATCTAAAGTGTGTTAACAGGTGAGCGTCAGCGTCAGAGTTGAGGTGCTAGACGATCAGCGCGGGTGGCGACAATATTGTTATTGGCGAGACATTGTTGGCTGAGGAGGTAACGACGCTGGAATTCGTGAAACTTTCCGGTGATAAAGCGTGCATTTTAAAGTTAGGCACCAATAATGGTTTTTGAAGAGAGAAAGGATGAAAGACTGGTGGCGAACGGTCGTTGTATTTCATAGAGAGTTAACGGTATTTCCACATTGATCCTCTTTGCGTGAACGTGATGATTAGTTCAATTTTGTCATTGGCTGGTTATCACACTGGTACTGCTTTTGTTGCGAAAGGGTTAAGAAGAGTGAGAAAGAGAAAGTCAAAGAGAGAGAGAGAGAGAGTAGAAAGTCAAGCGTCGGGAATCAACAGGGGTAGACTGGTATTTGAAAGGCTTAGTGAATCTGCCGACTTTTTGACATTATTTTATCAAAAATCGGTAGATACATGGCAAGAGATTAAATTTTTATTTAGTTATTCGTTTTTAGTTTGGCAGGAATAAGTGGAGACAGAAATGTTCCATAATAGTCCGAAACGCTTTCGGCCACTTCAGCCATTTTGAAGAGATTTTTGATTTGGTGTTTTTAGTTTTTCCTCGTGTTTTGACTGTTTAAGCTGTATTTTATTTTTGTCTTGTTTTGAATGAGAGAGTTCATTATATATATATATATATATATATATATATATATATATATATATATATATATATATATAATTATTTATTCTGGAATTATAACATAAATATGTCATAAAATCACGACTAAATAGCCATTTAATTTTAAAATTTCTGGTGTCTTATAAAGTGATGGTATGGAATGCCATAATCTTTGTATTCAACATCATCACTTGATAAGACGTCAGATTGTTGAAACAAAATGGCTATATTTGTAGTGATTTTATAACATATTTATGTTATATTTTTCGAATAAATAATTATATATATATATATATATATATATATATATATATATATATAATGAAGGCTCTCATTCAAAACAAGACAAAAATAAAATACAACTTAAACAGTCATATAATTATATATAATTATATTTGTTCTACTCTGTATTGAGCACTCTTTTAAGAATAGTATTTGTTGGTTATTGGAGTTTATTCCGTATACATCAATCCTATGATATACATATATATATATATATATATATATATATATATATATATATATATATTGGTAAATATAAAAGACAACGAATGTCTACTATGTTTAATCATGAGCAGTTCTAAGTTTCATATATTTCCTTTAATTTCTGAAGAAAATAAAGACAAAATTTGTGCAACATTTGGATATTTTTTATTATGCTGTTTCTTGATCTAAGCGTTCGTCTCATATCTTCTATGTCAACATAATAGAATATTATCTTTTACAGTGAATATGTTTATTTAAATGTCCACATAACACCTCTGAAGATGGCTCATGCGAGCCGAAAGCTTAGATCAAAGAACAGCATAAAGAAAAATATCGAAATGTTGGATTTTTTTTGCCTTTATTTTCTCCCGAAATTTAAGCAAATATACGAAGTTTAGAACGACTCATGGTAAAAAATAAACATACATTCGCTGTCTGCTATATTAAAAAATATATGTTTGAATAATGATCTGATGCCCCAATACACCATACCATATATATATATATATATATATATATATATATATATATATATATATATATATATTTAAACAACATCTAAAATATTATTAGAGTTAGATTTACGTTAAGAATATTCGAACACAGTGGTGTTCCATATCACGTGACGTCCGCATCTCGCGACGGACGCTACTTGTACACAAACAGTTATTTCTGAAGAAAGATTGAGATCAATCTGAAATATCAAATATATATATAAATAAATAAATACTTTCATAAAAAACATTATTATTTTTTTAATTTGCAACTTTTTCTATATATATATATATATATATATATATATATATATATATAATCTTACTATTTTTACTTTAAGTAATTTCATTTTACTGATGTCAATTATTATTATTATTATTATTATTATCAATTTGCAATTGTGATAGTTATGTTGCGATATGATGATTTCCCTGCCGAACATGACTAGATAATTCAATATGATTGCTCCACTCAACTGTCTTCTTTTTTTTTTTTTTAACTTGTCCAGTTCTGCAAAAAAATCATTTCTCGGTCACCCTATCTTCCTTGTACTTTTCGTTCCCTCCCTCTCTCACACTCTCCGTCCCTCTCACCTCTCCATCTCCCTCTCTCTACGAAATTTCTCGAACATTCCGGCCGGTAAATAAAATTAATACTGTTTAATTAAAACGGCGCATTTACTTAAGTAAATTCTATCTATAAAAATAACGTATTAACTGAAAATATATTACATAATTTTCGAACCATACATTATATATATATATATATATATATATATATATATATATATATATATATAATACTTTAAAAAAAAAATTTTTAAACTACCTGCGTCTTTCGTTTCGTGCGCATGTGTAGACGTGGTGGCCCAGTCCAATGAAATCCTACAACAAAGCCAAGTCCGATGAAATCCTAAAGGATAAAACACGTCACTTACAAAAACGCACACACAATACACAAAAATGGTTTAAAAAGATAGAGAGGTCATTAAAATTAAGAACAAACCTTCTTTCTTCCACCTTTGTCTGACCAATCCTAATTGTTGTATACACACCCTTGAAGCAGAGGAACATTTCTTCCATCAATCCAAGAAGAATTTGGATTACTACCACACACAAAATACAATGCTTAAACATTGGAAAACATAAACGAAAAAATTAATTACTTTAAATAATATGTGGAAATCGCCATTCTTCACCTAATGAAGGTCGCTATACCTGAAACATGCTTAGGAAAAAAATATGGAACATAAATTATAATATATGCTTTTAAAAAATTAAATAAAATTATCCACATTATACCAAAAAATATTTAGAGCTTCTATTCTCTCTTTAAAATATACACCTTTCTTTCTCTCGTTGCAACATCTTAATCTCTCCATTATATCTATCTATCTATCTATCTATCTATCTATATATATATATATATATATATATATATATATAGGGAGAAATAGACAGAAAGAGGTAGAGAATGATATGGTCTGAAAAGTAGATTCTGGTAGATATGAAGAGACCGGGGCAGAAATGATTGAATAGGAAGGGTGTGTTTTGGTGCATACACATTTTAAGGAAGGGCACGTTGTCTTTGTCTAATGAAGTTTTTAGAAGAAGAAAAGTAACGGAAAACTCAGTTACCCGAATTAGAGAAATTTGACGACAGAATTCATAAGAGCCAGGCGATATGTGCCAAAAGCCACTGAAACATAGTCTGAGATAAAGATAGACACAATGGTATATGTGTATATCTCACACGTACACACTCACATGTAAAGAGATAAAGAGAAAGAGAGTGAGAGAGACGGGGCACAAGCAGCAACACACACACACACAACCGCACACACACACACACACCCGCACACACACACACACAAGCTGAAAGATAATCATAATGAAGCATACGTATACAAACACGCACGTACACATACGCTCACACAGAGATACACAGAATAAACACACAATCACTTGCATAAATAAAACATATGCATGCATATAAAATATAAACGCACACGCTCCCACACAGGAACATAAAAAAAAAACTAAACCTACAAAACGAAAGAAGCGTACACACGTTTACACCCTAACACATATAAACACACACTTGCAAAGACAAATATACACAGAAAAACGAACGCAAAAACGTAAGCTCAGAGACACGTATGAATACATATACACGTAAACACACGGATGCACCCACGTAAGAAATTTACAGATGCATACGCACATACATTTGCAAACATATGCAGCAACGAATACAGCAGTCCAAGATATCATTCAGAGATATTTTCTTGCAATGTTAGGGAAATTATGGGATGGTCCTTAAAAGTTTTCGTACTAAGACATTTCGTTAGAAACAAAGAAAAGACCAATGAACTGTTATGCAGTATCAGTCCTCCAACATAGCAATGAATGCTGGACAATCTTCTCACAGATGAAGAAGAGAGCTGACACAACTGTAATGCAGTTCTACAGAAGGGTGCTGAGAATACCATGGACTAGATATCTGAATTACAACGAAGTTCGTGAGACAATGGAAAAAAACAAAAACAACACACATCAGTAAGAATTTGTTGAAGTTTCTAGGCTAAATAGTAAGGAAAGAGAGCTTGGAAAATTTGATACTCACAGGAGAGATTGAAGGCAAGAATGTTGGGGAAGATCAACGTACAAGCTTCTTAGGGGGTCCGAGTAAATGCATGGTGGAGCAAGGTTTATGAGATACCAAAGA
The DNA here is from genome assembly GCA_963932145.1 of Acanthosepion lycidas. Classification (NCBI taxonomy): domain Eukaryota; kingdom Metazoa; phylum Mollusca; class Cephalopoda; order Sepiida; family Sepiidae; genus Acanthosepion; species Acanthosepion lycidas. The sequence continues at coordinate 108,049,034 of OZ010572.1, forward strand.
GGCGAAAATTATTAAGAGAGTGGAGAGCCATTATCGCCAATGTTCTGAAGACTAATAGAAGAAGAAGAAACGTTGTAAATAATCTTGAAGGAAAATTCAAAAACTTGGAAAATTTGTTTTGCTTAAACTTTCTAAAAAAAAACATTCAGTTTTCAATACCAGAGATAAAACGTATGTAAATATAAATGCGGACAGTGAGTTCAACAGTATACTTCAAACAATCTTCAGGCCATGAAGGTTAGGTTCAAGAATCAGTCTGTTTCTGCATTGTTTTGACATCAATAAACACACACACACACACACACACACACACATATATATATATATGCATATGCATGCATATATGCTCTACTTCTGTATCGAGCAGTTTTTTTTTATTTAAATACTAAAGAACTCTGGTTTATGAATCTGACTTTTCTTTCGAATTGTTTTGATATATATATATATATATATATATATATATATATATATATATATATATATATATATATATTATCAGGATTTATACCAAAATAAATTAATACATATAACAAAATAAAAGAAGACACCATCAACCACTTTTTAGTTCAAGCTACCACAACTATATCTACATTTATGGTTTTATCATTCTCCCACCACCATTACTAATCACTTCTACCAATTAACAATAACTATTAGCTGATTATATTATCATCGTCTCCAATCCCTTACAACATTACTATCACATCACATCTACTATTATCATATAGACCCGCTATAATTATTAACATAAACTACCCTCTCGCCCAGCATATTAAATATTAAATATCACCATATAAAATAACCAATAAGGATTACAAACAAAAAGTTCTACCTGTTACATATACACAGTCATCAAAAACAACCAGCTTTAAATATAACAAATAACCCCACATTTTTTTTCAAAAGTTTAAAATAAATATAAATAAAAATAATAATAATTTTTGCCTATCATAATTTTACACAAACCCCACCACACGTATATACATACATGCAAGGAAATATTATTCAGTGGAAAAATAGAAAAATGACATGTATACATTCACGAGACATTCACGTGAAATTTCCGCCACATTTCCAATCTTTGAATTTCAACATACAAATGCGTATGTATAGACACAACACCACCCGTATACATACATATGTCATATCCGAAACTGCCCATATATGTTTATATATGTATGAGTCCCGACGGACGACCAAGTGTGTATGTGTATCTGCGTACTTCATTGGGGGTATGAACATATATCGATGTTTGCGTTAGCACGATGACACCACGACGACTTTTCTCCCACCACTTCCATAATAACAACAATACACGCAATCTACATAAACCCAAAATTTTTAAAAAAATTAATCAGTTTGCCTGACGATCGCAAAAGCGTGAAACCCAGGGTCACAATCTCACATCACTCCAACCAAATATATATATATATATATATATATATATATGAATGTGTGTGTGACTGTGTATGTCTATGTGTGCGTCTGTATAAAGGAAAAAAAGACAATAGGAAAGTTGTTTTTTTCCAAATATTAGCTTTCCTAACATCACCAATACTCTAACAAGATGACATACACAACAATTACATCCAGGAATCAAAAGAAAACGTTTGACTCCTTCAACACAACAGTACAAACAATATTTCTACATCTGAAAAGATTATCTTCAAACATTAAAAGTAAATGACGTAATTTTTAAGTTGCCTAAATGAATAAATAGTAGCGTTTCTAAATTCTACAAGTTACAAACGGCATTTGTTTTGTTTTTTTGTTTTGTTTTGTTTATAGATATTTCGATTCAATAAATTTCTTATTTTGCCTTGTAAAAATCCACATTTAACGGAAAGTGTTGGCAATTGTCTCTTTCTCTTTATATGTGTATATATTCCTTTTCTCTTCTTTCCTTTATATATATATATATATATATATATATATATATATATATATATATATATAAGGCATTTTTATGTTTATACATTCTTTTTATAGATACAAATATAATATAATAATATAACAGTTAAATAATAATAATATAACAGTTAATAATAATATAACAGTTAATTCTCTGTTTATAATAAACAGTATTAATAACATTTACCGGTCTGAATGTCCGAGAAACTTTCATAGAAAATATTCGTCCCCCGAATAAATATTTATATCTATAAAAAGAATGTATAAACATGAAAATGTATTAAAATAATTGTCGGACTTTGTCTATTTCATTATATATATATATATATATATATATATATATATATATATATATATATATATATATATATATATATATATATATATATAATTCATAGTAAATATATATATATATATATATATAATTCATAGTAAAAATCACTTAAAATGATATTAAAGATGGTAATAAATTTATTTCGATAGAAAATTTTACCTGCTTCTTCAGAACGATACATTTTAAAAATAATACATTCACACACACACACACACACACATATGTATATATATATATATATATATATATATATATATATATATATATATGGTTTACTTCGTGTTCTTTGGTGATCTTTTTGATTGTAGTATGTTGCTATAGTTAGGTTATTTTAGACTAGCTGAAGACCGTATGAAGATTCTGAATAATGAATATCGCGCCAATCTTACAGCTGATCTCAGAATTTAACACGTTTAGGAATATTTTTCTCTTACACTGCAAATTCTAGTTGGGATACCTATTGAGTATATATTGTAGGCGAAAATACATAGAATAAAAAAATCTAAAAAAAAAAAAAAATACATCTCGCTAGATCTGTCATAAATATAGTGAAATCGATTAATACGCTTCCGGTAATCAATGAATCGATGGGCCACCTTGAGCGCAAATCCTAAATCAAGCGATTTGCTTTGGAGAAGAGAATGCATTGTTACCAAATTGAAAGCATCAGAGAGATGCGTGCTCCAACTTTTAAGCTGTGTCTGAGGAGAAACGTTTGTCTTTTATATCTTTTGAAGAATTTCACGTGGAGAATTACCATTTGAAGATTTGATGCGTCACATTTGACAAGCGGAATTGAGGAAAACAAGAATACACACACATGATACATACATAACACACACACACACACACACACACACACACACACACACATATATATATATATATATATATATATATATATATATATATATATATATATATATAGCATTGTGGTATCTTTCAGAATAGCTCATGTCTCCGCGACACCTGCGGTGGTCAGTTAAAAGGTTTGCTTTTAAAGGTTTTTCACCTTCTTTTATACGTAACGCTCCTTGCAGTAAATGCTACACACGTAAAACATAATATATATTGACATATGCCTCCCTTTCTCTTGCGTTTTCCCTTTCTTTCTCTTGCGTTTTCCCTTTCTTTCTCTTGTGCTTTCTCTCTCTCTCTCTCTCTCTCTCTCTCTCTCTTTGAGCATGTCAGCGTCTGCATTTGTTGAATACGGATGTGCACACAACTGTGGGCCTGCCGCAGAGCGATGTTTAACAATCGAACCGGATAGATCACTGCGAATATCATGGGATCGATCTTGCTTGTTCACTGCATACTCGTAAGCCAGTTTAAACCAATGGACGCTTTAAAATCATGGCCTTTTAGGAGAATAAGCAAGGACACATCAAATAGGGCTTCGTCTGTAAGGTGGTCTTTAGTAAATACGTTTGCTTTAGCAGTTTCTCATAGAGTTAATTTATTGCCTATCTAATATTATCACACAATGCCAGAGCTCTGCATAATGAAGATACAAACTAATCCATACAATCTTACACTATTAGTATTTGTCTATATTTCTGAGATGAGGTATTATGTACACTATTTACATTATTCGGCCTATTGTCCTCATCTTTGTCGCCTTTTTTATCACGTTTCGGCCGTTGTACGCTCCGGCCTACTTCAGATGGCTGGAATGTCGAACTGAACTTTTTATTTCGCTCACTGGAATAAACTGTTCTAGTTCGACGTGCCATGTTTAATGGATGTCAGTTATCAGTTATCTCATGTTAATTCCCCTTTCATAGTTCTCCACCGCCTTATCCTCAATGACACAGTGGATAAAGGCGTTAGTTAGATCCAGTGACAGGACCCAAAGAGTGTGAGTTCAATACCTGATTAAGGCGGTGGAGAACTTGGAATTAACAGGAGATAACTGACATCCAATACAATTCTTAAAAGAATGCTCAATACAGAGTAGAGCAAATATAATTATTTATTTGAAAATTATAATATAAGTATCTTATAAAATCACTACAAGAATAGTATTTCCCTCCACGTATGGGGAAATAGCAGGACAGACTGGGTTTTATAGCCTTAGGTGGCAACTGGTCTAGGAGAAGGACAAATCGTTTGGGTACTCTGTGGCACTTACCTCACCAAGTCTCTGTATTCGGCCCTTCAAAATGTGTGGATGATTCTGCACAAGACCTTCTCCACTATAATCAAATCTCATGTATGTGCTGGTGTCGGGCTCTCGGTTTCCTAGGAACTGATCTCTTTCACCCTCATACGTCGAATTCGACGGGAGAGAATAGGTATATACACACACATATATATATATATATGTATATGGGGGTACTCTGAATGATTAATATCTTCTTCTTCTGGGGCTACTTCTTTTTCATCTTCTTCTGTATGCTGTGTCCGACGATTACAAAGGCGGAAATGTCGTTAATATGTTAATAAAGATCAGTTTAACAGTCTGACCATTGTAAATAATAGTAGAGAAGTGTTTTCCCGTTGCCTTCTCCACAGTTATTTATCGAGACACTACCTATAGTTAGCTTGCCCTTGACTGAACTAGAGTTCGCTGATAGGTCTGGTTTTTCATCCCACAGGGTTGATAATAACCCCCTCATTCGCAAGAAATTGAACAAACTTTAATCTCTTACATTTTTATTATAACAAAAAGGACAGCTGAAAGCGCTCAATGAAAATATTTTCTATATGACTTAAAAATATCAAAGGCCATATATACATATATATATATATATATATATATATATATATATATATATATATGAACAAATAAAAAATGTTAAAAAATTAAAATCTTCTGACACACTAGGTTGCATAATAATATTCTTTCGTTTTTATTATTTCAGTTAGATTTCTTAACTAGTTTCGGCCAACATGGCCATCATCCGGAAAAATGAAATTCTGCTTGTTAGTAGCAGTGAACTACAGAAATGAATGTCTTGATGGAGATGATGAACTTTTGTCTGAAGTTTTCATCTATCTTTTTAACATGGATTTTGGCCAGGCCTTGTGTTGGTCAAACAGTCTCTTTTAAGTTGTTATTTAAGATAAGAGCTGGATGGATTCATGATGCTCTGAATTCTATTGGTCATTTTGACAGTAATTTATATATATATATATATATATATATATATATATATATATATATATATATATATATATATATATATACTTTAGTACACTCAATACAAGACTTAACAGCCGCTCAAGATGCGTTACCGGGTGAGATTTTTACAAAGGCGTAATGGAGAAGGCATTAGAATGTAAGACGTGCATATCATGAGGATATTCCCATATATATATATATATATATATATATATATATATATATATATGTATTATAGATATCGGTTGACCCAAGGCTTTAATAGGTTAAGATTGTTGTGGCCAAGGAAGTTTATTCAACAAAGTAACAATTCTTGTTGAAAAAAAAAAAAGAAAAAACTCTATGAGTGGAGACAACACCTTATGAAAAGAATAATAAGGAATATGAGGCCGTCAAAATGGTATGCGGGGACATATCTCTGAGTGTCTGGGTTGGTGGAACTAAGGATGCCACACTTCAGAATATCTGCCATAGTAATAACGATCGAGTTGTTAGAGTCTACAAACGTTTCGTCTATTGGGCAGAGGTTGGATGTAGGCAATAATTAATCAGCCAAAAGGCCGCATAATTGGTTTTGAACTCTGTCGTCGCCGAACAGATAGGACTCGATAGCACTTGGCCAGATATGTAAGCAGTAAGTTCGTTCTTGGTCTGATCTAACTCTTGTAAAGACAGAACATCGAAAGAAGAGGTAGGTCATTTCTGTAGCGATACAAGCAATAGACTATTCTTCTCGAACCATTAGCCATTATACAAATATTCGATTTATATTTGAGGTCGGCGGGTGACTTTTACTCCCAATAGGCGGACGTGGCATTGAGAATATGGGCGGTCGTAAGGGCTAGAGCATATTTAGCCTAATTGAATTCGTTTTGGTGGTTTGGGTTTTCCTACATAAAAACTGGAAAATTGAAAATTCGAAAATAAAAATAAAAAAGGTAAGAATAAACACATCTTAACAAAATCTGATGAAATGATGGAACATGCAAATTCTTCGTGAAAGCGAGAATATTTCAATATCAAAACAGACGCACAAAAAAGGCGCGCACTACACACACACACACACACACACACACACATATATATATATTTATATATATATATATATATATATATATATATATATATATATATATAATAATAATAATAATAATAAAAGGAATAGATTTATAATCCAGAGTTCTTTAGCATTTCTTTAAAAAAAATATTCGATTTTATGTATATAAAAAATGTTAGGAAAGATATATTTATATTACAATGGATCATTCATACAAAAAGTACATTAGTAAAGTTAATGATATAAAATGGCGAAAACAAATTTATTAAAGTTGCATTAACCTACGAACCACTCGATGAATGTTATGGTCCTTGTTTTTAATAACTACAAGTAGTATAAGGTCTTTTTTAATCTGCAAGTACTTTCAACTTTACGCACAGTCATCCTCAGGCATGGAAATTATTTTGTTTTTATTAAATCCAGTTAGCATCGGAGACGATAGATTAAATGCTAATTGGAATATGTTTTTTTAGAAATGTGTTATTGTTAACGGATAAAAACTTTTGGAGCGTGTAACTTCAAAATTCTCCAAATCGTGTAACGGCATAATTGTCTACCCCAAATAATGTTTAATATCTAAAAAAAAAACACTAAACAAGTGGGTTTCTTTATTTTCAAGTTTTCAGAATATATGTACAGCCATCTTGCCATAATTTTTTGTATGACTCACTGAAAAGCCATTTCCGTTATTCAGCTAGAAAGAGAACAGGTTAAAATCGTTTTATGTCAACGCCACTGATTTCCCAATTGAGCAATGGTGAGAGGAAAATAATTCAGACCATCGTTAATGTTACGAACATTCATATTTTCAAAGTCCATTCACAGACCGTCAAAAGAAGGATGAATAAGTTTCAAAAAGAGGGAACAGTAGAGAGAAGGAATCAAGAAGTCACAACAGGAAAAAGGATCATCATTTACATTGCAGTGAATTATTTCTCCTTTGATCATGTTAGTATTCTATATGTCACATTTGTGGTTAGTGTTGTTACAGTGGGCAACCAGTGCATTTGATGTATTATTTTGTAAAATATCCCTTTTGTGTTCATATAATCTTTTATTTAGATTCCTTGAGGTTTCCCACCTATATTTTCTGTGACAAATATTATAGACGACAGTGTAAACCTCACCTTCAAGTTTTAGTTTATTTATTTTGTTTAGTATTGACTAAGTATTTTATTGTATTTGATGTAGTAGTAATGATTTTTATGTTGAGTTTAAATAGATTCATTTCGATTGTAGATGTGAGAGAATTAGTAGGCAGGACAATATAATTTTAATTCATTTGGTTTCTCAGGAGGAGCCGTATTTCTTTGTTTTGGAATATTTTGTGGGCCTTTTTGTCTCGAATTGAATATCAAATAATTACGGCATTGGAGTATTTTGAAAATGTTTTCAATGTATTTCTCTTCGTGTAAATAATCCGAGCTGCTTATTCTTAAAGTCTTAATCCGAGGATTATACTGGATTTTATTTTGTTGTTATGATCGGAATATAAATTTAGTAGGTCGTTGATTTTCGGTGGACACCGAGATTTAAACTGTTGTTAATACGGTACAGCTTGCTATCTAGGAAATGTAAGGAATTTTGTTCTACCATTTCATATGTAAATTCTATTGTATGTTCGACTTTGTTTAGTTGATCTACTTCTTAAGATAAATCATTATCCCGACTATATACATGGTAGAGCAGCATCAATATAACAATTGTATATTGATTGTATGGGTAAAATGATTTGGAAAAGACTGGATTTGTGAAGTTCTAAGAAGGTATGTCATCACTTCACGTACAGACGTTCGCATTTGTAATCCAAATTTTTGTTTGTAGCATTCATTATTGAATGTGAAGTAGCATTGACTGGTGGTGAAACGGTAGATTTATATTATTTTAGCTGTTGGTAGAGAGAGCTTTATCTTTGATTGAGTAAGAAGCTTTTTTTTGGGTGTGGGCGAGATTTAGACATTTTTTGTCTGGGACGTTGATATAGATGGATTTTATATATAGGCTAGCCATGACTTTGTCGGTCATGTTCATTTCCCTTAGTATTTCAACAACCCTGCCAGAGTTCCTTATGTTTGGTTGTTCCAAGGAGAGGAGTTAGAAGTTTTGTTATGGCTTTCGCCAGTTTTTTTTTATTTGGGTGGGGGCAAGTGCTGTCTATTCCTTAGATAACGGGGTGCATTGGGGTACTAATTTCTAGATTTTAGGGCGATTGTAAAATTTGGGTGGGTTCTGGGGTGATATTCTATGGTACAAGGATTTGTTTTCATTTTGAATTTATTTCCTGATTTCCTTGTTAGTGTTGAGTGTTTTAGTGGTTATTTTTTTAGTTTATTTTGTTCGTATGTTTCGATATAGTTGAGTAGTGAGTTATTTTTCTCTCTCTCTATATATATATTCTTTTTCATGATCAGAACCCATCCCACCCTTGTCCGAGGGAGCTATATGCATGTCGTTATTTCTCGTTGGGTTATTTAGGGCATTTAGGTGTCTCAGCGTTAATGTATTTTGGTTTCATACAAATCCTTATCACTCCTACTATTTAAACCAACAAAGAAACTACATTAAAATACGTTAAAATACTCTTGGTCAGCCCAGCCGTTTCCATAGTAATAAATATTGCGATGGACCATACTTATAAATACGTGCAAACCACAAAATAGCTTATTCCTAACTTTTCGCTTGAGGATGAAACGGGGACTCGACACCTAAATTCAACTTAATTTTAATAATTATATTGATGGCTTCGGCTCTCGTTTTTGAAACATGAGAACTCTTATGCAGCGAAGGAATCATATTTTTTTTTAAATATTATAATATAAGCTCTACTTCTGTATGGAGCACTGTCTTCTTAAAAATAAAAACAAAAATACTAAGGAACTCCGGATTATTTACCTGACGTGTTCTTTCCTACTTTTCTGCATACGTGCGCACGCACAAACACACACACACACACACACACACACATATATATATATATATATATATATATATATATATATATATATATATGAGTGAGATAACGATATATATTTTTATAGTGATTTTCCAAGCGTAATTTAATGTGGTACAAGGCCGAAAGTAGGGGCACCCAGTGAGGGTCGAACTCACTGATCAGTCGTTATTTTGCTAGGGAGACAAGCTTGCTAACCATTACACCGCCTCGAGGTGCCCGCGATATATATTTTTAGATATCAAGAACAGTATTGAGGAAATTGTAAGACAAAATGGAAAGAAGTTTATTTGTGACGCGTTTTATCCGTTAGGACTTCATCAGGCTGTTTGTTGACGCTTTTGTTCATAACAACGTCAGCAAACCCTATATTCCTCAATATAGTTTATATTTAAAAGATTAACATAGACATTCCGTGTCTAAATAGATAGATAGATAGATAGATAGATAGATAGATAGATAGATAATTACGACGAGATTATGGGTAATCTCCATAACAACGTCAACAAACCCAATATTCCTCAATATAGTTTATATTTAAAAGATTGACATAGACATTCCGTGTCTCTCTCTCCTCTCTCTCTCTCTCTCTCTCTCTATATATATATATATATATATATATATATATATATATATATATAGATAGATAGATAGATAGATAGATAGATAGATAGATAATTACAACGAGATTATAGATAATCTTTGTACAGGAGGGCATGAAGAATAGGGGCACGGTTAACAATGAGTAACCACCCTAGCGAGCTTGCGTAAATGTACGAGAGAAGGGATAGTCCTGAAATAAAAACTGCTTACAGCTACGAAGGATAGGGAATTGTGGAGAGCCACGTTCACCCACCTCTTGGGAGTATACGGAACATAAAGGAACCTGTAAACGCGTGGGTAGAAATTAACAAAATGATTTTGTCATATTGGCTGAAATGCATAGCGACATCTATCGATATATATTTGTCAGCAAAGCTTTGCCCGATTTCAGTCTACTCGACGCTCTATGTCTGAAGGTAGATGCTCTCAGCTCTGGCTTAGTGAATGAAAGTTTGCCTTAAAAGCATCTGTCCACAAGCTTTTGTCGTGGTGTGATCTCTACTGAACTCTCCGTATTTTTCGCTATATTTTAAACAAGCTCATTAAATATAAAGTCACTATAATGTAATAGCGAGCAAAAAATTCGTACAAATTTTGTGTGCAAGAATTACGGTGTTTCCTCTAGAACGGGTGTTATTATCAGAAAACATTACGAATGCTATCTTATTTATAAATGCTTTCTTTTCGTATCGTCTTCTCATACTTGTTAATAACAAAAATATGGATCTATACATCTTATGCCATTAATATACCCTGACTCAAAAAAAGAAAATCGTCCTGGGAATGACGATAAATTACATCCAGCAGTAAAGCCTTTGATTGGGATGTTTTGAGGAGCGTGGATCTACCTCTTAATTATTGTTTGCTTTCCACTCTGAGCCAGGTTGGTAAAACCTCTCAGAGTTCCCCAGGTATGTGCAAATAGTTAACTCCAAAACTAGTGTCGAAACACTATAAAAGAATAAAAATACCAGTAATACAATTTTGGAAAAGAAATATTACCGGTCATACATATTTGAAAAAAATATATTGCCAGCAATAGATTTGACTCTCGATAAAAAAACCCTCTTTCCAAAAATATATCAATAAAACCTGATCTACAAACTGATTTCCTACAAAGAATACATATTCTAATACGAACCTATCATAAAAATATTTTCGTCATTAAATATCACATTGAGGTTGATATGCCATAAAATATCACATTGAGGTTGATATGCCATATTTATGATGCCATAAAATCAACTAAACGATTAAAAATATGTCTGTGGAAATTAAGTATAGATATGAATCTACAGTGTGTTTCAAAAGTCACGCACCAATTTGCAGAAAACGTAACCTTGTGAAATAGTAACCATGGAAAATTTGCGTGACATCATCTTCCATAGTTCGACCAATAAAATGTCTTAATAATATATCATCGCATACAGAAACATGATTCAATTGGGTAAATAAATATGAATTTTACTAGGTTAACGATGCGAATTTCTCCCGGATTTTCAGGATGGAGTACCCTACCTCACATAAAAATCGGCATTGTGCCACATCCTGCTGTGTGAGGACGTGGGTAAATACCGAGGACCGAACTTCGCTACACTAAATTCTTGAACATGGACTCTTCCACTGACTATAAGAGGAGTTTCAAGACACACAGGAAGGTATTGCAAAGTGTGCCTCACGAATTACGATATTCTCTTATTAATCCACGTGATTAAACAGTTTTGTTCACTAATTTTATCCCCGTGTTTTCTTTGGAACGTTATTTACCAAAACAACGAGCTTGCATGTTGATACCGGTTTGATTTTAATTGTTTTGTTTTTGTTGTTGTTTTTAAGATCCGAGTTTGAATTCCAGTCGGTTGTAATAGATAACGACTCGAAATTGGTTCAGAATTTGAATTCCGAGTTTCATTCCGACAGGTTCCACACGACATGTTCAACCTATACGGATAGGCAATTCTGAGAGAATTGGAAACCCTATCGGGATTTAGCATTGGCGGTCACAGTCTTAAACTAAGATGCGCAGATGACACGGTACTGATATCAGACACGGGATAGAAATGACAAAATCTCTTAGAGTACAGACTAAGCATAAATTACAAGAAGACAGAATACATGGTCATCATTTACAGATCGGAACACTAAAATCAAACAGACGCGAATGTTTAAATATCTGGAAAGCGTTTTGACAGAGGACAGTAAGTGCGACATTGTGATCCGTAGACGTATTGAGATGGCCAAAGACGCATTCGAAAAGGAGGGCTGTGTATTGCGAGACAGGAGGATTTCTTTGGTAACAAAGAAAAGAATACTGAACTGTTACGTGACATCTGTCCTTCTTTACGGCAGCGAATGTTGGATGATTTCCTCAGAGATGAAGAAGAGACTCGAGGCGACAGAGATGTGGTTCTACAGAAGGATGCTAAGGATATCATGTACCGAGTGTGTGAGCAACGATGGGGTATTAGAGAGGTTGCAAACAAGGAGGATGCTTATACTTAACATCAGGAAGAGGAAGTTGAAATTTCTAGGACACATAATGAGGAAGAAAGGCCTAGAGAATCTGATACTCACGAGTCGAATAGAAGAAAAGAGAGACAAGGGAAAACAACGCATGACATACCTAGCGGGTTTAAGGAAGTGGATGACGCAACGTGGTCTGGGTGAGGAAGCAGAGGGATGGAACTTGTTAAGAGCTGCAAGGGATAGAGAGAGGTGGAGAGCCATGATCGCCTACGTCCTGAAAGGATATGGCACATAAAAAGAAGAAAGATACATTAAGCAAGTGGAGGACAGAACGTGGTCTGGGGGAGGAAGCAGACGGAAGGAACTTGTTAAGAGCTGCAAGGGATAGAGAGAGGTGGAGAGCCATGATCGCCTACGTCCTGAAAGGATATGGCACATAAAAAGAAGAAAGATACATTAAGCAAGTGGATGACAGAACGTGGTCTGGGGGAGGAAGCAGAGGGAAGGAACTTGTTGAGAGCTGCAAGGGAGAGGTAGAGGTGGAGAGCCATGATCGCCTACGTCCTGAAAGGATATGGCACATAAAAAGAAGAAAGATACATTAAGCAAGTGGATGACAGAACGTGGTCTGGCGGAGGAAGCAGAGGGAAGGAACTTGTTAAGAGCTGCAAGGGAGAGGTAGAGGTGGAGAGCCATGATCGCCTACGTCCTGAAAGGATATGGCACATAAAAAGAAGAAAGATACATTAAGCAAGTGGATGACAGAACGTGGTCTGGGGGAGGAAGCAGAGGGAAGGAACTTGTTAAGAGCTGCAAGGGAGAGGTAGAGGTGGAGAGCCATGATCGCCTACGTCCTGAAAGGATATGGCACATAAAAAGAAGAAAGATACATTAAGCAAGTGGATGACAGAACGTGGTCTGGGGGAGGAAGCAGAGGGAAGGAACTTGTAGAGAGCTGCAAGGAATAGAGAGAGGTGGAGAGCCATGATCGCCTACGTCCTGAAAGGATATGACACATAAAAAGAAGAAAGATACATTAAGCAAGTGGATGACAGAACGTGGTCTGGGGGAGGAAGCAGAGGGAAGGAACTTGTTGAGAGCTGCAAGGGAGAGGTAGAGGTGGAGAGCCATGATCGCCTACGTCCTGAAAGGATATGGCACATAAAAAGAAGAAAGATACATTAAGCAAGTGAATGACAGAACGTGGTCTGGGGAAGGAAGCAGAGGGAAGGAACTTATTGAGAGCTGCAAGGGATAGAGGGAAGTGGAGAGCCATGATCGCCTACGTCCTGAAAGGATATGGCACATAAAAAGAAGAAAGATACATTAAGCAAGTGGATGACAGAATGTGGTCTGGGGGAGGAAGCAGAGGGAAGGAACTTGTTAAGAGCTGCAAGGGATAGAGAGAGGTGGAGAGCCATGATCGCCTACGTCCTGAAAGGATATGGCACATAAAAAGAAGAAAGATACATTAAGCAAGTGAATGGCAGAACGTGGTCTGGGGGAGGAAGCAGAGGCAAGGAACTTGTTGAGAGCTGCAAGGAATAGAGGGAGGTGGAGAGCCATGATCGCCTACGTTCTGAATGGACATGATATATAAAAAGGAAAAAAAGAAGTGTTCGTTATATTCACCCACGTGCAAATACCCTTGGTAAAGGAATGAATTGACATCTATTCAGACCAGCTATGGATTTAATAATACGACTGTGTAACAGTAAATCATTATTATCGCAAAAATTATTTCAATTCTCTGGCATTAAATAACCTGCAAAATGTATCATAATGAATGCACGAGTTTTTTTGGGTTTTTTTTCTGATTAATACCAAGGAACTTTAGAAATGATCACTGAAGTTAAACAACGTACACCCAGGTCACTACTTAGATGGGTGACATGTTGGGAATACCATGTGCTGTAATCTTGTATGTACGGATGGTGTAATGAATAAAAGATCGAAATTAGCTCGGAATTGGAGAGCAAAGTTCCAATTCCCTTTGGTTTCGTTATATTCACTTACGCGCAAGGGCAAGGTATGAATCTGCCTGTTTTTCCAGCATATGGATTAATTAGTAGGACTTGTAATCGTAAATCATTCTTATCTCCAAAATTTGATTACAATTTTCCGGTTTTAAAAAACTGCAAAATGTTGATAAGCGTTTGAAAAAAACAACAACAAATTATTCGATCGATATCAGCATCCGTCAGTTGAACCACATCTATGTATGCTCAAGCCTCTTCTACATCTGTTCAGCATCCACTGCGATATATGTAATGGGATATTACGTAAGTTTTTTTTTGTGATGCCTTTGTCTGTTAGCATGCAGTTCAGTTTATTGAAGAAATATTTCGACCTTCCTATGGCCCTTCAGATTTCTCTGCCATACTCTCCGTTATCACACATGGCGTTATATGTCTGTATGTGTTCGATTTTTCCGTCACTTGCCTGCGTTAATATTTTCAGTTAATGTTTAAAGTTGTCAGTTGAAACACATTAATGTAGCTTCAAGCGTTTTCTTCATCTGTTCAACATCTTTTGTCATATAGATAATGGGATATTACGTAGAAGGACTTTTTTTGTTTCTAAGGACATTAGCTCTTCGCACGCAGGTCAGTTTATGGAAGAGATATTTCGACATTCCTCTTCGGATTTCTCCGTTATCACACATGATGTTCTATGTCAGTATCTGTGTGATTTTCCGTCACTTGTCCGGGTTAGTCAGATGGAGTAATGGATAGCGGCTCGGATAGAGGAATCGGAGAACCGAGTTTGAATTCCAGTCGAATCCATTACAGTCACTTACGTGATAATACCCTTGAGAAATGTATGAATCCTCTTCTTCTCTCTCTAGTAAATAGCAGGACAGACTGGGTTCTCTACCACAGAAAGAAATGGCAACCTACTTCGGGGAAAAATCTGCCTCGTCAGTCATGTATCGAAAGATACATGATCGCCTAAGCTTGTATCACGCATGGCACATAACTGACAGTCTAGATTAATATACTTAGTTAATATTTGAAGTTGTGATCTTTTGTGATTTACTAAGCATAATTTGAAGTCCTAAAGTATAGAGCACTCAGTGAGGGTCTACTTCACTACTCAGATGTAATTAATCTAGCAAAACAAGCTTGTTAACTATTCACCACATCGAATTTGCCCAAGTTGTGATCTCTTATATATATATATATATTGGATAGATAAAATTTGCCTTGAGTATGGGATGGTTTCTTGTTGTCTTCTTCACAGTGACTTTATTAAGACACTACCTTTACTTAGCTGACTCTGGACCTATTTATGTTCTTCCGTCCTTTGACAAATACTATTCTTCGTTCCATAGGTTTGGTAATATTTGTCTTTGGTAATTATTGCCGATAGGCCAGCGGCGTTTTTTTTTTCTTCAGCGGTATATCAACTTCTTATGCGTCATTTACTGGCGAAATTTAATGATCTTTGTACAATTAGGAATTTCTTTTACAAAAATGTATTGCTGGTAATTTTCTTTTTTTACTCTTAAAGATGTATTGTTGATATTTTAACTATTAAGATGTATGTATATACTCTCATTATGTTTTGATCACAGTTTCGAAGTTAACCATTTGTCCATATCTAGGACCCTAACAGATGGTACCACCCCAGGACATGGTGGATTCTGAGAACAACAGTAATTAAGCGGTGATTTAATGTTCCTCAAAACATCCCGATCAGTGGCCTTGCTGCCGGATGTAGTTTATC
>OZ010572.1:108070207-108145207 GCA_963932145.1 Acanthosepion lycidas
TCCAACGTCTCTCTCACGGTTGGGATGAGGCGAGTCTCTCACTGTTCAGTTCGCTACTTCTATGGAAAGTGATCGGATGAAAAACATTCATTAGTTTCGCCATGTCTCACCTTTAGAGCTAGGGCCCAGCATCTTACTTATTTGTAAAAGCCACAACATTCTCTTCGTATTCCAGTGGCGGGATGTAAGTTCCACTCGAAAAGATTCTTCCCGCGAACCACTGCTCTTTGGAACAGACTCCCAAGAGAACGTTTAACCGATCTCTACAATCTTAACTTGTTAACGTCTAGAGTTAACGGTTATATTTCTCTCCTATCTGGATAAACTATCCTACGTGACCCTCTGACTCGAGTGTCCCCCAGGTCTTGTACAAAGTGAACCTTATTGTAAAAAAAAAAAAATAAATAAATAAAAACTCGTATTATTTTAAAAGTTACATAAAAAATACGTTACAATTCTAACGTCAACTAAATTTAAAATTTGTTCTCTCTTAAAGACATGACATCATCTAATCTGAAATTTTAGGTTATTTGTAGGGGATAATTTTACTGTTATAGAAAGGAATATACAATGTTCAAATTATTATTATTATTATTGCGACATCAAAGGTTGGGAATGCAGCACAATGCACAGGAATCTCTAGAGATCTATTGTCAGAGACAAAACAACAATGTTCTAATCCAAAAGATCAGCCAAGCTAGAGGAAAAAAAGAAGACATGGAAAAGAAAGGCAACAACAAGCAAGACCTAATCCACCATCCGGGACAACCTCTCCTGAATATCGTAGGGAATTTCAAGCAGAAATAGGCCTCATTAGCAATTTCAGGGTCGACCAACTGAACTGACAGAGGCAAACAGAACAACACTATCATACATCACCTCAACGGATAGCCATAATGATGATTATTACGGAAGGGAATTTATTAATTTATAATTAATTTTGCTATTTATTTTGTATTTTATTATTAATTTTATAATGCTATCATTTATTCTACGTTGCTTTTTAAATGTTATATAATATCATATATATATGATTTATTTTTGGGAAATCTATGAGTCACGGTGGACTTATGGATAGCGACACGGATTGAGTTGAATCCATTACATTCACTTACGTTCTAATATCCTAGGGAAATGTATAAATCCTCTTCTCTCCACCCAGCTATGGGTAAATAGCAGAACAGATCGGGTTCTAAAGCCTTGGATGGCAACTGGTCTACCGCAGAAAGAAATGGCAACTTTCTGCGGGAAAAAAATCAGCCTCGTCAGCCATGTATCAAAACGACTGATGATAAAGCGGAAAAGATGTTTCATGTGAAGCGTTTTGAACTTCTGACTTTGGACAGAAGTGATGTTTACATTACACACGGACCGAAGAAGCAGTAATATTAAATTTATTTTTATTATGTGTTTTAGGTATATAGTCTACCTGATTCATTTTAGATTCTGTTTCTTTCTGTCTATGTTTTCATATCTTTTTAACTATAAATTTTTTAGTGTCCCACATCTTGCCAAAAAAAGAAAAAAAATAATAATAACACCCAGTGCATTAGTTTCTTACATAGGCACGGTGGAGTAATGGATAGCGGCAGCGAAACCATTACATTCACTTACGTGTTAATACCATTGAGAGAAGGTATGAAGCCCCCCTCTTCTCCCACTAACTATAGATAAATAGCAAGACAGGCCGGGTTGTATAAACTTGGACGACAAGTGGTCTACCACAGAAAGAAATGGTAACTTTCTGCGGGGAAAAAAATCAGCCTCGTCAGCCATGTATCAAAACGACTGATGATAAAGTGGAAAAGATGTGTGAGGCATTTTGTCTTTCAGACTTTGGACAGAAGTGATGTTTATATTACACACGAAGGAGTTTTAGATTCTCTTTCTTTCTGTCTATGTTTTTATATCTACTTAACTATAAATTTTTAAATGTCCTATATTTTAGCAAATAAATAAATAAAAAAAAATAAAATTAATCGGCTATGAATGTTAGGCTCGGTGGAGTAATGGATAGCGGCTCGGACTGAGGAATCGGAGAGCCGAGTTCGAATTCTAGTCGTAATCCATTACATTCACTTATGTGCTAATACCCTTGGGTAACGGTATGAATCCTCTTCCCCTCCCCCGGACTATAGATAAATAGCAGGACAGACGGGGATAGCATTTGGTCATCCGCGGGAAAAAAAAAGTACCCCGTCAGTCAATTATCGAAATATAGATGATCGCCTATGTGTGTATCACACATGACACACTTACAGGATACATTTGATTTTAAAAAATGCTGCTTTAATTAAAATAGAAAGGTTTCTAGAAGCTGACCGATTTAATAGACACTTTTACATAAATAAAAATGGGGCATCTATAATCACTATATTACCCTTTGAATTTATTAAAAAAAATGGCAGAATAAAAATAAATCCATTAATTCTTCATAGATTGCTTTGTTTACGTTTCGAATAAAAAACTGAGCAGATATGAAGCTTTCGAGAAAATAATTTGAGTGAAGAAGATTTGGTTTCTTTAGAAAGGCGAACGAAAACCATGCTTAATGTAACGTCCTTCGTCGCCGAATGGTATAGCACGATAGATTCAATGGCGCCCCCTTACATAGATAGACGCAAGTTCTATCCCTGCCCGAAAACAGATTATTTTTTTATTAAGATTTATCGAATGCTCAAGGCTCATAAACTCAATATTAAAAAGGACGTCTATTTCAAATGACAAGCATCCATTATGATAACGTTTGATGACAGAGCAAAGTCTAGTATAGACACATATTGTATCAAGATACAAATTATAGGGAGCGGTGGAGAATCAAAATTTGGCCACGACCTGAAGAAGTACGGCCCATAATAGCAGACGAAGAATGAAATGTCGTACGGAAAATAACAACAACAAGTAACGTGAAGATGCTCGCCTGAAGAATTGTTCTTCGGAAGTCCTGTTTGTCTTTTGAGGAAAAGCAGAGTCGTAAATGTGCAGATATTTATCAAACTCGAGTAGTATTTGCTTATCTCTGGCTTGGATGCTAGAGACAACCCTTTCCTAGCGAATGACAAGTCCCCAGCACCCTTGCATCAAATCCTCTACTCGGGCGATTGCAGAACCACCCCCCTCAACGATGGCGTTTGCTCGAAAGATAACAGGCCTTAGTTATCATAACAGTTGAAAGGTCGCATTCGTTATTTACGTCAACAGAGAAGATTAAACGATTTCTCCATGCGACAGTTAAGTTTTAAATGCAACAAGCGATTTTTTGACAAGAGATTACTTTTTATCTGTGTGAGTCGATTTATGTTTTCTCTCTTTAGTGTATATAAAAATATTATCGACTTTATTTTTCTACATATATGAAAAATATACAGGGTGATTGAAAAGTAACTCCGTATTTTATGTTTGATAGACTCTCCCATTTAACTATAATTTTTACAAGACGGGAGAGTCCATCATATATAAAACAGGAAGTTGCTTTTCAGACACCTTCTATTATTTAGCTACATAAAATTATAGGTTTGACCATGAAACAATATTAGCTATACCGAGGCCTAGTTTCCTTCCTCTCTGTCGAAGTATAATTCTTGACTTGTTCGCAAACTGCTCACAAAAGGTAGGGTCTGAAGAAGTTGGACTATATATAGTTCGCGAGTGCGTTGTACAAATTGCCGAAACCTTTGGGCAGAATCTCATATATATATATATATATATATATATATATATATATATATATATGTGTGTGTGTGTGTGTGTGTGTGTGTGTGTGTGTGCGTGTTTGTGTTTGTGTGTGTGTGTGTTCATGACAAAACGATATACAGTGTGATTAAAAATTAATCCCTTTTTTAGATACGATGGTCGCTCCCGTCTTCTTAGAATTATAGTTAGACAGAAGTGTCCATCATGTATGAAATAGAGAGTTTTATTCTATCACCTTATATATATATATATATATATATATATATATATATATATATATATATATATATATATATATATATATATATATATGTATGTATGTATGTATATACATGGCAGCGATAAATAAGCAAAGGAGGAAAAATTTAATAAAAATGTTTAGCGAAATTTTGTCTGTCAATTTCAATTAAAATATTAAGTTATAATGAATTCTAGCTACTCAAGTACATACACATACAAAGGCACATACATAAACTCACAGACATAAAAGGCCACACGCACGCACACACACACACACACACATATACATATATATATATATATATATATATATATATATTTATATATGTATGTATGTATGTATATATAGTATTAGCATTTTTTAAAAATTGTATTAAATTAATCTTATTTAATTAAACATTATTTGATGTTTATGAACTAAGGAGCCTGTCGTCGGCTGAACATTAACGACTTCAGTTCAGCATTCAAGGGCTTTAATAACTCACAAAGAAACGAACAGGCGTGTGTGATGTTATCTAATTTCGTATGCATACATACAAATATGATTAACATAGTGAGGTCGCTTGAAAGTGTATGACCATGCATTCTCTCTCTCTCTCCTTCTTTCTCTTTTTCCCTCTCTATCTATCTATCTATCTATCTATCGATCTATTAGGTTGGTACAAAAATAATGACGTAATGATGTCGTTTTTTGACGTTAAAAAATACGTCAAAAACGACATTATTACGTCATTATTTTTGCACCAACCTAATATCTATCTATCAATCTATCTATTTCAGCCTCTTCATATCTATCTAACTATCTATCTATCTAAGTCTGTTCATATCTATCTATCTATCTATCTATCTATCTATCTATTTCAGCCTCTTCATATCTATCTATCTATCTATCTATCTATCTGTCTATCAATGACAGACACAAACGCAGATATGTTATTTCTCAGTGTGTCTGTCTATGCTATTGTCTGATATCGACAGTTAAGAGAAAGTTTCGTATTTAAATTTAAAAGGAACAAATAAAATATAAATATATCCGAATAGATAGATAGATAGATAAATAGATAGATAGATAGATACATAAGTAGATACATAAATAGGAATAGACTGAAATAGATATATAGATATGAATAAACTGTAATTGATAGATACATAAATAGATAGATATGCATAGACCGAAATAGATAGATAGATAAACATAAAGGTTTATGTATATATATATATATATATATATATATATATATATATATATATATATATAGTGTAACCCGGATATATGAGACCCGGATATAAGTGAAACCCGGATATAAGATAGATTTTCTCTGGTCCCAAATTAGAGCCTGTGTTAATGTATATATAATAGACCAAACACGGATATAAGAGAAACCCGGATATAAGAGACTTCGTATCCGGTCCAAACGACTCTCTTATATCCGGGTTTCACTGTATGTACATATATATATATATATATATATATATATATATATATATATAGAAAGAGAGAGAGAGAGAGAGAGAGAGAGATGAAGATACGGGCAAATAAGATTAGACTAGGAAAATGATTCTTGTTTAGACTAAGGACATTCCTTGCACTTTTCAAAAGTAATGTTCATTTAATATAAGGCTCAAGAGCCGATCCTTGTAGCGCTCTACTGAGAGAGGTCTGTGCTACGAATGTAAGAAGCGGTATAACTAAGTAAAGAAATGTGCATTTTGCTTTCTATATGACCTGTGAGTGTCGAATTTTCCAACCCATACTTCCTTATTGTCCCAAAAATTTAAACTATCGCTTTTTGATTCTATTCGATAAGTCCTTTTGGTTTCCATGTTCTTTAAAATCTTCCACCTTGCTTACACGCTCAATAAATGGTATTCTCAGCATGCTTCTGTAGAACCACATTTGTCGTGCCCTCTATTCTTCATTTCACTTTTGAGGAAACGTCATAGCAGTTCATCATTCCTTTCTGTGTGTTTAGCGAAGGTTTTTCTTCTTCTTCGTGAGTTTCTCTGTTACTGGCAGCCAGATTCGGCTACGCCAATGCGCGCACAAATTCAGTTCATGGAACAAATAAAAAAAACTTTATAAATGTAACATGTTTTGATTTTATTGAAGATTCATCTGAAAAGTTTAGAAACGATTTATGAAACTGAAGGTTCCGATACATTTAATTCTGTTTTTTTTTTCTTTGTCAGTTTGGTCTTATCATCTCCAGGAATTGAACACGCTGACACTACAAGACAGGCATCAAAATAAGCACTAAAATCCGGAGGCACAATCATATGCTCCGATTCCACAAGTCAAGAACACAAGAGATCTCTCAGACCAATGAAAAACAAACACATATTTCAAAATGGGGGAATCCATTCTCTTCCATACCGCATTTTTTAAATATTCTGATGAAGCTTAAATAAAAGCGAAATATGTTAAAACCTTGGACTTGATCCTGATTTTACAAAACAAAAAACAATACAGCGAAGATATATCCAACCAGCAAGCCGTTCGGCTGGGACGTCTCGGATAAGCCTTGTTTCTGAGTCTGATTATGGCAAAACTAACAAAAAAATGAAAACAGGAAAGTATTTAAAAAACAGATCTTGAGAAAAGAATACCTGCTCAAGTTTATTTTCAACCAATTGAAAAGACGGTTCGGAAAAGAAGCTTATTGACCCGGCACGAATATAACTAAAAACGTTTTAACGGTTTAATCAAAAGATGACGTTGAATTACGAGATACCAGATGACCAGCAAGCAGCACTGGGTCTAGCTAGGAAAATTTAAATAATTTTTAGCAAATTTACCGAAACGAACACGCAACTGAACAAAATATGGCTTTATAAGAAAAATCAGTTCCCTCACTACAATTGAAATTCAACAAGCTAATATCCAAATTCCGAGAATTTTCAACAAATGACAATCACTCGGCAACTCTTTCCATTCAACAACGAAAACAGGCGTTTGGTTGACATATCAACCTCCGAACGCTTCCTAAAAATTTAAAAACACATCAAAAACTTTTCTAGCACATTGCACTTTGTATCAAGAACTTTTATTACTACGCATAAAATAAGTCCCCACTTTTGAACATTTCTCTACATAACTTATTTTTATTTTAGCTGCACAATTTTCTTTGCGATTAGATTATTTAAAAAACAAATCTGTTTCAATTTCACCCGGAAGAGTAGTCTATGAAAGTGTAAACTTAAAAAAAGGTATTAATTGATATTTTTTTTATATGTGGAAGTTCCGATACATATTAACATGTAAAATACATTATTTATATAAAAATCTTGAGAAATATTTTATTATACAAACACACACACACACTATATATATATATATATATATATATATATATATATATATATATATATATATATATATGTATTTATAGTCATCCACAGACAGACTGTTTCTTTTTATCTCTGTTCATCGAAACCCAGCTGAATTTTCGTCAGTCGGAGAATCTCTCCCTAAGCCGTTGGCGCACGGTAGGGATGAAGGTGAATTTAAGTGTATTTATTTTTACATAAACACGCTAGTAACTGAGAGAACTCGATTCGTTTTATCGAAGAGCATTGCATTAGTAGCACTGTTAAAAAACTCACACTTTCTCTCTAGAGAGCTCAACCGAAATATATATGATAAAAATATGTATGCAATATTTAGGAGATAACTGTGGTCAATATCAGAGATAGAGCCCAGGTAAATATAAAATTGAAGTCATTACCCATATGGCGTCTGGCTGTTCCATGCTTAAACACAATCATCAGGCCTGAAATTGCGTTTAAGCATGGAACAGAGTGTAGCATTGCTGACCTCAATGTCTACACACATACACACACTCACAAACACACACACACATACATATATATGTGTGTATATATATATATATATATATATATATATATATATATATATATATATATATATATATATCCAAGTAAGTTAATACCATGTTTTTTACATACGATTTTTAACATGTTTTTGTTTTAATCTCATATAATATATATATATATATATATATATATATATGTATATATAATAAAAAAATTTAAACACTAATATTTCACGGTCATAATTTATTCCATTGGAATCGTAAATACGAACCACTTCATCAGACCTATTTACGATATTAATGGATTAAGTTATGACCATGGAATATTAGAGTTTAAGCCGTTTTATTATATCCTTACTCTGTTCTGGACATTGAGTTCTACCCGCATTCTATCCTCTTGGAATTTTTTATTAAAAAGAAAATACATGTATGTGTATGCACCTATGTATATATATTTATATATTTTGCATATGTATGTCTATATTTACCATTAATATATATATATATATAGATATATATATATATATATATATATATATATATATATATATATATATATATATATTTGTGTGTGTCTGTGTGTGTGTATGAATATACATGAGTGCCTGTGTGTATATTGTTGTGTGTGTGCGTGTGTCTGTATATGTGTGTGTGCTGGAGAGAATGAGCAACAGAGTTAGTGGGAGAAAAAAAAGCCGATAGTTTATCTCAAACGGTTTTCCCTTGGATGCAAAAGGCTTTTTTACTTCCTTTCGTTTTTAGCATTTCAAACTACAAATAACCAGTAACAAACGAACGAGAAAGTCCTATCCAAGATAATCGGATTATGGACAACACGCCGATGCGATCGAAATTTCCTCAATCTTCTCCAGGTTTCAGGAAAAACAACGACGTCATGACAAAAGATACCGAAATTCGACCTCCGTGAAATTCTCTTTTTTTTCTCTTTGTCTACTCTGTCTGTCTGCCTGCATTTCAGTTTAGACATATCTATCTATCTATCTATCTCTCTCTCTATATATATATATATATTGATCAGTCTAATCATATTAATCTATCTATCTATCTATCTATCTATCTATCTATCTATCTATCTATCTATCCGGTGTTCATATCTGTTTATCTATCAGGCTGTTCATATCTATCTATCTATCTATCTATCTATCTATCAGTTTGTTCATATCTCTTACTCTCTCTCTCTCTCTCTCTCTCTCTCTCTCTCTCTCTCTATATATATATATATATATATATATATAAAGTGGACATTGAAGTCAGCCACCCAGGGACGATAGTCTGTTTCATGGCTTGATGATTGCGTCTAAACATGAAACATCTGCGTGTTGACTTCAATGTCCACTTTTATATTTACATATGTTCTATCCCCGAGATGTTCTTCTTACACACTTATTAATCCTTACATTTTAGTGGCACTAACTTACAAAAGATAATATATATATATATATATATATATATATATATATATATATATATATATATATATATATATATAATCCGTTTCACCACATGAAGGCAGAAACACCATTAAGACACAGGCTGTGGAAGAATTAAGAACAGAATCATTAATAATGATCGGGAGCATGGAGGGTGTTCCAGAAGCAAAAAGGAACAACGTAGATCTATCTATCTATCTATCTATCTATCTATCTATCTATATCTGGCTGTTCGTATCTATCTATCTATCTATCTATCTATCTATTAGATTTGTGCAAAAATAATGTCGTTTTCTCATATATTAACATATGTGAGAAAACGACATTATTTTGGCACCAACCTAATAGCTATCTATCTCTGCCAGCCAATATATCTATCTAGTTTTTCATCTAACAATCCAAGTGTGGTGAATATTAATTAGGTAAAAAATGAACAATATAACAGACAACTGATGTACGCAATCAAAAATGCCGGAAAGAAAAAATAAGAACCACATTATATCCAGTCGACATTTCGATATGAGTTAATATTCTTAATAGGACACGTGTCTCCTAACCAAAATACAACATTCCAGAACATTCAGTGTCAGCTTGGTACTTTTGTAAAATCATTTCACCCGGAATAAGTAGAAGTCGCTAGGGTTTAATGAGAGTGAAATAGAATTAGGAAACTCTTTTGAAGAAAAAGGATAATAAAAGAACAAGTTTTTAAATTTTCCACAACGCGTAGTTTAGCAAAAAACAAACAATTAAACGAGTATCTAGGCTTAAATATACCTGTACTTAAATGATGAGACCTAACCGCCAATCTAGTACTGGCTGTTTACATATACAGAAAAATAGCCTTCTCAGTAGATGCTAGTTCTGTTCCAAACGGTTTTCAGCCTTTCATGTCTTGTTCATTTTAACGTCTCCATGAAGAAACTGCACCCTATTAATCATCTGAAAGAACCATTTCTGCCTTTCATCAACCTGGTGAATGCTAACCTGCAAGACTCACCGTGCCTTTTCGGACTGACATTTTGCAGTTGAAACGGATAGATGTAACCGTAAGTTCTATGCTAACAGTTTCTTTTCTCGCACTTCTCACCGGTGAAACTCTCTTCCGGTTTCTTGCTTTCCATTCACGTTTTACCTTCAAAAATTTAAATGCAACGTCAGTCGTTATCTCCTGTCATCTTGATTCATCTCGCTATTTAATAATAATTCTACTTTTCATTCACATTGTGTAAAGCCCTGTGTCATAGTGGATTTTTGGTTTGCGCAGCAAACACATGAACCACGTTTTAAATCCTCTCTGCTATTGTCATATTGGTCGGGAACCGGTTATTAAAGACTCTAATGGAAAATGGCCCCGATTAAAAAAAAAATGTACAAGAAGATATGGAGAGTGCAGTAAGAAAGAACTACTGGCGTAGATTAAATATAGTTTATAGACCAAAATTCCTTAAATGTCACCTGGATCGACGGAGAGCTGGAGATGACCGGATAAATATTTAACAGCAATAACAATGAAGATCATTATAATGATATTAGTAATATCGGGTATTGTGACGTCCCCCCCCCGCGGGTGTCTCTGCGCCAAATGTGACGTCTGCCTTGCTGCGTCCATCGGGCTATCCTGTCCTGTGACGACCAACTGGCTTGGTATTGGTCGCGGCAACAAATGTGACGTTCTAACCTTTTGGTGATTCAGATGGGAATCTGGTTAGATTCAGTATCAGCCTTGTCGTTCCCAGCTCGCCTCTAACGTCTGGTTACCGAAGTAACTGTTTTGATTTCCAGTCTAACCTACCCACGTTGTGATTTGATCTTAGGCAGACGAAATCAATCAGTCAACGGGCCGTAATGCAAGCCGAGTTCGATCAAGGGTAACACCGCACATGTATATGTAAAATAAAATAAAATAATAACTCGAAAAGTTCAAATGTGTTAAAAAAGGATAACAATTTTTTATATCTGGTTGCTGAATACAGGACTGCGTCTTTCTCCCAAACCCGCTATATGGATTCGTGACACTTTGTGTTTGTTAGGCGAGTCTTAACATCTTAAGTTGTTTGTTCTTTAAGGAACTGGTTCTTGGTGTATCTTCAGGTGATATTCGTAAAACTTGTTTTGGTGGTGGGAGTCTAAGTCGTTCTTCAAAAATAAATTGTTCTTGGCTAGAAGTTGAGGTCGTGATTTGCGTGAATCTTTCGATCAACTCTTTGCGAACTCAATTCAAGTCAGCTGCGAACTTCACTGCGAACTTAACTGGAACTCGAACTCGAACTGCTTTTCACTCGCTGCGACTCTGCTTATATGGACGGCGACCAAAACCGGGGTGAGCTTGTCGGGGTTTGAGGTTCCTTGATAATTCTAAACCTACAATCCACTTCTTTGTTTTCGGTCAGGAAAATTTTATTATTCTCCATTTTTGGAAGTCTTTCGTCTTCCCACCTTCTTCTGTTCTCATATTGGTATCTCACCATGCCCTCAGAGGGTGTCAACGGGTTTCCCCTCTCTCTCTCCCAGTGGCATCTCCCACCTATCCCTTCAGTGAAGGCGCAACAGGCCTCCCCTCCTTATTCACATGATTGGCTCCGCCTTACGCTCATGCCACCATTCAGCCAATGTGCACTCAGCATTGTGGGTGTGGCCAGACTAGCCTCGGTTTAAAAAATCTTGCTCAAAGAAAAAAAAAATTATCTTCCTTTTTCTTTTTTTCTTTTTCTTTTTCTTTTCTATCTCTTTCTTTCCTTCTGCCCGACCACAAAGCTTTGGACTTTTAACTTAGCCAAATGTCACTTGGACTTTATCCCCCGGGACCTTCGCCAAACAAGTGGGTGGTCAATTGGACGTATTTGCATTCTTGGTGCCAATTACTGATCCGATAAAATAGTTTAGCTATCTTAGCCATCCCTGATAATAACCAGATGCTCCTCTCAATGATATTCTGCATATAGACAAAGGCTTAATTTTTCCTTCATGGTGGTCAGCGGACATTTTTTTTTTCTCGGACAGTGCGTGCTTAATTCATTTTTATTTTTATCTCTTCAGAATTCTGCGGGAGGTCTCTTGTCCAACTTGAAAAAAACTTTTTTTTATCATTGCCATGGGCAGATTGGATATATCTTACTCGCCGCCACGTAACATAAATAAGATTAAATTCTGTGTTTTACCTTGTCGCCAATGGAAATAAAAATCTTACCACTTTTCCCCGCTAGAAAAACAACACTACTCAGTGTCCTTTTCGTGATGGCTTCTTATCACCTAAATTTAATTCTCGCCTTTCTTTTTCTTCTTTCTTTCTAGCGACGTAAATAGTGTCACAATCCCCCCTAACCTATTTGTCATTTACTCGTAAATGACACCTAAACCCAAATACACTATTTAGCATGCATCATGCCTCTGTCCCATGCAGTTCTATTCTTCTTTTCTTTTTTTTTGTACGGTTTTACATGCAAGGTGATGTACTTTTCATCTTCTTCTGTTCTACATGCAAATGTAATGTTCTTTTCATCTTCTGCTTTACATGCAAACGTAATGTTCTTTTCATCTTCTTCTGTTCTATATGCAAATGTAATGTTCTTTTCATCTTCTGTTTTACATGCAAACGTAATGTTCTTTCATCTTCTTCTGCCCTACATGCAAATGTAATGTTCTTTTCATCTTCTTCTGTTTCTCATACAATTTAAAGTGTGCTTGTGCCTGTGGGTGCATGTGTGTGGTTACTCTACCTTATTCTTCTTGGTCAATGTTTTCCTCTCTGCTGTAGGAGGTTTTTCCGCCGCACTTGTCGGTTTCACGTCATCCTCCTCCGCCGGTCTTTCTGCAATTTCTTCGCCGATTCTGTATGAGTAAGGAACACTGCTCGGCATCTCCCTCTCGAGTTGCTGCATGCTCATTTGATTATCGCTAGTTAATTTCCTCTTCCATATTGCCATATCCCCTATGGCTATAATTATGAATGTACCCATCATTGCCGACCAACTTATCGCGATCTGCTCATCATCTTCACAAGCCAAAATCTTAATTTCCCAACGCACTTAAATTGTCCCACAATTGATCCATATCGATCTTTTCTATCGGCTTCATTAGTACTGGCATTTTATTCAAGGTAACATTGGAGAATCCTCTCACTATTGGCTTCCACAACTCTGTACAATTGACTAAGCTTCTGCCAATCAATTCTATGATTGAAACTTTCTCTTCATATCTTTCTTCTTCCTGGTAATAGCGGGGTAAGGAAATAGATATCCCAAATGCCGAACATCCCAGGGGTAACTTTAACAAGGATAATGGTGGCTTTACTCTTAATGTCCTTGTAGACTCTCCCCCACATACCCTAGACAAGCTGATGGGTTTCTGTTTCGCCACTGCCCACACCCCGTCTGAAATACTGATAGCTTGTGGTAATGCCGTGTTTGCGAATACCTCTACTTGACAAGTTCTCTTAATTCCCTCTTTCTTCCCTTCAAACAATTCTAGTATGCACATTTTGTGGTTACCAGCTATATAGATAGGGTTTAACGATGCACAAGTCCCTAGAGCATCATCTCTACACTTTCTAGCTTCTTCAGCTGTTAGAAACATGAATATTGTTCTACCCGAATTTAAAGCTATGTATTCTGTTTCCATCTTGTACCCGGCTACCATTCCCAAACCTTGATTTCTTCTGGGGTATGGAATAGGTAAATTTACAACCTGGTATATCTCGAATATACTCTCTCTATCTAACAACGGAAGAGACATCATAACCAATAGTCGTCTATTTTCCAACAAGGTCACACATCCCAGTTCATTATAATATTTCCACAATTCTTCGGCGGGATCCACTGGCAGTCTTAAATGGTGGGGTAACTCGGCCTGTATTCCGAGTGTCACTTCCCTTAGGTGACTCGGGTTTACTATGCTTGGGTGTCCCAATGACAAAATATCTAATTGCGCTCTCACATGTTCCAGCAAGGTCGTCAACTACTGACTAGTTTGTCGTATCTTATTCGTAATTGTCATTAGTTGGAAATATCTTTGCATGAATCCACTCATTTCTTGTAATTCTATCATTACTGTTTCTGTATCATTAATTACCTCTTGTCTCAACCCTGTCAGGTTATTTATTAACCAATTAATTCTGGCTCTATTCTTGGCCACTTCCAACCTTGTCACATTTAATATTGTCACACTCTCTCTTGTCACTTGAGCCAGCGTCCTCTGGTTTATTTTCACTTCTACCAGTTTCCTTCTTATGAATTTAACGTCATCTTCAGTCACTGTTCCAAACAGGACATTTAACGCTTTTCCCACAATCGGAACTACTGATCTCTTTTCCCGCGTCTGCAGTAAGTCTATTCCATTCAGGTAATTTTGCATGTCCCTCCATTGAGCCTCTATCATAGTGGCCTCCAATTCTAGGGAGTGTAATAAACTGAGATATCCTTTCTCCTTGGAATAATCTTCCCCTACCTTCAACCGGGCTGCATCCAGCTGCATTAGCTTATTTCTTAGTTTATTTAGTAGCGACTCGTATGGTTTTAAATCTATCACGAATGTGATCAACCATTTAGACCTGGTTATTATTACTTCACTCGTCTTTTTAAAAATGGTATTTCGGCTGTGCTTCCAAGCTTCCTCCATCGTTACCATCAGTGTGGCTACCATCATCATCATCATCAACCCTTTCATTTTGGTCATTCCTGCAAGGCAACAAAATTCTCTTCTTTTTATTCTTCATAACCATTCGGTCTTGTTCAATTCTTCACTCAATTATTCCATTTCTTACTAAGTTTGTAATCCTTCAGCTCTTCCCTCCGTTAACTAGCTCCTAGCAGACAGAATGGTCCGGACAAGTGCGTGGGGATCCTACTTCAAAGGCCGTACTTCATGACACCACTGATGGCCAATTAGCAATGTCAGTAATCTTCTTCCGTCCTTCGTGAGGTGCACCTCGCAACTCCATCCACTCCATCCACATCCACCACAGTCAGCGAGTAGGTTTTTGGATGAGCCAAGGTCGTTATCTGTCGATACTGCGTGCTTCTATTCTGCACAGCCTTCTTTGTTCTACTGAGACTTGGGGTTCTTCACCCTTCTCATCTTCAGAGGTAGTTCTTGCTCGACCTCTAACCTTCCCTCTGTGCTTAATTCTCGTTCAGGAGGTGTTTTGTCCTCTTCTTCCTCTCTTGATTCTGTTTCGAGTCCGCGCCCTGGACGTCTTCATTACTTCTTGATTCGATGTCTAAATTTCTCCTGTTTCTTAGTTTTTCTTTGAGCTTGGAAAGGGGTATTTGATCCTCTTCCTCCCACTCATTGAACTCTTCGTCTTGTTTAGGGCGTCTCTTTTTAGAGCCCTTGACTGCTTGATTGGATCTCTTCGTTTTTCTCTTCCTTTTCTTTGGGCATGGGGGTGCGATGGTGACATCACAGGGTCTTCTCCGCACCGATTCAGACGACGACTGAACGCCGCTGATCCCCGCCGAGGGTTCCAACTCCGTCACTCAGATCGCTTCGCCTATCTGGCTAATTCGATCTATCTCTTCATTTTCCTCGGAATCTTCCTCCGTCTCCATTTCTTCCGGCTCAACCAGAGTTACCTTCCTTGTCCTTGTCTTATTAGGCCTCGGCTCGCTCATTTCCAGGTTAGCTATTTCCGCCTTCTTCAGATTGTTGACATGGACCCTCCTTGCTCGTCCTGCCACTTGATCCCATATAGTTAGTGACCTCTCCGTACAGTTTGGGCCAATAGTACTTTCTCCCTATTAGATCATATGTTCTATCAATTCCCATGTGACCCAACCTCTCGTGGCACTGTTCTACTATCTCTGGTCTTAAACTTTTGTGCACATACAATTTGGGCTTGACTTCTTCATCGCTACCTGAGAAATAATACGGCCTTTCCTCTATTACTGCATACTTGGTGGTCTCTCCTGCCTCGCACCTTTTCTCTAAGGGCAGCTATTTCACTGTGTGCCTGCTCCTTCTCAATTCCTTCTGTCCAGTAGGGATCGGTTGTTATCTGCGCGTCCCCTTCCTCGTCCGATTCTAACATAGGGCAATCTTTTAGCTTATTAGTGTTAATTACTCCGATTCTATAGGCTTTATCATCTACTCCTTGCGCTACTTTTACAGATCTTTCTTCCAGTTGTTTCGGTATTCTTGAGAGTAAATCTGCACACGTGTTTTCCTTCCCTGCCAAACACTCTATCTTACAGTGGTAGCCACTTAACTTTAGCGCACACTGTTGAATCTCCTTATTATTTGTCCATTCTGCCTGCAGTAGGTACTGCAGAGGCTTGTGGTCTGTTTTTATAGTAAAGATCGCACCATTCAAGTAGTAGTCCAGTTTTTGGAGAACATACATGATAGCATATGCTTCTCTTTCTATTACTGGCCATCTCTGTTGTGTCTCTGAGAGCTTATGAGAGAGAAAGTATATCGGTACCTCCTCTGGTATGCCTGGCACTGGTCCTTCTTTATCGGGACACGGCTGGGTAAGAACTTCTCCTACACACTGCTCACTGACATCAGTGTATAGTACCATGTGCTTGCTGAGATCTGGGTACGTCAGCAGTGGGATGGCTGTCAACTGTTCTTTTAAGGTATCAAATGTCCGTTGACAGTCTTCAGTCCACTTGAACCTAGCATATTTCTTCGACAGGGCTACTAAGGGTATGGCAATTCTCGAGAATGCCGGGACGAATCGTCGGTAGTACCCTATAGTTCCTATAAACCCTCTTACTTGTCTCACTGTCTTAGGTTCTGGCATTTCCCTTATGACTTTCACTTTATCCATGTCGGGTTTAATACCGTCTCCGTTTATAACAAAGCCCAAATATCTAGTCTCCTCCTTCAGAAACTGACTCTTCGACAATTTCAATTTTAAGCCGTGCTCTCTTAGTCTTTCCAACACTTGTTTTAGATGGAAAAAATGTTGTTCTACTGTTTCTGAAAATATCAAAATATCATCTAAATATGCCATGTCAAAGCTCTCGCATCCTCCTAATACTATTGACATCAGCTGTAGGAAGTTTCCCGGGGCATTGGCTAAACCGAATGGCATCACACTGAACTGAAATAGTCACAAGTGACACGCAAATGCAGCATTTTCCTTGTCAGCCTCATCAAGGGCTACCTACCAATACCCGGACGTCAAGTCCAACGTAGATATGTACTTCGCTTTCCCTAATAATGCCAATATGTCATCGATTAGTGGTAATGGCACCGCCAACGGTTTCGATATAGAATTTAGTTTCCTAAAATCTACACAAAAACGGTGCCCGCCATCTTTCCTACCTAATATCACGATTGGAAAGCTCCAAGGGGAGATCGATCTTTCGATCATCCCAGCTTCCAACATCTCTTCTCCTGCCACTTCCACAAGGGGTCTCTTATAAAAAGGTGTTCGGTAGGGCTTCAATTTCACAGGGGGGGTGATCGCCAGTGTCGATTTTCATTTTTACTGTGTTGGTCTGGCCTAATTCCTTATCTGATTGGGCCACCACATCTCGATTTTCTCCCAGCAGACTTCCCATTCTGGCCCTAAATTGATCAGGTGCCAATATATCTTCGTCTACTATTCCTTCTGGTTTTTCTATGAGTTTTCCCTGTTTCTCTTCGAATCTCACCCGATTCAGAGTTCGTAGGGTTAATGCTTTTCCTATCTCTTCCCCTCTCTTAACCTTCATCGTCTTTTGGGCCTGGTTCACCATCATAATAGGCACTAATTCAGCTGCGTCCACTACTGCTTCACACAGAGTTACCTCATTTTCTTCTAGGCCCATCATTTCTACAGGAACCAATTGCAGGGTTCCTTTTCCTATTTACTTCCCTGACATTAGCTTACCCTTTCCCGACACCGCCGTTCTGATGGGTAGCTTTACATCTTCCTCCACCACTATTGTTATATTTTCTTCTGGTGGGCATCCCAATGGCGTTCCCTCGACATTCGCTACCAGCACAGTGGGGTTGAACTATATCCAAGCCCTCTGGCTCTGAAGCCAATCTTTTCACAAGATTGCTTCCGTACACAGTTTGGGTGTTACGTAGAATTTCTGGGCGCTTCTTAATTTCCCAATCCTCACAGGGAGCCTCGCCATCCCTCTTATCTCCAGGGGGGCTCCATCTGCCTGCGTGACTTCTATGTCCGCTTCCTGCAACCCATTCTTCTGTTTCTACCGTCTGTATGCTTCCTCTCTCACTAATGAAACAGACGCTCCTGTGTCTATCAGGGCTTTCATTGTCCTACCTCCTATCTCTGCCCTACAAGATAGCTCCTTCTCTTGCATCAGAGACGAGAATACTTGGGCTTTCCTTTTCCTGGGTTCCTACCTTTGGGTCATCCCAGTCATAGGTGCCGGTAGCAACAAATTATTTTCATTCTTCTCATATGGGGAAGTTCTGCGTTTTCTCCACCTGGGCGGTCCCGGCTGGACCTCTCCCAGTATCTTGCGGCTGTTCCTAAGAATACAATTCCTCTTCAGGTGCCCTGGTCTCCTACAAAACATCACCTTCTTGTTGGACAGTTTACCGCAAAGTGGCCCACTTGACCACATATCCAACATTTTACTCTTCCTCTCTTCAACTGGGCCACCCTCTCCCTTATTCCTGGGGGGACCTGCCCTCTACCTAAGTGGCTCTCCTGACCACATGCCCAACGTTTAACTTTCCTTCCTTTTAATTGGGACACCCTCCCTCTTATTCTTGGGGGGACTTGCTCTCTACCTAAGTGGCTCTCCTGACAACATGTCCAACGCTTTACTTCTCTTCTTTTTAACTGGGCCACCCTCCCTCTTAATTCTGGGGTGGCCCGCTGGCTTTTCCCGGGTTTTGTCTCTTAGGCTCGGCCTTTTTTATCAATATCGGTTGGGCACTTTTTCTCAACCCGCAGCACTTGGCTAGGTGTCCCTTCTTCCAACACCTAGTACATTTATCCTGTTCGAAGTCTGGGGGCAAACCACACTTTCTCGCACATTCCGCTGCTCTGTGGTCCTCATGCCCATATGTCCAGCAGACCAGCCCGTATCTACCCGGCGTGGGCTTATAGAACACATGCCTTGTTGACCAAGCCTTTCTTTTGGGATCTTCTTCCAATACCTCAGGCTCTTCCAACTCTAGCTTGACCTTCCGATTCCACGCGGGGGGGGGGGTCTTCGTACTTCCCCCTTTCTTCCGACCTCTCGACTTAGCTCTTGCATCTTCCCACACCTTTTTCCCTTCTCCAAAACTCCCTGGCTCTCTTTGGCCAGCGCAACTGTTGCCGATAACCTTAGCGGTCCTTCCTTCAAAACATCGTGACGAGCACGCTCGTCACTGAGCGTTTCCACATACAGATCAGCCAACTGGGCCTGCATGACCGCATTATTTCTCACTACCACTGGGAAAGCTAATGACGACAGTTTCTCCGCTCGGTCCCCCAATTCTCCAGGGGTTTCGTCCCTTAGCTGCGTCATCTTCAGGAGGGTTCTCATGGCCTCTATCGCCGTCCCCTCGTCAGCGAACTCTCGAGTTAATAATTCTTCCAACCTTTTGGTGATTCGTATGGGAATCTGGTTAGATTCGGTATCAGCCTTGTCGTTCCCAGCTCTCCTCTAACGTCTGGTTACCGAAGTAACTGTTTTGATTTCCAGTCTAACCTACCCACGTTGTGATTTGATCTTAGGCAGACGAAATCAATCAGTCGCCGGGCCGTAATGCAAGCCGAGCTCGATCAAGGGAAACACCGCACAAGTATATGTAAAAGAAAATAAAATAATAACTCGAAAAGTTCAAATGTGTTAAAAAAGGATAACAATATTTTATATCTGGTTGCTGAATACAGGACTGCGTCTTTCTCCTAAACCCGCTATATGGATTCGTGACACTTTGTGTTTGTTAGGCGAGTCTTAACATCTTAAGTTGTTTGTTCTTTAAGGAACTGGTTCTTGGTGTATCTTCAGGTGATATTCGCAAAACTTGTTTTGGTGTTTGGAGTCTAAGTCGTTCTTCAACAATAAATTGTTCTTGGCAAGAATTTGAGGTCGTGATTTGCTTGAATCTTTCGATCAACTCTTTGTGAGGCGGGCCCAACACAATTCAAGTCAGCTGTGAACTTCACTGCGAACTTAACTGGAACTCGAACTCGAACTGCTTTTCACTCGCTGCGACTCTGCTTATATGGACGGCGACCAAAACCGGGGTGGGCTTGTCGGGGTTTGAGGTTCCTTGATAATTCAATAATTGATGGTTGGTCAATTGGACGTATTTGCATTCTTGGTGCCAATTACTGATCCGATAAAATAGTTTAGCTATCATAGCCAGCCCTGATAATAACCAGATGCTCCTCTCAATGATATTCAAAGGCTTAATCTTTCCTTCATGGTGGTCAGCGGACATTTTTGTTTTTCTCGGACAGTGCGTGCTTAATTAATTTTTATTTTTTATCTCTTTAGAATTCTGCGGGAGGTCTCTTGTCCAACTTAAAAAAAGACTTTTTTTTATCATTGCCATGGGCAGATTGGATATATCTTACTCGCCGCCACGTAACATAAATCAGATTAAATTCTGTGTTTTACCTTCTCGACAATGGAAATAAAAATCTTACCACTTTTCCCCGCCAGAAAAACAACACAGCTCAATGTTCTTTTCGTGACGGCTTCTTATCATCTAAATTTAATTCTCGCCTTTCTTTTTTCTTCTTTCTTTCTAGCTACGTAAATAGTGTCACAGTATTAAGGGAAAAAGGTAGTCATCAGATTCTGTGGGATGGACTGAAAATGACAGGAAAGAACACAAGTTCGAATTCCTGTCGGATCCCTTACATTCATTTACGTTATAATATCGTTGCGAAAAGTATAGATCCTCTTCTTCTCAAGCTATGGGTAAATATCAGGACAAACTGGGCTCTATCGCCTTGGGAGGCATCCGTAGTAAGAGAATGAAAAAAATGTGAATTCAAAACAGGTGTTGGGCTCTACTGCAGCTGATGGGTCACGAGATAAAAAATATAATCAGCTCATATGGTAAGCTATGAGGATCGCCTTAGTCATCTAAATAGATACGCTATGGAAGACGGTAACAGATAAAGACAAACGATAAAAGATATTCAACAAAGCAGTAATATAACCATAATATAATCAGCAATATATAACCATTTCAGCATTCAACAGCAAGCAATTTAAGTTTCAGTCTGCATGTTTTACCCAGAGAACATCTGGTTCGTTAATTTGGGGCCATAGTAATTGTGAATTTAATCCCTGGGCCGGACAGTGTGCACTAGAACACTAAACTAGAGGATATATCTCTAGACATGTGCAATGAAGGGAGAAGGGTGTGCCCTACAACATTTTCAGTCCGGAATTTGATACAGGATATTCGGATCGATGTGCATCTGATGAAGTTACAACTGTTGAAAGTTTGTCATAATAAAAAAAAAAACATATGAGGACAGTAATCTGCAGGTAAATATTTTAATAAACACGTGACTGAAGTTTATAACATAGAAATATATAAAAAATATATATATTTGTGTAACAGGAAAATTGTCCAAATCATGTAACACCTTCTTGGGATTAATATCCATCCCACAAAATGTTTAATATTTAAAAAAAAAAAAAACAAAACAAAAAAACACTTAACTAATTGAGTTTCTTTTTTCCAGGTTTTTATGTACGGCGTTTAGTCATCTTGACACCATTTGTCGTGAGAATCACTGAAATACCCTTTGTGCTATTCAGCTAGAAAGAGAACAGGTTAAAATCGTTTTGTTTCGGTGTCACTATGTCTTCTCAATTGAGCAATGGTGAGAGGAAAAAGAACATTGGAGCCTTCACTAATGGTACCAACATTCATACTCTGGCTTCCATCTTCAAAGTCCATTCAAGAACCACCAAGAGAATGGTGATTAAGTTTCAAAAAGAGGAAACATTAGAGAGGAAAACTGAATCAGGAGGTCACAACCGGAAGAGGGATCATCATTTCAATTTAGAGATGAATACATTTTGATTGTTCAAAGTAGAGTCCAGTAGTTTTATAAAAAAATACCTCGGAGAATTCCAGTAAGATATATTTATTCATTTCTAAGATACAACGTTTAAATTATGACAATTTTGCTATTACACACGGTATATATATATTGAAACAAAGATATATATATATATATATATATATATATATATATATATATATATATATATATAGGGTGAGCCAAAAAAACGGGAACTGTTTAACAATCCAATAAGACCAAGCGTGATGGAAGAAAAATATTTGATTCATCGCAATTGAAACCTTAAAATATGCTATTTACAAGCAATAATGGAATTTTTATTTTTAAAAAATTACGTCCTGTAGATGGCGTCCTCCTGTACGAATGCATTCTTGAAATCTGCTGTTGAGATTCCTCATTGACTGCTGCAACATCTCAGCTGGGATACTGTGAATTTCATCTTGTATTCTAAATGGCGAAATGTTTACTTGCTCAATGTCACTGTCGCGCAGGGTTGCCACTTGCTTCTGTCTGGCAATACGCACTTCAATAATTCCCGTTTTTTGGGGCCACCATATATATATATATATATATATATATATATATATATATATATATATATGGAAACAAAGATATTGGACTCTACAATCCCAAGTGTTGCTCAAAATGGTGGCCTTTAATTTCCGGATATTTATTAGTACGGCGAGTTACTGCTTGGGCACTCTTGGCCAAAGCGTCCAGTGTTATTGCTACACATGCATTTTCAATTCATTGTCTAAAGGTTGCCAATGTAGTCGGTTTTCTGCAACACACAATATCCTTTAGGACTTGTTGATGCTACAGCCATGCTGGTAATGCCATCTGTCGAGGAAAAATCGTGTTATGGCAATTTGATTAATCTACAAAGGAATTCTTTTTCTTAACTGTTTCAATAGGCTTCAGTACGAAATTCCTCAAATGTCACCAGAATCGACAGACACCTGGGGATTTTCGAAGAGCCTAACAAACAAAATCTGTTTTTTTTTTTTTTTTTTTAATAATGACAAACAAGATAAGGAGTCTAAAAAATTTCTCATTATAATTTTATTAGTATTAGCGTGTATGGAGAGAAAAAATGTTAATCATCGTCTTTGTAAAATGGAGTGAAAATACTGGACAAAATAAAGGTTACGAGGGTCTTCTTAGTAGGTCCAGCATATAAATAAATACGATATGGGAGCCGTTAATAAAGATAGACAAAGGAGAGCATAAACAATCGTAAAAAATAGACAAAAAAAGTTCGTCGAAGGCCTTCGTTTACCGTAGCCGGACGCGCGTTGTGCGCCTCGGCATTAGTCGTCGGACCAGTGAATTTGACAAGTGACTCATCATTACGCAGGTTAATTTTAAGACAATAGCTTCTATTTAGTGAACTGTTGGCTGGTGTTTAAAAAACTGTTATCCATGAATTCGGTGACAGTTTTCTTACTGTTGTTACAGTGTAAACATGGTCGCAACGTTAGCAGTGTGCACCAAGTAGGAACAAAGAGCAATGATCTGATTTCTCTGGTCAGAAGGTGTGTAAGCAGCTGAATTTAATTAATAAGCTCTTAACACAGTAAGGCCACAGTGAACTATCGCGTAGAAATGTGTATGACTGTTTGGAGAAGTATAAAAGTGCTCGGAAGAAGGACGCCTGTCGACCTCCACCACTGACTAGATGATTCATCCAGCTCTAGAGATGTCAATGACGAAGCGGCGAGTTATCATCAATAATGTATCATGTTCTCTGCAAATTCTCTGGAACTACCACGTTCAAACTCCGAACATGTGGCCACAACAGTCCCAACTATAAGCAGAAGTCTGTGTGACTCACTTAGAGATATAGGCCGAAGGTCCGGATATTTTTTGACTTACTCTCGTAGATTGTGAAGGTACGGGAAACCCAATCCTAAACATGAAACAGCGGATAAACCTCTACTCCTGTTCAAAAACCCGAGGGAAGAGTGTGAACTGGACTATAGCTGAACCTCTGAACCTACACTTTCGCATTGCCGTTTATTTGTTACAAAATTATCTAAGAAATCCAGGAAAAGGAAAACCACTGAATTCAAAATAGGGTTGTGGTTTGTCAGGATATCTTACTCAAGAAACACTACTTCTACTGCAGCTGCAGTATATGTAGTGTCCCTTCAACTCACGAGATAAAAAATAAAAAAATAAAATTAGCGCATATGCTAGGCTATGAGTATCGCCTTTGTCATCTACATAAAACAGTTCATTACCTAGAGAAATTGAATGTACTGGGAGAACCTGATTGCGATAGTTCTGTCCTTTTGAATGGAACAAATGCCTCTTCTCCCCAGTTATGGGTTTATTAGTAACATCTGTATCAGTAAAAAAATTATCTCAAAAGAAAAAAAAAAATCTAACAGTCTAAAAATGTTTTCGGGCTTTAAATAACCTGCAAAGTTTGATAAGCCGTAGAAAATAAATAAAAAATATAGAGATATATGGTTACTAAAAGAGTTGCGTGATAGTGATTTTCTTAGCCCAGCTTAGATGTGGAACAAAACTGAAAGTATAGGGTACCCAGGTAGAATCGAACTCACTACAAGCTTTCTATCCATTACACCAGGTCGAGGTGCCCGAAATAGCTGCGTGATATGGATATAAGCCGAGTAGGTCGGTGTAGATTACGTGAGTATGGTGGCTAGATAATGATTAACCCTAGGTAATAGATAATGTTTCCCGAATAAGATAATCTTAACCTTGATTATCTCTGGAGTCATAAAGTAACTGATCTTGGAAAGAAAGGGGTGGGAGGTAGTTTTACTTGAAGAATCTTACAATCTAAAAATATTTTATAGCTTTAAATAATCTGCAAAATGTTGATAAGCCGTAGAAAACGAATCAATCCATCCAAAAACCTTTTGAATGAAGAACGATTCTTTTGTCGAGCAAGTCAACTACAACATAATCTGTCAAATCTATTAAGCATTCCATTTCTCCTGATTCTGTATGAAGTTGAACCTAGTGAATATCGAGATAGTTGAGTAGATCGGGGTTCGAGCCCAAAAGGAAAGAATTATAATTTCGAATGATGATTTTTCAAGCCTTGAAGGCTTTTTTTTTTTTTTTTTGGTAGATTGGAACAATTCAATCTTCCTTTCATTTTCTTCCCGAAGTGAAGGTTAGAAATAAAGATTGATGCGATAGCATTCGAATGAATGAATCATGAAATAATCTAATCCATAATTTTCTCTGATCCCCGAGGAGGTTTGACACTTTATAAACAGCTCTCCGAGCCGAGGATATTATTGCCGGTAATCGCTTTTTTAATAATAAAAAAACAACACAATATCACTCAACATAGATTTCTTTTCCGAGACAACAGCATATCGAGAATTGTAATTTTTTATTTTTTATGCAATAGCTTTCATAAATTTTGTCAGATAATGATATCTGATATACCCGCAGTAATTTGAGTAATCTTCTTCCCTTTTCCTAATGTTCAGAAGACGTACGGCCACACCAGATTGAAACACCGGTTCCCATATGATCACCGAAGTTTATCAACATCGAGATTGGTCAGTACCTAGATGGTTAATCACATGGGAATATCAGGTAAGCTTGGATGTGCATGTGGTGTAATGAATAATGGCTCGGAATTGTTAATCGGAGAGCCGAGTTCAAATTCCAGTCGGGTTTGTTATAATCACTCATGCGAAAATACGCTTTGGAAAAGTGTGAATCCACATCTTCTCCCCCCAGCCATGGGCTAATTAGTTAGACTAAATCTTTTTTATCTAAAAAAAAAAAAAAGTTTCTTACAAACTAAAAATGCATTATGGCTTTAAATAAATTTCCAAGGGTTGATAGACCTTAAAAAACGTATCAATCAATCTTTTTTTTTCTCTGCCTTTCTTTCTCTCAATCATTATTATCTGCCCCACAATCTTACTATCTAAAAATATTTTCTAGCTTTAAATAAGCTGTAAACAGTAGATAAACCATAAAAAACAAATCAGTCGTCGTTTTTATCTAGGGCATGATAGACATTTTCCGCAATTGTCGTCAGTACATAAGCAGTTGACCTGGAGAAAACAAAAAAAAACAAAAAAAACTAAAAAAACAAACGCTGCGATGAGAAATGATCAATCAGTAAGGCATTGATTATATTAGGTTGGTGCAAAAATAATGATGTAATAATGTTGTTTTTTTGACGTTAAAAAATACGTCAAAAAACGACATTATTACGTCATTATTTTTGCACCAACCTAATAAATAAAAATCACACGGTTGCCCTTAATCTATTACATTAACAATGCTTACGTTGAAACACTGGTTCCAGTACGATCATCGAAGTTAAGCAAGGTCGAACCAGGACAGTTCCTACATGGGTAACTGCTTGGGAATAACAGGTGTTGTAAGCTTGGATACGCGAGTGGTGTAATGAATAATGGCTCGGAATTGTTAATCGGTGAGTCGAGTTCGAATTCCAGTTCGGGTCGTACGCGCAGAAACGCATGGGAAAGGTGTGAATTCGCCTCATCTCTCACCACCTAAATTATAAAACCTGTATAACTAAATTATTATTATCTCAACACAAATCTTACAATTTAAAATTATTTTCCGGCTTTAAGTAAGATGCAAAGGATTGACAAGCCGAAGAAAATGAATTATAAGAAAAAAGAGAGAGTTACTGAATGATTTGCGCGATCTGGATGTAAGCAGAGTAGTTACGTGAGTATGACATCTAGATAAAGTTTAACCTTAGGCTTGAAGTAGTTAAGATTATTTTATACCGGGAAGCATCATCGCGGGAGTCATAAAGTAACTGATTTTAGAAAGAAGCTTTCGGAGTGGAACAACCCAATTACAAATACGAATATGGGAGAAGGGAATTTAGAGGAATTAATCCAGTGAAAATAGCAAGGCGGCTTTTGGTGTTAAAGTTCTGCGTTAGTGGATATTAAAGAACGGATCCCCTTGGAACATGGAATTATCGATAGAGCCGTCATAGACTTCCGACGCTGTATCTGTAGGAAATAGCACAGTAGCGAGATAAATCTGTGATATCCTATTAGATCATGTAAATGTATTTCGTCCTGGGTATGACGATAAACTACATCCGCGTCCTGAGTAAGACGATAAACTACGCCCAATAGCAAGACCTCTGATCAGGCGGTTTCGAGGAGAGTGGAACCACCTCTTAATTGCTGGTGTTCCCGGGTCCGCCTTTACCACGGGTGATAGCACCTGTTAGGGTTCCAGCTATGGGAAAATAGTTAAGCTCCCAAAATGGTGTCAAAACACTATGAAAGTGTAACAGTAGGTTTTATTACCAGAAATACTCTGTAAAAAAATATTACCAGCAATACATTATGTCCCAGTAATATATTTAAAAAAAATATTACCAGCAATAAAAATCTTGTCGGCATTAAATATCCCATTGAGGTTGATATGCCGTAAAACAAAACAAAAGAAAGAAAGAAAAAAGGTAAATATATTTGAATTCTGGAAAGTTAGGATTGGTCCGCTCCAGTTTAGATAAAATTCTAGTTGTTCTTACTTTCAATATAGATGATGAAATTAAAGTTTTTTTTTTCTAATATAGAACTTAGAATGTTTATAATCAAATTTCAAGTTTTCTTTCTTTAAAGGTAAAGCTTTCAAAAATCACTGGCGAAGTGATTCTTTGCCTTTGAGTATAATGAACTCCGTCACGTATTTTTTTTTTAAAAAGTCAGAATTAATATTTTTAATATAAAGATAACGATAATTTTCTTTTAAATTTAATATTAACTAAACCTTTTTTTTAAATACTTCTGTTCACACGGAATGAAACCCACGCTAATCTTTTTCATTTCTTTTTCTTTCTTTTTTTCTCTTTTTTTCTTTTTTCTGTTGCTTTCTTTTCCTGTGGTAGAACGCGGGATTTTAATCTAATCAATTCGGAATAATATTTCCCGAAAATAATTCAATATTGTTCAGTAACCTTGCATCTAAATTTAATTATAATATCAATCAAACCTAAAGTGATTTTCAGAATTTGAAAGCTGGTAAGAAATACAACTTCCGCATCTCGACGAGCCATAATCATTAGCGCCATTGTCTTCGTCTTGATCTCTGTGTTCGTCACTGGGATTGTTAGAAGGCTTCGTGCAATCTCCAGCTGACTGAAGGGTTGAATATTAATATAATTACGGTTCACGTTTCTCGTCTCAAGCGCTTTCTGGTCCGGCAACTCGTTTGATCCGGCTCGTTTAGAATCTGCCGCCATCAGTTTAATG
This sequence comes from Acanthosepion lycidas, assembly GCA_963932145.1. Lineage (NCBI taxonomy): Eukaryota > Metazoa > Mollusca > Cephalopoda > Sepiida > Sepiidae > Acanthosepion > Acanthosepion lycidas. The sequence goes on from OZ010572.1 coordinate 108,098,637, forward strand.
ATCTACGAATCGGATCCCTGAAACGGCAACTTTTCTGTTTATTTAGAACCACACGGAAAAGAATAATCAGAAAAAAAAGTATTAGGCTGTTATTAGGTTGGTGCAAAAATAATGACGTAATAATGTCGTTTTTTAACGTATTTTTTAACGTGAAAAACGACATTAATACGTCATTATTTTTGCACCAACCTAATACATATATTCATTTTTTTTTTCTGATATTCTAGGAATGATCTCGAAGAATAATCTTACGTATCATTTTTCGGTTCTTATGATTGATTGATTCATTCATTTTCTACGGTTTATCAACCCTTTTCAGGTTATTTAAAGCCAGAAAATATTCTTAGATTTTATGATTTTTTTTTTTTTGGAGTGGGGTGGAGATAATAATACCTTAATGGTATAAGCCTTAGTTTTTAGAAGAGTTGGATTAATAACTTCCCAAAGGTATTTGCACGTAAGTGAAGATAACAACCAAACGGGAATTGGAATGCGGGTCTTCGATTAACAATTCCGCGCCTTGATCCATTACAGCAGACAAACATCCAAACTTACTGGTATTCCAAAACGGTTACCCATTTAGATACTGATCAGGTTCGACGTTGCGTAAATTCGGTGATCGTATAGAAATCTGTGTTTCAACGTGACGTGGCCGTAAGCCTTGTAACTTCGTAATTCTGGTCATCATTTGAAACTACTCCTTATTTCCGAATTGATATCCATTTGAGATGGAATGCCAACATGACAACAATGAACATGTTCATCTCCATTATACTTTTAATCAAGGTCACAAATCTGCAAACGCGGCTCGAGGCATTTATGATGTGCAAGGAAGTGACTTCATTACAGAGAGAAGGATATAAACTCCTTCAGAACATCCAAACGTTCAATTATAAGTTGTATGTTGAACAAATAAACGGTTTCAATGAGGAAATTTATCTGATAAGATCGGACCAGAGATGCAGTGTGATTATTCAAAATGACAATGCTTATCCGAACGTCGCTAACATAACCAAAATTGTAATTAAATAAATCGTTTAGGACATTCCGCCACACTCAACATATTCTCCTGATTGAACCCCTTCAGACGATTAGCCTTTTCAGTCGATTTATAACAATTTGAGGGGTGTTTCGTTCAACAACGTTGTGGAGTTTAAACGGTGACTTGATGAATTTTTCGAGTCAAAACCCACTGATGCCGAACAATTGAACGGTTTGTTGGCAGTTGGCAGGAGGTCGTAAACAATGAAATTTGAATGCATACGATGGCGTTCAAAATATATTTAGTTGAAGTAATAAAATTGCGTTGAAAATGTTTACATTTCAACATTAAATAACCCGATATGTGATATGTCGTTAAGCAAAATCTACCAAACAAGCAACCAACTTTGATCTTCAAAAATGGAAATGACATATCTCTCGTTATCTATTTTTAATTGCTCTTCTATTGTTCTCTCTCCTTAAAAATGTTTCTCTTTTTTCTGATTCTTTCACACCAGTTGTACCTAAATTATGGCTTTAGTGCCTTGCATGGGATGATATGATTAAAAAAAAAATTAAACAGAAATGAAACTCACTAAATTAGATGACGAATTCAGGTACTAATTGCTCTACTGGATTGCATAACTTTACAAATGAAAGTATTTGCAATGTTATTTGGTCACGTTGCAGGCATAACTTTGGGTATTTTTATGAAAAGTTAAGTTTTTGTAACCTCTAAGTAACGATGGGTGCTAGATATATGCACGGTAGATGCTATGGGTAGTAGCGGTATGAAATCGTGAGGTCAAATGAATTCATCCAGTCATGTCCGTTAAATTCTATTACGCGTAAATACCCTTAGGAAAATTATGGACTCATTTCTTCTCTTTTCAGTTGTGGGTAAATAGCAGACCAGACTGTGAATTCCAAATATCCTGTAGATAGGCTCCATCAGGCTATGTTTTCCATCTGACACAACTGATTCTACAGCAGCGCTGAGGCCGCTAACACTATAACGGGTTGCAGGACTCGTGATCGTGCTGTAATGTTGCAGGAATGTAATTTTGTAAGATTGGCAAGACTATTCCCAAGAAGCTTAAAACACGATATTATCTTACATCTATAGAACAGATCAGTTAATTAGTGGTGATGAACACGGCTCTAAAATCCAGGGTATCGGAAGCCATACAATTTTGTCTTTGGGTCATACTTTCTAGCAAACTTTAGGACCTCTCCTTCGAATCATAGGAATGATAATAAACTGAGGAATTTTATTCGAAAATTATTGACAGAAAAACAGAAATTACATCATAGTGAAGAATTCTCTCAGAAAAAAATATCAATGCCAGTTAAAAATATGAAGTATATTTTTAATTACATTTTGTAACTCAACATTAGGAGTCCATATTATACATGAGTGCGTATTATGAAAGAACAATAGTTTTGTATATTAGATTTGATTTGTTTAACGGGAGATCAACTCATTATGGGTCATTTAATGCTAAAATTTAATTTTCTTGCGAGTTTTTAAGTAATAAAATATGATATGTTATTCCGCTTTCGCAATTGAGTACATGGTAGATGATACTCCGCCTTTGTTTGTCTGGACATGATTATTAGAAGCAAATATGTGTTTTATGATGTTGTGTTGAAGTTATATTTTGGAACAGAGTTTGAATTCTTTAAGAAATTGTAAGATATTCTATGGATTAATGTCATGAAAATTGTCATGTGATTGATGTGTTATTGGTATTTGTCCTATAAAAATGTATTTTATACTTTCATAATATTTTATTTTTGTTTGGGGGTTCACTGTTTAACTATATGTGCTATCACACCTGTTGAAGGTGGACCAACATCAATTAAAAGAGGGTGTCACCCTCATAATTTCAAATCTCCCGAAGAGAGGCCTTGCTGCCGGATGTAATTTATCGTCATACCCAGGACCATAGTATATTATTTATATTGCATGTATTATGTAAATATGGGTATTCAAATATCTTAGCTAGATTTTCAGGCAAGACGTGAAAAATTTGTATTTCGCCTTTGAAAATAGGCCGTTTGTTGAAGAAGGACAAATTCATTTCATTTTAAAAGGGCTTACGACCATTACATTCAAACATCGATGGCTGTACGATCAAGTTAAGCAACATCGAGCATGCTTAGTACAGAGATGAGAGACCACTTAGGAATACAAGGTTAATAAACTGAATAAGCTTAGATGTGCGGGTGGTGTAATGGATAATGGCTCGGAATTGTTAATTGGAGAGCCGAATTTCAATTCCTATTGTGTTCGTTATTTTCACGTATTAATACACTTCTTTTCAACACAGCTATGGGTTAATAAATAAGAATTGTAACGCTAATTACTTATTACCTACCCTCACAAAAACAAACATAAAGCTATTCTTACGATCTAAAAGAAATATTCTCTGGCTTTAAATAACCTTCAAAGTGTTGATAAGCCGTAGAAAAGGCATCAATCAAACAATGAACATTTTATGGATTAAAATTTGAAAACAGCGTATCATATCAGTTCCACATGTAGAGAAGCAGATGCTGTCGGTTCAATGAAACAAACGCTGATAACAGAAATTTCGTTCACGTGACCCGACTCTATAAAATGTACCTCGAGGAAAACTCAGGAAAGCCATCAGAAACGATCAATTTTGGTAGTATTGTAAAAAAAAAAATAACCCTGGCTAAGGCTAATGTATATCTTTATCGTCATTTGTTACTTACTACAAGAAATGCGAAGAAATTAATTTCGAAAGTATTGAAAGGAAATCAGAAACTACAAGGCTTTGAAGAATTTCCATCATTATCATGAACAGAAATTTAGACAGAAAGCATGGAAGACGTAATATAAAAAGTAACTTCCGGTTAATGTTATTTTTTTGCTACTAATGTCTATTGAAAAGAAATTAATCTCTCTCCCTCTTATGCATTTTATTTTTAATTCGTATTCAACTTATTCTTGCGTGAATTATCTGACAAGAAGCTCGCATGCAACATTTACAGATGAGGGGAAAAGTAGCAGAGTATATTTTGTTATTCAGTATCCCATCGATTTTCTTATCCGCTATCTTGAGCTATTACTTATAATCAAGGCCGGAAACCATTAAATTCTTAAAACCGAATTTTACAACCACGTTGGTTATCTTTTCTGCTTTCTTATACTAACTTGTCTTTGGGGCATAATTTCCAGCAAACTTTAAAGTCTCTCCTGTGACATAATCGTCATTTGTTGCGATAAGAATGGAGAATAATCTGTAAACATTAATTCCAAAAGTATTGACAGAAAAGCAGAAACTACGTCACATTGAAGAATTCTCCTCTTTACTGTTAGTATTAGGTTGGTGCAAAAATAATGACGTAATAATGTCATTTTTGGACGTATTTTTTAACGACAAAAAACGACATTATTACGTCATTATTTTTGCACCAACCTAATAGAAAGAAAGACAGATAGAATTAAAGACGTAATAAGTAAAGTAAGTTCCGGTTCCAGCAGATAATATTTTTTTAAGAATTAATGTTTATTGAAAAGAAATTAAATTATATATCTCTACACTTATGAAAATGTCTTCATATTGGTATGCCAGTTAACAAAGAATATATTGGCCGATTGAATACATTGTCAGATTACTTTATTTTACATGTCCAGACTGAAGACATTAAATTGGTATTGTCATGATCCCTAGTTATATACCATTAAGTTAATCATTCGTCCATTCTTTGAACAGCATTCCTATCATGCCATCCCATAAGTTCTGTCCGAATTTTAAATAACGAAAACAAGTGACCAAATATTCCATTTAATTACAGATTCAATCAACAATGTATTTTCCCTGATTATCTATGACTACCTTCCATCTATTAACAAGCTTACTAATTCCATTACTATAAAATTCTTTTGGCTTTGATTCGAAGAACTCACAAATGTCAGTTTCAACCTCTTCCTGTGTTACAAAAGCTGCTTCTTCCAAATGATTCTGTAAGCTACGAAACAAATGGTAGTCTGAAGGAGCAAGATCGGGAGAATAAGGTGGATGAGGAATTTTCTCCGAACCAAGTTCTTCGATCTTTTGTGACGTGATTCTTGCTGTGTGGGGTCGGGCATTGTCCTGATGAAACATCACCTCTTTTCGATTTACTAGAGCAGGTCTTTTTTTTTCTGAAAGCTTGGTTCAAACGCTCTAATTGCTGATAGTATATTTGAGCATTAATTGTTGCATTAGGTGGTAGGAATTCAAAGTGGATTATTCCTTGGCGATCCCACCAGTTTGAAAGAAGAACCTTTTACCTATGAAGTTCTCTTCTCGGCTGTGGCTGGGGTCCTTCCCCTTTACCAAGCCACTGTCTACGACGCTTAACATTTCGATAAAAGAGTCATTTTTCGTCGCCAGTCACAAGTCTATCCAAAAAAGTGAAACAAGTTGGCGAGAATGGAGAGAAGAGCAGATGTCAACTCGGTATTTGAGGTTGTTTACAGACAATTCATGAGGTACCCATTTTCCAAGTTTAGGAACTTTTCCAAATTGTTGAAGGCGACGATGAACAGTTGTATGGTTTGAACTGAGAACCACTGCCAATTCCACAACTGATAAAGCAGGATTTTCAAGGGCTGCTTCAAGAAGCTTTTCATCAAACTCAACTGGACGTCTGGTTCGATCTTCATCTTCAAGGGTGAAATCTCCACCTCTGAATTTTGAAAAACCATCTTCTGCAAGTTCTTTCATTCACACATTCCTCTCCATAAACTGAGTGAATGTTTCTAGCCGCTTCGGCTGCTGAGTTTCATTTCTTGAACTCATAAAGCATTATGTGCCTCAAATGATTCTTGGGTACTACCATGTTAGCAGGGTTTTAATCAAACAAAATTTAATTTTATTGTTCTCTGAAATAAAATTTGATCAGTTTGAATGCATCTAAACATAAAAATAATGTTCAGCTCCATTAGACATCATAAAATACTCTTTAAATTTCGTTCATTTTAACAAAAAGTTAAAATTCGGACATAACTTTTGGAATGACCTGATACATCTAGTCTGGTGGTTGTACTATGGATCTAGAGATTCGTACTAAAACACAAGGGAGAATCTACAATGTTATCGGTCCTGATCTGACGTAGCGGCTTCAGTTTTTTGCTACAATGTTTCAATCAAATGTTGCAACCTATTCAGTCTTTCTTGTAAAATTGTGAAATGAAAGCTGTCCCGAAAGGTTGCTCTTCTTGATCCTTTTATACTAACGCAGGGCTCCCTCAGAGGTCTATACTTGGAGTGACACTGGGAACAACAGCAATTAAGACATGGTCCCAAGCTCCTCAGAACCTCCTGATCTTACAGGGGGATGTAGATTATCGTCATATATATATATATATATATATATATATATATATATATATATATATATATATACACACACACACACACACATATATATATATATATATATATATATATATATATATATATATATATATAAGTGAACATTGAAGTCAACACTTAGAAGCGACAGGCTGTTTCATGCTAGACACAATTGTCTGGCGGCCTTACGATTGCGTCTAGCATGAAACAGCCTGTCGCTTCTAAGTGTTGACTTCAATGTTCACTTTTATATCTACACACGCTTTATATCTGATATTGAGCACTTGCTCCCATAAATATAGCACATCTTAAGAGCATATATATATATATATATATATATATATATATATATATATATATATATATACAGTTTTTTTCTATTTTTTCATGCTTCTATTGGAATTTTCTCACCTCTTAATACTTTCCTTAATTTCGGAAGGACTCTTTTGGTGCTCCTATTGCTCCTTCGGTTTTCTGTATGGCATAATTCGTCCTTTTTAATATACAGGGTACAATGGGGAAATTGCCAGCATTTTTTATTTTTAAATATTTTTAAATTTGTCACCATTTTGTATTTTTACATTGTATATATTTAATTACGCCAACGCTCTGTTTTTTATTTTATTTTGTCGACTGCGCAGTAGAGTAAATTCAGTTGTGAGAAAAAGATCACCATTAGGAAATTGCATGGTTTACTACTTGGCATTCGCGACGAAAGGTCCAATACGAACATTTGGGAGTGTTTGGATGTTAATCTGAGGACAGTGCAGAGGATTCAGAAAGAGTTAGATGAGTCTAATTGTGATTACGAAGGTAAGACAGCTCGGGAAAACTCTCTCTAATAGTTCTGATGAGAAAAAAACTCACGAATTTGTTGGTTCAGGCCTCAGACTCAACATGAAGGCCTACATCAAGTGCCTTGAAGAAGTAGTGCTGTCCTGTATCTGGCAACAGGAGTCTTCACCATGTCACGCAAGCGGGAGAATTCAGTCATGGCTGTCAGACAATTTCTGCGACTACATCACTCCTTTACATCTGGCCACCTAACTGCCGTCAGTGTAGCCCCTTGATTATTAAGTGTGAAGTGAAGTTGAGCGAGAGACCAAAAAACACGCCTTGTATCACCAAAGACGAACTGAAGGCAAGAATGATAGCAGCATTCACCAACTAAAACAAGTAGATCGTCCAGAACAAACGCAGGTGATTCTGAAGTCGTCTCGGGGCTGTGGTGGAGGTAACAGGCATCTGATTCTACAGAATGATGTTGAGAATTACCATGAATGGCACTTGCGAGCAATGAAGTTTAAAGAAAAATAAGAACAAAACGCAGATTTATATTTAGCATCAGAAAGAGATAATTGAAATCCCTGCGAAACTTCATGATAAAAAAACGGCTTGGAGAATATGACACAGATCATACTGAAGGTAAGATCTTGTTTAAATTCGATAACAAAACAAGGATGCGGTGAGATAATCGACAAAGTATTGCTCAGTGTTAAAAAAGAAAAGAAGTTGTGGAGAGTCATGATCGATCATGTCCTCAAAGTACACGGAATATAAACAAACGAAAATACACTGCTGTTCGATAAAAGTGACTCATCTGATTTTTTTTTTTACTAAATGTTCTCTTCTTCGATGAAACGAAAGTTGAGCTAAATTCAAAGGATAAGCGATCATGTTGCTCAACTGCTTTCTCGAGAGCCTGTACTTTATAATGCTCCATAAGTTTTCTGTGGGGTCAGGAGATTGGTGCGGCCATGTCATAACACTCACCCGCTTCTCATCAAAGTATTCCTTCATCAATTTTGATTTGTGACAGGAAACATTATCCTGCATAAAAATGAGCTTGGTGGGGTCGATTTGCACCCTTTCAGCAGAAAGGTGTAGAAAAGACTCTTAAATTCTCTTGTACTGCTCGCTCTTGAGGGTCTTTTCAATAGGTTTTAGTTCCATGAAAAGAAAAGCATCACCAGAACATTATACTGAACGGATGCTTGACGGTACTTACTGCTAAATTCAAAGAGTTTTCCAAGCTTCTTCTTCAGATTTTAGATCGCTTATCCTTTGAATTTAGATCAACTTTCGTTTCATCAGAGAAGAGAACATTTAGTAAAAAAAATCAGGTGAGTCACTTTTATTGAACAGCACTGTATATATGATGTAAATGCGTTGATAATGGTCATGTTGCAGATATAAATATAATTTTCTTTCTTTCTACAGTGTGTTTCACATTTCTTGAAAGAAAGCAACGAAAAATCAGATGGGGGAGCCCGTGGTGTGTGATAATTTTAATGAGGAGAAAAAGTGGTTCAAGCAGGATCCAACTCACACTGCTAATATTACCATGGCATGGTTCCGTGAAAGGTTTGTGGAACCTCTCTTCCGCAAAACTGAAGTGAAATGTTAACCTCACTCCCCTGACCTGTGACCCCAGATTTCTTCCTCTAGGGGTTCCTCAAGGACAACATCTACCAGAGCAACACATTCAACATTGCTGCATTTAAGGCAGTTATCACTGACAAGTTTAAGCGACTACCCAGGAGAAATGTGTCCGCGTTATTAACAACTAGGCATTCAACAGTGCCTTCAACTGAACGGCGGAGATCTCGAGCATGTAAACTAGGGGTCCTCTTGACATTTTTGGTCCAGGTTTGAGACTAAACGGTAGCAAATCCTAAAATGTTATCATTTACCGTTTCAATAAATGTAATTTCTATTACTCTATCATTTGTGCTCCTTAATTTATGCCCGATCATTTTGTTTAAAAAATTATGAAATAACCTGTACTTCTATATGCGGTATCCCCTCAGGACGTGGGCAATCGTGGCTCTCTACCACTTCCTACTTTCGTAGCTCTGTGTAATGCTTCTCTTTCTACTATCACTTTGATTCCCAGATCCGCTATTCCTCCCAACAAATCCGCCATTTAAGTAGCCCGCTAACATCACTGTCCCTTTTGTCTTCGAGTTTAAGTATAAGCGTTCTTTTTGTTTAACTGTTCCTTAAAAGTACGCCATTACTCTACGTTTTCCATCTTTTATACAGTGATATTCACCCAATGTACAATGCCCGAAAGCCTCGCGAGGTAGAGGGTTAAAGATATGTGGAAAAAATAACGGCTAACACTAGACTTGAACAGATTAAGATTGTAGTGATCGAGAAAACATCTTGGGAGTCAGTTAGTTAGTAGATACTGCTCGAAGGAAATTATATTTTACCAGTGGAATGCAAATGGAATTAGGGTAGTTGGCTACAATTTACGTGGCATGGTGGGTCCTTGCCATGAAGATTAGAACTGGTGGAACTAACGAATGCAGTTCGTCTGCTAGAAATAGCGATATAGCAGTGAGAGGCTTTCAAAGTTTCGTCTATGAGAAAAGGGGTTGTAGTGAGGAAAATATTTTGTCGCTCACCAGGATACGGGGAGGCTTTTGGACTCCATCAATACTTATAAGGCAAACCTGGGAAACTCACCTCATATATGGTAACAGCACTATGTTTCTGCTCTATTGTAAAGATATAGGATAACAGATGGAATTCTAAGAATCCTTATATAAAACCACGTTTCTTTCAGCTTTAGGTTACTTCTGCATCAGTCAAGAAAACGTACAGAATTCACTGCTACATATGAGTCGTGATCATAATAAGCAGAACAAGATATTTCTTATTCGAAGAGAATTTATATGTTTATTGTGTATTTACGAAATCGTGACAAACTGTTGCTATACAGTCTTGGAACTCTTTTGACTAATGAATTAGCAAAGTTCATTTTCAAAACAAGAAAGTCAAGCAGGGTTCAAAATGTATGATAATGTCCGACTTGATTTTGAATAGGTAAGTAATCTGACAAAGAATCCTCTTCAGCAAGTGTTATATGGTCTGAGCATGTCACCATCAGAGAGTTGTCATTTACACTGTTCAACGTTTCAAATTTTCGGAGATTATTTTTTCATTGTGTGCGCCAGTATATCAAATAACTCTCCGTTTCTTAATATAAGCGCCCTTTTTGTTTCTAATATATTTAAGCTTCCATGATTCTCGTATAACTCTTCCATAGTATTCACAGCATCCTTCTGTAGAACAGTATGTTTGTTGTCTCTTCAACTGGGAGAAATGTGACGAAAGTTCTCTATTATGTAAATACATTGCAAATTAATGTTGTTATACAAATACATAGAGGAAGGATTACAGCCAGCTCACGTTAAAAAACCTGTTTCCTGATCACCGAAAATAAGCAACGTCGAGTCTGTTCAGTAACTTGATGGGTGAGACCTTGGGAATGCCAGGTACTTTACGCTTGGATGTGCTGTTTATGTAATGGGTAATGTGTTGGAATTGTTATTTGGTAAGCCGATTTCAAATTCCCGTTGGGGTTTTTATAATCACTTACGAGAAAATACCATTGGGAAAGGCATGAATTCACCACATCTTCTCCCACCTATTGGTTAATTAGTAAGACATGTACCACTTAATCATTATTATCACTCTCCGCCAAATCATGTCAATCTAAAATATTTTCTGGATTTAAATAACCTGCAAAGGGTTTGTGATAATCCGTATGAAACGAATGAATGAAAAAAAAAAACAAAAAAAAAAAACATTTAGGAATAACTATATTGCGGCTGTAGTCAAGGATAATTTTTATCTTTGTTTTCTCTATACAGTTTCAAATTGGCACAAGAGTACAAGTTTACAGTGAAGTGTAAGGATCGAAATACCGCACACAGTAACTACTCCTTGCAAAGATAAAAAAGTCAACCCAAGGAGAGAGCAAAGGAAAGGCCTCGTTCTGGGAGAACGGCCGTGCTAATTCCTGCTAACACTTGCTAGCGAATTCTGAAAGACATCTGGTTATCGGAAAATAATGTCCGATTTTAGAATTCATTTAATTCCTGAATTAATCTATTTAAACTGTGTTTAAATCAATCAAAATAGGAATCTTGAACATTTATATATATCTGCCATCGAGATGGAACTTTATTTATACCATGATAATAGGGTTCTAAATACCAAGAAAGCAGTTTTTGTGTCTTCTTTTGCAACGGGATGGCTTTTGACTTAAACAATTGTCAAAATGCCTGCAACATTGGTATCAGTGGACGAGAGATTAGGGAAATATGCTGGCTATAGCCAAGTCTCGTATCCCAAGACGGTGAGATTCGGCTGTGTCACACTTACATCATGCGTAACTGAATGGGAATTTCTTGAACACGCTGACAATAATCTTCTCTGGTGATGCTTTGGTTAGATTATAGAAAGCTGTAACGGATAATGCAAATAGCGGTGCTGATCTGACTGTCACCATAATTTTCGGTTTTGAAAAGGGTTTGTGTCTTTCTTCATGACCAAGCCATTGAACCGATCCTTTACGATTGTCATAAAGGAACCATTTCTCAAGTTACTGTTCGTTTAACAAATTGATCATTCGAATTTTGTAGATGCTGTATCGTTCACAATTCAAAACGTCGAACTGTTTAACTTCCACTGAGTTCATGTAGAACCAATTTAATTTGTAATTTTCTTGAGATGGTTCAATATTGTTCAAATGCTAACAACCATCGTATTCTTTTTATGAGTAAGTGTCCCTGTTATGCTAAAATGTCGATGTATGTTTCAGCCATTGTTTCACACGAGAATTTAGTTTTTTTTTTATTAAGATTCTTTCTTTCTTTTTATGTGCCGTGTCCTTTCAGGACGTAGGTGATCGTGGCTGTCCACCTCCCTCTATCGCTTGCAGCTCTCAACAAGTTCCTTCCCTCTGCTTCCTCCCCCAGACCACGTTTTGTCCTCCACTTGCTTAATGTATCTTTCTTCTTTTTATGTGACATATCCTTTCAGGATGCAGGCGATCATGGCTCTCCACCTCTCTCTATCCCTTGCAGCTCTCAACAAGTTCCTTCCCTCTGCTTCCCCACCCAGACCACGTTCTGCCATCCACTTGCTTAATGTATACTTCTTCTTTTTATGTGCCATATCCTTTCAGGACGTAGGCGATCATGGCCCTCCACGTCCCTCTATTCCTTGCAGCTCTCAACAAGTTCCTTCCCTCTTCTTCCTCCCCCAGACCACGTTCTGTCCTCCACTTGCTTAATGTATCTTTCTTCTTTTTATGTGACATATCCTTTCAGGACGTAGGCGATCATGGCTCTCCACCTCCCTCTATCCCTTGCAGCTCTCAACAAGTTCCTTCCCTCTCCTTCCTCCCCCAGACCACGTTCTGTCACCCACTTGCTTAATGTATCTTTCTTCTTTTTATGTGACATATCCTTTCAGGACGTAGGTGATCGTGGCTATTCACCTCCCCTTATCGCTTGTAGCTCTCAATAAGTTTAGTGACTCTGATAACCCCTCAGACTCTCTATGATCCGCTTGTTTAACCCCCCACTAGGGATATCATGCGTTGCTTTCCCTTGTCTCTTTTACCCTCTATTCGACCCATGAGTATCAGATTCTCCAGACCCTCCTTTGTCATTTTGTGTCCCAGAAATTTCATCTCCCTCTTCTTTATGTTAAGTATAATGCTTCCTCCTTGTTTGCATCTTCTCCAAGACCTTCTCGTTGCTCACAGGCTTGCTCTATGAAATCCTTAGCAACCTTCTGTAGAACTATTATGTTGGTGCAAAAACAATGACGCAATAATGTCGTCTTTTGACGTTAGAAAATATATCAAAAAACGACAATATTACGTCATTATTTTTGCACCAACCTAATACGTCTCTTCTGCCTCGAGTCCCTTCTTTGAGGAGACCGCCCAACATTTGCTGCCGTATAGGAGGACTGATGCCACGTGGCAGCTCAGTACTCTTCTTTGTCACCAAAGCAAATTCTGAGGCATTTTTCTAACACTTTGACGCGGGTTTTGTTTGACTAGAATTTTCAGATATTGATTGTCATTTTCAAATGGACGTTCTCTGTCACCTTGATCTCCAAGTCTCATATGCCCACAACTGAACTTCGGAAGACGGCCATACTTTTTGATAATAAGTGGAGACTTCAGCCCTTCCAGTCTTAATGTTGGCAGTAGTTTGAGAACAATTGTAACCAAGCTTGAACTACAGCAAAAAAGTAAACACCTATCTTCTTTTTTCATGTTAATTTTGAAGGGTATATGATCCTTTAAGTTAAATGTTGAAAAAAGATCTGCACGGAATTAACAATGGGGAAACTTGAATCCTGATGAATCAGTAATATATTTTTGCTCAACTCTTTTCATAATATATTTAGACGCAATTAGAAGGTTTATTCTAAAATTGAACATTATTTTTTGAACAAAGTTTTCTAAGACTTGATCATTAACCGTTGTTCTCCAGTGAGACGCTATGATATGTACTAAGCATAAACTGAACTCACAACATAAATAAATTTAATTCGTGAGACGAATTTTCTAATAAACTTATGACAGGAGGCGCCATCTCTTATTAGGCTCGAAGCTGTAGAATGACTTAAATATCTGTGTATTGTTTGTGTCCGTAATTCCGACGTGTAATCGACTTTTTCCTCCTGCGACTACTTTTAAAAGGAGTTAATTTTGTTTTCAAACTGCTTAAAAGTAAAGACAAATTTTAAATTCTATTTCAGCGCCGAAAAAGATCAAGGCAGAAGTTCAGTGAAAGATTACGGACGAGCCAAAAAAAAAAAAAAATGGCGTTATCGTGTGTGGATAAAATTTGATTAGGTATTCGAACGCGGGAAATAATTAGGCCTCCAGATTTTTTCCCCCCTCAAAAATAAAAGAGAAAAGATGGCAGAAAAGAAGAAAATATCGCAAATTACCTGTGAAGAAGTGACAAAGAAAAATCTACGTTTTGTTGGGTTTTTTTTTTTTTGTTTTTGGTTTTTTTTTAGTGTGTTTTTAAAGAAATTCCAGGCTTACGTTTAAGGCGGAGCTTATGTCACTGACATTTGGAATTAATGTGGTTTCTTCGCATCCCAGTTTGACAAATGAATCAGCTGCTTTGTTTCATGTGTTTTCCTTTCCCTATTTCCACAAACGTTATATTTTATGGCCAGCCCATACTTGCACTAAGAGCCAATGACAGCAGATAACAAGAATGATTCAAAGAAAACAGTATTCGAAAATAAGAAGATTGAAAGCAAGTCCACATATGCTCTGCTCGAATAATTGAATCAGTAGGCCTAGCATAAATACAAACACCACATGGCTGCCAATAATCAGAAAAGGAACATTTTCTTCTTTACATTGAAGTAAAAAGAATTCTGAGTAAATCACAACATCATGAATAAAAATAAAGCTATTTTTCCTGGAAAGTCGTGAGTTCAATTCTTGAGACAGATAGTACGCTAATGTGCAACGGCACAATAATGTGAAAAGTTTTTAATCGAAGAGAAATTGATTGTCACGCGTCTCGAAATTTTCTCAGAAGTTTGCCGAGCGTGACATCTAAAGAAATAAGAATAGGATTCTCTGTATCAAAGAAATTCTTCTTGTTCGAAGATGGCATGACGATAACGAGATGTCATGACTTAAGTACCTGGGCTAGATAATCCGGAAAAAAATATAGGCGCATTTATGAAATTATAGCCAAATGATGAAGAACAAAAAAAGTATGACTTCTCTTAAAAAAATAGTCTCTTCCTACTTTGAGAGATTATTAATGGTGTTACATAGAAAAGAGTACTGAATGAAGAAATAATCGAAACGGGGATTAGAAATGAAATGGTAATCTTTATAACATCAACAAAATACAATACTCGCCAGCGGCGTGAAGTAGGTAAACCACTGCTAGTTGTGGACTACTTATACAGCATATTATGATATTTACCTGACTACCCAAGAGGTAGGATGCGACGCAAGGCCAAATTTAATGTGCCTGTAGAGACCGCATATGCGGGATCTAGTATCTGTCTACCTCCCCAGAGGAGACTCTGACCTTCAGCATAGCCTCGTCCGGGTTCCTCTCTGCCCGAAAGCAAAAAAATTGACACGGCAAGAGTTTCCCACGCTGACAGCTCACGCCGTCTACGTAAACAGCATATTACCCCGACTTTTAATATTGCGAGCACATCTGGTCTAGTGTTTCTGTCAATGTTTTCATTTTCCTAATATTGTCCTACACTCATTAGTCTATTGCGTCTTAGAGGCTTTATTGTCTTGCTTGGTATGAAATTTAAAAAAAAATGATTATATA
This sequence comes from Acanthosepion lycidas, assembly GCA_963932145.1. Lineage (NCBI taxonomy): Eukaryota > Metazoa > Mollusca > Cephalopoda > Sepiida > Sepiidae > Acanthosepion > Acanthosepion lycidas. Next base: position 108,114,139 of record OZ010572.1, read on the forward strand.
GTTTTGTAACCTAGAAAGGGTTACTGAATGAGGAATAAAGAAATCGGATGTCGGAAATGAAATGGTAAATTTTATAACATCAACAAAATACAATACTCGCCAGCGGCGTGAAGTAGGTAAACCACTGCTAGTGGTGGACTACTTAGACAGCCCCTTACCCACAACTTACGATAGTGTTCAACGTATTTATGACGATTGGGACGTACACATTAGTATCCATAGCTAGCATAATGACAGAGGACAAATATTTCGCAATGAATGATTTGGATGAAAATTTAAATGAAATGACAACATCTGACCACAAACTAGTTGATTCATTCTCGGCTCAAGAAGGACAATAAACTACAACCGTCAGCAAGACCTTCGATCAAGAGTGTTTGAGGTGCATGGAACCACTTCTTACTTGCTGTTTTTCTCAAGTCCACCTTTACCCGGCGTGGTAGCACCTGTTAAGGCACCGGACAAAACGTTACGCGCCAATCTGGGTTCAAAACACTAGGAAAGTATAAAATTAGATTTTTATAGTAAAAAATACCAGCACTACATTTTTTTGAAAAAAAATAATTATCAGCAATCTATTTGATTCACGACAATAACCCTCTTTAGAAAAATATGTCAACATAACCTGAACGACTTACTGATTTCATACAAAGATTACACATTCTATTCATACGAATCTATTCTAAAACTCTTGTCGGCATTAAATAACCCATTGAGGTTGATATACCGTAAAACAAAATAAACGAAACGGGCTCATTTTCGAAGCAAATAGGTAAACTCATTCTAATATTTCTTAGCAAAAAAAAAGAAAAAAAGAAACAAGAAAAAAAGAAACAAGAAAAAAAGAAAAAAGAGGAAAAGAAAAAAGAAAAAAGAAAGAAAAAAAAGAAGTAATAAAACTACATGTAAGAAAGGTAACGGAAGCAGAGATGCCTCTGCGTGTTCTATGTGACATTTGATAGAATATTAGCGACGGTCGGAGAGTACAGCGATCGAAAATTGGAGTGTAGACAAGAAATATAATTAAACCAGCCAGAAAGCATCAATTTCTCACCATCATCATCATACTCATCAGTCCTATGACCTAGTGAAGTCGTAGAATAATTGCGTAGTTGCATACGAGGGCAATTCCCGCTTCATATCTGAATTGAAAACCGGAGATTCATTTTCAGCGTCGGATACTTCGACGTGGTGTAATGGTCAGCTAACAGGTCTCGTTAGATCATTTACGACCCAGTTGTGAGTACGATCCTCCACACCATCGTTCATGTGCCACATCTAATAATCGATTAGAAAATCATTTGTCGGCACTTCGGTGTGGTATAATGTTTAGCAAGCTTGTCCGGCTAGATCAATTACGACTGAGTAGTGAGTTCGAGGCTTACTGGGTGCTCAACACCACCGGACTTGTGCCACATCTAATCTTCGATTACAAAATCATTCTACATTTAAAAATCACTATTCATGTGTAGCTTAAAGTAAAAACAATGAAGATTAGGAAAATAATCCGATATATATATATATATATATATATATATATATATATATATATTTAAAAATATGATTCCAACACGCCAATATATAATTATATATATTATATTTAAAAATATGATTCCAACACGCAAATATATAATTATATATAAATATATAATTATATTTATGCTCTACTTTTGTATAATTAATTTAAATTCTCTGACTCCTTTCCTTGACCATTTGTTCAGTAAAGACACAAACCAGATCGCCTTTTCATTTTAACCTTACGAGCGATAGATGAAAATCATTTCTCAATTTGTTTTCTGCAATGAAAATATCTGTTTACCTAAATTCTCAACAAAGAGACACGCTATTTTCTATCCTTGGACCGGTCGCCGTCTTTAACGAAATCATAAATCAGATCACCTGCCTTTTATGACGAGTGAATTTTCGTAATCCTAACACTCGCAGCGGATTCATTTACTGTTTTTATTTCTTTTTTATTAATGCTGACGAAAATATAATTCCTGTCTGCTTCTCTATTCGCTAATGACATGTTTTTTTTTTTTTCTAATTTCCCCCAAAAGAGATAAAACCATTTCCAAATTTTCTTTAGCCGGATGCTAGATTAGCGATAGATAAAAAAGCAAACTCTTGGTGCATCGAGCCAATTGATAGGGGCGAGGCAACACAGATGGTCCTTTTCTTCACTTCCACATTACTATGGAAAATATCTTTCATTCTCTCTTGCTTTCTTTGTATGTTCCAGTTTATATTTCATGTTGGACTTAGCCCTTTGTTTGCCTGCAATTAATGTTTAACCGCCTAACAACCTCATTGTCACAGTATATCTCAGTAGAATTTAAATAAAATGAATAAGTAATCCGCTCTTTTATGTGATGCTTGAAGTACCCATAGCATGGCGGGTTAGATAATGGCATACCTCCGGCCTGTTTATGTGGTCTGTGTTCGAGCTCGCTTAAAAGACCAAATGCTGGTTTTCAGTGTTAGCAGCATCTCGTCATTAGAAACTTTTGGTTTCCGTTAGACATTTTCGTTTACTATTTTTATTAAATAACAACAAAAAACAACCTGCCTAGTGGCTGAGGTAGATTCTGAAATATTTCCAATTAAATGCAATGTTTCGTTTTAAACAAAATATGGATTTTTTTTTAATTATCTAAAAAATATTTTTAACTAAAATAATTTCGAGAATAATTTACATGCGGACTATTGTCCTCATTGTTGTTATAAAGGCTTGCTGGAACCGCTTGGAAGTTTGGCGCAATCAAATCTTTCTTTTTTAGTTTATCCATTTTTTTTCTATTTTCCTACCTTCGAAAAAGACCACAACTAGAATAGAGTAATTGAAATTGCTGAGACAGTTGGCATCGGTGCCATTGCATGGAGTTCGAGCCCGCTTGAAAGGTCAGGATTTAAATTAACCTCAAACTAAAAGCTATCGTAAATTGTTGGCAGAAAAAACATGCAAACAGCAAATTCGACAGGATAACAAAAGTAAAAGGGAGAATAACAAAAAAATGTTTTTTTTTTATTTTCCACATCACACACGCAAATACATTTCTCTCTCTCTCTCTCTCTCTTCTTCTTCTTCTTCTTCTTCTTCTTCTTCTTCTTCTTCTCTCGTAACACTCATCACCGGCGATTTTCTATTCTACGCTTTTCACTCTCTCCTGGGATTAAAATGATAAAAATGCCCGGATCACTTCTAACCTGTCAGTATGGATTTTTTTACATAAGCTGCTTTCTTATCTAATGTTTCTTATCAGTTCTTTCGAGATATATATATATATATATATATATATATATATATATATATATATATATATATTTATATATATATATATATATGTGTGTGTGTGTGTGTGCAATTTACACGTGCCGTTAAAATGACGGTACAGAGGAAAATATATTGTTATACCCTTACACGCACACACACACACACACACACACACATATATATATATATATATATATATATATATATATATATGTAAAGTCATAATTCTCATAATAGTAAGGATATAAGAAAACATTTTCCTCTGTACCGTCATTTTAACGGCACGTGTAAATTGCGCGCACACACATACACACACACACACGCACACACACACACACACACACACACACATATATATATATATATATATATATATATATATATATATATATATATTCCCGTTATTATTATTGTCGTCGTTTCTTTCACGGGAAAGGACTTTTCACAGTTCAGTTTCATAAACCAAGTAAACACATTCGAACTGTCTATCATTGTTATAAAGAAAACTAATGCTGCCATCTCGTGTTGTTACCATACTGCAAAAATATAGGAGGCATTACAAACCAAAATGTAGAAATACAGTTCACTGTGTGTGTATCTGTCTGTCTGTCTGTCTGTCCCAACCGCTCTGACGACGCTTCCTTAGGTGTTTTCTATAAATATTTTTCATGGCAATTGTTCTTATTTGCTCTCTTTTTTGGTATCCTGACCACCTGAATTTAAGCGTGCTACTAGATTGGCAATTAGGTCCCATCTTATTCCTATTGAAATAGCTAGATGTTTCTATTCTAACATTTTTTCGCACTTCGCGCCTGTTGAAATTTCTCCCGGGTCCTTTCTTTCCTGCCACCTATGATCGTCAAAAAATTAAAGGCAATAAGAATGGCCATATTCTGTCTTCCAGATATTTTTTTATTGTCCTTTTTCTTCGCTAAAGTATTCTCATTCTATTTCACTTCCAGCAATACAACTCCTCGCTTAGCGACCAGTTCATTGCTAACAAAGTCGTGTCGTTAAGTGAGGAGTATCTGTAATTACCGAATTAGAATTGTTGGATGGCAGTGCGGTTGGATATTTAGGAACTACTTACCTTTATAATCTTTCATAGCAGAACAAATTAACTCACCGTTTATTAATATCACAGTTTTTTTTCTATATTATTTGCATTTTCATTTAATTTTTTAAAATTATTCCATCTCAAGCGAAACAATAAATCTACTACGGCGCAAAAACTAATTCAATTCTTACTGACAGAAAAGAATTATATGTAAAGGGTGTTTCATTAAGACGGATTATATATAAGGGTGTTTCATTAAGACGGATTAATTTCAGCAATAAATAAATCAGTATTGTTGGTGAAAATGTATTTATTTCTCTATTGGATCATGTTATTTAAGTCATGACAATTATGTGTGAAAAATAATATCGCCCAAATGTCCGCCAAATCTAAAAGAAAAAGAAAAAAAATCTTTCGACTCTTAGGCTCAATTTACATTAGAATCGGCCCAACTTATTTGAACACCCTTTATAATGCAAATCCATTGAAAGTTAGACAAAAATGAATTATCAGAGATCAGGAATTAATAATGTGCGACTTACTGAAAGACTTGCTATATACGGTCTGTTGTCTCCGCTGTTCATCTTGAAGTTCTCCAAAGTCCAAAGATGGATATGCAATATTATCAGCCCTGACTTGGGGTCTCGACGCCAGTTTCTTTCTCACCGATGTAGTATGACTTCCCTTTGCCTTTTCTACAAATATTTCCATGGGAACTGACGAGGTACTTTCCCTGTTACCCCAGACTGCATGAATTTAAGCGTGCAAATAGGTTGGCATCTTGGTCCCACCCTTTTACTGTTAAAACAGTTAAATGTAACCGTCTCTTCTACTCCAACAGCTTCCCCCCTCCCGCGCTTCCTCTTACTTGTTTCCCTGGTAACTATAATCTTCAAAAAATTAAATGTAATTTCAATCGACATGTCCTATTGCCTTGATCTGTGTTCTTCGTTTTATCCATTCTCCTTTTTATCCTTTCCTCACCCCCACCCCCCAATAGTCAGTGTTTCCCTTACTTAGACTCTCTTTAGTCCCTTGTGTACTAGTGGCACTCCCGTCTTGCTTAGGTTGAATTGCTTAAAAAAATAAATAAATAGGTTATTATATATTAAACCAAATTTAAGCTTCAAAAATTTAAATGCAATGACAATCGCTATCTACTGTGTTCCTGATTATTCTTTTCTCTTCCTCCTCATTATTAATGTTTCTGTTCCTACTTCCTCCACACTCTTTAACCAAGTGTGTCTTAATGACTTTACCGCCTTGCTTGGGGTGAAATTAATCAACAAGGAAAAAGTATAATGCAAGTATTTCCCCTGTGCTAAATATTTACAAGTAGTAAAACCTCCCTATAATTAGTTTGCTATGTTTTGTTTTGTTTTTTTTTAAATTAAAACAAATCATTTTTGATGATTTAATACACTGCCATATTAGCAAGTCCAAGTCGCCGATCCTACGGTGTGAAATTGTCTTTCTGTCACAACAGTTTATCATATTTTGAAAATATTATTGAATATTTGTGGTTATTATTTATTTAATATTCATTAATGTAGCACATCGTTACACCTATTCACGCCCCAAACAACTCGCACTTGTCACCACAAGCCACAAGGCGTCTCAACACAGCGGGTGTTTGCATTCAAATTCCATCTCTTGTTTCAGGGTTGTGTTCAAGAGCGCAAACGGTGTGTCCGTATCACAGTCCGCTATTACTGCAAAACTATATTATTGAATATCCATTTGTATTATCAAAGTAATTATTCATTACGTGTACTTAAATTAGACAAAACGAGGAATATAATAAAAGAAGTACGTTTTTTGACAGTGTCTGCCTTTTTGTCTTCGGTAGTCAGAAGGAATTATTTTACCTTTACGTTTGCGACGTCACGACGTGTCTGGAGTTGGGGGTTTATAGAGATGACCATATGGTACACCTAGGTAAACTAAAGTCTTACATTTACTGGTCGGAATATGCCTACGGGTTATTGTCAATACTCGAAAAACAAATATACAGATGATATAATATTTTGAATCATTTGACTTCCAGCAAGGCTGGAATGTCACTAGTACGCAGGGGGGTACAGAGAGTGGAGGGAAGAGAAAGGACTGTGTAGAGAGGAGACAGAGAAAAGTATAAAAGCTAAACGGGGTTCAAGAAGATAGAAGATGGCGAAGATGCAAGAATTTTCGAATCAGTATGTTTTTCACCTGAAAAAAAAAGGCGCAAAAACACTAATCGTAAATATTGCATCGACCGCTGACGTAAAAGAAAAAAGATTTTTTCAAAATTTTCAACGTGCTAGAAAGGTTTAAATTTTTTTTATAAAATAATAAAAAACTATGTTGGTCTTTTCTCTTAATAATAACATAAACATTTTGACGATAAATCTTTGCATTTTTTTTTAAATTTGGGGCCTTTTTTATCATGCTATGCTGTTTTCCAGCGAGCAAGTGGAAGTATCTACATAAAATGAAAGCCAGAAAACGCCAGGGGTCATAAACTCAAGCGATATTTACTTAAAATATTCTATGAGTTTGCTATTTCATGAAAAAAAAAACTTAAATATATGAATAATTTACGAGTTACAGAGAACATATGATTATAGATTCGTCAATTATTGGGCCATAAGACTAACTGGTTAAAGTCTTGGCCGTGGAACAAGAACTCCCGGGTACGTGTTTCTAATCCTATCGGAAGCTAGTTACAACGCCGGCATTCTAGCAGGTATGTTCGCTAATCTAGTCTTGGACGATTATGTTTATAATTCTCATTTCAAGCTGCAGAAAGAATTGTCATTCTGTAATGACACCTGTTCGCTTTTATTTGATGTATTCATATGATTGACGATATATTTTACCTCACCTGCTGTGGTCGGGCAGGTGTTTTTCAGTGGCCATGCCGACGTCATTGATCTCTAGGCACTGGACAACTGTAGAGCCTGAAGCTGCATATGCCTGTATCGTTTAGCCTGAAGCCAAAATGTAAAAGCAACTCTTATTGCAATGTTGCAATTGCCATTATTTGCAGATGATCAAATAATGACTGAAATTTTCCAATTAATTGCAATGTTTGCTTTATAAACAAAATATGTTTTGTTTGAATTATCTATAAAATAGTTTTATTTATTCATAAAAGAATTTTAGTATGAATTTCCAGAATAATGAGTTACTTAAATTGTTTCCTATAATCCGCATATTTATTGCTATTAAATAAACCTTTTTCCGTTATTCCCTTCAGCCTTCTTAAGGTACTTGACAATCCAAGCAACCCTTACCATCCTAGGTATGACAAGAAACTACACCGCGTCCTGGGTTCGACAAAAAACTACATCCGCGTCCTGTGTAAGACGATAAACTACGTCCAACAGCAAGACCTCTGATCAGGGGGTTTTGAGGAGTGTGAAACCACCTCTTAATTGCTGCTGTTCCCAGGTTCACCCTGACCCGGGGGTGGTAACACCTGTTAGGGCCCTAGCTATGGGCAAATAGTTAACCCCCAAACTGGCGTTAAAACGCTATGAAAGTGTAAAAATAGGTTTTAATACCAGAAATAATTTGTAAAAAAAAAATATTACCAGGAATACATTTTTGAAAAAAAACAACAAAAAAAACATTACCATCTGTACGTTTTTTGTTTGATTTTTTTTTTTAAAATACTAGTGAAGGAAAAATTATTATCAGAAATAGATTTTTGAAGGAGCATATATTATCAGAAATAGATTTTTGAAGGAACATATATTATCAGAAATAGATTTTTGAAGGAACATATATTATCAGAAATAGATTTTTGAAGGAACATATATTATCAGAAATAGATTTTTGAAGGAGCATATATTATCAGAAATAGATTTTTGAAGGAACATATATTATCAGAAATAGATTTTTGAAGGAACATATATTATCAGAAATAGATTTTTGAAGGAGCATATATTATCAGAAATAGATTTTTGGAAAAAAAAAATATTGCCAACAATTAAAATTTTGTCGGCATTAAATAACCCATTGAGGTTGATATACCGTAAAACAAAGCAAACAAAACAAAACCAAACAACTCTTACCGTCAATCGTCATCATGGTTGAAGCTAATCTCCAGGTAACTGAAACGCTGCAACTTCCTTTTCCACTAAAATGAAGTAGAAAGGTTATAATGTCTCACTTGCTAGTTTTTTTCTTCTATGAAAGTTACTTCACTATGTTGTACTCGACAATTTTGTCTCGCCGGAATCTATTTTACAAACTTATATGCTTTTCTTCGTCCATGGATTGAATATTGTTACGGCATCTGATCAGGTGCTGCTGCTGCTATTCATTCAGAGATACTTGATAAAATCCAAAGAAGTATTTGCAATGTTATTGGTCCGGCGCTGCCATCTTGGCTTCATTCCCTTTCCCCACAACCGTATTGTGGCTGCCCTCTGGCTTTTTCCAGAAAGAATTTCAATGTAATTGTTCTGATGAATTTATGAAATTAAGCGCAATACTAAGTTTCATACGAGCAAGGTCTTATCATTTTACACGGGAAATGACTAAATATAGCCTTAAGTTCTATGCTAAGAAGTTCTTCTATTGCTCTCCTCGATTGTGGAACTCTCTTCCGGCTTCTAGTTTCTCTCTTCCGGCTTCTAGTTTCTCTCTTCCGGCTTCTAGTTTCCTAGTTAAGTTACATCTTTGTAATGTCGGAAGAAAATGCGAAACTATCGACACATGAATAACTACAGACTTATGAATATATTTTTCCCGCGACGTGCATGAATAACGGTGTCAGCCGACTGACTGCAGTGATTATTGAGTAAATATTGAGTGGAACTATCCAGTGGAATTAGTGCGTCGATGATTTGTTTTTTGATTTAGGATTTACTGAATGTTAAGCGCTATTAACAAGGTATTCACTGAAATAGTTAATTATCTTTGGTCGACTTTTTACTCCTTTTTTTTTACTTGTTAAGTATTTATTTGCGGTTGTAATTAAATACTATTTTATCATAACATTGAAATCTTGAGTTTTATTTAATTATTGAAAAGTCTTCAAAAATTTATATGTATGTCCAATGGTTAATTTTTGTCTTCTTAATTCTTGTTATTTTGTTATTCTCTCTCTTTGGTAGTATTTTACCTTATTGCGCCTTAGTGGCTTTATTGCCTTGTTTGGGTTGAAATGATTAAAATAAACTTCAGGATATTTCGAGATCAACCCTTTATTTAATCTACGGAGATAGAGTGTTCTCGTTTTGTTGACCATACCTAGGAATATCTTTTCTCGTTCTTATTTACTACTTTTCAGTTATTGTTCGCTTTATTTACGCCTAATCTAAGTTTGGAAAAGACAATTGCTTAATGGATAAAATCGGTTGTGAATTTGATGACATAATAACCGTGAGCTCATTTTCTGGACCGGGCAGTACAGATTTCGAATAAGTGAAAAAGAAACGAGCAATAATTGAGCAGTGCTTAATTCAGAACTGATGAGATATCCTTAGACATGGGCAGCGGAACGGGTACAGCCTACCAGTAAAGGGTTTGATTCGAATATACCCTGAATCTTACCCGGGTATTTACTGATGGGCCGGGTGCAAACATGTTGTGATCATGATAACAAAGACGTAGAAAATAGTTCTATAATAATATCAAAGATTTGGAACATAGTTCACTAACAACAATAAAGATGTTGAAAATGATTCGATAACAACAGCAAACATGTTGATAATAGCAACAGGTGTAGGAAATAAGCTCGATAATAGCAACAAAGATGTGGGAATTAGTTCGATAATAGCAAAAATGTTGTAGGAAATAGTTCGATAATAGTAACAAAGATGTGGGAAATAGTTTGATAATAGCAACAAAATTGTAAGAAATAGCTCCATAATAGCAACAAAAATGTGAGAAATAGTTCCATAATAGCAACAAAGTTGCAGGAAATAGTTCGATAATAGCAACAAAGTTGCAGGAAATAGTTCCATAATAGCAATAAAGATGTAGGAAATAGTCCAATAATAGTGACAAAGTTGTAGAAAATAGCACGATAATAGCAACAAATATGCGGCAAATAGTTCGATAATAGCAACAAAGATGTGGAGAAATAGTTCGATAATAACATAAAATTAGTGGGAAATTATAGGAACTGAATGGTGGGAAACAATTCGATAATAACAAGAAAGACGTTGAAAACAGTTCGATAATCACAACATATATGTTGAAAAATGGTTCGATAACAACAAAGATGTTGAAAATGATTCGATAACAACAGCGATCATGTTGATAATAATACAGGTGTAGGAACAAATACGTTGGAAATCGTTCGATAATCGCATAAAAGAGGTAGGTTATAGTTCGATGATAACGACAAAGTGTTGGGAAATAGTTCCACAAATAGCAGGAAAGATTTAGAAAATAGTTTGATAATAATAGTAAAGATATGAATGATAGTTCGATAATAACAATGATACGGGGAATAGATAATAACAAAGACGTAAAAAATAGTTCGATAATAACAACAGTGATGTAGAAAATAGTTCATATGTAATAGAAAGACGTTTTAATATTGGAGACATTTCACGCCTCCAACTGTGACTGAACTTTTAAAGCAAATCTTTCTAAGCATCTCCAGCTTTTTGCTGTCGATTGAACACAGGTGTTTTTGCTTTTATTTTCGAACTCTATTTGACAAATTTCGATCATTCCCCAATATATTTATTGCTTCATAAATAAAGTCCAGATATTTGCAATTTAATTCTGCTTGTGAGAAATAAAAGGTAAAACAACGTACAAAGTAATTACGTAATGCATTTTATAGTCATATTGCTTCGGTAATAATTGAAAATTCCCTTTCCTCTTAATTTCCAATGCATTTCTATCGAGAATTCATTAGCAATGGATTGAAATAAGCCAATAATATATTAACATATTAATGCCCGTAACACTGAACAATCTCTTTATTCCGAATTTCATCTTTGTTTTTTGGGGATTTTTTTGTTTTTTTTTTTCAGTAAAATAATTAATATATTTACATATTGTATATCTTCTTTTACGTAATGTGTCCCTTCAAGATATAACCAAATATGGCGCACCACAACGTCTTATCCTTTGTAGCTCTAAGAAATCTTTCTACCGTCCATTTGCCCAACATTCCTTGTTCTGTCATCCATTCCCACAAGATCATTACTAGTTGCTTCCCTCGCTCCAAACTTGCTTTCAATAGGTCCCGTGAGTATCAAATTTCCCAAGCTGTCTTTCCTCATTATGTGTACTAGAAATGTCAGCTGTCTCTAATTATAGACTCTAGTTATAAGCGTATTTATAGTCACAATTTTCCTTACAACTTTCTCCTTGCTCACATACTCAGTCCATAGGATTCTCAGAATCCTTCTGTATCAATGGTGCGTCAAACCCCAGCTTCCTGTGTGAAGACATTGTCAACATTATGAGAGGATTTATATCACCGATCAGATCATTCTGTTTCTACATTTCCTGTTTCTTGATTCTTTCTTTAGCTTTTCGAAGGCATCTTATTATCTTTCATTCATAGTGGGAAACAGCATTTTGCCACATTGAGGTTTCAGACTTATGGAAGGACGTCCCAAATATAAAGTCAGTTAAATAAACCCTTGTTCAAATTAATTGAAACAACCGCTTTAGTTTTCCTTTCTTTCACCATAAGGTCAATTTTAGATGCACTGGTGTGACTGGCTGTAATCGATTTCTGTTTTTCCGCAGATTAGGTCATTTGAAGTGGTGTGCTGTAATATGAATCTATTTTCGGAGTGTATGATGAAATTTAATTGGCCTTGAAAAATATTGCGTCATCCGTGATTGCATCAGATTTTTATCCCGTGCAGAAATCATTGTCACGACAGTCGATTAGTTGTCCTACGACCACTGTCTGCGATGGACGTTACTCCAAGTAAACGTACGAAAATTGTAACGCTGCACGAAGACACAAGCAAGCATTATCAGTGAGCAAATCAAAGTAATATAGACTGGCCCAGAAATCCAATCGAGGATCTGTGGTCGATCTGCAAGGAAAGACTTTGTGGAATGGACATAAGAAGTAATAACATGTTCACTGGGTCATGTTTCACTGGAAAAATACGAAAAAAGTAAATACTAACGGAATTATTCGTTTTTTTTTTTTTTTAATAATTTGCACAAGTGTGTACATATCTGTTCTTCTGAAAGGGTAACTTCCTGTATTCGTTAATGAATATTTGAACATGTAAAGATTCGTAAATGACAAATGCAAAACTTTTTCGGCTTCAAATGACGATCATTCTAAATATATGTCCTATTTTTTATTGTATTCCAGAATTCCTTAGGGAGGTAGCTATAAACAAGGCGTAGGCAATCTTTTTTCCGATAAGTAGGTCCCCTGAGATATGGCTCAACATAAGACGGACTGAATACTAGAAGAAATTCAAGGTAATTTTTATGTGAAGGTCCTCTCTCTTTATGTACCGTGATCCCTTATTACGTGGGAGATCATGGCTCTCCACAACATCCTCTCACGTTTAGCTCCTAATAAACGTTGCCTTTCTGTTATTTATCCTAATCCCGTTCCGCCATCCATTTATTCAAACTCACTATGTATGTTATGCGTTGATTTCCCTTGCATCTTGGCCTCTATCTGCCCTGTGAGTATCAGATTTTCCGAGCCGTCTTTACTCATTATGTGCTCCAGAAACCTCAATTGCTTCTTCCTGATATTAAGAATTAGTTTCGTTTTTGTTTCCATTTTCTCGAAAATGTTCGGTCTATGGAATCCTCAGCATCCTTCTGTAGAACAAGTGGAGCCATATTCAACAGACAGGACCATACGATTAAACATCTTTGGAAGAAGCCGATTTTTTCTTTTGACGACATTTTTCTCTACATAAAAACTCAAGTCTTGTAGTATTTTCATTGACAACCGTACGATTAATGTTTATAAAGAAAAGATATATATATATATTCTCTTGAGAAAATGAAGTTTTGTGGACATTTCCTTTTTCTAAAGTAAAAGATTACACGTATAATCTTCCTTAATGAAAATCGCTAATGGTTTAAAATGCTGAAAACGTTATTTTCAAAAAAAGGTTACCAAATTCAAGAAACATTGAAATCGAGCGGCCGTTACACCGGCAACTGTGTAAAAGTGCATATAACCGGGCAGCTGGTATACAGGGTGTCCCTAAAGTCTAGACACATAGGCAATAATGCATATTTTCAAGAAATGAAATTTTTAACGAAATTTTATTGAATTGTAAAATTAACATATAACATCTTGCATATGATTTCCCTCATTTGTGATGCAAAGGTTGATGCGTTTTGCAAGATGCAGGCGAACGCAATGCAATAACTCCACATTGCGGTCGGTTTTAGCACATTAACTCTTTAAGTGTTCAATGAAGTGTGTTGCATCTGTGATCTTCATTGAGAATGCTTTCTCCTTTAGCATACCCCAGAAAAAGATGTCATTTCTTCCTCCTTTCGACAAAATCATGTTTAATCTGTGCGGATATATATATATATATATATATATATATATATATATATATATATATATATATATCCGCACCCAAACCCCACACAATTTAGGAAGTACGTGTGTGTGTAGGTACGTATGTGTGTGTATGTATGTGTATGTGTGAATGTGTATATTGGTTCCATGTAGCTTGGAAAGTATGTGTGTAAATGTGTGTGTGTGTGTATGTGTGTGTATGTACTGATTTCTTGTGGTGGGATGGTGTGTATGTGCGTGTGTGTGTGTATGCGTGTATATGTACAAATGAGTTTACTAATTACTCATAGTAAGACAGTATATGTATGGAGGGGGAATATACGCACGCATATATACACGCATGCTGACAGAAACACACAAAAATGGAAACAGATCCAAGAACACATAGGGGTCAGTAAAACATTAAAAGATAAAATGCCGATAAGTAATTCATCATTTCGCTTGGACCAACCTTAATTGTTTTATGACCCTTCGCGCAGAACTCTTCATTGCCAATTCAAGAAAGAAATTCGGATTACTAACAGTGACAATGTCTCATATCGAGAATATTTAACATTGAAAAACAAAAGAAAAAATTAATTATTTTTAATAATATGTGGAAATCTCCGCTTTTACCTGAAGACGGTCACGAGACCAGAAACTCGTGTAGTAAAATTATGTAAAACAAAGTATAATATTTTTTCTAAATAAATCCACATTACAACCAAAAACGTTCTCTTCTCTTCCTTTTAATATACATACCTTTCTCTCGTTGGAACCACTACAACCTCTTTCTTTTATATATATATATATATATATATATATATATATATATATATATATATATATATATATATATATATATATACTTAATGAGATTTCCTATGTGTTCATACTGTAGGGACACCGTGTACCGTCCAGAGTCATGGACAGTAGGAGCCTTTGGTGGGAGATTCGTAATCATCAGGGGTTCTTTGTTCAAAAGGGGTAATCGTTGTTAATGTTTGTCGTTATACTTGAGAGAGTGAGAAAAAGAAAATGAAAAGAAACAAAATTTAAACTTATTTCCTCCATAAATTAGGTATACCATTCAGAAGACCGATTGGGCCGCATGTGACCCTGAGGACATAGTTTTTCCATAACAGATATATTGTGTCTAAACGCTCAGCTGGAATCTGTGGAAATTGACTTCATTTTTCTATCTATAAGTATCTTTTAAAAGTTTGTTTTGTTTTTGTTTTTTAATTTATTTCGGACAAACATAGACAGTAACGTGTTATCACTGAATTTCGGTTCATGGAAGAAAAACATGCTGAACATATTTTCAAAAGTCTAGTGATTGCTTATGGAAAAGCTGCACTGGATGTAAGCACGGTGACGTTATTGGACAGTATATTTAATGGTAGCCTTGGAGAGAAACAAAGAATTTTGTGAAAGGTGCTACGTTGGCAGGTCATTTACTGTAGAGAATGAAGTTATGGATAAAGTGCCTGAGGCTCTTATTGCAACTAGCAGAATAATAATTATTGCAAACGCTCTACGAAAGCATGGCGTTCAGTTAGTGCCGTCTCTTGCTTACTCATAGCTCAACGCAAAGTGGGTCCCAGAATGCTGACAGATGCAGTAAAATAACATACGTTCGTTGTTAGAGAAGAGCTTACGTAGTTGCACAACAAGGGTTAGCCGCTGTTTGATGATGATGTGGAAGCAGATACTAGAACAAGCAACCTTTTTCGAACAGTAGGCCGCATGAAGCACAATTCATCATAAGGCGGGCCGCACTACCCCCCCTCCAAAAATAGATAAATAAATAAATAAATAAATCATGGTAATTATTCATAAAAGATACGGCAGCCATTTTCCCAACAAAAGGAGCATGCGCATAAGCATCTGCCTTAAAAATAGAGAAAAAACGATTTTTTTCTCTTTGGAGAGAAGATTCCTTCTATAATAATAATAATAATAATAATAATAATAATAATAATAATAAACTGATATCTTGGTATAATATTCCTGATGGCATTAATTAGCACAAACTCTTGATTGTGCTTTGTTTCTATGTTATTCCTTTGACGATACAAAAATATTTTTTTTAGAAGATGTATATTTATTCTCCAGAGAAATTAATTAACAATAACGTTTTATGTTTCTGAAGCGAATGGTGTTTACATTTTGATCTTTGTTAGTGAAAATCGCCAACGGTTTAAAATGTTGATGACGTTATCTTCAAGGAAAAATTACAAAATTCAAGAAACATTCTATTCAATCATTGTTTAAGTATGTGGCTATGCATGAAAAAGTGCGTGAGCGAACAAGTGAGAACGAAAGGAAATTAACATTTTAATAACGTTATTTTCCTCATGAAATTAAGTGTGCCATTCAGAATACCAACTGGGCCGCGGTTTGCCCAAGACGAAGAAGGCAACTAGAAGGCAGTTTGCCCATGGCTAAGAAGCCAATTAAAAAAAAAAATTCCAGGAGGCACGGATACATAGTCTCATTGAAAGGGGGAATACCGTGATCAAGTAGAAGACGAATACGTTGGAGATTTTTTAATTCTGAGATCTCTGCGTCTGATTTTGTATGGTGTGCTTCTACGATTAAACCCTTTCTCATTAAAGTGGCAACAGCCCTTAAAATATGAGCAAGCACCAGACCAACGTCGAGAGGGAAGGAGATCACGTCAAGGTTTAGATTTAGAATCCTGAGTTATTTCTGCTAGCTTTCGCAAGAGATTTTTGCTATCGTCTTAAAAGAAAGCTGAATTAATGCAAGGCTAAAGAACCACTCAAGGTAGAGGTAGGAAGACAATGCGTATAAGGAGGATAGTTAACTATAAATATTTCTGTTGCGATATAATAAAAATAGGAACCACAATTTGATCGACTAGATTAGATTTGATATCCTGAGCATTTTGTGGGGTGGTAATCCCTCCTAGGGTCCCAGCTATGGGCAAATAGTTAACAGCTAAACTGGGCTCAACAATCTATAAAAGTATGAAGGTAGATTTTTATATTAGGTTGATGCAAAAATAATGTCGTTTTCTCACATGGTAACATATGTGAGAAAACGACATTATTTTTTGCACCAACCTAATAATAAAACTGCTAGCAATGCATTTTTATTTTAATATTATCTGCATGTCATTTTTGAAAAAAAAAATTACCAGAAATACATTTGGAAAAAAAAATTAAAACAATAAATTTTTGAAAAAAAAATACCAGTAATACATTTGAAACTCAGAAAAAAACCCTCTTTAAAATAATACGTTAATTAAACCTGATGTACAAACTGGTTTCTTACAAAGAATACACATTCTATTCATACGAACCTATCCTAAAAATATTGTCGATATTAAATAAAGACTTGGGGTAGATATGTCGTAAAACAAAATAAAACAAACATGAGCATTTTGTGTTCGTTTTGGTATATTCTGTTCATTTCCCGATTAAATTTATTAGAATTAAAGAAGATCGCTTATATATATATATATATATATATATATATATATATATATATATATATATATATATATATATATATATGTGTGTGTGTGTGTGTGTGGCCTGACGATTGCATATAGCATGAAACATACTGTCGCCTCTAAGTGTTGACTTCTATGCTCACTTTTATATTTACACACGCTCTATCTCTGATATTGAGCACTTTATTCCATAAATATAGCACACCTTAAGACTATATTTCTTTATATGTATATATATATATATATATATATATATATATATATATATATATATATATATATATATATATATTTCTGACTGATTCGTGTAACTCGATTGAAAAAGAAAGAGACTAGGTTTTACAGTACTAGATTAGGAAATGTTAAGACTTCTGTATTCATTTTTATAATCTGTGTGCTTCTTCCCTTTTTGTTGTAATTAAGAATAACAACCACGTCACGTGATCGAAAGAGACTATTTTGAGGCCAAGATTAGCTATCAGTCAGTTATGTACCATGCATGATACACGCTTAGGCGATCATGTATCTTTCGATACATGACCGACGGGGCAGATGTTTCCAACATTAGGTTGGCATTTCTTTCTTCGGTAGACCAGTTGCATTCAAGGCTATAGAACCCAGTCTGTCCATAGCTGGGTGGAGAAGAAGTGGATTCATACCTTTCCCAAGTTTATTAGCACGTAAGTGAATATAATGGATTCGACTGGGTTTCGAACTCGGCTCTCCGATTCCTCAATCCGAGCCGCTGTCCATTACTGCACCGTTTTGCATTCATGCTGATATGCATCGTGTGCTTCAACATTTAAATCTTTTTTTTTTAAATTAAATATGAACAAGAATTAGTTTTTCTCCGAACATCGTGTGACAATTAAGAAAGGGACCCTGTTCAGACCTGGTTTGTTAACCTGAACTTTTTGGTTTCATTATGCCTATGACATAGGTATATATATTTGCAATAAAAATGACCTTGAACAACAAAAAAAAAAAAATCAACATCCTCTATCAAGCGTTTAAAAAATAAAACTTTCAAAAAAATGATCTGGAATAGGAATGAAACCAAAAATGGATTATACTCTGGTTCTATTATAAAATTTAATTATTTCTTTTTTCAAAATAAAGTTCCCTAAAACAATGTCCAGGAGCTACTCAATGTAGAGGGTTAGTCTTCGGTGTTGTATTAGCGTAAGAAAGAGCAAGAAGTAAATTTCTTGAAGTTATTCAGAAAAGATAAAAGCTAGTTCTAGACTTGAAGAGGTCAAGATTTATTGAATAATATTTCAAAGTTTAAGTGGAGACTTTAAAATTTTCGAGTTGACGTAGACTTTAGAAGGAGCCGGAAATCAAATCCTAAACAGGAAACAAGGGATAAACCTCTACTCCTGTTAAAAAAAAACTGTGGAGGTGTATGAGCCGCACAATAGGTTAATCTATCTACTCCTATTAATGATATAATGGGGTAAATCGGAATGACTGCCTTGTGGGATTTACATAGACAATAACATTAAGTATTTAAAGGTGACATTCTGTCTATTTATACAATGATTTGTTTTAATTGCTATTAAGGTTTCTAATCATCCTATTAAATTTATGTTTTTCAGTAATTATTTTTATTCATCTATTTTTTCATTGGTACCGTTGAGTAGTAAATTAAATTTTTCATTGTATGTTCTAAAGGATTTTTTTTTGCGAGAGAAGGACTGGACGTCAAATCTCGCCATATGAACCAGTTATACCAAATGTAGTATAAGAGAGAGCGAAATTGAACGTCGAATAGGCTGAGCTAGATGTTCTTTTGCGCAACAAATTAATTTTTTTTCACTAATGTTCACCTAATAGAAGGCCCAAGAGCCTCTCAGTATAGAGGGTTACTGTGTGGAGATATATTAGCGTAAGAAAGGACAAGCGTTAGGGGCTTAGAACTAAAGTGATCTTTAGAAGGAACCGGAAACCCAATCCTAACCCGGAAACAATGGACAAACCTGTACTGTTCAAAAGACCAGAAAGGAGGCCTATAAAACATTAAACTGAAACATGGAGTCAGGTTCTTAACTAGCCTCGTCATATCGAAGCATTTGTATGGATATCATGCCTCGTGCCAGATCCGTTAAGAAATATCTAAACTGTCAGCTGTATACAACCGCTTTCTAAGATCGATTGTTAAACATGGCTTTGAGGGAGTGAAACCTGTGGATCTTGGCGATGACCATTATTCTTCGAACATTGTGAAGCAGCGCTACAGAGTCACGAACAGCAAAATGTACCAGAGTAAAGAAACCGTATTATCTGAGGTCTTGTAACAACAGCCACAACTAAAATGGAGATCACATATAACGAGAAAGGAAAACAGTGACATGATCAAGATAACTTCTTCAAATAAATGTTTAGGAAAGAAACCCCCGTTAATAGTGGAAAAAGAACTGCTGGAGTTGAGAAATCTATTTTCCGGAAAAAATGTTTAACGAGAATTTTTTTTTTATAAATTTCAGCCCTTAGTCGTACTGACTGCTTCGTCAATAAATGTCGAATGTCTCCTTTTAAAGAAACGGATAATAGTATCACTACCATTAACGCTGTTTTTTTCTTTTATTAAATTTCTTGTAATTAAATATTAGGTTTGGCAAAAATAATGACGTAATAATGTCGTTTTTTGACGTATTTTAACGTCAAAAAACGACATTATTACGTCATTATTTTTGCACCAACCTAATAAGAACGAGTGACTTTTTTTGAGCGACTCTCGCGTTACGAACAAGAAGGAAAGGAAATCATTTGATGACATAATTTGTTATCCCGCCTCGTTTGTTTTCATTTTACTAGGCGTCATATGCGCCTACAATTAAATATTTTGTAATTAAATAAGAAGACAAATGATTTTTGGCCGACTCACAGACCAGAATTGGGAAAGATAAGACTCTTTTGTGAACTCGAATTTAAGCCTTTTGTGTGCGTTTAATATGCTTTGTCGGCTTCTACTATTAAATCTCTTGTAATTAAATAAGAACAAGATTTACTTTTTGTCTAGTCTTTATTTTGCTACATACTTCAATCATACTGAGCATGTTTCGTCATAACAATGTCACTAGAAGAATTTCCCCCAACGGCTAATACCGGTTATTTTTTCTTTGAGTAAAGTTCACACCGATAACACTTCTGCGTGAAAATCTAGCAAGCGAATGTCTGTTTAGCTGAATAAGTGATTTTACTTGATTCCAGTTGGAAATAATTGGATATACATCTATTATGCAGGTAGGATTATTCCTGATAACATGAAAGTATAATTGTACAAATCTGTAAAGTCTTAACAGGATATGAAACCTAATAAAACCGAGCCAAAGCAGAAAAAAAATAACCCGAACGACAAGATCCACAAATATTTTAAGCGAATACCAATAATCGTTATAATGTGTCCTAATTTATGTTCTTTAATTGTTATCTCCCATTTATATTGATTTTTATCGCATATTCTCTCACATTCAGTAATCTCTTGGGGTCTTAGTGGCTTTATTGCCTTTCGTGGGAAAAAATGATTAAAAAAGGAGAAGCATTATTAGAGATACGAAAGATGAGTTCTGGTGAGCCGTGATGAATCACGTTATGATGGGATGGCTATAAAAGAATTTGAAAATTTATTAAACAATGTTATCCTGTTAACACATAAGCTCCTATATATTCTGCAGGAAGGTTTGGTTCCAAGATTAAATATTTTTATCCAATTTGTGTATCATCTCGCTATACGGCACTAGAAAAAACAAAAAAAAAACCTAAATACTTTTTCTAATTTACATCTTCTTGCATACGTGTAAACAAATCGATTCCACCGTATGGACAATCCATACGATATATTAACGTTTATTTTTACAAATATATGTATCCTTTTCGTGGAGAATGACGATCCCAAGAAGAATCGGCTATATTATTGGTCCTGACCTAGCTTCCTGGTTTCAGTCACTTTTCCGCCGCCATAATGCAGCCTCCCCGTGCCTTTTCTATAAATACTTTTATGGTAATTGTTCTGACAAATATTGTACTATGATACCCAGACTTTATGAATTTAAGCACTGTACACAGTTGGCAACAAGGTCATATCAATTTAAAGTCAAATTGGTTAGATGCAACTCTATGTTCTTTGCTAACATCTCCACTTGCAGTTCTGGCTAGTAGAACTCGATTTCTGCTCCATACTTCCCTGTCAACGTTGATCTCCGAAAATTAAATGCAATGTCAATCGTTATTTACTTTCTCCTTTATTACTCTTCTATTTTTCTCGCTCCTTAATAATATTTCTCTTTTTTCTTATCCATTCAGACTTTTCCTTTGTGTCTTAGTGGCTTTACGGCCTTACTGATGATGAAATTATTAAAGCATAATATCACACAGTATAAAAGGCACAAAAAACTGTAAGAAAACTGACTCTGTTTGTGTCATCAAGAGAAACCGCCTAAAATGCGGGCTACAAAAAAACCTATCTTGGAAATGTTTTAACATATGACGGAAAATGTGATAACGAAATCCGAAAGTGTAGTAGAATAAGGAAAGAAGATATAGAACGTGAAAAGTTCGCTAGAAATAAATTTTAAAAGCCCTGAATGATATGAAATATCAATTTTCCTATATGGTAGGGAATGCTGAACAATTTCATCACAGATAAAGTTGCTAGGAGCAATGTGGTTCTACAGAAGGGTGCTAAGAATACCATGAACGTAGCATGAATAAGCTTTGAAGAAAATGGAAATAAAAAAGGTCAATTATGTTTACAATTAGACAGAGAGAGAGAGAGAGAAAGAGAAAGAGAGATAAAATATATAGGATGCAATGAGGAACGTTGGCTTGGAGATGTAGACACTCACTGCAAAATACAAATAGCAATACTGTCAGAGAAAAACAGATAATAATGTAGCGCAAATGGATGGCATAACTAACTGGGAAACAGACTAAAATATATTTTTCTCTCGCACATCTCGTTTATGATATTCTTTCTCTGCTTCTTGCTTCACTGCCGACATTAACCTTCAAAACGTTACATGCAACGTTAATCGTTATGGTGTGTATTAATTCCTGATCTTTAATTGTTATCTCCCCTTTATAGTGATTTTTATCTCATAATCTCTCGCACTCAGTAAACAATTGCGGTCTTAGTGGCTTTATTACCTTGCTTGGGAAAACTGATTAAAAAAAGGAGAAACATTATTTACAGATACGAAGGGTGAGTTGATCTGGTTACCCATGATCGGTAATGTTATGATAGGACGGCTATGAAGTTGAAAATTTAGCAAAGCAATTTTCTACATGATATCCTGTTAACACGCAGGCTCCTATATATTATGCAGGAAGGTCTAGTTCCAAGATGAAATATTTTCAAGCAATTTGTGTATCATGCCGCTATATGGCACTAGAAGAAAAACAAACCTGAATAGTAAGTATCCAACCCACAAAAAAAAAATAATAAAATGAGAAATGTAGCGATTAAAAAGATGTACCGAGTGTAACAGCAAAATTGTCCAAATGGAGTAACAGTTAAAATCAACCATTTATTAAATTAAGCCCTGAACCGTTGTGTCTTAGAAATGATTAAATATATCTTACTGGAATTCTCTAAGGTTTTTGTAACACTATTCGAATTTACTTTTAGCAGTAAGCGTGTAGAATTACGTCACAAGCTTAACGTAAGAATCGTGATAAAATCGATAATAAAAGAAAATGGCATGTTCATCATTAATTAAATATAGCAAAGGATTGGAAGCTCATGAAGGTTTGAAATCAATTTCAAATATATATATATATATATATATATATATATATATATATATATATATATATATATATATATATATGTAGCCGGGCGTGCCTAAGCGATTCGGCCACAAAGGAGCGTTCGGTTGGCAGTATATAAGCAGTATATATATATATATATATGTATATATTATTCCAGGACCATTTTCCAACAAGCTGAACATTTAATAAAGGAATTTTCTGCAGTTTATCATGTTAACACGTAATCTCTTATATATTCTGCAGGAAGGTCTAGTCCCAAGATTAAATATTTTTATCCAATTTGTGTATCATGTCGCTATACATCACCAGAAGACAAATAATCTTGAATAGTAAGTTTCCCCACCTCACAAAAAATAATAAAATATTCATAGTAGCGATTAAAAAGATGTACCGGGTGTAACTACAAAATTGCCCAGATCGAGTAACTGCAAAATTATCCACTTGTTAGATGAAAATTTGAACCGTTGTATCTTAGAAATGATTAAATATATTGTAGACTCGTCTTTTTCCTATCTATCATCCCTAGTAACAGAACAGTCTATATCTTACGCCTACGTACGGAAAACTTCAGCCAATTAAAACCGTACTAGACGAACCAACAAATCTCATTGGTCAACGACACTAGAATCTGAAAGTTTCACGTGCAAAACGAAATTGGGCCAAAACTTCTTTGAGCCGATTTCGGACTTTCAGCACTTATAAAAGAAGATGCCGACTGACCCAAGCAGTCAGTGACGAAATTGCCAACATACTCCACGTCACTCGAAATCACGATTTTACCGCGCAAAGGTACATCAACGCTGATTCACTCACAATTTAAACTCAACCAATTCTGTGGACATCGATTCTCAAACATTGCTTATCCAAAGTGAATTATATTCACTACCTATTAAGTAAACATCAATGTGCGAATGACCTTAAAAACATAAGTCAAAGGTAGATCGCTCCTTAAGAACTCCTACTAAAAAGACGCTTAATATTGATAATTCTAATACCAACACAAATCTAAAACAGACTGCAAATGAACGAACGATTACAAAGAGAGACATTCTGAAACCTAAAACATCATACACATTTTGCCAACATAACATATACCAATTATCCTGCGTGTATATTGTTTTGAATTGTATATAAATGTTTTATTATTTTCTAATTGAATATGTCTTGTTCTTAATCGTATTTTAAATTTCGTTTATTTATTTGTTGTGGATACAGAGAGTCAAGCAACCTACACAAATTCCTTCTGATTCTTTCAAGCATAATTAATAAATTCTGCACATCCCCAACAATATCTTACTGGAATTCTCTAAGGTTTTATGTAACATTATTCGACTCTACTTTGAGCAATAAGCGTGTATAATTACTCTTCAAGCTTAAGAGAAGAAACTTGATGAAATTGATGATAAATAAAAATGACATGTTTATCATTAATTAAACAGGTAAGAATCAGAATCTCATGAAGGAGCGAAATAAAGTTCAAATATATAAACCCCCATGTCTGAATAGTATTAATAAAAACCCTACACTTAAATCAGACAATAACAGTGAAAAATTGTGTGATTGTAGAAACTCAGAAGACTGCCCATTAGAAAATAAATGCTGCATCAAATCTGTGGCATACCAATGTACTATCTCATCCACTGAGAGTCCTAATATTAATATGATATACATTGGGTCCACGAAGAATGAATTTAATGCCAGATGGAGGCAACATAAGACCTCTTTCAACAATATAAATAAAAGAAATCAGACTTCTCTATTTAAATATGTTTAGCATCTGAAGGAAATAAACAGGACACCTAAAGTAAAATGGAAAATTGTAAATAGGACTAGAACTTGTAAAACTTGGGAAGACCCATGCCCTTTGTGCCTCCATGAGAAACTGCACATTATTAAGTTTCTAAATAATAAAAATCTATTAAACAATAGACATGAGTTAACGGATTTTTGCCGGCATCATCAGATTTATGCACTGAATAATTAGCTAAAAACAAGCATACAATAAAATAACTTTTATAATCTATAGCCCAAATAAATAGTTTAAATACCCTACAAAAAAGATAACCCTTTATGAAGTCGTCAAAAAACAAATGTTACGGCAGTTTTTGTATGCACAAATCCCTTTCATAAAGAAATAAAATAAAAAAATAAATAAATCTCCTTAGACACGTAAACCAGACTAGGCGAAAACATCTTCCGTTTTAAATTTAGACACCCTCACCTTACCCTGACTTGACATTTATGAAAGTAACTCTATACTGATAAAATTATTAACACTCAACACCCCTAACTATTTTAAACAATTCGCCCTGGCTGTTATCATGGAAATTTGGATTTCAATTGTGAATATACTATTAAAACACGTAAATTTCAGAAATAAGTTATTCAAAAAAAAAATTTCGCTTAAAGATGGAACAGAGCTTACTTTAACTCAATTTGATTCAAATAATTATATTGAAGTTTTCGTCTCTTGTTTCGAAATATAAGACCTCTTATGTAGCGTGTTGGAATCATATTTTTAGATAAATAATTATATATATATATATATATATACCATTCCAGGATAATTTTTACAAATTATTCAAGATGATATTCGCCCTCTCTAACCTTCTAACTTTCTGTTTTGGAGCAACAAGATGCCTCGAACGTTTCACGTACGATTTCCTTTGCAAGGTTTCTTTTTCGCTGCTCTTTGAATTGGCATAGTTGGAACTTTTCTCACACATAGAATCATTTTATGGATTGATTTGGATCTTTTCTAATTGTTGTCTGAGTTAAAATGATAATCTATCTTCCTGTTGTGATCTCCTTATCCAGTTTCCCTCTCTACTGCCACTTAATTTAATTTGATCTACATAGATTCTTAATTTCCATTCAAACAATTATTTTTTTATTTCATGGATGACAGAACAGGGGATAAAATTAATATAGTCTAAAGATGGGAAAATAAAAATTAGAATTAATTATACATTCAACATTTGAAGATTTAGAGAAACATAATAGCTAATTACCTATATTATGGAATCTATATGAATAAATGAGAAATTGGAGCTCAATTCTCTGACGAATTCTGACATTAAAAAGCCACTGCCCTACTCTATAGAAATTTGGTATTTACTCGACCCTCCATGAAGTTGCATTGTCTTTTAATCGGCTTTATTATTATTATTATATTATTTTTTCTGGGGTGGGGAAAGTTGTTATTCAAGTTTGTCTTTCTTCTGGTGCTGTATAGCGACATAATTTGGATAAACATATTTAATCGTGGAAGAATCACTTCCTGCAGAATATATAGAAGCTTTACTATATTTTCAACATGTTAGAAAATGATCCCGGAATATATATATATATATATATATATATATATATATATATATATATATATATATATATATATATATATATATGCTTAATATTACTAGACATATTAAAAACAGGCGAAGCAACCGGTTTCGGTCCCGCTCTTCAGGCTTCAACGGGAGATTTAATTTAAATTAAAACAACAGAAAATATACAATAAAAAGGAAATGTGGAGGTAAGTAGAAGAAAAAAAAAACAACAAAAAAACGTTGTAATAAATATGGCAACAAAGATGAGGACAATAGTCCGAATAAGGTAAATAGTGCAACTCTATCAGATACACTAACACATGCTATGAGTAGACACCTCACATGTCTCTTATCTGATCAAAGTTCTCTAAAAAAAACATCTAGCTACACATAATTTTTAAGAAATCTTAGGAAATATTCTTGTTGAAAACACTAAAATTCTAAATAAATTATATTAGCGGGAACATTCCGCTGTGAGAGGGGTACTTGCATATAAAACATCTTGCTCCCACTATCGACCTCACCGTATTTAACAATGAGAATGGTGTTGAAAGTCTTTTTTTCTTCTTTTTTTTTATTTAATGGAATGACGCCCCCTCGAATTCCACACACGAAACTAGAAACAAAGACTCCTATTATATTCTAGTATTCAAAATAACAGAAAAATACATCGAAAACAATCAAATATGAACAGGGAAAACAAACATATTTGAAAATGGCTAAGTAAGTAGCCGAAGACGCTTGAGACAATGAACAATACGAACAGTTTCTTGCACTCGCTTACTCTCATCAATCGAAAAATGGGGGAAAAATAATAAAAAAAATCAATTTTCTTTGTCCGTCATATTCAATTATGGTTAAAAAAAAGGATGCCGTCATATCTATCTATCTATCAATCTATCTATCTATCTATCTCACTCTCTCTCTCTCTCTCTATATATATATATATATATATATATATATATATATATATATATTAAAAAATAATTATAATTTAAAATATACTTCTGTATGGAGCACTGTTTTTAGAAAATAGAAACAAAAATACTAAAGAACTCCTGTGACGTACCCCCGGTGTCGCTGTGCCAAATGTGACGTCTGCCTAGCCGCGTCCGTCGTGCTATCCTGTCCTGTGGCGAACAACTGGCTTGGTATTGGTCGCGGCACCAAATGTGACTTTCTAACTTTTTGGTGATTCGGATGGGAATCTGGTTAGATTCGGTATCAGCCTTGTCGTTCCCAGCTCGCCTCCAACGTCTGGTTACCGAAGTAACTGTTTTTATTTCCAGTCTAACCTACCCACGTTGTGAATTGATCTTAGGCAAACGAAATCAATCAGTCGCCGGGCCGTAATGCAAGCCGAGTTCGATCAAGGGAAACACCGCACAAGTATATATAAAAGAAAAGAAAATAATAACTCGAAAAGTTCAAATGTGTTAAAAAAGGATAACAATATTTTATATATGGTTGCTGAATACAGGACTGCGTCTTCTTTCCAACCCGCTATATGGATTCGTGACACTTTGTGTTTGTTAGGCGAGTCTTAATTTGTTTGTTCTTTAAGAAACTGGTTCTTGGTGTATCTTCAGACGATATTCGTAAAACTTGTTTTGGTGGTGTGAATCTAAGTTGTTCTTCAAAAATAAATTGTTCTTGGCTAGAAGTTGAGTTCGGAATCTGAGTCAGCTTCTGCGAGGCGGGTCTTCAGAGCTCTCAGCTCACTGCAACTGCTTGCCTGTCTGTCTCCAACCACAACTGCGAACTTCACTCAACTTAACTGGAACTCGAACTAAACTTAACTCGCTGCGACTCTGCTTATATGGACGCCGACCAAAACCAGGGTGGGCTTGTCGGGGTTCGAGGTTCTTTGATAATTCTAAACCCACAATCCACTTCTTTGTTTTCGGTCAGGAAAATTTTATTATTTTCCATTTTTGGAAGTCTTTCGTCTTCCCACCTTCTTCTGTTCTCATATTGGTATCTCACCATGCCCTCAGATGGTGTCAACGGGTTTCCCCTCTCTCTCACAGTGGCATCTCACACCTATCCCTTCAGTGGGGCGCAACAGGCCTCCCCTCCTTCTTCACATGATTACCTCCGCCTAACGCTCATGACACCATTCAGCCAATGGGCGCTCAGCAGCGTGGGTGTGGCCAGACTAGCCTCGGTTTAAAAAATCTTGCTCAAAGAAAAAAAAATTATCTTCCCTTTTTTTTTTCTTTCCTTTCTTCGAGGAAACCTCACACCCTAGACTCTTATCTTTACCAAATCACCTGGAATTCGTCAATCAGATTTTCGCCAGCAACAAGTGGGTGGCCATTTGGACGTATTTGCATTCTTGGTGCCAATTACTGATCCGATAAAATAGCTTCGCTATAATAGCCAGCCCTGACGATAAACAGATGCTCCTCTCAATGATATTCTGCATATAGACAAAGGCTTAACCTTTCCTTCATGGTGGTCAGTGGACACTTTTGTTTTTCTCGGACAGTGCGGGCTTAATTATTTTTTTATTTTTATCTCTTTAGAATTCTGCGGGAGGTAACTTGTCCAACTTGAAAATTCCCTTTACCATTGCCATGGGCAGAGTAGATATATCTTACTCGCCGCCCCGTAAAATAAATCAGATTAAATTCTGTGTTTCACCTTCTCGACAATGGAAATAAAAATCTTACCACTTTCCCTGTCAGAAAAATAAAAACCGCTTAGTGTCCTTTTCGTGATGGCTTCTTATCACCTAAATTTAATTCTCGCCTTTCTTTTTTTTTTCTTTCTTTCTAGCGACGTAAATAGTGTCACATCCCGATTATTTACCTAGCGTGTTCTCGAAAAAGAAAAATTGGGAACGTATATCAATCAAGCATATTTTACTTTTATTAAAGCTCCGTCATAGATTGAGACAAACAAAGAAAAGACAGAAACACTGGTATTTTCAATTATGTTTGCGTCAATACTCATTGGCCACGTGTCTTTAAACCGTAGATAATTATTTGTGCATTGAGCTTTGTGAATATTCTTGTATGTTTAAGTGGGCATCGTATGGTAACATATATTTGTAATTGTGTATGTGTGTCTGTCTAGTGGGAGTTCTACATTGACCTATGTGCGATCAACGTCCGCAGTGGTGTTTCACATGTTTCTAATTCATGGTTGACCACTTAAGAATGTATTCTTTGTATGAGATATATATTAGATAATTTGGATTCCTTAAGAGTGGATTCAAAGAAAGATGCCGATGTAATGTAATGTTTTAAACATGTGTTTATAGTTGGTAGTTATTTTATCATTAAGTTTTCAATGTATTTTCGCCTTAAAGAATCATGTTCTTTTTTTAATCAGGGTTAATTAGTGAGAGCAAAGTAATGTCCAGCATCGTTTCAATGCAAAACGAGAGACATCGTTTATCCTAATGCAAGCTTTCGCGGGCTTTTAGATCACGTGATGTCTCGCTCACATAAACAGTTTTGAATTGTAAACAAATTATTTTATAAATCCCGGCATTTGAATTGATGTTGTATTATGTTAAAAATACGTCAAAAAACGACATTATTACGTCATTATTTTTGCACCAACCTTATATTTATTTTTATTCGTAATTATATTTCTGATTGTCTTGGAGGTGGTGGTAACGTTCCTTAATTTGCACCGTTTTGAATTCAGGGCGTTCTTTCTCTTAGAGTGCTTGCCATCCAACGCTAAAGATTCTGATTCGAATTCCCCTGTGTCTCCTCACACCACCGTGCCTGCCAAAGAGGTCTGGACATCTGTTGGGTCTAAAGGTCAACTGTGACTTCAAATCGAACTCATTTATACGATCCGTCGCTAATGATACTGGAAAAGGGTCTGTTATATTTCCCGTTCTCGAAAGCAACTGACTGCTCCAGCCATAACCTATTTTTTTCAACGGTCAGATCAGATGAAAATGGAGGGTTGTTTGCATATCTGCAATGGAGCTACACGATTCACACTTTCCAGCCATGCCGATCATGCAAAGCTTTTACGCGTCATTGTTATCGATCAATTATTTTTTTAATCTACATACATTTTCCCACAGACTATGCTATTCTATCGTTATTTTTTTAATCAGTGTCACCCCAAGCAAAGCAGTACAGTTATTAACACGCAAAGAATTACAGTTTGTTGAGGAATTAGTAACAGAAACATTAGTAATGAACAGAAAGAGAAAAGAGTAATCAGGAGGACAGTAGATACTGACTGACAGTGAATTTAAATTCTTGCAGATTAAAGTTGGCTGTAAAGCTTGTAACCTGAAGTGAGAGTTACGAAAAAAAGAAACTGTTAGCGTAGAATTTAGGGCTACATCTATCAAGCTCGACTGTAAATTGATGCGATCTCGCTGACAGTCTAGTATTGTACTCAAATTCACACAGTCTCAGAACCATAGCAAAGATCTCCCCCGAAATTTATGTACACAGAGGCAACCTTACGGCGGACAGCAAGTAGCTGAAGCCGGTCCGCCAGAGCAGGGCCAATAATATTGCTGATTCTTTTTATAAACTTGTTCCAGGTAAATCACAGGGTCATCAGACCATTTATGCCAGCAATATTCTACGCACGGAAATGCAAGAGAGGTACAGGAGACAAGAACTGTCTCGCCAGACACTGTGAATCGACATTCTTAGAAATGCATTCGATATAGCTCATGTGCCATACGTGAAACACA
>OZ010572.1:108150207-108170207 GCA_963932145.1 Acanthosepion lycidas
CCTCGTGGGTGGGATATTAAATACAGAGATACGTCGAGATACAGTCTCTGAGTGTGTTCGACGTCTATCGAACTCTTTGCTTTGGTAGAGAAGAACCTGGACGAAACTTCGCCACATACATTCCTCGTGGGGGGACTGTTAAATATCGAGATAAGTTGAGATACGTGGAGATACATTGAGACTGGTTGGGAGATACGGAGACAGACACAGGGTGTTATATAAGAACCCAGAGAGAGAGAGAGAGAGAGAGAGAGATCACGGCTTTTCTTACAGAGACTTGTACATATACTTCTACTAACCCGCATTCCTGGACAACTAATTTTCACTTCAAGTCTGTATTCTTACGTTAAATACACTTATTTTTCATTTACTGGCGTTGATTATTTATTTGTGAAGGATTCCATTCCCGGAATCTACAACATTATGTTATATTATTAATTAAATTGTAATATTTATTAATTTTTATTATAAATAAAATTATAATATTATAATTATAATATTTTCAATTAATATTTTAATTAATTATTTCATTCTTATTTAATAAATTAATTTGATTATTAAAAGTTAATATTGCTAATTTTTTCTTTTATCACAGTCTATATTTCATTTTGGTAATATTATATGGGATCCTTTTTTATAATTTCACAATCAACTCTAGTAGGTATATTATCTTTTATCTTTGATTGCACGTATATTTTGACAATATATAGATAAATAAGAAAAATATCACTTGTCAAAATAGATATGGATTTAAAAATTTAAAAATAAAATTTGTCCAACGAAAAAATAAAAGATTCAGAGACAGATCTATTCTATTCTCTTTAATCAAACATGTTTGAATCTCTCTCACTTGTTTTCTCTCGCTCTCTCTCCCTCTCGCTCTCTCTCTCTCTCCATATATATATATATATATATATATTGAGAGTGAGAGAAAGAGAGAGGGGGTAGCAGAAATACGTTTGCATACATGGGGGCAGGTTCTTCACACTAGAACAACGAAAAATTCCATATAAACATATGTTCAAAATCCATCGTTATACATCAACACATCAGCTCATAACAGATGTACAAAATGCTCTCGGTTTGCTTCCACACACGCATGCAACCGTCGAATCATTCACTGGCGGAGCTATTATATACTCCCACACGGTGTCGAATGCTTTTGCAGGAACCAGTCGACCCCTACCTATGCATCTTTCATGGCAAATGCCAACCAGTGCATCGCGAATAATTTGAATAAAATGTGCTTGAGCACCATCTTGCATGAAACACATACATCTTCGTATTAGCATGGTTACATCCTCTAGTAGGTTTGGAACTGTGTTCGAAATAAAGTTTCTGTAAGACGCACTGGAAGAACATATGGACCGACCAGACAGTCACCTACATTTCCACATTAATCGTAAACTGATGCTGGTGTTTAACCTCAGTTATATCATGAGGATTCCGATCTACCAACAATCGTTGGTTGTGTAAATTTGTTATTTCATCTCTTCCAAATGTTGCCTCATCCGTAAACAAAACTGAAGAGACAAACAATGAATCTGCGGTTTGTGTGATAAGCCAACGGCAAACGTTTTCCCGTGGCGGGGATCATATGGGAAAGACCCTGCACACTTTGCAAATGTTACGGATACAGGAGCTGCTCTTAAAGAACCCTCCGTGTGGTACTATGAGATGTATGACATGCTAGGTCCATTTGACGTATGCTGATACCTGGATTGTCTCTGACAGCCTGTAGAATGTGTTCTTTGTGGTCAGTCGTTCTCGGTCTTCGCCAATCCATAGTTTGGGGTGCCACGAATCCTATCTCAGTAACGCTAAGATAAAAAGCAACAAACGTTGAATGACTCGGCTGCCTTTGGGCTGGTAACGCAATCTAATACAGACGTGAAGGTTCGCGTCGATTACCATTCATGGGGTAGTGTGTAAAAATTCTATCTACCTGCTAACGGAATGAAGATTCTGCCATTGTTCAGCGGAATTCTTTTTCGTTGAAGATAGACTTGCTACAAA
The DNA here is from genome assembly GCA_963932145.1 of Acanthosepion lycidas. Lineage (NCBI taxonomy): Eukaryota > Metazoa > Mollusca > Cephalopoda > Sepiida > Sepiidae > Acanthosepion > Acanthosepion lycidas. Next base: position 108,152,224 of record OZ010572.1, read on the forward strand.
TCACACGAATGACAAATAACTAATCTGCATGACAACCTATCGCCATGTAGCATAAACTTTCTTTAAACTTAACTCAAAAATGTTTTTATCGAATTTTGTCCTTGTTTGGTGTGAGAAACCCACCACAAAGTTTGACAAAGTAATTTTGATACACCTTTTTTTATGAATCCGATAACTTGTATATTCGGACCTAGAAATGAGAAAAAAAATGAAGCCGAATAAGAAAAGTTTTCTACTTTCAAACCATCTTGGTCGAAGAAATAATAATCTTACCACATTTAAGGTCGTCTGACCAGTTACAGCTACACGACATGACAGGAAATGAGCACCTGTGTTCATATGATTCTTTCTAATTGCAAATGGTTTCTTTTCGTTATAAATAAGAGTTGTACATGTACGTAGTTGGCCGCGTGATTCGCGACACGTATTGATTTAGTCACAACGCATTAGTGAATAATGAAGATGAGTTTTTTTTTCTCTGTATCTATTAAGATCTAGACATATAAACATTTTAGTTTTCTATCCGGTTAAATTTAATTGAAATATTTCATTCCAATGTATAATGTGTTTCCATCAATATATTTCTTACAAACAAGTATTGCCATTTAAACAGTGCCGATCCAACTTTTCCACAAAAAATTGTCTGACACGAAACATTCTAAACTGCCATCTATATGCAACCGTTTTCTCGTATCAATGATTTAAAATGGCTTCAAGCGTATGAATACTTCTTAAAGCAGACAATCCTTGATCAGATTATAAAATCATAAAAAAAGCAGCGCTAAAAATATCAAAAATCCATATCACTTGAGGTTTTCCAAGAGAAAAAAAACGACTGAAATGCAACTAGAAGAAAAAATAATCATGTAATCAAAACATTCACTTTTCCACACTAGCTTAAATACAGGTTTAAAAGGAAAAGTTCATCAAAATCAGCTCTATGTCTGTCTGTCTCTCTCTCTCTCTCTCTCTATATATATATATATATATATATATACTGTTATCAAAAGACAGACTGTTTCGCTGTATCCCAGCTCATCAGTGCGGTTAGAAATCCGACCTATTGGGCATTAGTCGGATATTCTAAACCTTAGCCTATCAACGCCCGCCAAAGAAAGAGTCGAACTTTTGCGTATATATATATATATATATATATATATATATATATATATATATATATATATATATATATATATATATATGATAAAATGGAAAAAGTCCGACAATTATTTTAAGACATTTGTATGTTTATACATTCTTTTTAGAGATTTTTTTATAAATAGAGCATTTACTTATATATTTGTATCTATAAAAAGAATGTATAAACACACACGCGCATATATATATATATATATATATATATATATATATATATACACACACACACACACACATATATATATATATATATATATATATATATATATATATATATATATATATAATGTCTGCAGGGGACAAAAAGCGTCGGCTAAACTATACAGTTTTCCAAATGGTAAACACACACACACACACACACATACATATATATATATATATATATATATATATATATATGTGTGTGTGTGTGTGTGTGTGTAAAGGAAAAAGGACAATTGGAAAACTTTATAGTTTAGCCGACGCTTTTCGTCCCCTGCAGACATTATCAAAGCAAAGAAATGAAATGAATTTGTTTGAACAAAGTAGCTGCAAATAGAAATAAAATATTAGTTTATAGAAAAAATTAGATACTGTCATATATATTCATTAGGTCAATTGATAAATTACACCATTTACTTTTTATCTCGCCTGGGCAGGTAGACAAACCTGACTTCGGTATTACCGTGTCTAGGGAGAATTTTTACCCGGGTCTCCGGGCTCAGAATACGCATGTTAAACTGGCCTTGTACCACATCCTGCTCTGTAGGAGGCTCGGGTAAATACCTAGTTAGCATTAACGCATTTGCTAAATGTACCTTCGTGTAGAAAACCTATTTCATTGCTTACCTACGGGTTTATCTTATTTATTTATTTCTCTGTTATCTCAAAAACACGAGATACAACAGTTACAGAGGTGGAAAGTCCGGGGTATTGTGATAATTACATTCGGATAGGGGGATTGCAGGATTTGAGGAGCGTGAACCACCTTGTTTTTGCTGTTGCTTTCAGGTCCACACTGAGCCGGAGTCATAGCACCTTAGGTTCTCATGGTGGACAAATAGTCAACCCTCAACAAAACAAAAACTATGAAAATACATTTTTATAGTAAAAATAACAGCAGTACATTTGTATATATATTTTAAAATAAAATGACCAGTAATACATTTTATCTGTAGTTGTAAACTTACAATTGCGTTAAAAATATATTTAGATAATGTTATGGTCCAGGTTAGGACCAAGGAAGAAGAACACGAACACAAGAGTAGAAATAACGAAGGTATATTACAAGAAATAATAATACAAGATGTGGAAGGTGTTAGTATGACTGTCAGTCTGGTTTGGAGTGAACTACTATCGGCGCAACTCGATTCGGTATCTAGCCCCCCCCCCCAAAGGGTTGCATGTAGCACAAGACCGAGTTTAACGTGGGTTTCCCGAGCGCGTAGGCTCGGCCAAAAAATGCCCGTAGAACCCGTATAAACGGGATCGGGTTGGTCAACCTCCCCGAACGAGACTCTGCCGTTCGGCGGAGCCTCGTCCGGGTTACTCTCTGCTCAGAGGCAGAGAGTTCGACCGTCAAGCCGAGAAGCACGGCTCGAATCGACCCTCTCTCTCAGGCGTAGTATACATAGTGGTAGGAAGAGTTCATTCTGTAGTCATAGGTAAGGACCAATGACAGTTAACATCATAAAATCGTGTCCACATTATTTCGGTTACGTCATTAAATAACCGATATCGCTAGAGAAATCAAACAACCAACGTGATTGAACCCTTTACTCTGAAAAGATCCAATCGCGTACAAAATGTAAAGATTTTGGCATTAAAGAACCACAAGAGGTTAATATGCTACTAAACAAAATCAACGAACCAACCAACAAGAAAGAACACTTTCATGACATTAAAGCATATAATACCCTACAACTTCTTAAATAAAAAAATATTACAATATATAACTTCTACAAAAACTACAACATAAAACGCATCTCTACCTCTAGTAATAATGTCCACACAAACATGTATATATAAAAATTTTTGTATAATCTACCACGTATTCAACTGCGAAAGCAGAATAACATGTATTATATTTTTATTATTTCAAATATCTCAAGAAAATTAAATTTTGGCCGTAAGGTGTTGATATGCCGTTAAACAAATCACCCAACCAAGCAACGGATGCCATAGCAGGGCCGATAAATTTCCCTTTGTATTTTATCAGCAATCATTCCGTTCGACAAGCCTATGAACAGTAATCCAACCGTCTTTTAATCTGTGCAAAACTGCTCGTAATGTCTTATGTGAAGCTATCTGTTTCTGTTAATCTATTCTGGGAGTATTTTTACTGAAGACTTTCAACACATAGGCCGTGTGTTGGCGAGTATTCACGGAGTTGTTAATGTTCTCCAGGATATGTCTGAAAGATAGAAGCATTTTTTTACTAAATTTGACAATTTTGATTGTAGAAGTTTTCAAAGCGGCCAGCAGTACATTTAACCGACACAAAGACTTTATTTCTGACTGCCGTCAGTATGGGTGACTCTAGACTCCATCCTCTTGGGCACATGTTTTCCACTGACATGAAGTTGAGCGACAATATGGAAACAATAGATGCCTTTGCTGCAAGAGCATTTGGGTCTTCGTGTCGTGCCAAAAAATGTTTCTCGTCAGAATCCACGTGCCAATTTACAAATTTACCATTCGTCTGTGCATATTAAATACTATTGTATATCGAGTCGAGTGGTCCTGATATTCATCTCAAGGTTCTTCGCAAAATCCAAAGAAGGATCTGTGATTTAATTGATCCTGACTTAGCATCTCAACTTCAGTCACTTTCAAATCGACAAGACGTGGCTTCCTTCTGTCTTTTCTATAAATATTTTAATTACAACTGATTTGATTTGGAACCGGACTCTTTATTTCGTTCACAGAGGTAGATTTTCTAGTTCCAGAACAATCTACGTTGATGTGTGAAATAAAGGGTTCGATTCGAAATTCCAATAAGCTGAAGAAGTCCGGAGCGTACAACGGCTGAAACGTTGTAAATATGCCAACAAAAATTAGAACAACAGTACGAACAACGTAAATAGTATATATATATATATATATATATATATATATATATATATATATATGTTGGATAGATAGCTATTCTACTGTGTTTGTCATTCGGTTCATGTCTATCGTTAGTCCGCCCATATCTATCAAGCTAGATATCGATCTAGGTAGCTAGCTATCACAATAGGCTCTTATCTATCTATTCATATCTTTCTTTCAAGATATTTAGTTGGATTGATATAAGTTTGTGACCCTGAGTTTCTCAAGTTATGTATCTCTCTCTCTCTATGCCAATATGCTCTTATTTATCTGTCTGTCTGTCTCTTTCTCTCTCTCACTCTCTCTCTCTCTTTCTCTCTCTCTCTCTCTCTCTATATATATATATATATATATATATATATATATATCCATATCTATTCTCATCTCTCTCAGTCACCTCACATCTATCTATCTATATATCTATGAATTAGTCTGTTCGTATCCATCCATGCGAGTTAGCTCTTTTAATGCGTTTGCATCAGTGTCATTCGCTTCATCTACACTGTGTAACAAGGTGGCAATTTTCCATTCCGTCCAAAAACTACATGTTGCAATTTAACGAAATATTCACAGAATAATGGCAATACTTATATGCGCGTACCTTGTGTAACGTTCCACAAAAATACACAGAAATTACTGTCATTTTTTTTTAAGCATTTCATCCTTAGCAAGGCGGGAAGCCACTAGGACGCAAGGGGTTACAGAAAATTTAGAGCAAGATCAGATAGGAGTGATAGAAGAAAGGATAAGGGTAGTGGATAGATCACGGCATCTGGAATTGTCGATTGACATTACACTTGAATAGCTGGAGATTATAGCTGTCAGGGAAACAGGAATAGGGAAGGGAGTTCCACAGTCGACAGGTGCGAGACATGAAGCTATTGGAGTAGAAGAGACGGCTACATTTAGGAGTTTTGACAGTGAAAGGTTGAGAGCGGGATGCCAGCCTCGTAGGTCGCTTGAACTCATGACGACTGGGAACCAGCGAATGCAACTCCTCGGAGCAATTTCCATGAAAGTATTTGTAGAACAGATAGAGGGAGGCGACGGCGCGTCTGTGAGAAAGTGACTGTAGACAAGATGCCAGAGCAGGGCCAACTACATTGCATATCCGCCTCTGGAGACTATCAAGAACCCCGAGGCAAACAGAAGGGGCACCAGACCATATATGGCAGCAATACTACATGCAAGGACGAATTGTTGATTTGTAGATCTAGAGGATCGATTCCGGGGAGAAAAGTTTCCTGGCGCGGCACAGGGAGCCAACTTACCTTGCGGTGGACGAAGCAATTGACTCAATATATTTATTCCATCTCAGGTCAGCAGTCAACATACCTATTTTACTTTAATTAATAGCGAGGTATCATTAAAATTCATGTAAAAAAGAAAATAACGGTTTAAGTGTTTCATATACAGATTGTTACGTATACATACAGTAACCGTCATGAAATAAATAGAAATCAACAAGTACAAAAAGTTAAAAAAACAATAGTGGAATTGGTTAATAAGGGATAAGAGATCCTCTTCTTGAAATGACATAGATAGGGCGCTAATCCTTGGAACATGTCAATTTCTGGATCTCTTCCAATGCAATTCTACTTATAAATATTTCCTATTGTCTGTCACAAGTCCTCCTTGCTTCTAAATTGGCGTCTATTCTCGTAAACCCGTTGCTTCAGAAAGCCGTACAAGTTTTCGATTTGGTTTAAGTCTAGAGAATTGGCCGGCTAGTTTATTTTCCGAAGTCTACAGAAACTTAATTGTTGCAGATACTCCGTAGTTTTATGCGCTGCATGCGAGGAAGCACTATCTTGTACATATATCATGGTTCTCCTGAACGTGATTCTTTGCTTTTATAACCAGGGTTCAAGAGGCTCTTTCAAGAAGGCTATATAAGCATCTGCAGTCATTTTAATACCGTCAGGCACTTTCCATGGACCAACCATGATATCTCTAATAATGCCATCCCAAATCATGATAATCGCTCCTCCCAGTTAGCGTCTCGGGTGTTGATGACGTCATCTGTTTACAACCTAACCTTTATTCCACCCATCAGGGTCATCAAAGGTGGAAGGAGATGCACCGGTGAAGGAAACCTTTGAGAAGTCGACCTTTATCTCCTACCCATTTCCGTCGCTTTTGCACGTACCTTTTGGTCAATGGACGAGTTGTCACTGGTCTCAATGATATCCCGACGTTTTTTTCAAAACACGTCATCGGGTAGTTCTGGACACGGTTGTTTCTCTAATGCGCCTGAAAAGTTCTCTTCTGGTCAGGCCTGGGTTATTTACAGCTTCACATTTAATTCGCGACAGAGAACGTTGTGTAACAACCCTCGAATGACCATTATCAGTCATCTTACGTACCTTTGTAGCAGCTGCAACATACCTTTTCAATGTTTGGGGATATCTTCCAATCATTTTGGATAATTCTAATGTTGATTTTCATTTGCAAATTCAGATGTTATAACAAACTTCTCAGAAGCGGTTAAGTCACAACTGCAGCCCATAATTGCACGATTATGAAGTCGCTCGTTAATAATTTGGAAAATTGAAATATCGTGTTACTCATTCAAGTGGATGCCGTTTGCTTACATTTACGCAGAACCTTACAGTTTTCGCACAGCACGCGCATATAATTGTTGCGATCATTTTGTGAAAATTTCGTTCAAATCCAACGAGTAGTTTTTGGACACAATGGAAAATTGTCACCGCTTTAATAATAAAATTTGTTACACAGTGTATATCGCCATACGTCAGTTTACCCATCTATCTATCTATCTATCTATCTATCTATCTATCTATCTATCTATCTATCTATCTGTGTCTGTCTGTCTAATGTATTTATGTTCAATGTGCTTCAAGATCCTGATAAAGATATTGTAATAACCACTATATTTTTATGCTCCATTATCTTTATAGAGACCTGCACGGATGCGTTCATTCACGCTCACCGAGACCGGAAATATAACGAAATATTGACACTTTTACGTGAAGACGTTTCTTCCTTTAGCGTGTGTGTGTTTCTGTACAAACTTACATGCCAAAGTGGAAAGAAATACTTCTCCAAACTTTCAAAGTCATATTGATCAATAAATAAAGCTTTCTTGCGTATATATATATATATATATATATATATATATATATATATATATATATATATATATATATATATATATATATATATATATATATTAAGATTATGGGTATTAAATCCCTTTGGCATATTGTGCCCGTACACGCACTTCATTGAAAAACATATTATCTCTTTCTTTCTACTGTTTTCAGCCATGTTTCAGGTAATTTCATATATCTATCTTTCTACTTTTTTACATTTTTATTTTGCTCGACAAAGAACCGCTGTAGGTGTAATTTAAAGTTTTCCAGAAAATTGGATTTTCGTGAAGATAATATTACAAAGTCGCAATAAATTGTATTCAGAAATGGCAATAATATCCTAAGTAGTTTGGATAAATGAAAAGTAGGAAATATTTTCCTTATTATCCCCCACCTCTCTCTCTCACGCACACAAAGATACCCAAACACACAGCAGAAAGAGAAAACATTTCGGTCGTTATACCCTCCGGTCTTCATCAGGGGTATATGAAAATCATGATAACGGACAATGAAATCCGTGTTGAACCCTTTATTTAATCTATGGGGAACGACAGTTCTCGTTCCACTACTTGTGTTTCGTTTCGTTCTTTTGTAAAAGTCATTAGGTTGGGGCAAAAATAATGACGTACTAATGTCGTTTTTTGACGTATTTTTTAACGTCAAAAAACGACATTGTTACGTCATTATTTTTGCACCAACCTAATATTACTCGCCCTGCTTCCACTTAATCCAAGTAGACACAGCCGGGCCAAGGGATTGAACTGTGTCAACAATTAAGCGAACCAAAGATTTAATAGACTAACGTATTGTTCTGTTTGAAATTCCCTGTAGGCTACACAGATCGACATAACGCCGAAACGAAATATAAATACCAGGTCAATCGTCATCTTCTATCTTGGCACCAATTTTATTATTGTCCTCTCTATTTACCTCACTCTCAGTAACCCCTTATATCCTAATGTGCGTTATCGTCTTACTTGTGTGTGCATGGGGCGGAGGCGTAATCATTAATGTATGCATGTATGCATGTACGTTCGAACATCCATATTCTCAAAAAGTCGTCATCATCATCATCATCATCATCATCATCATCATCCCCTTGACTTTTACAATAGTAGTGGGGGGTGTTCCGTATGCAAAAGCCATGAATATTTTTCCTTCTTTTGCTTCATAATCCTTTCAGTGGGCTTTGTAGATATTAGGTTGGTGCAAAAACAATGACGTAATACTGTCGTTTTTTGACGTTAAAAAATACGTCAAAAAACGACATTATTACGTCATTGTTTTTGCACCAACCTAATCGCTGGAAAATGTGTTCACAGAAATAAAAAGCAAAAAAATGTGTGAAGAAAAAGGTATAGAAAAGATATAAATTTGGGAGAAATAGAGTAAAAAAAAACAAAAACGAAAGCACTTAAGGAAAAATATTAGGTTGGTGCAAAAACAATGACGTAATAATGTCGTTTTTTGACGTATTTTTAACGTCAAAAAACGACATTGTTACGTCATTATTTTTGCACCAACCTAATAGCTTGGCGACGCCCATCTACTCTCCAAGTTCCAAAGAATACAAGGATACAGAGAAAGGAATTCTAACTACAAAACGCTCAATACATTACTTCTTTATAATGACTGCGAAAATACAAAAATAACAAAAATACGTACTTCGGTTTTCCTGGGTATGATGATAAACTACATCCAGCAGCATCTGATCAGGGAATTGCATATTTTGAGGGCCGTGGAACCACTTCTTAATTACTGTTGTTCTTAGGTGTATCTTGTCTCGGGGTGGTAGCATCTGTTAGTGTCCCAGCTATGGGCAAATAGTGCCCCCGAAACAAAAACAAAATATTATTAAGTTTTAAAATATATTTTTATATTAAGAAAGAGCAACAATAGCTTTCATAATAAAATTACCAACAATACCTATTTACATTATATATTTAGTTAAATCCCTAAAAATTACGTTCAAAATATTTAGATTTTCGTATTAAATAGCCCACAGAATACTGCTAACCAAAAAGCAACCAATGAAACAACTGATTGTCTGTCCACAACTTTGAGCTCAATAATCAATCGACAATTGGAAATATATACGAAAAAAAAATAAACAGACAGAAGTTGTCGGTTTTTTTAATCAAATTTTTTTGGATGAATACTAGCTGCCTAAATATATTTATATAGAAATTATTATTTTTTTAATCTACATAAGAAGACAATTTATTTAAGAATAGCAACTAACTTTCCAGCAGGCACACAATGTACCGAGCTTAAAATCACCATCGACCGTTGAGGTGTTCTAATTATAATAACGTGAAATCACTTCAACCCAATCAAGAAAGTTTCTACACAGATATAGTTACTTTTCTTAGACGATTGGAATGTATTCTTGTACATTCAATATGACGGGTGATTTCGAAATTTGGCCGTTTGGCAGAAGTGTTCTTTGATTAAATGTACTCTCTTGGCGTTGTCGAGGGTTGCCATTAGACATGGATGACAGATTTCCAGCGCCAAAGTGTAACGATCAACGAATTCAGCCTCATCATAACAAAAACAAAGATGGGGCAATAGTCTGACTGTGAAGACTCTTATTCAAGTCGAGTAAGCAACATTTTTTTTAAATATCATATAACAGCCATAAACAAATAAAGAGAATCGAGAGTAATATTTCACCCGGGGCAGCAGTAACAAAAGAGAATCGGCGGCGAAGGCGGTCAAGCATGATAGCAGCAACAAAAGTAACAAAATAGAATCGGCGGCGAAGGCGGTCAAGCATGATAGCAGCAACAAAATTAACAAAAGAGAATAGGCGGCGAAGGCAGTCAAGCATGATAGCAGCAACAAAAGTAACAAAAGAGAATTGTCGCTGAAGGCGGTTAAGCATGATAGCAGCAACAAAAGTAACAAAAGAGAATCGGTGGCGAAGGCGGTCAAGCATGATAGCAGCAACAAAAGTAACAAAAGAGAATCGTCGCTGAAGGCGGTTAAGCATGATAGCAGCAACAAAAGTAACAAAAGAGAATCGGTGGCGAAGGCGGTCAAGCATGATAGCAGCAACAAAATTAACAAAAGAGAATAGGCGGCGAAGGCAGTCAAGCATGATAGCAGCAACAAAAATAACAAAAGAGAATCGGTGGCGAAGGCGGTCAAGCATGATAGCAGCAACAAAAGTAACAAAAGAAAATCGGCGGCGAAGGCAGTGAAGCAGTTACAGCGCCAAGGCAAAAAAGAAGATAGGCATTTAGGCGATTGCCCTGCGGGACAACAACCGATTGGACTTTTCGGTGGCGTAGTAATTGTTAGTTCAAAATGTTTCATATTTTTTTAAATAATAGTGAGAGTTTTCATGGTTTTTCTTTTATCTTCTTCCCACAAACCACTAACTTGTGGAACCGACTCCGAATATGTTGCTTTCCTCATCACTACAATCTTAACGTGTTCATGCCTTGGGTTAACCGCTATCTTCCATACATAGCCATCTTCCTGGATAGCGTACTTGCTTTGTACAGGATGAACACCACTAAAAAAATTCGTATTTTCTTCCTATTTTTTTCCTTAGTAGTTATTAAGCTTCATTCAGGAAACGGAACTGTCTTTATCTTGCTCTATCTAGATATAAAAACGAGGCATTCTTGTCTCAAGCATAATGCAGACTGTCAAAATTCATCTCTTAGTAATTTTGATATACACTGATTTTTAAATATTAAGTTGTTGTCAGACATGAAATGACACAGTTTATAGGAAATAAATAAAACGCTTCTAAAATGTTAAATAACTAATTTATTTAGTGTAAATATGCACCATGTTGATAAATGCCTGTTCTCCAGCGTACCTCTAAATTTGTGTTCGCTCTTCAAAAGAATTCTTATGCTTTGATGTGATAAACAGTTCAAATGCTTTGATTACCTCTTCCTTAATTGAAGAATATTTTATTGCGTATTAAAAGCTCAAAATGCTTAAATAAGTGATAATCAATAGTAGAGATATGAGGTGAATATGGAGGATCAGGGAAAATTTCATAATTCAGGCTATGCAGCTTTTGGCCAGTTGATTGGAAATCGTACAGCCGTGCGTTGTGATGCCGTAAAATTGGGCCATCCCTATTCACAAGTCTAGGATGTTTCTAACCAATTTTTCGTGCATACACTCAGTTTCAAAATACGGTTGCTGCTATTTTTCCCCTTGAGGCAAGAATGAATAACCTTTTGAAAGACCATTAACTATTTACGGTGCAGTGGAGGTCTTGGGTATTGTTTTGGCGATCCACTTGCATCTAACCTGTGGTCTAATCTCTTACTGTTGTCAAAGAGTATCCATTTCTCATTGGATGTAATGACGCAATGCTAAAATGGTTCTTATTCCGAGATTGTATTCATACGGTAACATGAACCCAGTATTGAACCCACACTCTCTGTCACTGGATCTAATTAACGTCTTTATCCGCTGTGCCATGTGTCCTCGTGGATAAAGTAAGTCCAATCCCTGGTTAAGTCGGTGGAGAACTTTGAGATGGCAATTAACCGGAGATAACAGATAACTGACATCCATTAGACATAGCAACACAAAAGTCTACCCCAGTGAGCGAAATAAAGGGTTCAGTTCGACATTCCAACCACCTGAAGAAGGCCGGATTGTACATCGGCCAAAACGTTGTAATAAATATGGCGACAAAGATGAGGACAATAGTCCGAAGGAAGTAAATAGTTTAGTAAGGAGGTTACTTCGTTAGACGACCGGATCAACAGCCAGCCGAAAAATGAGTCATTTCATGTGTGACAAGCTAGTATTTCTTCACAAGAGGTCAATTAGCTGAAAATACCTCCTATAATAGTTTATTACTATAACATATAATATTTTTTTTAAATCCAGAATTATCTAAAAGCATTAATCCTATTTAATAAATAAAAAATATCATTTATTCTTAAAAAAAAAGAACACATTTTGGAAGGCTTCCTTCTGAAGTGACAGTTTGAATTTACACCAATTTTCAAATGGTAATAAAAATGCGTAAATCTGTTCTTCCAAGTAAATTCAACCCGTTTCTCTTCATTAGTTTAAATATGGAATCTTAGTTTTCCCCAGGGTACTCACGTATTAAACTCACACAACATGCATTATCACAGAATCATGCAATATATTTGCCGGGATGTTATTATTGACTCTATCCTTTTAACAATTCATTTTAAACATATATATTCAAGTTCTCTTTTTATAGTATTAGGTTAGTGCAAAAATAATGACGCAATAATGTCGTTTTTGACGTTAAAAAATACGTCAAAAAACGACATATATTACGTCATTATTTTTGCACCAACCTAATAGAAACTCTTTTCATGAATCATGTCAGTTGCCGGTAGTTTTCCATGTTTGTGTTCTCGGCTGTATTGTGCGTAAGAACTTTTCCACACTTTCCACATTTTAATCTATCATCTGTGTGATGCCAGTGAATTTAGACAAGTGAAGATTGTAATACAAGGAGGTAAAGAAAGGAATTTTAACTACAAAAGTCACAACAAATTGGATCTTCGAAAATACAAAAATAACAAAATTTGAACTTCGGTTGTCTTGTTAGATCAATTACGACTGAGTAGTGAGTTCGATCCTCCCATAGTTTTGGCCTTGTGCCACAACTAAGCTACACTTAATAAATAACAATATCCATAATAGTCTGATATTGTTTAGATTGGATGAATTGTTTTAAATAGTAGCTTCAGTTATGTGCCATGCGTGATACACGTTAGGCGATCATGTATCTTTCGACGAGGCAGATTTTTTTTCCCGCAGTAGGTTGCCATTTCTTTCTACGGTAGGCCAGTTGAAATCAGTCCGTCCTTTGCCCATGACGGGGGGGGGGTGGAGATGAAGAGGATTCATACCTTTCCCAAGCGTATTAGAACGTAAGTCAATATAATGGATTCGACTGGAATTCGAACTCGGATCTTCGATTCCTCAATCTGAGGCGTTATCCATTAGTCCATCCGTGCCTCATCGATACATACATACATACTTATAAGTAATGTAACATAGTGTGGCATAAGGTTATATTAGAAGAGTATTTGACAAAGCAAAATCCTATAATCGGTAAATTAGTCTGCGACACATACTTGCTATCTTTCGCCTAGCTTCTTAATCATTACTCTATGGAAAATAGGAAAATTATTCTCCATTGCCTTCTGAGCTGTTTCGTATTTCAGTTAGTTATGTGGCATGCGTAATACACACTTAGGCGATCATGTATCTTTCGATCCATGATTGACGATTTTTTTTCCGCAGTAGGCTACCATTTCTTTCTGCAGTAGACTAGTTTCCATCCAAGGCTGGAGAACCCAATCTGTCCTGCTATTTGCCAATAGCTGGTGGAGAAGAAGAGGTACTATAACTTTCTCTTTTACGTAAGTGAATGTAATGAATTCGACTGGAATTCGAACTCGGCTCTACCGATTTCTCAATCCAAGCCTCTGTCCATTACTCCACCGTGCCTAAAAATTTGTTTTGTTCACGCACCATCAGCTCCGAACATAGCTAGGACCGGTGCATATTGTGCGTTTGTAGGCTGGTGAATCTGTAATTGCAACACAGAAAGCTTATCGTGCTTATTTCATGTTACGCCGGAATGATGTTGTTCTGGATAGAAAATCAATGCAGCTATGGGTTGAAAATTGCAGGGCCACAGATTCAGCGCATAAAATAAAGCCAGTTAGACGACCTCGAAGCGCTAGAACACATTAGAAAATGCCCATTCTCTAGAAATCATCTATGGCGAATAGTAGCCATCATCTGATGGACATAATTTTTTAAACTAAATGAATAAAAAACTGTAGACCTTTAAAACAAACAAAAGATAGTGGAATAGTTTGTTTTTTTTTACTAAGAGTTACCTTGGTCATTTTATCAATTTTGTCAAACTTTAAAATATGGGTGTTATTCCTGTCGCACCCTATAGTAGAAATTCTAATCAGTGCTCGAAGAAATATTTTTATGATTCCATTGTGTATGTCTTTTAAAAGACAGTCAGTTCTTTACTCCCATTGTCATATCAAGGTTGGGACTTAGCTTCAACTGTTTTATATGAAGTACATCAGCTATTTCAACTGTCATCTACACTTAGATTTCTTTAGAGCGAAGGTATTATCGAAAACAATGTTTACTAATTGGGACAAGCAGTTATAAGTGTCATCGAGTACGTGTTTTATAATGACACTAAAATCCTTTAAATGATTTGTGAGACTTTCTATTAATTGTTACCCCCACCCGCCATACATACAATGCAAATAATCACTTGTATATTTGTCAGCGAAACGTTTAGGTTTGTTTGGTGTGATGTTATTTAAAATTAGTAGGTTTGATCAAAAAGTATCTAAACTGTTACTATGGTAACGGAGCTAAAGTAAGCAGAGTTAAGCCCTTTACTTCAGATTGACCATGAACTCTTGTTTATAGAAGTGCTTGGAAGGATAGTGTGCAGAGTGTGGTCATCTCACCCCCCCCCCAGATAAGTTTTATCAGTGACCATGGCTTGTGTAGCAGTTTTAGGCTAAAGAGAACATTTCCCAGATCCGGTAACCACCATATTTCATAGATATTGCCTCTTGCATATTTCTCTTTCTTTCAAAAATAAAATCGCACTTGAAAGGAACAAGATTTGGAGAGTTCGTAGTAATCCAAGAAAATGCGACAAGTTAGCTGCTCGCTATTCCTCCAAAAATCTTCCAGGAATGTTTCAATCAATGGATAAAATCTGTGGCATCAGAAGAGGACTACTTCAAAGGAGATTAAATGCCGAATTGATATGCGTTGTAGTTTTCACTTCATAACACTAGTACGGATACTTTTTGATTAGACCCGTGTATACGGTTGAAAGGTTTTGATTTTCTATAGTACAGTGCCCGACACTTATTGGGGACACTTTGAAAAGTGTGCTTAAAGGTGTTTTTTTGATGCCGAGAGCTTTTGTGTTGATGAGTAGGGAGTTCAGCAGTAACTGTTCATTAATGGTATGAACATTGATTGATGCGTTTGTCGTTGGTTTCATGTTTTCTTTATTTTTACTTCAACTTAGGTGACACTATTTTCCGGACATGACACAAATTTCGGGCTTTTTAATGATTTAGTTTTTGAAAGTCTACAATATGCAGATTTTCTGCAAGTAAATTGTACCGTGACCATTACATTTGAGTATCTTTACCATTCACTGCGAAAACGGATTAAAATCCTGAAGAAGAATGCATTCAAAAGAAGTCATCAGTTTGGTCCAAAAGAAGAGAGAAGACGGGGTCAGCATCCGAAAGATCGCCGCTGAGATGAAGCTACCGAAGTCAACAGTGCTAAGTACAGACTATGAGGGGAAGAAAAAGAAGAGAGGACAGAAAAAAACAATTTCCAAGAGAACAGAAAGAAGAATGAAGAGGAGTGTTACGAGGTTTGTTATCATCTGGAGAAAAGGTGACAGCGAAGAAAGTAAAGGAGAAGTGTGAACTTGACGTCAGTGTTCGAACTGTACAAAGAAAGATACACGAAATTGGACTGAAGTATGCTAAAATCAAGAAAAGAATTACACTAACGAGAAAACACAAGGAGGCAAGGCTGGGAAGCAACAAAAGATGGATAACAAACCATGTCGACTTCAAGAAAGTGATATTTACTGATGAAAAACGTTTTAAGTTCGATGGACCTGACGGGTGGTGTACATCGTCTAGAAAAGGTGAACCTGTTATTCTCAACAAGAGACAGATGGGAGGAGGAGGTGTCATGGTTTGGGGTATGGTATTTCCGAATGGAAACTTGTGGCTCGAGTGGTTAAAAGGACGTCAAAATATTGAGCTACAGAGAACGTTTGGAAAAGAGAGCCCTACCACTCATAGAAAATGGAATGGGAAGTAATTTTATTTTGCTGCAAGATAACTGTAGCATCGATGTGGCGAAATCAGTGAAAAATTGGAAGTGTGAAGCAAATATAACTACTCTAGAATAGCCTGCAAGAAGTCGAGACTTAAATTTAATTGAACACATATGGGAAATGCTTGCAGAGCTTGTTTACGACGGGCGAGAAATAACCAGAGAGGCTGAACTGTGGCATTTAGATGCTAAAAATAGACCGCTAGAAAGACGAAGAGACGTTATTATCAATATGTACGAATATTATGAAGACAGACTGATAGAAGTCATTGAAAAAATGGTGCTGTCATAAACTATTAGCATTGTTTCTGCAATGTCGAAAAATAGTGTCGCCTGTGTAATGTGAAAATTTGTAAAAAAAATAAAAATACTTCTAATTTGAATTCTGCTTTTCCATTTGTAGTATTGAAAAAGTTTTTAAATGTTATTGCCATTACACTAAAATGCCTGTGCTACCTAAAACTTGAAAAAAATAAAGTGTCTGAAAAATAGTGTCGGCCCCCTGTATAGTGAAAGTTTTACACTTTAGCGAGGGTCAACGGAAGAAGCTTATTGTTTCCTAATGCGTTCTATGGCGAAGTCATAATGTTTATTTATTTATTGGAACTGGTTGCAATATAGGATTTAAATGTTTCGTTTTAATGTTTTTAGTGCTGATGACATGTAATTCCTTTTCTTGGCGGATTATCAATAATTTATTTGAGAAAATTATTAGTATTAACTAATGCTTGTTCTTTGATGGGACATTGTTAAAGAGATTTTCAGCGTCGAGTGAAGCTAGAAATAAGTATGTGCGTTTTGTTGCCTTAGAAATCTGGAGAAAGGCGTTTCTAAATGCGATTCTGTTATTGTCGGATATGTGTGGGGTAATTGATAGCTTTACGTGATTTTGATGGGTGACATACGGGCGTAAGTATTTGGGAAATGATTGGTGGTGGAGGACAATCGGCTGATGAGTTTTTACATTTCCGTAAAGGTATCAATTTTAGGCCTCCAACTTCTGAATTGTTCGATAGGCTGACTTCGTTCACGTACGTCTTGACTGATTGAGTGGTATTTTTCTTAATTTAATAAATTTTGAATTTCGTCAAGGATAATTTGCAGATTTTGATTGTAATATTGTGGTCCTCAAACGACAGTTGATATATATCTATTTATCTAACTATTTTAATCTATTATACACACACACACACACACACACATATATATATATATATATATATATATAATGATTTTGCAAGTGTAGCTTATGTGTAGCACAAGGCCGAAAATAGGGGCACCAAGTGAGGAACTCCCTACTCAGTCGTAATTGTTCTAGCGAGATAGCCTTTCTAACCATTACGCCACTCCGAGGAGCCCCATGTTTATATATATATATATATATATATATATATATATATATATATATATATATATATATAAGACGTTTTTTATGTTTTTACATTCTTTTTATAGATATTTAACATTTGTATCTATAAAAAGAATGTATAAACATAAAAAAACGTCTTAATATATATGAATTACGTGGTGTAATGATTAGCAAGCTTGTCTCGCTAAAACAATTACGATTGAGTTCGATCCTCACTGGGTGTTCCATAAGCCTTGTGTCACAACTAAGCTACACTTAATAAATAACCATAATAGTTTGATATTGCTTAGATTGGATGAATTGTTTCAAATAGTACATATCCATAACAATAATTGTCTTCGAGCAAGTTGTATAGTGATTATTCAAGCGTA
>OZ010572.1:108172707-108175207 GCA_963932145.1 Acanthosepion lycidas
TTTTCTAATATACATAATGAGGAATGTAGGCTTGGAGAATTTGACACTCACATGGTAAACAGTTGGCAGGACAGGGATTAGAAGAGACATAAAAAAAATGTCAGAATCAACTAAGATCTGCAAAAGAACAGAAAGTTATGGAGAGCAATGATCGATCAAGTTTTCAAAGGTTACGACACATAGAAGTTATCGTTTACCTTAGAGATTAATTTCCTGATCTGTTTTTGTTATCATCGTAAAGTTTCGACATTTGTGCTCTCCGAGCTTCTTCAGGTGTATGCCGTTCAACGACGTACTATCCCTAGACCTCACATGCGGGACGAGAACTATCGACCGCCCTAGATCAAATAGAGTATTTATTCAAAAGGGTACCCGGATCAACAGACAACTGACTATGGCAGGTAGGCTCAACGGCCGAAACGTTGTGATGCTATCGGGCAAAGAGGAAGAACTTAGTCCGAACGGAAACAATGTAAACTAGTTTTAAGACATGAAAATTTGATGGTTATCCTAGTTTTATATTCGAGTGACTCTTAATACTTATGTTAATCATTGAATAAGCTCAGTGCGAGTTCTCCGATAATATAATATCTGTAGAAATCCCCGCTATCGCATTGTTACATATTCAAACTTAAAAACGTTAAAAAGATATTGCAATAGCAAGCATAAATATGAATGCTAATTGTTAATTTAAGAAGTGGGTACAAATGAAAATATCTGTAATTGATAATTTTTCTATGTCATAGAAATAGCCGTGAAACACTTCTTTCTTTCTTTCTTTCTTTCTTTCTTTCTTTCTTTCTTTCTTTCTTTCTTTCATTCTTTCTTTCTTTGCTCCTGCCATGCGATCAGAACGGAATCTCTATCTATAAAAGGTAGGATGTGTGTGTGTGTGTGTGTAACGAATGCATAGCCGCAATTTTCGACGGATTTGCACCAAAATTTACATGCACATGTTCCAAGTTAGTGGGAAGGCCAAGACCGACTTTACATTTCACTCGACAGTGGAAATAATCAATTTTTTCATGCTTCTACGGCGGTTTTCATCTAGTTTGCGGCCATTTTTTACTGGCCAGAGTGAGAGCCAATAGCTGGCTGCCACGAATAGGCAGGAAGATTCTACTGGCCAGCGTGAGAGCCAACAGCTAACTGACACGAATGTTAACTAGCATGCTAGCATGCAAAAAAAAAAAAATCGATAGCTGCATTCGTCACAAGTAGGAAGAATTTTAAATCTGCATGGCATTTTACTCCAATTAGCTCATTCGCTTGCTTAAACTCAACGTTGATTCGGATTCCGCAGAACTGGGTTAGGTGTGAAAAAGTATATGTTGTTAACATTCTTTTTTCATTCGGTTTTTCCAGTTACGAGTGCTTTTTTTTTCTGATCATTTTGTGTTCATTTTGTTTAGTTCTTTTTTCGTAACAGATTTAATGTTTAGTATAGAGCTTAGAAAAAATTTGCAGTGTGAGATAGGCAAGAAGTAAGGCATGTAGCAACATCAGCATGGCAAAGGGCACTCCTTTAAAGGCAAGGAAGGGCAAAAATATTTTAAGTCAAGTGATAGCGATTGCTGTATGAGTCATACGATTTTTGAATCAAGCACGGGCAACGCCGGGCCATGCTGGTAGTAGTCTATATTTTATGATGTATTAAGCCCTTTTACCTTCCCTACTTCCGTCTTTCTTTCTTTCTTTCTTTCTTTTACTTCCTTTCATTTTCTCACTGAAACTAAGTGGTGTCATTTCCCCTCTTTTCACAAGACCAAAACTGAATAGTCCACTATTTATGAGCTATTGGCAGGGCGTAATGATCGCGCAAACTAACGAAAGGAGGGAGAAGTACAATTATAATAAGATAATTTGGACTAGTTTAATTTTTTCTACTGTTTTTTTTTTCATGCCTTCTTGAAGCATACTTTATTTATCTCCAGATAGGATCATTTTTCAAGGAATCATTTAACATGTCTTAGTATTGATTCTAATAAATTAGCTGCATATATCGAAAGATGCCTTCCAAAAGCTGAGAAAAGTATTAGCAAACAGAAAAATATCCTTAGAAACAAAGAAAAGAGTACTAAACCATCATCTACAATCACTCCTCCTATATGGCAGAGAATGCTGGACAATCTTCTCACAGTTGAAGAAAAGACTTAAAGATACAGAAATGTGGTTCTCCAGAAGGATGCTGAGGATACTTTGACCGAACACGTGTGCAATGCCGAATTCTTAGAGAAAATGAAAAGAAAAGTGGAAAGTTATACTTAAGATCAGAAATAGACTGTTGAAATTTCTAGGGCGCACAATGAGGAAAGAGGGCTTGGAAAATTAAATATTCCCAAGGCATATTGTAGGAAAGAGAGGACAGAGGAAAACAGCGCATAACTTAGTGAGTTTGAGTAAATGAATGGCGGAACAAGTTTTATGATATATATCAAAAAAAGAGAAAAAAACTGTACAAGAAATTATGGAGAGCCGTGATCGGCTACGTCCTGAAGAG
>OZ010572.1:108180207-108237707 GCA_963932145.1 Acanthosepion lycidas
CACCGAATACCAAACTCGCGCCACAGATGATGTCAAGACAATTCAGTAAGAAAATTTCTTTCTAGCTAAAGTGGCCATTATGAAGTGGGTGTGTATTATTAGTAATAATAGTTTTTCATACCAATCTCTCTTTTGAGTAGATACAATCTCTGCAAACTCAAAATCGGGATACATAAATGAACAGATAGTTGGATTTATTACTACACACATACACAAATGCGCAAACACACAGACACAAAGATATCCGCACATACACAGAGACACACAAACACATAGACACACACACAGACACATATATATATATTCATACGTTTCATTAAATAAATATATATATATATTGTAAATTAACGGATGTAAAATGTTTTGCTACACAGTTCTAACCATGTTTCAAAAATGGAAGCTAAATAGTTTTATTTATTACTACACACATACACAAATGCACAAACACACAGACACAAACATATCCGCACACACACAGAGACACACAAACACATAGACACACACATACATACATACATACATATATATATATATATATATATATATATATATGTATGTATATATATATATATATATATATATATATATATTCATACCTTTCATTACATTTATATATATATATATTATATTAACGGTTTTAAAATATTTTTCGCTACACAGTTCTAACCATGTTTCAAAAATGGAAGCTAAAAGCTTCGAATTTAATTTTCTAATTAAATTAAAAAACCTTAGTTCCATTTTATCCTCAAGCGAATTTTGAAGTAACTTTTTTTAAAATTTACTGAGTTTTAAAAGCACGACAGAAATTCACAATTCACTGTTCCAAGGATACAGAAAAATCCACTCATCCAGACAAGGGGCCGTAGCGTGTTCATTTTCATTAACATTTGTTGCATCAGTTATTAGTTATGTTCGAAAAGGGGGGTAAGTTTAGGTAGGGGTAGGGATGTATTTTTCAATGAATTCTGACATCCGTTAAATGCATGTCGTCTGGATTTTTTAAAAAAAAGTATTGTTAACGGCAAAAAATTCTTACGGTATTTTTTCTGTTTGTATACTTAAAGATTTTTTGGGATGTTTAGGTTAGAATACGTTTTCACTGTTTTCTCTCTCTCTCTCTCTCTCTCTCTATATATATATATATATATATATATATATATATATATATATATATATATATATATGTGGTATTCCACCCTGTATGTATGTGTATATGTATATATATATATATGTATGTATATATACATATACTTAAAGATTTAAAGATTTTTGGAGATGTTAGAATACGTTTTCACTGTTCTTTCTTTATATATATATATATATATATATATATATATATATATATATATATATATATATATATACAGGTTGGAATAGCAAAATTGTCTTAATCGTGTAACAGCATATTTATCCATCCCACAAAATGTTTAATATCTAAAAATACACTAGATTGAGTTTTTTTCAAGGTTTTCAGATAAGGCTATCTTGACACCATTTGTCGTAGGATTCATTGACAAACCGTTTGAGTTATTAGGCTTGAAAGACAGCCACATTGTCTTCCAAAATGAGCAATGGTAAGAGGGTAAATATCATTCAGGCTTTCAGTAATGGTACCAACTCTGGCTACCATTTTCAATGTCTATTCAAGAACCATCAAGAGAACGGTGAATAAGTTTAAGAATAAGAAACAGTAGAGTGGAAAACTGGATCAGGAGGTCACAACTGGAAGAGGAATCATCATTTCAACTTACATTTAAAAAGATGAATTAGAAAAGATCCAACTCAATCAATGAGACCTTTGGCACATAAGGAAGTAGTTTCAGCTATAACAGTCTAAAAAGCAGTGAAAAAAGTCTTGAAAATGAAATCGTAAGTTAAACCTGTGAGACACCTTGTTAATCCAGGACAGACAGTTAGAAAAATAGAGAGGGCAAATATCATCTTGAATAAGTTGAAAAATTATCATGTAATAATATATATTTCAACTTCATTTAAATCTGTCAAAAACTTCCGATTCTTACTTTGAATAATTAATGGTGAACGTGTCATTTTCGTTTATGATTGATGTTGGAGAGAAATTATATATTCTTATTGTTTAAAGTAGTGTCCAATAGTTGTATAAAATCCTTGGAGAATTCCAGTAAGTTATCTTTAATCATTTCTAAGATCAATTTTACATATATATGGAATGGGTACAATACCAAACTTATACACATCGTGTAAAAGCAAAATTGATCTTCTTTCTTTATATATATATATATATATATATATATATATATATATATATATGTATATATATATATATAAAGAAAGAAGTAGTAGTGTGTGTAATAATTAAAATACAAATAATAAATATAACTGTAAAACGAAAATAGGAATACAAAGTAAAAGGAAAACTATTTTTTGCCAATGTGTTTCACCCGCTGACGGACTTTGTCAAGGCAAATGTATGTTTTTGTTTTTTCAACATGTATTTATAGACAGAAGTAAACATATCGACTAGTTTTCATAATTTCTTTTAATTTAAAACCGAACAAAACATTCTTAAGGCTTTCTGTGAAAGTAAAGATAAGCTATGGTGGATGCTAAATAACGTAATTTAATTAAAATTCTTACTTTTAAAAATTTTTATGTTTAGATATCTCAAAAATATTCTTAAAGCTAACTGTGAAAGTCGCTACTCGACACACGAACTATCCTCGCTGTTGATCACTTTCACCCATAAACGTAGAATATCTTAAAAATATTTTTAATATATATATATATATATGACCTAATTTTCTGTTAGTAATCTTTTATCCAATTCTCTCCTCTAATATTCTCCAATTGGAAGTGAGATTAAATAAATAATACGGAGGTATATTTTAAATAGATAATTTAATTTAAATTGAAATATATTACCCTTTAATAATCATTATTGATGATAAAATTATTTAAATTGGAATAACCATTGATAATTAGGTATCTAAAAACAGTCACGAATTTAATTTATGAACAAAAATCAAACGAATAGATGTCAATCTATAAGAAAAAAGTTTAGGAAAATAAAAATGACTACTAGATAAAGTGGATTATTCTTTCAATGTACTATCTATAATTTTTTTCCAAAACCCAAAACTCCAACAAGCTTCAAAATTAAATTCTTCGTAGATTTTTTAGACATTTAGATTTATATCGAACTTTAACCCCCAAATATACCCTTTAAAGTAACGCGAAATAACAGCGTCTAAGAATTTGAGTGAAACCTGCGCTCATGGACATGATTTATTATTTTATTGTTTGCTGTATCTTCTCCCGTTTAAGTCGGTCTTCTCCCTCACCCCTTACCCATCTATATCTAGAGATAACACACGTTAAGTTAAGCTGCTTCTAGCCTACACAGAGTGGGGTTAAGGATAAGGAATTGAAATAGTACATCTAACTCACTCATATCTTCTCTCCCACCTCACTTCCTCAATTCGTTAATTTTACATATGCTTGGTGCGGTCCGTCAAAAATGGGTATGTTTCTTTTAATTTTTCATTTCAACTTTTGGAAGTAAAGTCTGATGAGCCAGAGTACTTTAAAAGGGTTGTGGTGAAA
Organism: Acanthosepion lycidas; assembly: GCA_963932145.1. NCBI lineage: Eukaryota > Metazoa > Mollusca > Cephalopoda > Sepiida > Sepiidae > Acanthosepion > Acanthosepion lycidas. Next base: position 108,183,790 of record OZ010572.1, read on the forward strand.
TAACTTATTACATGGAACCTTAAAGTGGTCTGTTTTTACTCAAACATATTTGCTCTGAATTTACATTGAGCTCTCTGGATATCATCCTCCTTGGGTCTTCCCATACGGATTACCTAATTTTGCGTAAACTATATATATATATATATATATATATATATATATATATATATATATATATATTAATGGATGTTTCATTAAATAATATAGACATGTTTTAAGTAAGTTCCTTTTCATATTGTCTGATAAGCTTAATCACATTATCGTTGAAAGACGAAACGAAAACACCATATTAATACATGTGACGTCACGAGATGCGACGCGATTTTCGCTTCCGCGTCTCGTATATACGAGTTTGTCAGTACTTGGAAATTTTCGTGCAGCAAGGGCGGACTATCATTGTTGTTTCGTCCGTTGTTGCTTGATTTATTGAAATTGTTATCTTTGATAATGGCTTGTGTAAGCCGAAAGCTTACATTGGATTTAAATATGTATCAAAGCTTACATTGGATTTAAACATGTATCAATATATATATATATTGACACTGAGAGGTAACACTGAGCGGCGACATTGCGCTTTGATACATGAACGCAAACTTCGGAAGCATGAACACAGACTCTGGTCACTCTGTGTTGACCCCAGTAACCTTTTTTTATATTTACATTAATTACTTAATTAATGTAAATTAATTAATTACTTAATCTCTGATATTGAACACTTTTACCCGTAAATATATCATACCTTAAAACTAGTTTGTCTTAAGAAACAGGGTGTGATGGATGATGTTGTAATGGAATGTCCCACACTCCTTATCGCCTATGTGGACTGATTATATCAGTAGCTCTATATAGTGAGCACAGGATATACCTGGGGGCTTGCTTCAGGGATTAGTTGTGGATACGTCTCCAGACGAGGCTATATCGAAGAGCAGCTACCCGACCCTGTTTTATACCGGGAATACCCCACATTAAATTCGTCCTTGTGTCACATCATATTTGGCAGATATCCTTACTTCGGGAATTACTATCCTGCCACCCGATTCCCTGTTTTTCAGTAGTGTATTCTCTTTTACAATAAACCTCTCTTCTTTCATCTATACGTATGTTGCTCTTCCTTCACTCAAGTACCACATTTGTTTGTTTGTAATCTCTGTAAGGATACATCAGATGAATTGTCGTTTAAATTAAGCAAAAATGTAAAATACAGTGTCATCTCATTTTAAAAGATATATTTATCAAAACTGCACAAAAATATATTATGCTGTTACTCCTAATCGCGTTTCTGCCAACAATTATTACAACCTCGTTAGGTAACTTATACACTGCTTTCTTGTTTACCTTTTTTCTTCAGGAGATCCTGTAAGTCTCAAATTTGTCCAAGCCCTCTTTCCTCAATCTCATCTGCTGTTTTTTGATCCGACGTGTAAGTGTTCATTTTGTTTCCATGTTTTTTAAACTATGTTACTCACATATTCCGTCCATAGTAGTCTCAGCATCCTTCTGTAGTACCATATTTATGTTTCCTGAAGATTTTTCTTCATCTGTAATGACACTTTCCAGTACTCAATACCATATAGCTGGTTGGATAATACATAATAGTCAAGTACTCTTTTCTTTTCTTTTTTTCTTATGAAGTTTTCTTGTTACTTAATACTTTGCTTACCTTTTAGAAGGCATCATTGTCAGGCCATACATAGCATGAATAATGAGCGATCTTATCTGAATGGATGGCAAGAAGGACATAATAAAAAGGTTTATATTATTTAATGCAACAGACATTAAACATTGTACTCAATCTTACACTAGACTATCAAAGTAAATAAGTCAACTAGTAATTTGATTGAGGTTACACCGGGTCGCTGACTGCAAACTTACCTAAATTCACACCTGCCCGCGATTGTGTAAGCGCCTGAAACATTCGTAACGCAATTATAAAAAACACCTCTAGAGTTATGCACTCTACCAAACATCGCAATTTGAAAATATAAGGGTTCGTGTTTGGGACGTTCAAACATACACTGGTCGACAGTAAATGACGAAGTGTAGTCGTTGAGTCATATGTTGTGTTAAATACAAAAGATACCTGTTTCGTGGGATCATTTAAATAGCACAATAACTTCATTACAGAGAGGAAGCTATGGAGAGTCATCATCACCAACATTTTTAAATTGTAATCAATCTCTGGTTGACACATAAGCGGATATAAAAAAAAAAGGGTAGTACGAACATTTTTTTCCTGCCCAAGTTCTAAGCAAGACGGCTAAGACCCGCCCTGTCACGCATATTGTACTGACCCCACCCCATTTAGTTCGTATATCATTTGAGGGGTGCAGGTTCAGCTTGAGAATATTCTTCCCACGAACTAATACTTTGAGGAACCGTCTTCAAGAGGATGCTTCTCCGATCACTACCATTTTAAGCTATTCAAGTCTAGAGTCAATCGTTATCTTCCTCACCTATCGCCATTAATTATACCTATTACTCTGTAAAACTCTACCTCGAGTAGCTCTTGAGCCTTCTACTAGACGAACTTCATTGTAAAAATAATAATGATAATATATACTGCTTAACTGAAAGCTGATTATTGTAATGCGCCAGGTTTTGACTTACTGTAAGTAAAAAATAAAACCTTTCGTACGAATTTACAAAGAAAAGGGATTCATTTTATGCCCTTGATCGGTATGATACATCGGTCGGATCTGTTCATTTTCTATTTTAACTCCTCTTGTCATTCCTGATCACCAAAAGAACAGAAGCTCCACTCAATTCTCGAGAAGACGTAAGACACTTGTACAGAACAAATATAAACTATGATTAAAAAAGGGGGATTTGTGTTTCTAAACGATTATGTTTGACGGGAACACATTTACAAATTGTAAAAACAAAATATCTCAAATGCTCAATGGGATTTAAATCTGGTGGGTAACTGAAACTAATCAGAGTATTATTTGAGAAACAACACTTTTAAAGAAGTCATTTCGTAATGAATATGGTGACATATGCGCTGATGTCACGTCCAGATTTAAAGTTGATAGAAATGAAAATGAAAAATGAGATTGAAAAACGAAAATATACTTTTCCTGCATTTCTGGGATGATGACGAGTTATCCTTATATACAATAATTATATTCGGATTATTGTCTTCATCTTTGTTTTTGTAATCGTAGTAGCGTTTCGGCCTTCATCAGGCGTATATCGATCTGGGTAATGCTGAACTGAACCCTTTATTTAATCTCTGTTCTCGTTTCACTGCTTATGTCTATGGATAGAGTCTAGTTCTTATTTTATTTACGACTGTTCGTCCGTTTCCAACGAGTTCAAGTACGCACTGTTTGGCCCAGGAGCTGGGTAACCTAAAAGGAATCTTGGAGTGAAGGCTTTATTTAATCTCTGGTGGTAAACTATTCTTCTTCCTCTCATGTCAATCAGCAGTAGCAGCAGCAGGTTCAACTAAATTAGAAGCCAGGTTAATTTTTAGAATTTAAGTTTACTACGAAAAATTGTGCTCGCGTCGGTTTGTGAATTTGGTGGCATTAGGGCCACAGTCGTAAGTTCATCTACAGTAAATTTTCGCCCTGGCTCTTAAAACGTTTTACCATTCTTTGCAGATCTTCAAATTTTACAGTGTGGAAGATCTGGAAATAAAAAAAAAAAACAATTAATTATCCCAGATAAAAGAAAAAAAATTCTAAAATTCCCAGCATAAAAAATTCACTCTACTGAAGTCCCGAAGAACAAAACGCATCATAAACTCTTTCCACGTTGTCATACAATTTTCCCAATATATATATATATATATATATATATATATATATATATATATATATATGTGTGTGTGTGTATTGGTGTGTATATGTGGATATATGTGTATGTGTGTATCGGTGTGTATATGTCATATATGTGTATGTGTGTACATGGGTATATGTATGTGTGTATGTGGGTACACGCATATATGTATGTATATACGTGTATATGTTATTGTGTATGTGTGTATTCGCATGTGTTTTTGAACATAAAAATATAGGTCATTGCTAGATTAGATAATCCTTATATTTATTTTTTATATATGTATATTTGATTTGTAACCTGTAGTCGATATTAATTTTGTCAAATTTTCTTAATTACACAGCGGCCCTTTTATAAATGCCCTTTGGTTTTAGTTCCTCCGGGACCATCACGCTCTCTCCCCCACCCCTTTTTATTTTCCTCTCCCTCCCTCTTCTTCTGATCTTTAACATTAGATCGTCTATGGTGTGTGTATGTCACCACGAAATGTATCCTTTCCGGTTACATCTTTAATGTATTAGACATCCGACAACATTCATATTTCTCTCACTTAAACCTCTTCCATTCACCTCTACTAAACTTCTCCCTGTTAAGGTTTAATCTCCCACCTTCTCTCGTCAGTTACCCCTCTATTTAGCTCTAACATTCGTCTTACTTACTTACACTCTCTCTAAATTCTATTTTTATTTCCGGAGTTGTTTTTTTTTTTTTCTTTTTTCTTTTTGAATTTGTAGGTCTGATGAATTGGATCGTATTTAAGATTCCAATGGAATAAATTATGACCATGGAATGTTAGTGTTTAAGCCTTTATATATATATATATATATATATATATATATATATATATATATATATATATATTAATTGGTTTTGCTGAAAGATATATAACTATTTATAGAGTTATTTTTTCTCGCATTGTTTATAACCAAGCATATGTTAATTGCATGAAAAATTATCGATGGAAATAGTTTTTAATTCAATTAAAACTCTTGCACATATCCATTTGTTTTCATTTATTTCCTTTTTATTTGAATTATCTGTTTCGAAAAGGATGTCTTTTCAATTGGTTTCATTATGCAGGAAATCGCTTGACACACAAGAAGCAGTATATTTACGAAGAGAAATTGAATTTTCACAAGTATTTTTCAATATCTTGATTGTTTGGAAGCATTGAGACATTCTGGCGATAAATATACACCGGTGTAAGAAATGTTTCTATCATTTTAAATACAGCTTACATTTTATGAACACCTCAACTTTTCAAATATGAAATTTTCTTAATCATAAACTTTGTTATATCTGATTTATTTATATATACACACATCTCTCTCCTTATATATATATATATATATATATATATATATATATATATATATATATATATATATATATGTGTGTATATATATATATATATATATATATATAAAGAGAGAGATGTGCATATATATATATATATATATATATATATATATATAGCAAAATAGTCTGTCTATGAATGGCAATATATATATATATATATATATATATATATATATATATATATATATATATATATATATGTATGTATGTATGTATTTATACTGATGGAAATGTACAAAGAAGACTGAAAACAGCCGCACCTATAAGTTATAGACAACATAAAAGTGTTCAATACAAAATTCAGAATCGAAAATGTAGAGCAAATATATTTAAGAAAAGGCCAAAATTCGATGGTAAGGTCTCCTCAGGCAAGTGGAAGAATGTACAAGTCCAAGAATACTACACCAATATACCCGAACACCGGAATTAAGAGAGTGAAAGTCTAAGGATTAGGGTGAGAGGAAAGAGGGAAAAAATTTAAAAAAATAAAATAATAATTGAGGAAAAGAGTGGGAAGAATTATTTTTATTTCGCTCATCCGGTTTCAAAGGTACCTAAAAAAATATTTACTTAAATGCCTGCACCCTGATATAATCTCAGTTCTCTCATTTAATAAGACACCCTTATCAGGATAAGTGGCAATGGCCTATTTCTCTTCATAGCACAGCTGACAACAGTTACCACGAATTCTGCCCGTCTACCATGTTCCGCTTTACACAAGGACTTCTGTCATACCTCTCTCTGTATTCTGTATATATATATATATATATATATATATATATATATATATATATATATATATATATATATATATAGAGAGAGAGAGAGAGAGAGAGAGAGATAGATAGATAGATCGATAGATGGATAGATAGATAGATGGATAGATAGATACGGTTTGCTATATTTATAAGTATATCAGAGTATAAAATATAAATATATATACACTGAGAGTGTTTAAAGTATTAAACAGACTGTCACCACTCAGTTTTGGCAGTCTATTTCATGCTTTAAACATTCTTAAGACAACGTGCGTTGTATTTTGGTTTGACTATTTTTATGTTGGACAATGATGCATTATGGGTAGCAAGCTTTATTGTATTATCCTAACGGTTTTTGTAGAGGTGGTAACAGTTATGTTTCAAATTACGTAAGAGGTTATTCAGTCGGAATAATTTTGGATCATAATGCTGCTACATTACTGCTGTTTTGTGGTGTTGATTGTTAAATTTATTCACATTATTTCTCATTGGTTATTTGTTGTTGGTTATTTGTTGTTGGTTATTATTATTAATAGTATTATTATTATTAAACAAAATGATTGATGAAAATCTTCGAATATTTTTCAACACTTAAGAGAAGAGTGAGAGTTGAGGAAATAAAAAGAAATTAAAAAAAACACTGTCAATGTTAAACAATGTTTCGACAGAATTCCTGCTTCAAGTTAGATTTTTAAAAAAGTCATGTATAAAAATAAATAAATATATAATTATAAACATTTGTAGAAACGTTGTTTGTCTTGTCATGAAGAAACGGTTGTACTGGTAATCAACGCGTCAAAACGAATTACATGTAGCCAGGTTAAGGCAGACTACTAAAATGTGCGTAAAAAGATGGTGATCTTGCTCATCTCTGAATTTTACGACTTGCCTTTGTTAAAATTCGAGTGATGTTTTTAATTATTTCGAATGAAACGATTTGCGGACTGGGGGAAAAAAAACTCTTTAAAACGAGGATATTTTTTCGCAATACGTTCATAGCTGTCGTGTAGTATTTTCGAAATTCCAGCAAAATTTTCGTACCAATTGATGACTAATGAGATTCTGTCAGAATTTCTATTGTGTTTTTCGGTATTTTGACCTGGTGTAACATTATGATACTCACTATTTTCAACTATTTCATTGGCAATTTGTTTTAGTCGCGACTCTTCGTAGCTGTTATTATAGTAATGACAAATGGAATCATTAGCATGCTTCTAGCAATCTTTTATCTCCCTGCAAATTCGCCTCATGCGCAAAAATTGGCAATTCAGATTTTATTTTATCATGTGATAACGATGCCCAGAACGGCCGTGCCGATAAACATGTGATAAGGTAGGCTTGCAAAATATTTCGGTCATTAGACGTCTCCTTGGGAACTTTACCCTAGGGTCTAAAAATGAAACACTAGATTAAGAGCAACGGGATGTAAATTTTATATGTGTTCAAAAATTGATCTTTTGTATCACAAAATTTAGAAATTTTAGCAAACTTTATTCCCAAACGAAGAAAATATAATTTATAAATCGCGTAAGTTCATCGAGACATTTCTCACAACCCGTCTATCGTTTCTTTCAAAAGAAATATCGACATCAGACAAATTTTAACAAATGCAAGAGTTCAAAACTCTATTGCAGTGTCGAATCAATGTACGCCAGAAAACATTTATAGTATGTGGAGGCTCTGTTTTATTTAAAATTCAAAGAGAAACATCACGATTTCTACAGAAGATGGCAATTGAAATGATTCTGGTTTAATAGACACCGCCTAATGTACAACATATGATTTAATTAAAAATTTTAAAATAAAGGATTTAGTGCCCATAAATATGATGTCAGACAAAACAATAAGACATCAAGAGAGCTTGTGGAATATTTTATAACAAATTACTGTAATTTAGACAAACATCTTAAGTTGCACATTCTAAAAAGAAATAAGCAGAATATACCTACTTTTCGACCGTTAAAACACATGAGGACAGCATTCAAACTAACATCTTCCGTTACGAAGAGAACGACAGGAGAGTTCCATCAGATTTATACTAAGCTATCTGATTAATTTTTCTTAGTAAGTAATCAACTAACGGAAAATTCTAAGATAAACAAGTTCGACATTATAGTTATTTCCCAAGCGTAACTTAGATGTGGCACAAGGCCGAAATTAGGGGGTAACCAGTAAGGATCGAACTCACTAATCAGTCGTAATTGTTCTAGCGAGCCAAGCTTGCTAACCATTACACCACCTTGAGGTGCCCAAAAGTGATTATCCAAGCGTAGCTTAGCTGGGGCACAAGGCAAAGTATGGGGTACCCAGTGAGGATCAAACTCACTACTCAGTCGTAATTGTTCTAGAGAGCCAAGCTTGCTAATCATAACACCACCTTGAGGTGCCCAAAAGTGATTATCCAAGCGTAGCTTAGATGGGGCACAAGGCCGAAAGTATGGGACACCCAGTGAGGATCGAACTCCCTACTCAGTTGTAATTGTTCTAGCGAGCCAAGCTTGCTAACCATTACACCACCTTGAGGTGTCCAAAAGTGATCATCCAAGCGTAGCTTAGATGGGGCACAAGGCCGAAAGTATGGGACACCCAGTGAGGATCGAACTCACTACTCAGTCGTAATTGCGTGCCCGAAGTTCGCCATTATATTAAGCAGGTTTCAGTTGCATGACTAAACGCTGGCAGAATTTCATTTGTTTTGACGCATTCCCTACCAGGACAGCCGATTTTTTCATTAAAAGACAAGCAACGTTGATTTTGTCGGCAACTCTTATTTTTGAGTTGTTTACAGATCTTACTAATATCTTTCTTTTTGATTTCGCGGTGATCACCACTTCTCCCATCATCATTTCATAATACTGACAGAATTTTTATATAATTGTAAATATTGAAATTTTGAGTCGTAGGGTGTTTTTCAATAGGGGGCCCTGTATGTGTGAGGTATTTTGGTGAATGTAGGTGTGAATAGAGATGGATATATTCTTATGGTGAACGAGTAAATTGTAACGAATGAATGCGTCGTGAATCTGATCAGCTAGGTATAAGATAGTGTCTACCAGCCTTGACCCGTCTCACCTATTTTTCGGCCTTGTGCCACATTTACACATTACTGCATTTAGTCAGTATTAAATCGTAGACAGGCAACGTTTGTACAACGTACGTCACCCTCATATTCAAGGGTGAAAACTAAGGTGTTTCTGACGCTGCTGAACACGCCTAGAATGGTGATTTGAACGACGCGAATGTAGGAAATCTTGCTATGTGATCGCTATTCTCATCGGGATCTAATCACATTCTTTGAGATGAAGGTTAGAACTGATAGAAAGCGGTTAGTATTGATAGATTTTAACAAAAGTATGATAAGTGGGGCGAGCCTGGTTCGCGTGAACGGGGCTAGCCTTCATTTTCTTTTTTTAGTCCCCTTACGGTAGCAATCGGGCGGTTTCTCAAGAAGCCCTTATCTGATTAAGATAGACTCTTCTAAGTGTACCTAGTTGATGTGAGTAAGCGTCGTTCCTGTCCTGTTCCAGGCTTCGCCCTATGATACAAGTCGAGATTCCCAACCACCCCAGTTTATTTTGGCCCACCGACTGGTTCAGTTTTAGAATTTTCTAATACACATAATTTTCTCACCTCTTTTAACAAGAGGGCATCTTGATTTTGTCAGAAGACAGAATACAGTAGTCACTTTTAATTTTTGATAAGTGGACGAATTATATATATATATATATATATATATATATATATATATATGTATATATATATATATATATTTGTGTGTGTGCGTGTGAGGATTGAGACATGTTTCATTGAATAATTTATACAAGATTTGTCTACTTATTTTCAATTCGATCCTTTCGCATTCATGGTTGTGTTCATTATTTTCAGAGACAAAATTGCTGTGTTCATCTGAAAGTTAAAAATTACTACAGGTAACATGTTGCAGTTTTTTTGTGTATATTATGTAACTAGTGAGATAGCCCAAATGACTAGACTCACTTTATAGTCCACCAATAGAAGGTTAACCAATCAGAAGACGTAGAATATTCAATCCGTCGGGTATAAAGGCGGACATTTTGTTTACCGACCCGAATGTCCAGTGCCAGCTTGTCAGGCAAAGAGGAACCGAAGGAAGAACTACGCTCTGCTATTTTACCGGGATATCCACTGCTAACCTGAACAACGCTTCCCTATTGTCTTCGAAATATTCACTGCTAACCTCTGGATTCTATACTCAAAGACGACCGTCATCATGAACAACATGACTAAATTGTGGCGTTGTCGAGAGTGACTTTTTAGATATATGTTAAAAACTATGTATACAAAGGTAGATCTTTTAAACTATCTACTGTAAACATTTTAAAATATTTGTGTATTCATAATTAATTTTATTAAGTTTTGGTTTCAAAATTTTAATATAGGCGGCTTCAAGAATTTTTATGTTTAGTACTTTCATGAGAACGTATAGATGTATTTTCAACAAAAAGTTTTCTTTATGGCGAATGTAATATGGTGTTGTAAATGATTAGAAATGTTGGACACATTATTCAAATGAAAACTCAGCCTTCGAAATAATGTGGCCGACATGAATAAAATAAGTAGACAAAGCTTCACAAAATTATTCAATCAAACACGTCTCCATGATAACATGCTTCCAACATACACACACACACACACACACACACACATATATATATATATATATATATATATATATATATATATATAATAGGTAGAGGAAGAAGAATAAGATTTAGCAGGTATTTGTATTTTAAAAAAAAAGCTTGATGCAAACAGTAGAGCAAAAATATAATTGTTTTCTTTTAAAAATATCATTTCATCGCAAATAAGAAAATTACCATGTTTCAAAACTGAAACTGAATTTATAAATTTAATTATAAAAATTAAACTTGATATATATATATATATATATATATATATATATATATATATATAAACTTTATATATATATATATATATATATATATATATATATATTGTTGTCTTCTTCCGAAACGAAGGACAACCGATATATATATATATATATATATATATATATATATTTGGTTGGGGCAAAAATAATGTCGTTTTCTCACATAGTAACATATGTGAGGAAACGACATTATTTTTGCACCAACCTAATATATATATATATATATATATATATATATATATATATATATATATATATATATCGGTTGTCCTTCGTTTCGGAAAAAGACAACTCATCGATAGATTCGAAGGTATCTCCGCAAACCAAGTCCGGACGCACAAAATCTGAAGCACTGGAGTCGGTAAATGTGATCAATGCCAAGATGCGTGGTGCTTCTGTTTTCTTTGTTCTTTTTTATACTAATGTTCATTTTGTACCAAAAAAATTGAGATTAGAAAATATCATTATTTACAATATTTATATTCGGACTATTATCCCTATCTTTATTGTTATCACAACTACTGACCGAATCGTTGTGAGAACAAAAACAAGGATGAGGATAATATTCCGAATATGAATTTTGTAAATAATAAATGTGTCTGTCTGTCTGTCTGTCTGTCTGTCTGTCTCTCTCTCTCTCTCTCTCTCTCTCTCTCTGTGTGTGTGTGTGTGTTTGTGGACTTTTAAGCTGTAGCTAATATGACAGCAAAATATTTCCACTTTTGACGTGTTTTCTTGGCAGAATCACCGAATGTTTCTAAGTAAACAGGGTGTTTGCAAGAATTTTTGAAAATCCGATTCCAAGGCGTAAATATCTGGCTTCTTCGGAGTCATCTAATCTTCGGGAATATTGGAAAACCTTGCGTTGGCATCGTTTGAGAATGAGTTGATCGTCAATAAGATGAAAATAAATGTTTAAAACGTCTAAGAAAAACAAAGAAGTACAAACAATTTTATCACGCCTATCCATCTTGCCATTAAAATATTCTTGATTACAAACAATGCAAAAAAGAAAGAAATTAAGCAAACAATGCAATTTAGATGAGCAATATTTGATGTTATTAATCTGTTTATTGAAATGTTTACATTGATGATGTGTCACCGTAACTCACTGCCTGTATGACGTCACTCGAAATTTTTCAGCTTCAATATTTCTATAGTTATTATGTACAGCGTGGTATGAAAGTTTTGCAACCACTACATAATAGAAATTTCTATTTTAGATGGCTGACACGAGCTCTTAAAATTTTTGAAGTGAGGCTGCTTACAAGTGTGTGGGCACACGATTTCCTGCATTCTGGCAAGATCATGGAGAATATGCGACATAATGTCACTGCAAGATTCGGCAAAGCAGCTCCTCCAAAGAAGACGATACTGCGATGGTAACATAAATTGTTTCTCATAGGATCAGTTAAGGAGTGGACCGAGGACAGGGAGACTGGAACAAGAATGCGATAATAGGTCATTTTTTACTGTGGGGAAATTGAGTGTTTCCACTGTGGAAACTGATCTATTTACAGTGCTAACTGGTCATAGCCTGTCGGGAGAGGGATCGGATGGGGAAAGGAGAGTCTTCAGCACGGTGCAGCCGCCACAACAGCGTCCACTCTGAACCAAAATATTCTCCTCCCAGCCGGCGCTCTAGTTCGAAATTCCCCAGGGGAAGTGGATCGGTATTTACCTTGGACACCCACTAGAACAGGGATGCGACGCAAGGTCATTTTTTAATGTGGAGACCAGAGTGTTTCCCCTAAGACCGCTTGCGACGTATCGTCTTTGAAACAGGTGCTGTGGGGTGGATATTGTCAGTTATAAGGACGTGGACAAAGTGAAAACTTACGGGAGGATTGTGGCTCCAGTACACTTCTATTGATCAAAACGATTTTGCCGATGTGACCTCCATCTTCTGACTTTCTCCTATATTTTGTTTAAATCTGAAGTTAATTTAAATTAAAGGACAAAAAAACAGTGGGGCTTTGTGCTCCCCGGTATCCGTTTGATCAAAATGAAATATACTTATTCAAGTACACTGAGGAATGTAGTTTCAGAATATATATAGTTTTGGAGGTATATATATATATATATATATATATATATATATATATATATATATATATATATATATATATATATATATATATATAAGAGAGAGAAACTGCAAGCGTTTGTAATGTGGATTTTTAAAAAAATATATATTATGCTTTATTTTCCATAATTTTGTACATCGGTTTCCGGTCGCGCGACCTTAATCAGGCAAAGCGTGGAGATTTCCACATATTATTAAAAATAATTATTTTTTTCTTATGTTTTTCGATGTTAAATATTCTTAATATAAAACATTATCTTTTTTTGTGTTAGGGACCCAGGTGTCTTGAATTGGCAGTGAAATGTTTTCCGTGAAAGGGCTATAAAGCAATTAAGATTGGCCCGAGAAATGTTGAACGAGATATGGGCATTCTTTTTAATATACACACTTTTCTCTCGTTGGAATTACTATAACCTCTTCCCTATATATATATATATATATATAGATAGATAGATAGATAGATCCTAAAATTTAAAAAAACAACAGTTTACACCGCCTCTGCAATAAAAAGAACAATGAATTTATATCTCAATGCTGATTAGCTATTACGTCCCCTTTATTTCGTCCGTTTTATCTTGTGGACACGTGGTGTAAAAAATGAGAATCTCCTGGCCGTATATATCAGCTGTACTCCATTTTCGATCTGAACTGACTCCTGTAAAGGACCACGAATGCAGGGGATGTACTGGAGTGTTTCAGGTAACTGACAATTTCCCCTGTATCTGTAGTCATTTTTTGCAGTGGCCAATACCCAGGACATTAATTCGCTTATTGCCTTCCGGTGAACCGACTGAAATCAGAAAAACATCAGAGTAATCGAGATCAGCTGCTACATTTTGATCTGAATAATTACTTGATTACACATAATGCCTGTGGAGTGCCTATACACATATATACGGGCCAAGGGCAAAATAGGCCGATGCCCCGCGCCCACTGTCACGTTAACACCGGTATCCACCCCTACCTTCAATACAACGAAGAAGGTTATGTCGAGGAATAGTATCTCATGGACCAGGTTTTTCCATGGTTTAAAAAAAACAAACAAACAGATATCACACTTTGATCCGTGCCTAGAGGCCGATATAACTATTTTTATAACTGTGAAAAAATTCTACAATATATTTAAAATTTTTAAATTCACCCACAAACTCGACTGTGGTATGTGATAGGAGGACAGTTTTATAGAGGTGTCTAAAATGTAACAAGAAATATTTTCCATTTTAAGGATGCTTCCCGTACCGGTTTTTAATCGTAGCCCACACGTTGCCTGGAAAGTCGATCTTTCCATGAGTGGAGATGTATTCCTATACAATATGGATCTTATGAAGGGGTGGAAGTTTAGGGTATATTATTTTTGATAACTCAGTTGATAATTTGTATTTTTTGTAGTAGATATTAAATGTTATGGTCAAGGTTAGGATCAAGGAAGAACAACATGGACATAAGAATAGAAATAATGAAGGTATATTACACCATATAATAATACAAGATATGGAAGGTGTCAGTATCACTGTCAGTCTGGTTTGGAGTGAACTACTATCGGCTCGACTAGATTCGGTATCTAGCCTCCACTCCACGAGGGTTGCATGTGGCACAAGGCCGAGTTTAACGTGTATTTCCCGAGCCCGTAGGCTCGGCCAATAAATGCCCGTAGAAACTGTAAAAACGGAATCGGGTTGGTCAACCTCCCCGAACGAGACTCTGCCCTTCGGCGGAGCCTCGTCCGGGTTCCTCTCTTCTCAGAGGCAGAGAGTTCGACAGCGACAGTTATCTGAGCCAAAATGTCATGGTTTGTTTCAGTTCTTGAAGAAAAGCAACTCGAGCTTTTATAGAATAAGATTTACCTTATGGAAGACCCGAAGACCACACGAGTTAGAGTGTTTCGTTAAGGAGTAGTTTATATAGATAACAGGAGAAAATAACGTTTAACTCAAGACTTGAAGATGATAGTCGAGAAGTGGATCGCGGGAAGAAGCTGTTTGAGTGGAACTTATTTATCACCGATGGAATAATAAGGGAATGTGTCTGGCTTGCTACAATATATGTGACATGACGGCTCCTAGACAGGAAAGTTAGACTTGACGGAACCAAGAAATGTAGTTCGTCCGAGCGCTTTCTATGGAAATGCCGATAGAACAGTGAGAGGTTCACCACATCCCACGATAGAGAGGTTTGAGGGTGGAAAATAATTCTTCCTCAACAAGGTCTCAGAAATACTTTTGAAATCTATCAAGACTAAAAACTGAAAACTGGGTAGCTCTCGCCCAAATATATACTGCATTTTAGGACTGATCTGGGACTTATAAAAATAAAGGATAGCAGGAGAATCTAGGTACTTACTGGAGCGATACAGGGGGCCGATAATTTTACCTGCATCTCTAGCTTTGGATCGTATGTAAGAATTCCACTTGCGGTCAGGTGTGAGCTTGAGGCCCAATATTCTCTCAAAGCACGGTGCTTCCTCCAGGGGGCATCTGTTCGTGTCTGATCAGCGGTGATAGGATGCGAATAGTTCGGTTTTTGATGCATTTACTGTAACCAGCCCGTTTCGAGTGCTACGATGGATTATGCAACAATTTGAGTCCTACAAAATAATGCTTTCTGCCTAACTTAGAATTTTACCAACACATCATTCGTAGACTGTCTTAAATAATAATCTACCCCGTTCGTTCTTTCCCTATGCACGCTACGAATTCATTGCACTTTCCACTATCTAATCGACTAAATGTTATCATTATGGCACACATTCTAAAAAGTTTTCAGATATTTTCAGCAGAGACATGTATTATTTCAAAGAAAATACAATCCTCGAATCACCTTCAACGTAGGATACTCTAATTTTAATGCCCCTTGTTGTAGCGCTTCATCCATTTCATGAATCACTCATGGACATCATCCAAAGATAATGTATTCAGGTCCATGGACACAGCCTCCTTCATCATAACAATGTTTTCAAAACAACTGCCACGGAGGTTCTCCTACAGCTCGGGGAACAACCAAAAGGCACAGGGAGAAAGATCTGGACTATAGGGAAGGTGAACGCCTGTATTGATGTCCATCTCTGTCAACAAAGGTCCGCTCTTTCTGTTCGTAACTGAGCACACTGGGCCCATACTTTGTAGAAACGTTTAAAATGTTCAAATCTTCAAGAATAATTATGTGTAAAGTTCCTGCACCAACTCCATTTACTGTCATTATAAATATGCAACAGTCGTCATCCTGAAAATTGCAAATTTTCTCAAGCGGCAAAGATGCGCATATGTTCCTCTTCCTTGCATATCTCTCAGCATCTCTCACTTTCTCTCTACTGTTCCTAGACCTCTTGTACCCGCCCATACAACTTAATCCATAAGCAATCTGGGGTAGTTCATAAGTTTCTGCAGCATTTTTGCCTAGTTTAACACAAATTTATTACATAATGATCTTGCAAATTCTCTTCACGTCCAAACTGCATTCTGCACACTAGTCAGCTCCGAGCATTCACGTTTAGTAGGATTTTTCCCAAGAGCTGTAACGACCGTCCGTATCCTTCAATCTGGTATAATAAAAGTTAGCAGGTAAGCTTTTTAGTCTTATATTAAACTAGCCGAATTACCAACGACTTGTTGCGTGTGACACATTTTTTGAAGAATTGTATTGATTGTAAGCCATTGATATAATTTGTGGAGAAAAATGATGCATTACAATATCACTCAATGATCTTGCCGATGTGACCCCCATTTTCTGACTTTTCCCTTCCATATTTTGGATAGGATTCATTCCGTTATTTTAATTTTAATTTAATTTAAATCGTATAGAAAAAATAGCGTGGAGGTATTGGGTTGGTGCAAAAAAATAATGACGTAATAATGTCGTTTTTTGACGTATTTTTAACGTCAAAAAACGACATTATTACGTCATTATTTTTGCACCAACTCAATAGTTGGGTGCAGCATGTTGATCAGATTCTTTTTATTTGTATTTGATGCAAAACTTGATTGAATGAATTGAACAGATTTCAGCATTAATTCGAAGGTTGAATTGTCACAGAAACCTGTATTGTAAGGCAATCGCTGATTGGTGATTTCTTGCCCAACTTGAGGTCGATGTGATCTCCATCTTCTGGTTTTCTCCTTTTATATTTTGGATAGAAGTCATTCCCTTGTTCAAATTTAAATTTTATTTAAATCAAAGGGAAAAAAAATCAGTGAGGGTTTGCACTCCCTACCCTCCGGTGACGCCCATTGATCAAAAAGTAATATACATATCCAAGTAC
The DNA here is from genome assembly GCA_963932145.1 of Acanthosepion lycidas. Classification (NCBI taxonomy): domain Eukaryota; kingdom Metazoa; phylum Mollusca; class Cephalopoda; order Sepiida; family Sepiidae; genus Acanthosepion; species Acanthosepion lycidas. Next base: position 108,200,961 of record OZ010572.1, read on the forward strand.
TGTAGGAGTCATTCCTTTGTTCAAATTTAAATTTCATTTATATCAATAGGAAAAAATTCAGTTGAAGATGCTCCCGGAGACCCCCTTTGACCCAAATGAAATATACTTATTAAAGTACCCTGGGTAATGTAGTTTCAGAATGTGTATGGTTAAGGGGGTCTTTTTTCAAACCCAGGAGGGGAGTTTGATGAATTGATTAGCAGATTTCAACATTGATATGTCAGTTGAATTGAAGCAACAAATATGTATTGTAAGCTACTAAACATTGAATCGTGATTTCTTGCTCAACGATATTGTCTCATTTTGATCTTGGCGATGTAACCTCCATCTTCTGGCTTTCTCCTTCTATATTTTGGATAGGATTCATTCGCTTATTTTAATTTAAATTTAATTTAAATCAAAGGGGAATTAAATTTTCAATGGCGAGGTGTTGTGGCCACAGTGGACATCTATTGATCAAAAGGATCTTGCCGATGTGACCTCCATCTTCTGGTTTTCTCCTATATTTTGTCTAGCAGTCAGTCCATTATTTAAAGGAAAAAAAACTGTGGAGCTTTGTGATCTCCCGGACCAGTTTGATCAAAATGAAATATACTTATCGAAGTAACCTGAGTAATGTAGTTTCAAAATATATATAGTTAATTCTAGAAGTAGTTCGATAACAAACAGACAGCCAGAGGCTATAATATATATATATATATATATAACTAATAACTGATACATCAAAATACAGACATAATGAACATGCAAACACCACTTGTCTGGTTGAATTGGATTTCTCTGTATCCGTGGAAACGTGAATTATGATTTTTGCTGTGTCGTTAAAACTCAGTAATTATAAAAGTTACTCTAAAATTCGCTTGAGGATGAAATGGAACTAATGTCTTTAATTTATTTACAAAATTAAATTCGGAGCTTTCAGGTTCCATTTTTGAAACATGGTTAGAACTGTGTAGCGAAAAAAACATATTTTAAATCAATTAATTTATAATATATATATATATATATATATATATATATATATATATATATATATATACACTCTCTGTAACCCCTTGCGTGCTAGTGGCACTCCCGCCTTGCTTGGGGTGACGTGCTTAAAAAAAATGAGAATCATTAATTTACATGACGAATGCACTTTTCGATGATCTTTTTAGAATTTGTTTTCCCTTTTATTTCAATGTAATATTTCTCTAAGCTTGTAAACAGTTAAGAAAAGGAGAACGTTCTTACAACTTCTAGAATTCCTTGTAAGAACGTCATTTTCTTAGCTGGGTTTCAGAAAAGCAACCCTGGCGCGAAAAGATGACTTAATCCCGAAAGATCTTCAGTGTCCCACCTGTTCAGTACAATACAATTTTTATATTTGTCACACTATTTTATGAAAATATATCTAACGGGAGAACTATGCAGGAAATAACACTGGTAGTTACCATTTAGGCATTAATATATCTGTGAGTTAGCAACAACTTAACAGAACAGCTGAAAAAAAAATAGCAAGCATACATCGTACTGAAAGATATTTTAATCCGACATATACATACTTATCACAAATTTGTCCCACGCAGAGCAATTATAACATATGTATATAACAAGCTATGTAAAAGGGACAGCGGGAGAGAGAAAGAGAGAGAGTGTGTTTTACTTGAAATATTTTCCCACGAGAAAAATGTCAGTTCTGTGGTGTCCTTTAGGTTTTTTGCTGAAACTATGTAGTTTTCGCTATATCACTTACTGCTGTATGTTTGTGACACCCGTTTTCAGCGCAGCCTACAAAGCAACTGCTAATCGACATACAGACGATTATTTATTATAAAGTGACGTTACTCACTGGCCATCACGTTTCCATTGTGACTTCATTTCTACCAAAGGTATATAATCCCCCTTTAAAAAAAAACAAACAAAAAAATAAACAGAACATTACACTAATTTGTACATAATTTATGTCCAGAAAAGTAAACAATTATAAGGACACAAGAATAAAAAAATAAATAACATACTTAACCACTGTACTGTATCCGTCGTTTTAACGAGATGTATAAAATGGAGTGCAATTATACCTATATCTCTCTCTCTGTAGCAACCGCCCTTTCTTTCTTTCTTTATATATATATATATATATATATATATATATATATATATATATATATATATATATATATATATATATTGGCATCAGTCAGAGATTCTACCCGAAATCTATCGTCGCACTTCAGAGCGGAAGGGAAATTTAACCGTTTTTTTTTTTATATACGAAAGACGTCAGTGGCTAGGAGAGCTCGATTCTAGTTGAAGCAGCCACTGTTTATAAAATCACTTCTTCCTCTCCGAGAGCTCAATGGAATTATTTCGGGAGCATAAATAGTCATCTACAGACAGACTGTTTCGCTGTATCACCGCTCTTCAGTGTGGCTAGACATCCGATTTTTTCAAACCGGGATCGAAAACCGACCGATTTGGCATCAGACAGACATTCTATCGCCAAACTATCTTCGAAATGTTGCTGAAAAGTTCTTGACACGACCAGTTTCACAATATATGACGGAATGTCAGACGATTCTTTGGAAGACATCTCGTTCAAGATGCGAATTTTTTATCATTCTAATCCCGTGACGTTTAAATGTCTTTCACTAACTTAACATTTGATTCGCGTTCATTTTAAACTCTCGCCCGTTAATAATATAAAAAACGGCAAAGGCTATTTCTCAACTTCAGTATTTCCTTCGTTCCAAATGACCAACAATGGGCTAACGTACTTCGATTATTACATACAATTTCAGCAAGTCTCCTTACAAGGCTCCATCTGACGTCAAACGATTAATTTGACAACAGTAGCAACTCAGCTGAAGGTCAGTTTTGTTCAATAAAACATTGAAAATGAAAAATTCCTACTGAAATATACCACACACACACATATATATATAAGATAAAGAAAAAATATGAAATGTTTCAGTTTCATTAAAGCTTCGTCAGAGACTGAGAAAAAACAAACAAGAAGAAAATACATTGAAATGTTAATAAAGACATTATTACCGACCATAAACACACGCCTAAAACATTACATTGCAGCTCCAAATTAATAGAATACAATTGCGCTTCGCGAACTGACCACACAAAAGTTAAGACATTAGACTTCTTCCTACTAGACAGATACACATACAAAATTAGGAATACACATACTCATCCTAGACATATCAGAATTTTTACAAAATTACATAAGACTAGAATTATCTACGGTTTTAATTCACGTGATACATGACTGACCAATGTGAGTCAATCCAAACAAAATTGAAAATACTCAATTTTTGACCTCTTTATCTGCTTTCTCTCAATCTCTGACGTAGCTTTAATAAAAGGGAAACATGTTAGATTGATATATGTTTCTTATTTGTTCTTTGTCTTATCATCCTGTCGGATTCCGATCAAAAATTGGAACTAGATTTGATCGTCGATATATATATATATATATATATATATATATATATATATATATATATATATATATATATATGATATAAATTATTAGGAGGATTTGATAATTATATTTAAGTAATTCATCGAGTCTGAAAGAAACCTCAACAGAATGCAGAACGCACTGGAGGGCCGTTTCGTCCTATATTTGCGACTCATCAGCAGTGCGCATCCACTTCCGAGAATTGAAACCCTGACAGTTAGGCTTCTAATGCTCTGGAGTGAGCGGCTTGGTGAGAGTAGTCGTGGCTCAAGGGGGGGACAGTTCTATGGTTACAGAGAACTCAGTAAAGTTCCACCACGGAATATGTGAGTGAGCGGCGCTTTGTTGAGTCTGATTTGCAATCTCTGCGTAACCGAGGCCAAATGGAACAGTTGGTATGATGTTTGCTTGACAACCTAACTGTCAGGGTTTCAATTCTCGGTAGTGGATGCGAACTGCTGATGAGTCCCTAATATAGGACGAAACGGCCGTCTAGTGCATTCTGTTGAGGTTTCTTTCATACTCGATGAATTACTTGTACATATATTTATATCCTAAGAAAAGGGAATGAACAGATAGTGTTTGAATCCGCAGTTCTTAACATTTATTTATTTTTTTTTAGAAAAGCGCTCAATACAACGTAGACCAAAATATTATTAAAATATTTTTATTTTAATAGATTAAATAAAAGCATTTTAAATCTCTACACAAAAACTTTCATGTTTCAGGACTATAATCTTTCCACGTCGGCCGATGGTAGATAACATATAATAAAAATGATTAATTCGGGAAATTTAAAACAAATCGTTACCTCCTGTGAAATTTTAAAATTGTGGGAGCCTAATGTCAGAATTAAAAAAAAAGTACTTGTGGGCATGTTAGGATTAACCAATTATATAGTTAATATATAGTGTTTGTCGCCGACACGTTTTGAGTATCAATTTAGCAAGATTAACAACCCACCTCTCTTAGCTTATTTTTCAATTTTTATTTTTCTATTATAGCTTAGATCTGAATTTTAATTGATTGATTTTACCATGTCTACACATGCACACGAAACGAGAAACCTTGCTAGTTTCAAAATATTTGAAAGAATATTTTTGAAAGAATATTTTTTCAATGTAGCCAAATTCATCAGTTTTCATTTCTCTTTTTCTCTCTATCAACTTTGTCCCTGACTATCCTACATTGTGACAACAGAACAACCATTAAGAATGGTGAGATATTGTAAGAGCCTTGACGCAAATTTACCATAGCTGAACTAGCGACCAAGTCATTTCCAGACATTTTCGTCTCAGTGGATTATTTTCACTTTTTAAGCATTTCCTATGTCAAAAGTGTGGTCAGTTTTCCTTATAGCGAACAACCAATGCGTTTTAAAATGTCCCTTTTGTGTTCATATAGTCTTTTGTTTAAACAACTTGAGGTTTCACCAATGTATTCTTTCTGGCAATTCCTGCACTTGATATAGTAAATTTATCCTTCAAGTTTTGACTTGTTTTGATTTTTATTGATAAAGTCTTTGATTGTTTGAGATATAATTGTGGCAAATTTTATGCAGAGTTTAGATATTTTTTTTCATTTGTAGTTGTAATAGATTTAGTGGGTAGAATAATATATTTTTTGATTCGTTGGGTTTGTCAAGTAGAACAGATCTTCTATTTTGGGATATTATATGAAACTTTTGTTTCGTACTGAATATGAAATAGGTAGGATTTTGACATTTTTAAAATATATTTTCAATATATTTCTCCGCTTTGTGTAAATATTGGGGGCTGCAAATTCTCAGTGCTCTTAAATAGAATCCGATGATCATTTCGGATATATTTTGTTGTTTTGATGGGATTAGAATTTCTCAAATCTACTTCTTTCCAAAACATTTTACTTAAACAATCCACTTACTTCCGATATATTGATATTGCTCTGTTAATATGTTTCCGTGATACTAATTTGCGGGGTCTTGTAGGTAAACTACACAAAGTCGAACACACGATAGAATTCCCATACGAAATAGAAAGAAAAAAACAGTACTTTATCTTTCTTTAAAATCATGATACATCGACTTGAACACAGCCTAAAACTTAGTTTTCACCGAAAATCAACCAATAAAACTGACTTAATAAACTTCTATACCTATCATAAAAAGAAAATAAAACCCGGAATGAGGACTGGATTCTATTTTGGTACGTGGAGAACAGGTGGTGCTGCGAGGCTAAAGTGTTTATGTGACGTTATCTTGATTGAGTTGAAAATGATTCGATCAAACAGGGGAACGCCGGAATTAAAAACCAGTTTCGTAATTACAGAGATAACAGTCCTTGAAAACGAATGGATTATCAATTAAAAGCATTCGAGGAAAAATAATAGAAAATAAAAGTTAATATGAATTTTGATATGAATTAATCAATAAAACAAACAGCGTATTAGGAAATTTGAAAGATTTAATATAAAGAACACGATGAAAGAACATGTCCATATTATCTGAGAGAATTCCTGCTGCCGAAATACACTAATACACACACACACACACACACACACACACACACACACACACATATATATATATATATATATATATATATATAAATATAGATAACTAGACTCGTTTCGAAAAACCCTAGAATTTTTGATTTGCAAATAATCAAATCAATCTCGAGGGAAAAAAAGGTTTTAAAAAAAGAAAGAGCTACAAACATGAACTACTGTCGAACAAATCGCACAGATGAAGGTCTGAAGCCCAAAGAAAAAACCCCGATACGAGTAGACAACTAACTAACAAAAGAGCTCAATACAATCGTAGAGCAGACCTAGATACACCTAGTGAGCCAGACAAACCTACCTAGGTTTTATCTAAACGGATCGTCAGGGAAAGTATGGCTCCATACTTTCCCTGACGATCCGTTTAGGTGAAACCTAGGTAGGTTTGTTTGGCTCACTAGGTGTATCTATCTATATATATATATATATATATATATATAGATATAGATATAGATATAGATATGGTGTCCGCAACTTTCGTTTCAAAATACTATGGCAAGCAATTACGTTTAATGAATCCAGATGTAGTGCCATATTTGGAGCCGCGAAAGTATCGCTTACTTTTTATCTATCTATCTATCTATCTATCTATCTATCTATCTATCTATCTCAGTCTGTTCATTTCTCTATATGTCTCTGTCTGTCTGTCTGTCTGTCTGTCTCTCTCTCTCTCTCTCTCTCTCTCTCTCTATATATATATATATATATATATATATATATATATATATATTTATGATCCCTCTTGGTGTTGTGACTTCTTGATACATTTTCCCCCACTACTATTCCCTCTTTTTAAAACTTATTCACCGTTCTCTTGATGGTTCTTGAATGGACTTTGAAGATGGAAACCAGAGTATTAACGTTGGTACCATTACTAATGCCCTTAATAATCTTTTTCCTCTCACCATTGCTCAGTTGAGAAGTCATAGTGGGGCTGACACAAAACAATTTTAGCCTGTTCTCTTTCGATCTGAATAAGTCAAAGAGTTTTTAAAAAAAAAACAAATGGTGTTCAGATGTCTAAACGTCGTATAGAAAAACCTGGAAAAAAGAAACTCTATTACTTTAGTGGGTTTTTTTTTTTTTTTTTTTTTTTTTTTTCTTTTTTTAGATATTAAACATTTTATGGGATGGACAATTATCCCATATCCTTTACACGATTCGGACAATTTTTCTGTTACCCCCGGTATAATATTCCACGACAAATACAGATTTGTCGACGTGAAATATCCTCATGACAATATTATCAATAGTCTCAAGGGATGTCATTTCGGTTCTCAGCTGGGCGTTCTACCTCTCCGATGCTAACTTGAAGAATACGTATTGGGTGAGTACTGGGTGTGCTTCACTAAAAGTTTATTTCGTTCCGGTGAAATATGACGACAGATCAGTGTAAGAGGAGCTGAGCAGATATTAAAACAAACGCTTAGGAATGAAAATCAATATTTATAGTAGAAAAAGCAATAAAACTTAGTGGCGATGACAAACGTTTTATCCTGAAAAAAAAAATGAAACAAAGAAACAGCTACCCTGTTTTAAGAAGAAGATTCTAACATTTCTAACCAATACTGTCAACTATTAGGTTGGTGCAAAAAATAATGTCGGTTTTTGACGTATTTTTTAACGTTATTTTTGCACCAACTTAATATTTGGTCAGTGAATGGTCGAATGTTTCTTGTATGGAAACGATCATTTCCATTGTTATCATCCGTCACACGGAGCATTCTTTGCGTTTACAGTCGGTTTATATTGAATAAATGAGCGAATGTGTTGAGGTAAAAAAAAAAAAATACAAAAATACATTTAGTATAGTGATATTTGTTTGCGAAGGTGTGTGTTATTGCTTAAATGTTATTTATAGTGAACACCCATAATTTGAGTAGAAAAAATTTGATTTAGAAAAACAGTATGTTTATTTACTTTCGTCTCCCGGCCTGAATATTCAAGAAAACTTTTTAAAATTTCGAACCTGCGAACACCCGACCATCAAAAACCCGCTTTATATTCAACGTGCTATAAATCTATTAGTCACAAATTTCATCGATGAGCAAGCAAAGTCAAATAGTGTCTTAGGTCCAAGCAAGTTGGATCTAACGAAAGAGTTCCTCCTGCCGGAGACCGCATATTCGTCTTTAATAAGATTTCTGGAATCTTTAGGACCCTAGATAAAAATGAATAGATATAATGATGTTTTAATAAATAAACGGAGTGTCTAATCAAAATATGGATATTCACTAAAATTGACGTTGAAGAAATAAAATCTGTTTGACTGATAAATAAAAAGCCATCACTTCTTTTAGAACTGACATTTACAGACTTTTGGCAGCATATTATGAGAATATATATAGGATAGGTAAAGATTAGTGTAAGGCTCGTTTAGTTTAAGATTGGGTTATTCGACGTGGGAGTCTGCTCTATGAAGTAGCGGCTTTTGCGAACATCATATCTGCAAATATGTTTATATTTTATATCCTTATACGACTTTCTACAACTAACAGTCGATTCTTACAAATTTCACTCGATTTTAACGTTTTAACTCGTGTAACGATCCATATTTAAAGCATTTATCCCCGCACCCCACCATACAAACTGTGATAATATAAACGGCGTCCTGGTTAAGCCGATAAACTACATACGACAGAAAGGCATCTGATCAGGACGTTTTGAGAGAGAAGATGAGAAAAAGAAAATATTATTAAGGAAAGGGAATTATGAATAAAAAGTATTAAAAAGAGAGAAGATAATGTTCATTAAATTGAATATAATGGACACTACTGTTTAGCACAGTTCTGTCGCCATATTTTAGCCACTTCTCATGAACGTATACCTTTGCATAAATAACAAGTTATTTATGTTCACATACTTTAAAATATGTCTCAATTCAAGACGTCAAGTCTTGTACTTAGAGATTTCAGTAATTACTAATGTGACATCGATTCTAATTAGTTGTCTCATGACGTTTGGGGACAGAACATCACACTAATAATTTCCCAGGCAGTCTTGCTACCATTACGTGGCTAATATACATACATGCATACATATATATATATATATATATATATATATATATATATATATATATATATATATATATATCGGGCAGTTATGCGTGAATCAGGTCACGCAATACTGATTTCTATATTCTCTCTGCTTGTACCCATTAGGTTCAGTCATATGATAAATAATTCCTGCTTTGGGAAACTTATAATTATGATGAATCTTAATTTCTAATCAAATGTTGCTGTACACGAACAATGGGAAAACAATATATATATATATATATATATATATATATATATATATATATATATATATATATATCAGAATGATTTTTAGACACATTTCTTCCGTTAATGATGTCAATGTAGATAAGACTACACACGCATATGACACTGAAATTTTAATTTATTTATTTATTAAATGTGTTATTGGAGATATTCTTTTTTATTTATGTGCCGTGTCCCCTCAAGATTTAGAAGTTTACGGCTCTCCACAACCTCCTGTCCCATGTAGCTCTTAATAAACTTTCTTTATGTTTTCTAAGTCTCTGTCATCTATTTAATCTAGCTCACTAAATATACGTTGTTTTTCTTTGTCACACTTATCTGTCCCCGAGTATCAGATTTTCGGACCCCTGCTTCCTCATTATGTTGCCCAAGAAACGTCAGTTGTCTCGTCCTGATGTTAAATGTTAGCTTCCTTTTTTGTTTCCACTCTCTCCAAAACGTCATCGTTTCTCACATCGAGCCGAATTCATTTATTTTCTCTTTCTTTTTTTTTTGTTTTTATCACCTTTATTATTAGATATGATACATTGCGATAATAGAAGATATGCGAAGAAAGATGAAATGTTATAAGAACCTGGTCGTAGATTACTGTGGATGATCTAGCGATTAAAACATTAATTCAGGATTTGGTTTCTCGTTTAATTAAAGTAGCATTTTAAAATTAAATTTATGGACACACTCATCACTGTAAGAATTAAAACCATTGTGCGTGTTGTTTTGTAAGAGATCCCTTTTATGTTCATAAAATATCTCGGTTTTTCTTATGTATTGCTTATTACTGGTGCTAGTGCATTCGCCCTTCGAGTTTTAGTTCTCTATTTTGTTGTGTATTAAATCTTCTATTGTTTTAGAAAGAGTTGTAACAAATCTTATGTTATGATTCTTTTCAATTGTAGTTGTGATAGAGTCTCTTGTGTAGAATAATATACTCCAGTTTTCATAGAGCAGTGGCAGCGTACACAGTGGGTTAATGGAAAAATGTTGTGTTCTTCCAAGTGAACGCAGAGCATACAGAAAGAATAAAATAGGAAAAAAAAACAAATTAGAACTCATTTTATCTGCTCTGGAAAAATAGCCATATTCACAAGATCATGTACCAACTGATTAGATATTTGATTGCTGCTAAAAAGCATTGACGGGGATCTTTCATCGAAAGCTTTTTCGCATCAGAACACACAGAACATTATTCAAAATGTATCAAAGGAACTGCCAAATATACAAGTCATTGTGAAGAATGGTGCATATACAATCGAATAAAATATAATGATACTTTATTTTTTGAAGAATAAATTCGATAAACCAAAAACGAAATTATTTACGACTTACATGGTCATTATACTTGTACACTCTTTCTAAAGCACTCCGGATAAAAAGGTGCTTTCCCCTACAAAGTAGGATGCAGGTTCGATCCCCATCGAAGAAGGCACTTTGATTGCTAAAATTTCTTGAACGTTCAGGCTTACAGACGTAATAGACACTTTTTAATATATCAAAATATAACGTCTATTTCAAATACGAACTGACTGCTATAATAAAATTTAGATAATATACATAAACCTATATTAAAATACGCAAAAAGACTATGATATATGTCACTGTTTATACATCTATACGTATCTATATCTATATGTATATACACGTGTATATATATATATATATATATATATATATATATATATATATATATACACGCACAAACACACATCTATCTATCTATCTATCTATCTATCTATCTATCTATATATATATATATATATATATATATATATATATATATATGCTAGCTTAAAAGCCAATCCATCGGGAGCCATACCGGAAGGCTCTTCGTTGGCCTTCATCACAAAAGGTAGGGAAGAGTAAATGTGGCAGGCAAAAATTAACTACAGAAGAACTCAAAATTGATTACCTGTTAAATGTTCAACGAGAATACGTCTTCAGCTTAATTGAAAGACAGTTTGATGTGCGTAGGCTCTTACCTTCCGTAAAAAAAAAAAAAAAAAAAAAAAACTGTTTTTGTTACATGGGTGACTTTCGATAGATTTCGCGATTAATTTCGATTCTTCCCAAATTCATTTCTAAGTTATAAAAATTGTTATCGTGCAAAGAAATCCGTCGCACAAAGTCACGTAAAAAATCGACTCAAACAATCGCAGTAATGAAAACTTGAGAATCCAATATGTCAGGATTGCTGGTCCGGAATGTTTTTAATTGGCTTAAAGAATGTGCTTGATTCGAAAATGGTAAGATATTTTGACATACGGCCTCTGGGAGTACAGATGAAAACACGGACGATTTTATTTTGAAAAACTGTCATTTGAGAACAGTATTTTTTTTTCATTTGGACATGAGCTATTGAGTCAGAGAGTTCTATCCGTTTAATTGTTTTTATCAGCAGAAGCCAAGATGGCGGAATCCGAAAACAATCGTAGTAATGAAAACTTTGAAATCCAGAATATCTCGGTTTTTGGTTCGGATCCGACACGGAATGCTTTTTACTTTGCTCACCTGATTCTAAAATTGTATCATATGTTGGGCTACAGCCCCTAGGGGTAAAGTTGAAAAAGTGTGACACACTGATATTCACATTTATTATTATTATTATTATTATTATTATTATTATTATTATTATATATATATATATATATATATATATATATATATATATATATATATATATAGATAGATAGATAGATAGATAGATAGATAGATAGATAGATAAATCTAGTGAGCGTGACAAACCTACCCAAGTTTCACCTAAGCGGACACACACACACACACACACATATATATATATATATATATATATATATATATATATATATATATATAACAGACAGTCAAACAATTTCTGGTTTCCGGTCATTGGATGTGATGAGGCAATTAGATTTATGGTCCCCACTTATGCTCAGAGATCCCGACGCATTTTTCTTTTTCGTCTTCCATTATATCCTGAAGGAGACAAACGCAGCAAGCGTTCTTTCGGTGAAACGCGTCGGTTACATCTTTTCCACTTATTATCTTCTCTTTTGTTTCGGATACTATTATACATCCCACAAATACATTTCAATATAAGTAAATGCATGTGTGTGTGTGTGTGTGGTTTGTCAAGACATATCCACTGCGAATATAGACAGCTTTGCCATTGATGCTTTAACGTCTTCAGTTCATATTGTTTTAAACTATATATATATATATATATATATATATATATATATATATCGAATAACGATATAAACATTTTCATATATCAATAGATATGAGTTTTGAAGGAGGAATTTACGCTATCCCCTGCAAGTATTGGCAGAAAGAATACACGGAAGGAACCTCAATAATTTTCAATAAAAGTCTATACGAAGACAAAACATACAAACTTGCCAGATCTTCTGTTATTACAATGTGGAATGTTTAATAACAAAGGGGTCTTAGAAATAAAAATAAAACCAATCTAAAGGAAATTGCCTTGACTATGTAAGCAAACATATTAAAAAATGAACGCAAAAAAGATCTTACATAAAAATTATTAGGTTGGTGCAAAAATAATGACGTAATAATGTCGTTTTTTGACGTATTTTTAAGGTCAAAAAACGACATTATTACGTCATTATTTTTGCACCAACCTAATATTATTAAAAGATAAAGTAAATTATTTAAACGGAAAATTCTCTATAGTGCCGCTATCAAATCTTATTAAAATACCACTTTCCCAATATGAGGTAGGAAAATATAAAAATGAAAAAAAAAAATTAAAAGAAATCATTTAAATGCATAACCTCTTGCATTTAAATGAATAACCTCTTGGTATTTAAAATCCATGAATTAATACGAAACTAAAATAATTTCAATACTAATTTGAATTAAAAAACAAAAACTAAGCAAAGGAAAACATCATTTAGTAATTTTCGTTTATCTTACAATGAATTGTGTCACTTTGCGTCCTCCATAGCTTGCTTAGATTTTTCGTGGAGGCCGAACTCTCTGCCTTCAGGCAGAGAGTAGCCCAGACGAGGCTATACCGAAGGGCAGAGCCTTGTCTGAGGTGGTAGACAGCTATTTACTGTGTCTAAACTGGAACTTTACTTATTTTCGTGGTCTACGGTGGAATCTTTGCCGTAGACTACCGGATCGGTTTTGACCTGCATTAAAAAAAACGGCTTTGTGCCACATCCTGACTCGCTGGGTGGTAAGGTAAATAGCCTTGCTTCGGCAATTAGTTGGAGATTCGTCTCCAGCTTTGCTGATCGAACTCTCTGCCTTTGGGCAGAGAGGAACCCAGACGTATAGCTTGCAATAATTATTTTTCCGAAAACATTATCTGAGGCCTTGTTGTTGGACGTAGTTTATCGTCATACCCAGGACGTGGATGTAGTTTATCGTCATACCCAGGACGAATTGAAGTGTGTGTGTGTGTATGTATGCATATGTGTGTGTATGCTGCATTGTGTTTTTCCCTTTGTGTATCATTAAGTATGATAGCATTAATGCATTTAGTCGGGTGTTGGAGATATGCTCTGTGCGCAGCTGGACGGTGGGAAATCATGAAATAAAAATAAATGCGCGCTCGTTTTTAGTAGATTGGCCGTTAATCTTAGCACCGAATGTCTCTTTTTGTTCTCATCTGTTATTCAAGCATTTCAAAAATGCTAAATATCGTGCAGATACAAAAACGGGAAAAAAGAAACCATTATTTCGTGAGAACGCATGCCAGGTAGATGTTTTTTGATGGCAAATCATTCATATTCTCGAACAACACGTAAAATTGCAAAGCATATCAAGCTGTTGACTTCTACCATGTTCAATTTCATTGAGCTAAAATTGCGTACAAGTCTTCTTCTTCTTCTTCTTCTAAAAATTGGGTACAAGTCTTCTTCTTCTTTTAAAATTGGGTACAAGTCTTCTTCTTAAAATTGGGTACAAGTCTTCTTCTTATTCTTCTTATTCTTAAAATTGTGTACAAGTCTTCTTCTTCTTCTTCTTCTTATTAAAATTGGGTACAAGTCTTCTTCTTCTTCTTAAAATTGGGTACAAGTCTTCTTCTTCTTAAAATTGGGTACAAGTCTTCTTCTTCTTCTTAAAATTGGGTACAAGTCTTCTTCTTCTTAAAATTGGGTACAAGTCTTCTTCTTTTTCTTCTTCTTCTTAAAATTGGGCACAAGTCTTCTTCTTCTTCTTAATCATCATCATCTCCTCCTCCTCCTTTTTTCTTTGTCTTCTGTGGTTCTTTTTTCTCCTTTTCTTTGTCTTTTCTTCTTTTTCTCCTCCTCCTCATTCTTCTTCTTTCTTCCTCTTCTTCTTTGACTTCTTCTTTATCTCCTCCTCCTCTTCCTTCTTCTTTTTCTTCTTCTTTTTCTTCTTTTTTCGTCTTTTCTTTCTTTTTTTCTACTACGTTTTCTTCTTCTTTGACTTTCCCCTGTTTTTCTTCTTTGTCCTCTTCTTTTTCTTCTTGTTCTTGTTCTTTTTCTTCTCGTCCACCTCTTCCTCCTTCTTCTTTGTTTTCGTCCTCTTGTTCTTGTTCTTCTTCTTCATTTCGTATTACATCAGGGAGCTAATTCAATTCAAATTTTCGAGCCGGTGAGTCATCTTAATAGTGACATCCATATTAACGTGACTTTCCGCCTGTTTTAGTGATTGTTAAGCTTAGCTTTCCTATTCTGAATGATCGATTGTAATTTTACATCTGAAATCGCTATAGTTGGCATTAAGATCAGTACATTTTAGCTATTCTTTGGAACCTGTTGAGATTATAGTGAGAACTGGTTCATATATAATTTTAATGCATATTCAATGATTAAAAACGTCTTCATTCAAAATAATTCTTTATGTCTTAATGAAGATGTTACGTCATCAAAACACAAAGAGCTTCAAGAGTTTTCTTTTAATCATTTCATTCCAAGCAAGGCAATAAAGCCACTAAGTCATAAGGTGTTATTGAGTGTGAAAGGACATAAGAAAATTATTAGAGACAGAAAAGTAAAAGAACAGACATTACGAAGACAGAACATAGTGATTGACATTGCATTTGAATTTTTGAAGATCAAAATTTAAGAGAAAACAAGAAAAAGAAAGAGAGTTCCACATGCGAAAAGTTGAGAAGAAACTGTTAGTATAGAACGTATTGTTATATCTAGTAATTTTAAATGTAATATGGTGAGATTGATGCCAATCTAGTACTGTGTTCAAAATCCTAAATTCGTTGAACGAAAAGCTGATCAGAAAAATTACCATAAAAAATATATAGAGAAAAGTTAAACATAAAACTACGTTACGACGGTAGGAAAGTGACTGAAACCGAGATGCCAGCTCAGTACGGATAATATTACAGACTGTTCTTTGGATTCTTTTTTAATCAAACATCACTAGCTACATAGAAGCACTAGACCAGATGAGATAGAAATAGACATCGCAAGGACGAAAATTTGTTTAGCAAGCCATAGAGAACCAACTTTCCTAGTAAGCAGACCGACAATTGATTTATATACAGGGTGGGGCAGAGCAACTTGCTTATTTAAATTTGGCGCCCTAAAGCGATGGTTGCTCCAAGGATGGTAGGGATGGACTTATTTGAGAGGGTGGGGCTTAAAATTTGGTTCTTAACGTGCGTTATTTATTTTTTGTTTATTTTTCAGGAACCCCAGTGGGCATCATGGAGTGGACGAAGTTGGAACGCGCTTTCGCTGTTGAGGCATTTTTTTTCAAGCGGTCGCTCAATCGTCGCAACGCAACGTGCATTCCGTAGACATTTCAATATTGCCCCCCGTGGTAGTGTTCCTGGCCGGCAGTCGATTGTTTCATGGGTAAACAACTTCAGGGAAACGGGTGATGTAAAGAAAAAGAAACCTGGCCTCCCGCGAACAGCAAAGTCACCCCAAAACATTGACTCAGTGTATAGAGAAGAATGGACGCCATCTTAGTGATATCATCTTTAAAACTGGTAAAAAATAAAATTTAAATTTTAAACTATTAGGTTTGTGCAAAAATAATGTCGTTTTCTCACATAGTAACATATGTGAGAAAACGACATTATTTTTGCACCAACCTAACAGTTGCAGTTCAAAGAATTACATGTATATCTGCATTACTTGTGTTTTAATTGATATTCCAAATAAGAAATTTGCTCTGCCCCACCCTGTATAATCAGTTATAATCAGTGCAATTCACTTCATATCAGCGAAAAACGAAACAGCGCAATGAGGTTAATTACAGCCACGAGGAGAGAGGGCAAAAAAGGTTCTTTAAGACGAGAGGAAACCCGCGTCAATGCTAGAAAGAAAATTGACAATGAATTTGAGGAGTTCAATTTCATGGAAAAAAAACAAAAAAGAAATCTCTTTCTATATTTCTGAGATGAGGTATTGTAATTGTTAACATTATTTACATTGTTCGGACTGTTGTCTTCATCTTTATTGTCGTATTCACGACGTTTCAGCAGTTGTACGCTCCAGCCTTCTTGGGGTGATATAAGTTGCAATTTCGAACCGAAACGTTTATTTAGTTAACGGGGGTGGGTGTAGATTGTTCTCGTTCAACGTGCCATAGCTTTTACTGGATGATTCATTTTTCAGCTTTAGTAACTCAACTCACTAAGTATTTTTTTCACATCTGCCGAGGCCAGGTATTGAAATCACATCATTTTTGGTCAAGTCACCTTTGAATGAATTCAAAGAGCGTTTTTGCCCACTGGGTAATGTGTCCTTGGGGACTAAATAAAGGGTTCGATTCGAAATTCCAACGTCCTCTTGGACATGGGTAAATTGCCGCCATTTTATATTTTTATTTCGCGCACGCGCGTTGTTTGTTTTTGTTTTATTTTGTCGACTGTGCACTATAGTAGGGTCAGTTAGGCATCATCTGTGAGAAATAGAGCCCCATTATGCAATCCATTCCGCCAGAAATTTGGAAACTGCACGTTGCATTGCTTGGTATTTGCGCCGAAAGCTCGAATACGAACATTTCGTGTGTTTGGCTGTCAATCTGAGGAGAGTACAGGGGGATTATGAAAGATTATGAGTTTAATGGTTATTGCAAAGGTACGACAGCTCGGAAAACTCACTCTGATGATTCTGAGATGAAAAGAACCCCTAAATTTGTTGGTAAGGTTCTCAGACACAACACGAAAGCCTACAGCAAGTACCTTGAGGGTGTAATGTTGCCCTGGGTTGTTGGAAGTCCCTATGTCTGGTAGTAGGTCTCTACACCGTGCTACACAAAAAGGAGAACTCAAGCATGGCTGTTAGACAATTTCTGCAACCACATCACCCCTGCTATTTACATTGAACCCCTTGAGAAAAAAACAAAGAAGAATCAGCAATATTATGGGTCCTGACCTGGCAGTTGGACTTCAGTCACTTTCCCACCGACGTAAGGTTGTCTTTCTGTGTGTTTTCTATAACTACTTTGATTGTAATTGTTCGGATGAGCTCATCAATATGGTACCAAGATATTTAGGATTCAACCTCAGTACTAGGCTGGCTTTGAGATCGCATCAATTTACAGTTGAGCTGGCTAGATGGAGGCGTAAATTCTATGCATTTCTTGTTTGTGCAAATCTCATGCATTCCACCTACCTAACTACCCAGAATGAAAGCTCCTTGATTATCATGCGTGGGTCTCAGTTGATTGAGAAACCAGCAAAACTTCGTGTAACGCCAAAGATGAATTGAAGGCATGGATTATGTTACCATTCACCAACTTAAATAGGGAGATCGTCTAAAAGAGTTGCAGAATTTTCCGAAGTCGTCTGAAACCAATGATGATTTTATTGAATTTAGTATTTCCAAAATTTCCAAAAAATACTTTAGTATTTTTTTTTCTTTAATATTTCCAAAAATGTTTGTTATTTTGGTAAATATATCTGTTAAAATAGTGTGAGTGTGATTTTTATTTTTGCGTAAGTTAGAGGACAGTTTATTCATCGTACCCTGTATATCACCGGAAGAAGTCGGAAGCATACAAAGGTCTAAACGTCGCGAATATGATAATAAATATGAGGACGGAAGACTGAACAATGCAAATAATGAAAATGGAAGAAACAGATGTAAGAAAAAAGATTTTACAAATTTCAGTTGGTGCAAAAATAATGTCGTTTTTTGACGTTAAAAAATACGTCAAAAAATTATTTATTTTTGCACCAACCTAATATTAACTTCTCGGTCAATGAAAGGCAAATATTTCCCGTATATAAAAGGTTTATTTTCACCATTACCCTTGACACTACTATTCCTTTTTCTGTTTGTTTTTTGTTGTTTTTTTGTTTTTTGTTTTTTAGTCCAAGAATTTTTTAGGGATTTTTTTTTTTAGTAAGTTTATTTTTTAAGAATTTTATTTTTCAAAAAATTATCTGTTGTTTTGAAATATTTAGCTTTCAATTGTTGCCCTATGCATTTTTAAAACTATTTCAGATTTTCAATTTTTTTTTTTTTTTTTCATTCAGAAAGGGAAAAGCAAAACTCTATCAAAATTTCTATGTCCTAATTTAAAAATATTTATTGTCGACACGGAAGACGCATGGATAGAACAACAACAAAAAAACAAATCTTTTACTTTTAACCCATTCTGAATGAGTTTTGGGAATTGCCGTGGATTCCTTTGAGAAAAGGCTAAATGAATTTCTTGCTATCGAGCCATTCTGGTAATGAGAAGAGGATTTCCATTTAATTCTAAATAAAAGAAGCTGGGAAAATACATTAGCAACATTTGGAACTAATACAGAATAAATATTAACGGTTTTTTAAAAAGTTATTCATTTTCTTTCTACTTTATTCACGAGAAACGTTTTCTGATCTCATGAATCGTTGAATGGTGAAATACATTATCAAATCAATTTTTTAAAATTCTGTCGTGATTCTATATCCCACTTAAGTGCTCAAACTCAGAGCACATGTAATAACAATAAATGTAATAAATAAATCGTAAACAAATAAAGAAACTTCGAAAGTACATACAAATACATGTAAACTTAATAATTACGAACTATAATAAAATAACCACTAATAAATAAATTACTGATTAAAAGACTATAAATAGCCCCAAAATGGCGGCCACTAAAATAACCCTTGGAACAACAATACAATAGCCACAATGAATTACTGACCTGTAAATCTTCGACAGAAACAATGTATATGACCTGAGGATTGCGTTCAAACATGAAACAGACTGTCACAATTGGGTATTGGCTACAATATCCACTGATATATATATATATATATATATATATATATATATATATATATATATATATATATATATATATATATATAGAGAGAGAGAGAGAGAGAGAGAGAAAGAAATTGACAGAGATATATGTATATATGGGTGGGTGTCTGTGTGAATAAAGACAAGTTATCTTAAAAAGAAAAAATTAGCATATCCGACGCATTTTGTCTTCTGTGGGACTTTGTCAATGCCAATGAGATAAGATTAAAAGATGCGTCGGGTATTGAAAGGCGTTGGTTAGATCCAGTGACAGGACCCAAAGAGTGTGAGTTCAATAACCGGTTAAGGCAGTGGATAACTTTCAGAGGGAAAATTAACAGGAGGTAACTGATAACTGACATCCATTAAAAAAAAAAAAAACAAACAAAAAAAAAAAAACATGACACGTGGAACTAGAACAGTCTACCCCAGTGAGCGAAATAAATGGTTCAGTTCGACATTCCAACCACCTGAAGAAGGCAGGAGCGTACAACAGCTGAAACGTTGTAATAAATATGGCGACAAAGATGTGGACAATAGTCCGAATAATGTAGATAATGTAAATAAAATCCACCTTGATAATGGCTAAAACTATAGCTGAAAGCGGTCGGAATCACAAAATAATTGGACAGTTTTTATATATCCTGTGTCTGGAAAAGAAACATTTGATTGAATACAAGAAAAAAAATAAATAAAAACGTCATTGTAGTACCTTATCTGCCGTCATTAATGAAACACACACACGCAAGCACACAAACACACATACACACACAAAGTAAATATATATATATATATATATATATATATATATATATATATATATATATATATATATATTTATATATTTGAATAAAAACAGATCACTTTAAGGTTCCATGTAATAAGTTATTTCACCACAACCCTTTTAAAGGGCTCTGGATCATCAGACTTTACTTCCAAAAGTTGAAAAAAAAAAAATTTCTTTTTTTTTTTTTTTTTCATTTTTCATTTCAACTTTTGAAAGTAAAGTTTGATGATCCAGACCCCTTTAAAAGGGTTGTGGTGAAATAACTTATTACATGGAACCTTAAAGTGATCTGTTTTTATTAAAAAATATTTGCCCTGAATTTACATTGAGCTCTCTGGATATTATCCTCCTTGGGTCTACCCATACGGATTACCTAGTTTTGCATAAACTATATATATATATATATATATATATATATATATATATATATATATATATATATATATATATATATATATATATATATATATATATATATACTGAATATTTAAAAAAGACAACTGGTGTAGAGCGATGGCTCGGATGCTCCACATATAAATGAATGCACACATCGTTAATATATTTTACAAGCATGTTCATTTATCTAACTGGTCTCAAAAGAATCATTCCGAGGACGCCTGGCGGATAATGGTGGTTAGAAAGTCAAACCTACCAATGTATTCTAGTTGATATTTATTGTGTTCTCTAAAAAAAAAAAACTGAAATAAAATCTGTTTTGCTATTAAATGCGTGAGTCGCAGTCCACCATCACTAATCCCATCAGGCCCTACTTTTTGGTCCACAAAGTTTATAATGCACCTCAAAAGAATTACTTCAAAGTTACATAATTATTTATTTATTTTTTGTTTAAATCTTTTCTTTATATGTTTCTGTTCGTCTGCTGGGACTTTTGTCAGAAAACTAATATTTCGTGACCAAAAGTTGATTTCGTTTGATGTCGTCTTAAACATGCATATCCAAAGTCTCTTAGGATAGACCATCATAGCTAATAAAAACACTGGCCCAGGGCTAGATTCACATTATATAAGAGAGAGAGAAAATTTCCGAGAGATACAATGAAGAAAGATGGCCTCTAGAATTTAACACTCTGAAGACATATTGAAGGCAAATGAAGTAAGGGATAAGAAGCAAATGAATTGCTCAATGTCGGAATGGAATGCAAAAAAATATGAAAAAATTCTTAAAGAATATAGCAAATGCTCAAATATTAGAAAAGCAATATACGGAGGTCTGTTTAGAATTAGAAACCATTTATTTAAAATCATTTGACCCCAAGAAAGGCAATACAACCACTAAGATTTATGTTACATGGTCCAGTTTTCCTTCTATTTACATTGAACACCTTGATAAAAATACAAAGAAGAATCAGCAATATTATCAGTGCTAACCTGGCAGCTCGTCTTCAGTCACTTTCTCACGGACGTAATGTTGCCTCTCTGTGTTGTTTCTATAACTACTTTCATCGTAATTGTTCGGATGAGTTCTTCGCTGCGGTACCTAGATATTTTTAATTTAACCTCAGTACTAGACAGGCCTTGGTATCTCATCAAATTACAGTTGAGCTGGCTAGATGTAGCCGTAAATTCTATGCATTTCTTGCTTATGGAAATCACTTCCGGCTCCATGATTTGCAGCCAACTTTTATCTACAAAAATTCAAATGTAATGTCAATCGCTGCCTCTTGTTTACTCTTTCCTCTCTCCACTCATTGTTAACGTTTATGTTCCTAATTCTTCCACACTCATTAACCCTTTCTGTCTTAGTGGCTTTACTGCCTTTCTTGGGGTGAAACCGATTTAAAAAAAAAAAGATACGCGAGATTACAGAGTGTAAAAGAATATGAGTAGAAAACATTATTGAAGGAAAGAGAACAATAAAAGAAAAGGAATTAAAAAGAATATTCACACTGCATTTAAATTTTTGAAGAACAAAGTTGACTGCGAAGCAAGAATCCGGAAGAGAGTTCCACAAGATAGAAATGCGATGTAAGAAACTGTTAGCCTATATATTACGTATACGTTTAGCTATTTCAAATGTAATATTATGAGTCCTTTGTCACCATTCATGTTTTGCGTAAAATCTAGGTACCAAAGAGAGAAGATCACCAGAACAGTTACCATGAAAATATTTGTAGAAAAGACGGTAGAACGAAAATCTTTAGAGAATGCTTTGATCGCAAAGCGATCCACGGTAAATTTGCACCCTGACTCTTAAATGATTCACAATTCCTGGCAGACATTTTATTAAAAAAAAAATGATGAAAACAAAAAGAAAAAAATCTAAATGAAATCGCATAGAATATATATATATATATATATATATATATATATATATATATATATATAATTTTAAATTTCCCAGCATCCTTCATTCCTGCGCATGTGTAGTCAAACCAAAATAACACATTTAGTTCGATGAAGACTTGAAGGATGAAACTCATCACACGAATTTTTTCCACTTTCCCATTCATTTTGGCCTAATATTATTCTTGATATATAAAAAATCATATATCTTTGTCATATATATATATATATATATATGTGTGTGTGTGTGTGTTTAAGCATGAATAGTTAAATATAACAGAAAACGATGGTCTATTATGTGTGATTATAAACCGTTCTAAGTTTTGGATAATATTTTTAGTTTCGGGAGAAGATAAAAACAAAAACTGTCCAACACTTGGATTTTTTTTTTGTATTATGCTGTTTCTCGATCTAAATTTTCGACTCACATGAGCCATCATCAAAGTGGTTATATGTACATTACAACGGAGGTGTTCACCGTCAAAGATGACATCCTGTTATATTTACATACAATATTTCTATGCTAGTATAACGATCGAGGAATAGCAGATGCAGGTCTTAAATTCATATTTCTGTTCTACATGATCCCTTGAGAGAAACAAATGTTATCAACAGAATTATCTGTTTAAATGCATTGTGATATGTTCTTACTGCTTGGAAATATAATTTTGTTGATTGTGGGTTGCTTTGTTTTAATGTAGATATCCTCCAATATCTTAAGGTTCTTTTTACTGTGTTTATGTGTGAGTATCGGTGTGTTATCAAATAATATCTGTCTAATATTGTGTACATGGCTATATATTTTTATGAATTGTTGTTTAATAGTAATTAGATGAGAAACATGACAGGTAAATCTACGGGAGAGTGTGGTTGTAGTAAAACCAATATTTGTAGTGGCTTTATTAATATTAGAGATACAATTTCTGACGGGCATGCAAATTGATAGACTACATGTTTGTTTGTTTTTTTTTTTTGTTTTGTTTTGTTTTTTTGTAGGGGATTTAGTTGTATAGTTGTAGGGTTATTGGAAACGAGGACGTCAATTGTTTTAATTTTTTATAATATACTAGCAGTAGAGCCGGGCGTTGCCCGGGGATGTAACAGTAAGAGATAGATCAAGTATCGACCATCATAAAGACTGAAAAATAAAATTGAGAAATATTATTGTTTAAGGTTGACGGACACGCATGTCTTAATTAGTTTTTTTTTTTACGAATTGGTCAAACCCAAACTCAAACAAAAATATTGTTTTCAATCGTTATGAGTCTACCGATTGAATAGAATTTTATTATCAACAATTGTCTTGTAAATGGTATTTTTAAAGCATTCTGAATGTAAAAATAAAAAAAATTGTGCAAGACAATAAGAAACACTACCTGCAAAAAAAAGTGAGGTTTTGTTGAAATTGGTTGAAAAATGTAGGATATCCGATCCCATATATAAACGAACACAGATACACACTCACAACCTGGGTTTTATAAGTATAACTCGATATGAGTTGTCCCCCTTTAATTAATGCCTCTTAATCATGTTTTCAAATCGATTTTGTGCAGAAACAATTGTGTTTTTCCAATTTTTGGTGTTGTCAGAACCACCGCAAGGTAAGTTTAGGTAGTCCTGTGAAGTTTTGTTGAAATCGGTTGAAAAATGTAGGAAATCCGATCCAATATATAAACATACAGACACACACAAACACACACACAAAACCTGGGTTTTATAATAAGTAAGATAATGAGCTTAACTTTATTGTTATTAATGGGTTTAACTATTATAGTTTCGAGTGTTTTTTCATCTGGTTTGTAATTATTCTGCATTTGGGTACAATAGTATATTTTAATAGTTAATGTTTATTTTCGCGTGCACTATTATGTTGGGAAATTTTTGTCTTTATTTTCTCCCGAAACTATAGACATTATACGAAACTTAGAACAGCTCATGATCAAATAGACATTCATTGTCTGTTATATTTTACAATATATGTTTGAATAAGGATCTACCGCCCCAATACAATATATATATATATATATATATGTGTGTGTGTGTGTGTGTGTGTGTGTGTTCAGGTATGTAGAAAAATAATAGACAACACGTTAGGTAAATAATCCGGAGTTCTTTAGTATTTTTGTTTTTATTTAAAAAAAAAAAAACAGTAGTCCATCAAGAAGTAGAGCTTAAATTATAATTATTATTATTTTTTTCATATTTAACATAAAAATTTTCATATAATATTTAATATAAAAATTTTCATATTTTAAAATATATATATATATATATATATATATATATATATATATATATATATATATATATATATATATATATATATGTATGTATGTATGTATGTATTGTGAAATGGATTAAATGCGGATATTCAAGACTAAATATTCAAGAACACTTGTCATGATTTGGGCTGGTAGATGTAAATTGATATAAAAAATTACTGTTTAATTAAAAAACTGAGCTTCTACTCCAATATGAGTATCCATCAAAAATACGTGTAAGCAAAAATTATATATATATATATATATATATATATATATATATATATATATATAGTCTGTTTAGTATTATCTTTGCCCTTACTCCTCTTTCCATTCTTATTGTTTGTTGTCAGTTCTGTTCATCGGGCATTTCTACCAATTGCATTTAAACATGGCCAATTACTCTACAGCTTATGTGCCCAGTATACTGAAGTATATATATAGAAAATGAACAAAATGACACTTTACTCATTTTATTTTCTCTTTTTTTTTTAAGCATTTCACCCCAAGCAAGGCGGGAGCCACTAGGACGCAAGGGGTTACAGAAAATTTAGAGCAAGATCAGATAGTAGTGATAGAAGAAAGGATGAGGGTAGTGGATAGATCAAGGCAACTGGAGATGTCGATTGACATTACACTTGAATAGCTGGAGATTATAGCTAACAGGGGAAACAGGAATAGGGAAGGGAGTTTCACAGGCGAGAGGTGCGAGACATGAAGCTATTGGAGTAGAAAAGACGGATACCTTTAGGAGTTTCGACAGTAAAGGAATGAGAGCGAGATGCCAGCCTCGTATGGCGCTTGAACTCATGACGTCTGGGAACCAGAGAATGCAGCTCCTCGGAGCAATTTCCATGGAAGTATTTGTAGAACAGACAGAGAGAGGCGACGGCGCGTCAGTGAGAAAGTGACTGTAGACGAGACGACAGAGCTGGGCCAACTACATTGCATATCCGCCTCTGGAGCCTATCAAGAACCCCGAGACAAACAGAAGGGGCACCAAACCATATATGGCAGCAATACTCCATGCAAGGGCGAATTGTTGATTTGTAGATCTGGAGGATCGACTCCGGGGAGAAAAAACTTCCTGGCTCGGTTTGGCGAACAGATAACAGAACAGGGAGAAATAAGGATGGTAAACGATAAAAAATTACTTGAAGCAGCTGAAGACGAAAAATGATAGACAGCCATTATTACACAAGTCCTGAAGACCCATAAAAAAGCACAACTCTTCTTTTCCCTTTTCTCACAATCTTTTATTCCTCCTCACTTTCACAATCGAACTCTTTTGATATTAATAGTGTGGGTCACAGGCCAACGCCACTAATTCCATTAGAACCAGTTCTTTGATCCACGGTGTTTTGTAATTCATCCCATCGGAATCGTTTCAAAGTTACGTAATTATTTTTTTTTTTTTTTTGAAATCTCTTGTGTGTGTCTCTTCCGCTGATGGGATTTTTGGTAGAAAGCCGACATTTCCTGAGCGAATCGTGTTCGCATTTGATATTGTCTTGAACACAAATGTCAAATGTCACTTAGGATAGACCATCAAGAACAACCACAAGATTGGGCCGGATGGGTTGCGGTCAGTTTCACATTATATAATGCGATTGATATTTGACAGGGAAAATGCACAGTTCGTTACACAAACCACAGGTCCGCTACTTTAGAAAGATCGACGTGGGAGCGACGATTGACGTATGCTGCCGAGAGTTCGGAAGATCACGATGCATTCCGTGGTAGGCGAAGTTTCTGTGGAAACGCTCTGCGGAGGTTGATGTGGATTAAGGAATTGGAAGAGATCAAGGCAAATAATTTGATAATTAATTGAAGACTGTAGACTTCCTTCAGGATGTGAGGGTTGTGTAATTAAGAAATACATGAAATGTAGAATCGGTGTACACAGTACGATTTCCGCGCTAGTCTGTTGCATTCCCAAATGTCCTTCCCGATACCAGCTAGGGTTTAATTAGCCGGGTATAATGAAGTCTCTACCCTTGTTTAGCAGCCAATCAAAGATAGCGACCGATTAATTGATTGACAAATTTGTTTTTTTTTTCTTCGTCTTAACAACATTTTACGAATTATTTAATTCCGAAAATTTTTTGGAATGGTAGGAAGACAAAGTTCTCTTTTCTCTCAGGCTGTCCCCCCATAAAAGAAATAACCGGGCTCAGACAGTGCTTAACCGTTATAAGAGAAGCTAAAAATCTGATTTCAGACCATGCAGAAGGCACCAGAAACATTGAATCTTTTTTTCCTAAGAATCACTGGAATTATATACAGTGTAAGCCGGATATAAGAGAGTTGTCGGGACCGGAGAAGAAGTCTCTCTTATATCCGGGTCTCTTATATCCGGGTTACATTGTATATATATATATAATTATTTATTCGAAAATTATAACATAAATATGTTATAAAATCACAACAAAAATAGCCATTTTGTTTCAACACTTCCGGTGTCCTATCAAGTGATGGTGTTAAATATAGAATCTATACTCTTCTTAACGCATAGCAAATAATGATTCTATATTCACCACTATCGCTTGATAAGACACCAGGAGTGTTGAAACAAAATGGTTATTTTTGTAGTGATTTTATAACATATTTATGTTATAATTTTCGAAAAATAATTTAATTTGTTCTCCTCTGTATTGAGCACTCTTTTAAGAACAGTATTTTTTTTGTTATTGAAATCTATTCCGCATAAACCAATCCTATACTTATATATAAATATATATATATATATATATATATATATATATATATATATATATATATATATATGTGTGTGTTTGTGTGTATGCCGGAAAATGTTGATTTTTAGAAAGAAATTGACTTCTCCATTTAAAACGTGGGCGATATTATGTTCGGGATCTTTTGTTTATTAGCTAAGAAATACCATGTCTTCTTAGGAAGGAAATTCGAGCATTTTATCCTCCCTTTTCATCTGTTTTATATCCAAGGGATTTTCTACGTTGAGACTGTTTCCCACCCAAGGCAAGCGAGCATGGTTTATTCTGCTATTTAACGCATAGCAAAACATCACTTTCTACATATTTCTTCTTTATTATCTGAGAATTGTTATGACTTGTTCAGAAAGATATTCATTTTTTTTTTAATCTTTCCTTCTACACGATTTCGAAACATGCTTTTTTTATACTCTTTCTCATCTAAAGTCTCCGTTTACTCTTCTGCTTAACGCATAGCAAATAATGGTTCTCCGCGTATCTGACAATTTCTGTCCCCTCTTTGAAAAGAAAGTGTGGCTTTCCACTGGCTTCTCCATGGTGTTGAATTCAATAGTTATTTCTTTCTCTAAGCGGTTTATCACTCAAGACAAGAAAACATAGTCTACCTTGCTGTTTAAAACATAGAACATTCTGCTTTAGCACCAATTATTTTTATATTATCTGAGAATTGCCATGATTTTGGGGAAAGATATCAGTGTTTTCACCTTGCTATTTCCCAGGTTTTGAACTTAAATATTTTACTTTCTTTTAGAAATTTTCCTGCGAAAGGCAAGTCTATCGGGTCTACCTTGCTATGTAACGCATATGAAAATATTCTCTTTTTATATGTTAGATAACATGACGTTGGAAAAGACTGTAAAATAGATGGTTGATTGCTTCACAATTCAAAAATTATTTTTCTTTTAGCCTTCTTGGAGCATAGGTGGGGGTTATTCTTTCCCAAGGGCAGATTTGCGAAAGTAAACACAACTGACAAGTCTATATATCCGTACTTCCAACATTTCGGACCTTTACAGATAGTACACTCCAAGTACCATGTTTCGAATCCTTCATGTTCGAATTACCTTCATATACCATTAGTAAGGTGGAAGTTCCACTCTTCTCGGGAACTGCTACTATGTTGAAGAGAATATCGAAAAGATGCTTCCCCGAAACTTAACGTATTCAGATCTTGTTTCAATCGTTTTTTCTAAAAAAAAAAAAAAATGGTCATAGAATTTGCCAGATATGTGCAGAGCCATTATTTGGTATGCGCCAGACAGAAGAGCTGTGTGAAACTTTGTAACACTATATTTGTCCTTGGATAGCAACAGTGATTTCTTATTTGTTTATGTATAGAGAGTGTGAAAAAAAAATGTCTAATATTCTCTTCAAATTTTGCTTTTGTAACCAGGATAATGATTTTTCTGAAATTTATATTTTCCCATTGGGAAGACGGGCAAATGTGAAGAGTCTAGTTCCCGCAAAGTTGGGACAACCTGACATATGATTCAAGAGCAGCATTTATTTATTCTAGGATTACACAAGAGAGACCACAAGACATTTAGAATAGTTTTTCGGGATTGATGTTTAGACTGTAATTTTTTTCAGGAACCAGCCCACTAATATAGTCTTCAATCATGTTTTCGCTATACAATCCTTGGTAGTCAGAACGTTCTAGAAATTCTTTAAACTTTTAGAAACTTCTGGAAATATCTAGAAATCTGTCTGGAATGTAATGAAAAATTAGAAACTTCTGGAAATATCTAGAAATCTGTCTGGAATGTAATGAAAAATAGGATAGATTAAAAAAAAAATGATGTCCATGTCACAAAAGCAAAGTTAGAAGGGAATAATAGACATTTCCTATGCTTTCTAGACAGAAACAATTACTAAAACATGCTTACAGACCAAAGATAAAATAAAAAGTCAAAATTTTGTTACACAGTGTAATTTGCACTTAATCCTTCTTTTTACGTCCATACAATGCCCTCATTCTTTAACCCCTTTCCATTTGTGGTTCTTGAACCTTGTACTGGGTCAAATTTTAGTCAAAAGATATGATTCGTTCTAATTCTCTTGGATTCAATACTTTTATTTTTATCCATGAAAACTTTTATCAAAATTATTTCTCTTGTCAGATCAAATATGACCTTTTCGCAAATGTGAAGTGGTGGCTGGTATTAACAGTGCTCTGAAAGTCTTCGGTGACAAGTGAATCTCTTCAAAATGGTATTTTTTTTCTTTGAATCGTCTCCCGTCTTTTAAATGTCATTTGATCGGGAAGAATCCCTGAAATCATAATTGCTTCTCGGTAGTGCTAGCTATATGCATGTGCGTCTGCAAGATTTGTGGTTCTTTCTGAGAAGCAATGGATTTTTTTTTTCAATTATTATAGTGTTAGTGGGTGGCAAGGATTTTACAAGTTGTTTATTCAAGTGAATATTGTATCGTTATATAATGTCAATTTAGATATTTACATAATGTAAAAGTAGGAACGAACAGACGGCGATCAACAAGGAACTGTAACAAGGAACGTTAGACTGATTGATCAATTCGTTATTTTTTACAGCTTGTCAACCTTTTGCCGATTATTTAAAGCCAGGAAATATAACGATTTAGGCTTCTACTATTTATCCCATAGCTAGGGGAGAGGTGGATGAAGGTTAGTCTCTACATTAAACTTGCATTTTCATCTTTGTTATTTAAGCAGAGATCATATTTACTTTTTAATTTAATTTTTTAACAATGCCTTTCATCATGTGAATGGCCCGCACGTAACTCGAGATAGAAAGTATATATATATATATATATATATATATATATATATATATATATATATATATATATAAAAAGAAATAACAGTAAGATATATAATCTGGTGTTCTTATAGATATTTTTATTTTTACAAAATATTGCTGAATGTAAATTTACAGAGCATTAATATTATAAATTAATTGATCTAAAAATTCGCTTGATGATGAAATGGAACTAATGTCTTTAATTTAATTAAATCCGGAGCTTTCAGCTTCCATTTTTGAAACATGGTTAGAACTGTGTAGCAAAAAAAACATATTCTAAATCAATTATTTTAAATCAAAAAAACATATTTTAAATCAATTAATTTATGATATATATATATATATATATATATATATATATATATATATATATATATATATATATATATATGTAATGAAAAACAAACCACTTTAATGTACCATTAAGATAATTTATTTCACCTAAATCCTTTCTTAAGGATTCAGGATCATCAGGTAAATCTTCCAACAACGAATTGAGAAAAAAATGGGATTAGAAATTGGTGGGTAGTGTAATTTTTGTAATTTAATAGAGGGGGTCTTTCTAATGACATTTTAATTTATTTTCTTAATTTGTAATGTCCTTCTTTTGTAATATTCTATAGTTTAAATTTTGTTTTCTTCTGAAGGGAGTTTCATTTCTAAGTTGATAATTTAAATTTAAATATACCATTCTTTGACTATTAATAATAGTAATAATATTAGCTAAATTCCTTTAAAATGAAACACTTCCGAAATCACACTGATAAAATTAAATTTTAACTGTGAAATCTATGTATATTTTGAAATATAGATAAAGATTGTAAAATGTATATATAGTTTATGTACGAGGATAAATGAATTTTTGTGTAAATTATCTCAAATGTTTTTTTTTTTTTTTTTTTTTTTTTACTTGTTAATGATCGTATGTATGTAGGGATTCACATGAATACATTTGTGAGGCATATATGAATAAATGAAAATTAATATTACCCTCAAATTCTATTAAATAATGAAACCTAATCTTTAATTTAGTTTACCAATATAATAAATAAATTACATTCATAAATTAATTTTAAATATTAAAATAGATGTTATATTTTTTTTTTTTTTTTTTTTTTTTTATATTGTGGAAATTCAATTAGTCGGCTGTATAAACTATTAAGATTTTAAATATTTCTTTATGTCCTAGATAAATATGTTTATTACAATAATAGTTATATTTAGTCCTGAAACTATTTACTTAAAAAATTAAACATTTAAGTTAATAACAAAATTTTTTTCAGACATCGAATTTTCTATCAAACATTGTAAACTATCTTTTACATAATTTTGTTAAAACAAAATTATAACAACTCCATCTCTCTTTCCCCCTCCCCTATCTCTCTCTTTACCGTAAGACTCACTTGTATACATTTTCTACAATTCATTTCCGTTTTATTAACCATCTAAAGAGGTCAAGTTTCTGTCACTCCTCCTACTCCAATATAAAACATACTTAAGAGAGATATAAAATTAACCCCTCCCTATACTTTATATTGTCTGTTTAACTACCACTCTCAACCCCCTCTATTAAATTACAAAAATTACACTACCCACCAATTTCTAATCCCATTTTTTTCTCAATTCGTTGTTGGAAGATTTACCTGATGATCCTGAATCCTTAAAAAAAGGATTTAGGTGAAATAAATTATCGTAATGGTACATTAAAGTGGTTTTTTTTTCATTACATATTAGCTCTGTCCTAACATTGAGCTCTCAGGATTTCATCCTCTTTGGATTTACCAATTCGGTTTACCAAGTTCCTTATAACTTAACTTATATATATATATATATATATATATATATATATATATATATATATATATAAACAAGACGAATCTTCACTTAGAAATATTATAAAAGCATACGCTACCACAATAGAACCGAATAAAAAAGATCAAATTAATTATCTACTGTAAAATATTTAAGAGAGCTAAACATATCCTCAAAAATAAGAACACACCAGCAAAATCAAAATTACAACGAACGAATATTATTTATGAGTTCAAATGCCCTTAAGCAACTGTGTTCCTGATCAAACCGAACTCGTAAATAATTAAATCAGTCACACAACTACATGCCTATTCAAACGCCTTACGTTACATCTATCTGACCAGAGTCCTAATAATACCCATTTAAACACAGAAACAAGCCTACTTGAATCCATTCGAAACATACTAGGAGAAAACACAAACATAACCTCATACACCTTTAACAAAAAAATTAAAAATAATGGAAGCCCTAATAATAAAAAAGAAAAAGTCAACCCTTAACAATGATAACTACGAACAAGGCCACAACCGTGTTCGGAAAAATATAGCAAATCTATAACACACTACAAGCATACACGTAACGCACACACACAATTAAACTGAATTAAAATAAATAAATAGAATAAAATAAAATCATCCTTGACAATGGCTAAAAGTAGAGCCGAAAATCGTTCGGAACTATAGAATATTTGGACATTTTCTGCGCACTCTGCGTCCGAAAAAGAAAGCTCTTGATAAAGATAAATGAAAGAAAAAAATTAACCTTAGTACGTTGTCTGTCGTTTTTAATGAAACATGCATATATGAAGCATTGCTGCCTAAATACACATTATATATATATATATATATATATATATATATATATATATATATATATATATATATATATATATATATTTAAAGATATTTTTGTAGGTACAAAATTTAATGACAGAAATAAAAGTGTAAAACTTAATATTACAAGATATATATATATATATATATATATATATATATATATATATATATATATATATATATATATATATATATTAAAATATAAGAGATACGGCCACAATTGCAAATATGGCACTAAATCTGGATTCGAAGAAGCTTCACGGGTGGGACCTATATCTCACAAAAAGAATATCAAAGAATTGAGGGTGGTTTGCTATAATGTGCCCGGCTTGAGTGTGCTTCAGCCGCGAAGGTTATAACAGGTGTGACTAAAGAATGTAGATCATCTGAACACTTTCCATGAAAATAGCGAAATCATGAGAATGGGGTTGAATTTGTCACCCTCAAAGACGCGGGAACACTTTTAGACTCTATCGAGACTGTAAAGTAAAGACTGTGCAGATATTGTTCTTATATTGCAACAGTATTCCATTTTCAGCCTGATCTAGCATTTGAGATTGTAGTGAATAGCAGAAAAAATGTCAGGTATTTACTGGAGTTCTACAGAGAACCGACTATTGATCCTAGCCTCTTTACGTCTGGGCTGTGTTTAAGTCTCAATAGACGCTCATGATATGAGGTATCTCTTTCATCCGTTTTAAGGTAGTAATATTGTGTAAAGTGTTTACTCCTGTAACTGAGTTTTCAAAATCGCACTGTCGCCCTACATTACGCAGTCAAATTACTTTATTTTGGCGACTCCAAACAAAATGTTAGTAAGTACAAAAATTTCAATCTCTGAGAAATGTTTTGAGAAAAGACGGAAAATGCGACACCTAAATGCAATTGGCGCCTTCTGATAGACAAAATATTCATAAACAGGAGAAAATGGTTGGAAACAAAGAAAGGAACGCTAAACGACTATGTAATTTCGGTTCTAACATATAGCAGCAAATATTGGACAGTTTTCTTACTGGTACAGAAGAGACTTGAGGCAACATGGATGTGTTCCTCCCTAAGGACACTGAGCATACCATGGACTGAACATGAGTAACGGGTAAAAGTGAAGAAAAATGTGGGTGTGGCGTCATTGATAACGGGACGGTGTTGGAAACAGGTCAACCGAGTTCCAATTCTAGGTGGATTTGTTATATTCACTTCCGCGCCAAAACTCTTGGGAAAGGTATGGCGCTACCTCTACTTTTCGCAGCTATGGGTTAATTAGTACAAATTTTATTGCTAAATCTTTATTATCTCTTAAAACTTTCGTACAACCTAAAAAATATTTTCTGGCTATAAATGACCTGCAAAGGGTTGATAATTTTGTGAAGACGAAAAGAAAATGACGTCCGGGGTATGACGATTAAACTAATCTTCCCCTGGGTGTAACGATAAACTGCCTCTAACAGCAAAGCCTCTGATCAAGAGGTTTTGAGGAGCGTGGATCCACCTCTTAATTTCTGGTGTTCTCAGATCCACCCTAACCAGGGGTGGTAACACCTGTTAGGGTCCCAAGTATGGGTACATAGTTAACCACCCAAAGTTGGGTCAAAAGACTATGAAAGTGTAAAAATAGATTTTAATACCAGAAATATTTTGTAATAAATTATTAACAGCAATAAATCTTTGAAAAAAAATACCAGCAATAAACTTTTGAATAAAAAATTACCGGCGACATTTTTTTTTTTAAATTACCAGCAATACATTTTTGAAAAAAAAAGTATATATATATAAGCAATACATTTTCGAAAAAAAAAATACCAGCAATACATACCAGTCTTTGAAAAATATTACCAACTATACATTTTAAAAAATACCAGAATACAGTTTTGAAAAAAAATATATTACCAGCAATAAAAATTTTGTCGGCATTAAATAACCCATTGAGGTTGATATGCCGTAAAACAAATCAAACCAAAGCAAAATGGTAGATTGGAAGATGTTTTTTTTTTTAATTTATCTATTGATTATTTATTATTCGATACAGTTCAAGGTTATATAGAAGGAAAAAGAGGAATTGGAAGATTGCGATGCGCCATCATTTCAATTGGGAAGGTTATTCTGGCCTGAAAAATTAGTGAATGCATTTACAACACCATAAATCAAGACGAATATGCGTGTTTCTCGACATGTCCATGAAGACACGCCCAATTCTGACCTGATTCGAGGAAATCAACGAGGCTTCCTTTTTCCCTCACAAACCTCACATCTACCTTCATTTTTGCTTTTATTTTAGTCGATGTGATTCTTTTCTTTTTCTTATTCACCGTTTTATTTTCGCAATCTTTTCCGCGCCATCTCTTCAAGCATTGATATCGGAGTCAGTGAAGGAGAATCAGGTTACCCGGTTCAGTTCAATAAGGAATCCATTCTTTTTCTCAAACAATGACTCTAGTCTTTCCTAAACATTCCTCGCGTCATTACTAACTTTTCCATCTTGCTCTTCCTTTTTACCACATTTCCATCAAACAATCTACCTATCTATCTATCTATCTATCTATCTATCTATCTATCTATCTATCTATCTATCTATCTATCTCTGTTCTTCATATCTATATATTAAATTGTTCACATATATCCACTGTTCCGTCTATTTATCAAACAAGTGATTATCTATCTATCTATCTATCTATCTATCTATCTATCTATCTCTCTCTCTCTCTCTCTCTCTCTCTATATATATATATATATATATATATATATATATATATATATATATATATATATATATATATATATATATTACTGGTTTTTTATGGATACATTAATTGAGA
Source organism: Acanthosepion lycidas (assembly GCA_963932145.1). Taxonomy (NCBI): domain Eukaryota; kingdom Metazoa; phylum Mollusca; class Cephalopoda; order Sepiida; family Sepiidae; genus Acanthosepion; species Acanthosepion lycidas. The sequence goes on from OZ010572.1 coordinate 108,236,773, forward strand.
ATATACTCTTAATTAAATAGTTAATTAATCTTATTAATTACATTTACCGGTCTGAATGTCACAGAGCTTTCGTAGAAAATATGCGTCCTCCGACAGGAATCCAACCTGTATCCTATATTGGAAACGTCATTAGCCTGACGGGCTACGACCGTTCAGCCACAGAGGACTTCCAGTTTAGCAAAGCTCAAGAGAGGTTCGATTCCTGAGGCCCTGTGGAAAGGTGAATGGCTGTACACCGCCGCCATCACTAGTGATCGCCCCAAACACCTTCGTAAAAAGGATCAGACACATCCAACTCTTTCTAATCCTCTGCACTGTCCTCAAGTTGACAGCCAAACACGCTAAAATGTTCGTATTGTGGCTTACATAAAAATTTACTAAGTGTACATTAGACTTGGTGCAAGTTCAAAATAATGAGCACCTAAATGTGGCAAGAACTCACCACTCAGTCGTAACTGATCTAGCCTGACAAGCTTACTAAATATTATCCTACGTCGGAATGTACAATAAATACATACATACATACATATATATATATATATATATATATATATATATATATATATATATATATATATATATATATATGTATATATATATATTAGATAATGTCGTTTTTTGATGTTCAACTTTATGTGAGAAAACGACATTATTTTTGCACCAACCTAATATATATATATATATATATATATATATATGTGTGTGTGTGTGTGTGTGTGTGTGTGTGTGTGTGTGTGTGTGTGTGTGTCTGACAAAAATAAGAAAGTATGGAGCACCCAGTGAGGAACGAACTCTCACACTCAGACGTAACGAATGTAGCGAAGCAAGCTTTCACACGATCACAGTATGTCGAATGGCCCCAAAAATGATTTCCTAAGCATTGCTTAGATGTGGCACAAAGAATGTGTGTATGCATGTGAATGTTTTTGTATGTG